>CM055909.1:55656543-56278027 GCA_029582155.1 Panopea generosa | reverse complement strand
TTGAATAAGTCTTAATATTGTTTATTTGAATCTTAACCTTTTTACAATTTGAGTCTATCGAGAGTCCAAATCTTGGACTCAAAATGTTGATGAATTTAGGTTCAGGTGTGGTATTAAGACATAACTTAAGAAATGTTAAAAACAACACTAAACATCAAAATGAGAGTATCACCAAAATTTCATTTTTAGCTCTACTGGCCAAAGGCCGGAAGTGCTTATGTGATGGCCCGTTGTCTGTCGTCCGTCGTCTGTCGTCTGTTAGCAGCACTTTCTCTGAGACCACTAGGCCAATTAAACTGAAACTTCACATGGGTGTTTCTATTGCATAGGAGACTATACAGAAGATTTTCTTTTTTTGATCTGAAATTCAAGATGGCCACCATTACTAAAAATAGTCCAAAACTTAAACAATCTTCTTCTCATGAACGGCCCAACAGATTTTCAAAATGTTTATGAAGTAATGATGACCAACTATAGTTTTGTTAGATTTGTTCAAATGGTGTCCCTAGGGTTAAATATGACCCCGCCCCGAGGGTTCAATTAGCGGACACATGTCATTATAATATTTTTTTATTTATTTTTTTTTTAAATGGAAATGATTTTGCTTTTATTTTCACAGAAGCATTGTTTGGTGAAGGAGGTTCAGATTTGTAAAAATGACTGGGTTCCACTCTCTTAAGTGGTAAGGAGGGGCCCCAAAAGGGTAAAAATTGGGAATTACTAAATTGGTTTTCTTAAGAACCGGTATGTCAGATTTGTTCATATTTTGCATAAATTATCCCTATGTGTAGGGGTTTGATTGCAGATAAGAATTTAGGGGCTAAAATTTATAGGGGCCCTGTAAGGGGTTTTAGAATTTTACATAGGGATACTATGGGAAAACAGAAAATTCTCTTTTTCTTTCATCTGTTCTTAAACCACTAGGCCAATTATACTGAAACTTCACATGGGTGTTTCTATTGCATAGGAGAATATACAGAAGATTTTTTTTTTTTCGATCTGAAATTCAAGATGGCCGCCATTACTAAAAATAGTCCAAAACTTAAAAAATCTTCTTCTCAGGAACGGCCCAACAGATTTTCAAAACGTTTATGTAGAAATGATGACCAACTATAGTTCAGTTAGATTTGTTCAAATGGTGTCCCTAGGGTTAAAATTGACCCTGCCCCGAGAGTTCAATTAGGGGACACATGTCAATATAATATTATATTTTTTTTTAAATCGAAATAATTTTGCCTTTATCTTCACTAAAGCATTGTTAGGTAAAGGAGGTTAAGATTTGTAAAAATGACTGGGTTCCTATGTCTAAAGGGGTCAGGAGGGGCCCCAGAAGGGTACAAATTGTGAATTAATAAAACTGTTTTTTTAAGAACCGGTATGTCAGATTTGTACATATTTGATATAAATTATCACTAAGTGTAGGGGTTTGATTGCAGATAAGAATGGTGCTAAAATATATAGGGGCCCTGTAAGGGGACTTAGAATTTTTACATAGGGATACTGTTGAAAAAAAAAATTCTCTTTTTTTTTTCATTTATTCTGAAACCACTAGGCCAATTAAACTGAAACTTCACATGGATGTTTCTATTGCATAGGAGACTATACAAAAGATTTATTTTTTCTATCTAAAATTCAAGATGGCCACTGTACTAAAAATAGTCCAAAACTTAAAAAATCTTCCCATGAATGGTCGAGCAGATTTTCAAAATGTTTATGTAGTAATGATGACCAACTATAGTTTTGTTAGATCTGTTCAAATGATGTCCCTAGAGTTAAAAATGACCCGCCCTGATGTTTCTATTGCATAAAATTTCAAAAAGTGCTATGGCCACTATGAGTCAGTAAAGTGTCCTCAGGCCCTCTTGGGCCTCTAGTTTTCTGAATGTGTTGTGTTTATATTCTATATTTGTAAAGTCATTTTAAAAACAAATGTATTGCCATTTGTTCATAGGTTGACATTGAAGTTGAAATTTACTTCTAGCCAATGAGAAGCTGTCTCATTTCTTTTTGGTTTTATAAATGTGGGAAAGAAGTTTTACTTTAAATATTTTGAGAAGAGTAATTATAATTATAATAATAAAGTCCTTACTTAAAGAGGTAACACAGTTGGAATAGTTTCCAATCTTCCCTGTGGTCCTCTATTATATACATGTTAACAAATTGAGTAATAACAAAATATATACAACAAAATTAATCAACAGAATCAATACAGTTTGGAAACTTATAAACAAAATAGTAAGTTATTTTTGTTGAAATATCAATTAGTAATGCAGTTTCTGATCAACAATGCATATTGTTTATATATTATTATCTCAATAATATCTATATCAAAGGAAAGGCATGATGGTATCTTTAATATTATAATGTTTAATTTACACTTGAAAATGATGAGTTCACTACGAATATATTTAGACAGTCAATGTTACATTCAATGATTTACAAGATAAGTTTCGCTTGGCTGCAATGAGGATACAAGTTTAATGTTTTGTATTAATGACAAATTTCTTAAGTTTCCTAACTTGACAAACTTTAAAGTCAAGTGAGCTATTCTGATCACTTTTTGTCTATTGTCTGTCTGTCTGCCTGTCTTCCCCCAACATACAATACTTGAATTTTAGATATTTTGTATGTAGTGTCATTTAGTGGTCCTACAGTTTATTCAAGCCATGATTCTCAGGTCAAAATTGGTGAATTGGTTTTATATATATATATATATATATATATATATATATATATATATATATATATATATATATATATATATATATATATATATATACAAGTTCCAAAGATAAATCTTAAAAAATATTATTTTTGATATACAAGACTGATTATAATTATATTATGCATGTAACATATAAGCATATGGCTTTAGAATTTTTCTATCATCACTCAAAAGGGGGCATTAATTGTAACATTTAATAAGAACTCGACTTTATTTGTTGATGATTAAGCCCGTGTGGTTCTGGCTAAAAATTGAATCACTGCCAATCTCTTCAGAGGGGTAGGAATCCTCCGAATGGGTGTCATGTTCATTTTATCATTTTTGTCATGTTCACTATTGTGGTTAAATTATCAATCCCTGTGTGGTTTCAGGGAGCCATATGAGTGATGGCAAGAATAGGATCACTATGGCTCATGCATGTCGTAGGAAGCGACAATTTGAGTAATACAATAGAATTTGCTGAAACTCTGCAGGTATCAAGGCTCTAGGTTCATTCTGCATATTCATTTGTTAGAGTATTTTTTTAATCTGTATGTTGATTTGTTGTTTTTTGTACATGTAGAGTGAACCTGGAATCTTCCTTCCTGTTGGTGTCGAATAACTTATAATGTGTTGGTACGCCGTAAAACCCTATTCATTCATTCATTCATTCATTGTTAATGTTTAACTAAATGTCTGTAAAAGTTTATTTAAAAAGCTTCTTAACATAATGTTATGAACTGAAATATCAATAGTGACTATCTTTAATATAAAACGGGGCGGTAATCTAATGGATAGAGTGTTGGCCGCTCACGCCAGAGGTTGCGGGTTCGATACCTAGCTCGACCTGATGCCTCTCATAAAACAACACTCAGTACTGGTTCTACCCAGGAAGCAGACTCGAGAGCGATTCATATAAGCTCTGAGCTTTCATCGCAGTCGAGCTAAAAGAAATAAGTAAAAACTAATATCATTAATGTCTGAAGCTTCCAGGAAATCATAGCAAGATTTTGAAGGTGACTTTTAATTAAATGTTTTACATATTTATTTTATGATTAATATTATATATCGTTATTGTGTTTTCTTTTTTTATGCCCCCGCCATTTTCAATGGATGGGTTTGATTCATACTTGGCAGAAAGATGTATGGTGATAAACTACAGTTCAAGATCGATTTCCGTCAAAATCCCTGCATATTAATTAGGTTTTCTGGGCTCTGGTTTGCTGATAGTTTCCGACCTCTAAAGGCTTTATTATGGACTGACTTTGACGAAAATTTATATTTGCATTTATATCAACAAGGCCCAGTTCAAGTTCGACAATACAGTTATTAAAAATGTAATTTTATATGGTCGATTCGTCGCTTACGTGCATTAACTTAGCTCACGGGTTCCAGTTCATTAATACACTGAGGGGAATAAAGGGGATGTTCTTAAAAACTATCTAACCGATTTTTAGATTTTTAATCGCATCCCCTACAGAAGTTCACCATACTATGTTTCTCTCTGAAGTGAATTGATCATAAATTACCGACCGACGCATTTCCGAACAAGCTTCACAACTTCCCGTTATCTGCCGAAGGTGTTTATCGGAAAAAGACGAATATTAATTTATAAAGAAAACCCGTTCTTAATTATTTACTTATAATGTGCTTTATATTTATTTTTTCGTTTGCAAAGTCTCTCAGTGATCAAATAAACATGTATTCTATTATCTTGAATTGTAAACCTGACTTAAATTAAAACTAAAAACGACCGTTTCGGAAGTTTAATGAGCCTGTAATATAACACTTCAATATTGGCGGTAAATTAAAGTTATGGCTTTGGTCAATCGGAACATAACTCGGCCATTTCCGCCTACGAATAATTCGCATGTAGGTAGTCTTGAGCATATGCGACGCTTGCTTTTCTTAAAGACAAACGTCTTGACAAGTTGTGCAGAAGAAACGTTTGGATCTGGACGTAAGATCAGATTGGCTGAAATAAACACACCTCTGCAATGGTTATGATATAGTAAAAATTAAAAATATTTATTCGGACGGAAGTCATGGCAGTTATCTTGTACAAAATCTTTGTCATAGAAAATATCTAATAACATAAACAGAATAAATATAGAAATAAACCCCAACCGATACTCTTTTGAAATACCATGAAAATATCCGAGGTAGTCCGATTGTTGAACCAACCAGTCAAAAACGTTATTCGATTTTCGCTAAATAAATTTGACTTTCCTTCTCTGCCAAACTTATCAAGACGTTTGTCTTTTAGAAAAGCAAACGTCGCATAATTATGCTCCAGACTATCACGTAGGCGGAAATGGCCGAGTGATGTTCTGATTGCACTTAGGTAAGTTTGAAGTTGAATATCTAACTAACGCTGCACATGACAAATTGTTAATCGAGGAAAACAATCCATCTAAGACAGTCTAAAAACCACAATAAATAATGTACACCGCGATCTTGTTGTCATTGGAAACGTAAATAAAACAGTTTTGTTGTCTTTCTGATTTGGGAAAAACACAAATATTACGCGGTAATAGCATTAACAATAGCAGGTTTCGTTTAAATAAATTAACAAAACCGCCTACAAGGTTTCTCTTAATGATATATTTATCACGAACGCGCTCTTAAGTGTTTTAAATTATTAATTTGCCACTACAGATTTATACATACTTTGTTTGAAACATTATAGAACATTTTCATTATTATCTTTATAATGAATTGTGTCAAAAACCTTAGTTTCTCTGAAATGCACATTTATGTAACATGCAGCGAAAGCTCTCCGATGATAAATTAACTGCTTTTCTTTATATGCGTCGACATATAACACGTACCATTAGTGCAACGTCATACGTCCCCAGTCAATTATTCTTCCAATTCGTAGATACTGGTTTGTTTAAATTAGAGAAGCTATATCACAAACGGCTTCGTTTTTAATACATTTAGATACGAGGCTTTATATTGGCTACATTTGAATGAAAAATCCAAAACTGCAGTTTAAGTACATATTTAGCTACGACAAGGACTTGTATATATAATTCCTTGGCTTTGATAACACTATTGTTTGATCTCGTGTAAAGTGTCTATCCCCAGACCCCGATACCTGCCGAATAAGGTATGCTATACTCCGATGAAAAAGCATGGAATTCTATGCCTGTCCACAGATCATATTAACATAACGTTTACCAAACTGTGACGTCATTCAATTAACTGACCAATCAACGGCCTCAAATCTCACTGCTACGTAACGGAACCAGTTGGGAAGAGTGGAGTCCGATCTACAGTATTTTGTGATTACAAAAACAACACATTTTGTTCCATACTCTTACACTAATATTTGATTAAATATAGAGATTTCTCCTTGAAGTAAAACCTCAGTATACATAGTTTTTAGTCTTCTAGCATTTTCTGGGTGTTTGTGTCCTACAATGTTGATATTCTTTTTGCTTTGAATATTTATAAAGAAACAATGTCACATTTGTGAAACAATGTCACATTTGTAAAACAAATGTTTGATTGATTGATTGATTGATTGTTTGATTGAATATTTAGCGTCATTTTTGGCCATCTAGGGCTAACAGACGAACAAATGTTTGCAATACATGTATAAACATGATTGTAATACTATTAAAACATATCCTGAATACAGCCCAAAGTACCAATCATGAATAATCATGCAGCATACCAGTTTCAAATGATAGTTTATTACCGGTATTTGTGTTTGATGTATCTATATTTAATTTTGTTAAATGCTTCTTAAAAATAAACCACTAGAAATGTCACATTTTATTATTATTATTGTTATCCATAACTGGTGGGTACAGTGGAGGCATTCCCATGGCTGGTGGATGTTGGGCAGGGGAGGCATTCCCGTGACTGGTGGATGTTGGGCAGGGAAGGCATTCCCGTGACAGATAGATGCTGGACAGGGGAGGCATTCCCGTGGCTGGTGGATGTTGGGCAGGGGAGGCATTCCCCTTGACGGATGGATGCTGGACAGGGGAGGCATTCCCGTGGCTGGTGGATGTTGGGCAGGGGAGGCATTCCTGTGACATGGATGCTGAACAGGGTCGTCATTCCCGTGGCTGGTGGATATTGGGCAGGGGAAGCATTCCTGTGGCTGGTGGATGTTGGGCAGGGGGAGGCATTCCTGTGGCTGGTGGATGCTGGACAGGGGATGCATTCCGGTGGCTGGTGGATGTTGGGCAGGGGAAGGCATTCCTGTGGCTGGTGGATGCTGGACAGGGGAGGCATTCCCGTGGCTGGTGGATGTTGGGCAGGGGGAGGCATACCTGTGGCTGGTGGATGCTGGACAGGGGAGACATAGAATAAACACAAGAATAGAAATAGGCAGCAAAAACTCATAATTCCTAGTTTAATTATTAGTCTAAAATACGCAAATCTTGGCCTTACCCTCACATGTCTGCCTGTATTGGCCTTACCATCACATGTCCGCCTGTCTTGGCCTTATCCTCACATGTAAGCCTGTCTTGGCCTTGCCCTCACATTTCCACCTGTCTTGGCCTTGCCCTCACATGTCTGCCTGTCTTGGCCTTGCCCTCACATGTCTGCCTGTTTTGGCCTTACCCTCACATGTCCACCTCTCTCGGCCTTACCCTCACATGTCCGCTTGTTTTGGCCTTGCCTTCACATGTCCGCCTGTCTTGGTCGTACCCTCACATGTCTGCCTGTCTTGGTCTTACCCTCGATAGTCCACCTGTCTTGGTCATGCCCTCACATGTCCGCCTGTCTTGGTCTAACCCTCACATGTCAAACTGTCTTGGTCTAACCCTCACATGTCGTTGATGTTGGGCAGGGGAGGCATTCCCGTGACAGATGGATGCTGGACAGGGTTGGCATTCTCGTGGATGTTGGACAGAGGAGGCATTTCCGAGACAGATGGATGCTGGACAGGGGAGGCATTCTCGTGACGGATGGATGCTGGACAGGGGAGGCATTCCCGAGACGGATGGATATTGGACAGGGAAGCATTCCTGTGCCAGATGGATGCTGGACAGGGATGGCATTCCTGTGACGGATGGATGTTGGGCAGGGGAGGCATTCCCGTGACGGATGGATGTTGGGCAGAGGAGGCATTTCCGTGGCTGGTGGATGCTGTACAGAAGATGCATTCCCGTGGCTGGTGGATGTTGGGCAGGAGAGGCATTCCAGTGACGGATGGATGCTGTACAGGGGCAGCATTCCCGTGGCTGGTGGATGTTGGGCAGGTGAGGCATTCCCGTGACGGATGGATGCTAGACAGGGGAGGCATTCCCGTGGATGTTGGGCAGGGGAGGCATTCCCATGACTGGTGGATGTTGGGTAGGGGAGGCATTTCCGTGGCTAGTGGATGTAATGCAGGGAAGGCATTCCTGTGATGGATGAATGCTGGACTGGGGAGGCATTTCCATGACTGGTGGATGTTGGGCAGGGGAGGCATTCCCGTGATGGATGAATACTGGACAGGAGAGGCATTCCCGTGGCTGGTGGATGTTGGGCAGGGGAGGCATTCCCGTTATGGATGAATACTGGACAGGAGAGGCATTTCCGTGACAGGTGGATGTTGGGCAGGAGAGGCATTCCCGTGATGGATGAATACTGGACAGGGGAGGCATTTCCATGACTGGTGGATGTTGGGCAGGGGAGGCATTCCCGTGATGGATGAATACTGGACAGGGGAGGCATTCCTGTGACTGGTGGATGTTAGGCAGGGGAGGCATTTCCTTGGCTGGTGGATGTAATACAGGGGTGGCATTCCCGTGACTGGTGGATGTTGGGCAGGGGAGGCATTCCCGTTATGGATGAATACTGGACAGGAGAGGCATTTCCGTGACAGGTGGATGTTGGGCAGGAGAGGCATTCCCGTGATGGATGAATACTGGACAGGGGAGGCATTTCCATGACTGGTGGATGTTGGGCAGGGGAGGCATTCCCGTGATGGATGAATACTGGACAGGGGAGGCATTCCTGTGACTGGTGGATGTTAGGTAGGGGAGGCATTTCCGTGGCTGGTGGATGTAATACAGGGGAGGCATTCCCGTGACTGTCGGATGTAATGCAGGGGAGGCATTCCCGTGATGGATGGATGCTGGACAGGGGAGGTATTTCCTTGGCTGGTGGATGTAATGCAGGGGAGGCATTCCCGTGACTGGCGGATGTAATGCAGGGGAGGCATTCCCGTGACTGGCGGATGTAATGCAGGGGAGGCATTCCCGTGACGGATTGATGCTGGACAGGGGAGGTATTTCCTTGGCTGGTGGAGGTTGGGCAGGGGGAGGCATTCCCGCGACTGGTGGATTTTGGGTAGGGGGAGTTATTCCCATGACTGGTGGTTGCTGGACAGGGGAGGCATTCCCGTGATGGATGCATGTAATGCAGGGGAGGCATTCCCGTGGCTGGTGGAGGGTGGGCAGGGGGAGGTATTCCCGTGGCTGTTGGAGGTTGGGCAGGGGGAAGCATTCTTATGGCTGGTGGATATTGGGCAGGGGAGGTATTCCCATGGCTGGTGGATGTTGAGCAGGGGGAGACATTCCCATGGCTGTTGGATGTTTGGCAGGGAGAGGCATTCCCGTGGCTGGTGGATGTTGGGCATGAGAGGCATTCCCGTGACTGGTGGCGGTTGGGCAGGGGGGTGCATTCCCATGATGGTTTGATGCTGGGTAGGGGAGGCATTCCCATGATAAATGGATGCTGGGCAGGGGAGGCATTCCCTTGATGGATGGATGCTGGGCATGGGAGGCATTCCTGTGACTGATGGCGGTTGGGCAGTGGGAGGCATTCCCATGATGGATGGATGCTGGGCAGGGGAGGCATTTTTGTGACTGGTGATTTTTGGGTGTTTATCTAGTCTGTCTTTATTGCAAGTTATCTTGTCTGGCTGTCCATCTTTATTGCAGGTTATCTTTTTTGTCTGTATTTATTGTAGGTTAGCAAGTCTGTATGTCTCTGTTGCAGGTTAGCTAGTATGTCTGTCTTTGTTGTAGGTTATCTAGTATGTCTGTCTTTGTTGCAGGTTAGCAAGTCTGTCCGTCTTTGTTGCAGGTTAGCTAGTCTGTCTGTCTTTGTTGCAGGTTAGCTAGTCTGTCTGTCTATGTTGCAGGATATCTAGTCTGTCTGTCTTTGTTGCAGGTTATCAAGTATGTTTTCTTTGTTGCAGGTTAGCTAGTCTGTCTGTGCTGCAGGTTATATATTATGTCTGTATTTGTTGCAGGTTACCTAGTCTGTCTGTCAGCCTTTGTTGTATATTATCTAGTCTGTCTCTCTTTGTTGCAGGTTATCTAGTCCATTCGTATGTATGAATTTGTTGCATGTTATCTAGTCTGTCTGCTTTTCTAGTCTGTCTGACTTTGTTGCAGGTTATCTAGTCCGTCTGCCTTTGTTGCAGGTTATCTAGTCTGTCTGCAGGTTATCTAGTCTGCCTGCCTTTGTTGCAGGTTATCTAGTCAGTCTTCCTTTGTTGTAGGTTATCTAGTCTGTATGTCTTTGTTACATGTTATCTAGTCTGTCTGACTGTTACATGTGATCTAGTATGTCTGCCTTTGTTGCAGGTTATCTAGTCTGTCTTCCTTTGTTGTATGTTATCTAGTCTGTCTTCCTTTGTTGCAGGTTATCTAGTCTGTCTGTCGTTGTTACATGTTGTCTTATCTGTGTGCCTTTGTGCATGTTATCTAGTCTGTGTATCCATCCTTGTTGCAGGTCATCTCGTCTGTCTCTCTGTCTCTATGTATGTCTGTCTATCTGTCTCTCTCTCTCTCTCTCTCTCTCTCTCTCTTTATACTGAAACACCTGCAAGTACGGATTTTGCGTAAGCACAAAGTACACGGGTTTATATTGGCATTATAATCATTGATTACCATAGGAGATTAGCGATATATTTGATGTGCTCCGCGTATGACTCTCTCAGTTCACGGGACCGTCAGTTTTAAATCCCCTCCTGCTTTCACAGTACCTAAAGTAATATCCAAACACTGTCGGAGTGCGTTCAGAAAAATCATAGGACCAAACTCCATCGGAAATCGAACCAGGGACCTCTCAGGCGTGTATCCAGGCATATGCATATTTGCCAATGCGTACAATTCGTCAGTGAAAATTGAAAACATACAAGTCCAAATATGCATAAAACTGAAGGCTGAGTGTTTTGTGCTAATTTCTTCCTAATATATAGTTTGAAATCCTAATTTACCTATCTTTCACGCAGTAATTATTTATAAAAAATGACCAATGCATTTCCATGCTTTCCCTTGCTTGAAGTATACCGCAGTGGTACATCGTTACCAGTTGGTTCCTTTAACGATCGGTACTATGTAACATTGTTAACGTGACAAACGAAAAGCAAGATTGCACGAGGCTGGAATATACCAGGAGAACGTGTCATTTGTCTTCTAATTTTAACCCCCCACCCCAACCCCTACATATATCCTCACTTGCATCATCGTTGCCAGTTGAAACCCGTATTCCCCTGTCTCTGAGTGCTGTAACAAGCATGTTAACTACTAGACCACCGCATCTACAAAGTGTGAAAAATCGTATTTTCGGCCAAAGTAAGAATTTACAGAGTTGAAAATTATCAATGTCTTCCGAGATTTAAGAACATGAAGGTGCCATCGACTTAATTTATTACATGTTATTCGTCACTGAATCAGGGGACGAAAGTATTATGAGGGTACAAGGAGCCTGCCCGACTTGCACATTTAGTTTCACAAAGGGTTTGAAGTCGGTCTGTTTCTCCATCAAAATCATCATTTTCATACTTATTTTTAAATGCAAGTAGGCGTTTTGCTGAATAGTTAAATGCTAATGCAATCTGTTGAACAGTGTACGAATTTTCTGATATCAGCTAAAAAATCAAAATCATGTGGACCCAGCTGCGTACTTGCGTAAAGGCAGGTACGCACCTGATTTGGTATTAAAAAGAGTGGAATATGACTTCTATAAAAGTCAAATACAATCACCTTTTGTCATAGTACACGAACAACGTGGCGAGAGTGTCGATATGACGTCATCGAAACGAAATATACTGTTAATTTTAAGAGTTGGTCATCTGCGGCGCTTTCTTTTCTAAATGAGTAACGTCTTGACCATCTATTCTTTGAAAACAATTAACTGTACTCTGATAATGTTTCTGAATGGTTGATTCAAATAATGGATCTACCTTTGCGTTTCCCTTAGTTTTAGAAAAGCAAACATCGAAGATAATCAAGAAAATATTTGTATTTTCCTTACTGGGCATCTTGAAAACGCATCCATTCAGTTATGGCATACAGTTGACGAAATCCCTCATACATTGTCTTACACATAAAGGGCGAATCAAGTGTAATTTGGAAATACTTGGTGGTGAAAACAGTACTAACAGTAAAATTTGTGAAAACACATCGTGATATCATAGAAAAAGTCCAAAAGAAGGTGTCATTTAGTGAATATGTATTTCGGTACATGTAAACACTCTCGGTTTTCTCGAATTGCGTCTTTTATGGTGATAGCTGCAGGATAGGAATGAACTACTGATGGAAGACAATATACTTAGTTACATCTTGGAAATATGCATTAAGAAAAATATTGCGTATAAAAAAAATTACCGCGTTTTTCTGTGCCTTAACGTAACTTTTACAAACAAAAATCAGCCATTTTTGACGCGTCTGCTCATTTTTACTGCCTAAGAACGCATACGCTCAAAATACGTTCGCCCCCCTGTGAATGTGATGACTAGAGTCCCCGTACAAATGCACCTATTTGCACAAAGAGTATTTATTTGCATATGCCAATTAGTGCATATCTTAGCACGTTGTCGAACGATTTGATATTTTTTTATGTCTCACCCCGGCGATTAAATGATATTAGGTACGCGCCTGCAAGCCATGGCGTTGTACATAGTGCAAAGACTGCCGAAATATGACGGAATTTACCGAGTATGTGTCGCGGTTGTGCACGTGACTCACGTGATCACGCTTTGTATCATGTGACGAGTATATAAGTATCCTTACTTTACCGCTTCAGTATAAGGAAATCAGCGTATTTAATGCCTGTCACCATCGTTTTCACTGGAATATAAGAATGTAAGTGCAGTTATTTGATTAATTTATCGTGGCTCAGTCGCAAATTGACACCTGCCATTGTAAATACGTGACTTTTCGACAGAATTTATTCATGCGACCGGTGGGTGGGGTATTGAAACTAATCAGACTAAATTAATATGAGGTGGATTTTGCTTTTAAAAAGATATAATATCAAAATGTATTTTTTTTTAGTTATTTCATTCATTAAATTATTTATATTTATTATGTATTGGAATATTTTATTATAATTTTATTAAAATGAAAGTAGATCTGTAATCCAGTCTACAGTTGAAATGAACAAAGGTGATAATATTGTAATCCCTGCCCGCCGCAGACAGGGACACAGCGGTCATTTTAACTTTTTTATTTGCACATCCAAGTTAAAGTTCCTGCTAGTATCCAGGATTAATATAGAGAAGAAAAAGCAACAAATTTAGATGTTATGAACGCTTGCATATTTATGAAAAATATCCCGCGAAACCTCATTTTCAAATATCCTATCTTCCATTCATCTTAGAAATACAAATTAAAACTCTTTCTTTACACAATAGATTTTTTTCTACAAAACAAGACCATTCTTATCAAATTATATTTACAATTGTTGAAGTTCTTCTGATTACAAAATTTTACTTTCGACCTCAATATCTTTAACTCAAAATCATTTTCTGTGCTGGAATATTAAGTGTGATCCCTGCCCGCCGCAGACAGGGCCATAGTGGGCACTTTAACTTTTCTATCTGCAAACCTCATTTGACATGCAAAACAAAAAAGCAGCCCAGCTACGCACCAAGGAAGAGACTAGTATCTATGTGTGTCCACCACTTGTCATTAACAAGTCAACTTTTTCCAAAATTTCCGAAATTGCAGGATAAATATGACTAACTGAGAAATATATACCATCACATGGCTATAAGAACACAATGGTGATCTCAAATAAAATTGTATTCATTGTCACCTCTGGTCTTAATTATGACTAGATCTAGTTATGAATATTTTGAGAGAAACATTGAAAATTTAAAACAATATCTTTATAAAAATATTTATTCAATGCAAACATTTAACAGTTTTGCTCAGGTAGGTTTTGAATATTTAGTATCATTTTTGTGCTTTTAAGAACTAACAAACTATCAGTTAACCTAACCATTCTTTCATGGGGTCCTGTAAGGTTAATACTCGAGCACACCCATCTCTGTAAGTAACTGATAACTTTCAAACTTTAATCAGTGGTGAGCAGTGAATGACAATGTGAAACAATATTGTATATCAATCATCACGGAGACTGTGGGAATTAATACTTAGTCTTACAAAATCCTGGATTGATAGTCAGTAACGCTACAACTAAGGTTCAATGCCAACCACACCTGGCTGCAAAATATACTGCCAGTAGGCAGTATTTTGTGGAACCAAATGAGCTAGTGTCCAGACTCTCTGTACGATCATCTGAATCTGCCAGTCATATAATCCTAAACTCAAATCTGTCTCAGGGGCCAGCAAAAGCACTCATCCGCTCATCTTAACGAGTGGTTTTTGCTGGCGGATGAGTGATTTTTACCAGTAACTCATCTGTAGGACGAATAAACTTTGAAGGAAATATCATTGTACCATACTTATGGTTATTTCTCAGTCAGTGTTTCATTTACCACTGCATCCTGTGTCCTGGGCACACAAATCTGAGCTTGTTTTAATAAAAGCAAGTTGAAATTCCAGGAACATGAAATTTTTGGCCGAGATCGAAAAATAAACAAACTGTAAAAAAGAAATGATCCAAAATCATTACCAAAATCGTAATGGTATTTTTTTTTACATATTTCATTGCTGTAAATATCATTTGTATTGAACGTTGATCAACTTAATCATGCAATTTCTTATTTAGTCTCTAAGGACACTTTTCATTTCAAAGCATTTGGCATGTTTTATAATCTATCAATTTATATTTAAAAATCAGACTTCCTGGTTTTTATAATATTAATACCTATCTTTTTGCATTTTATATGTTACGGAGGCATGAACGCATTAACTTTTTATGTTTACCTCAAGCTGTTAGTATTCAGAATAAATTATGTTTCTTGCATGATCTTAACTTTTAAAGCTAGTTGTGTACTTACTGTAAATGAAGTATTAAAAGTATTTACATAATTTTGATTAAAATATACAATCCCCCCAGTTTGTTGAAAATCCCCCTTTCTTTCATACAAAGGTGCGAATTCTCCACCCTGGGACACGTTCACAGAAAATTCTAAATGAAACGCTGTTTCTGTGTGATAATAAACACCAACCCTCCTCAATGTTTTTTCATTATTTGTTTTCACTTTCAAGGTATCTCAGGATCAGTAAATACATTGACATAGAAGGTAAGTTCAGTGTGCTTCAAAATAGACAACAATTTAGCATAAAATGTTCTGACAAGTGAATTTTCCATCTGAACGAGTACTTTTTACCAGTCCACCTGCCCGGGGTAGTGCTTTTAAAAGACAGGGATACGTTTACCTATTAGGCTATAGTAAATTCAGTTTAAAAATCTTCTTGTCCGTAACCACAGACTGAATTTCAATATAATATGGCTACCATGGGGTAAGTCTGTCACATTTTCCGTATGGCTATAGTGAAAACTTACATAAAAAATCTCATGGCTGAAACTACTGGTTGGATTTTAATATACATTGTGGTTAGGTGAAGATGTTATTTGGATGACACTTTGCCAAATTTGGTTAAGCCATTTTGATTCATCAAAAAGCATGGACACTATGTGGTATGACTACTTTTCCATATATTGGACTATAGTAAATATATAAGCTTCAAAAATCTTCTATTCTTAAACCGCAGTCAGATTTCAATATAATTTGGCAAAAATGTTCTTTGGATTGTTCAAGCCGTCGCGATTTGTAAAATAAATGGCCACTAAGGGGATAGGCAGGTTTACACAATTTGATAATTATGACTTTAGTAAAAAAAATCTTCTCTTCTGAAACCATTGACTGGATTTTAATATAATTTGCCAGAAATATTTCTTGGGTGACCCTATACCAAGATTGTTGAAAAACTCTTCCTGTCTAAATTCGTTAGAGGATTTCAATATAATATGGTAAAAGTGTTCATTGGATGACACTCTACTAACCCATTGCAATTCTTAAAAAAACATGGTCTTCAGGGGGCATGTGTACTTTTCCTTATGGGGCTATATACAGTAAAAGCTTCAAAATTCTCTTCGTCTGAAACTGCTGAACAGATTACAATATAATTTGGCAGAACTATTAATTTTTCTTGAATGACCATCTAACAAGATGGCCACCAAGGGGCAGGACTGGTTTTGTCAATGTGGCTATAGTGAAAACTTCAAACAATATTTGCGCTTAAACCACCAGAACTCTGGTTGCCATGGCAACATAAAAGAAAAACATTAAAAATCTTCTAGTCAGAAATGACTGACTCCAATTCGAACTAATTTCACAGAAATGTTCCTTGGTCAAGAATGCTTGATCTGTCCATTGAAATGACTACCATAGATGTGGCTTTTTTTCCCCCCCCCTCTGTGCAAGTGAGCAATATGGGGCCAATCTTGCTCTCCTGTTTACTTTGAACGCCGTTTTCAATACTTGACAGGTTATAACACGAGGGGTTATCCAAAAGTTTGTGAACAAATTTAATAAAATCCATATTTATGCAAGTACATCGCTATATTTTTCACAACTTAATTATTGGAGTATTTTGAGTGTGTTTTAGTATATTTCTTAAATGTCAGTAATAATGTTACGGTATCCATAGCAACATAAATATATATGATTAGTGCCGCAGCTCAAAATGTTGAACAATTCGACAGATAAATATGTGAAAAATAACATTCATTTTCCTGTAAAACTCACGGTGAGTCATATATTATTTAGAACATGTCATCAATGTCTGCATGACAGTGTCATTCCATCATTGCGCGCAGGTGTTAGGAGTTTAAGTAATCTTATATTGAAACGGTAGACTCATTCATATGCAAATAGTGTATATGATGAAAAGATGAAACAATGGACAGCAATACAGTTTGTGTCAATATTAGCAAAACACTGATTCAGACAATAGATATGCATAGTAAAGCTCTGAGAAAGTAATTTGTAGAGCATTTTGTAGGCTACAAAAGACACAAACAGTACAGTGAGGAATTAGAAACAATAATAGATGATAACAAGTGTGGCTTCCTGTTTCAAAATCAAGCAAAGTCACGTCAATGTGGTAAAAAGTGCAATACAATTCATGAACTATGCTGCGAACTAAGTATAGGTTACAATACAGTACACGTGATAATAAAGAATAAATAGCATACATTAGAGTGCTCGCAGGGTTCCCCAATTGCTAAAAGAGAATGAGTGGAGTGTTGAGTAAGAGTACGAAAATTACTTGTAAAATAAATTGATGTTGCAACGGCGTAACATAAATCGGACCTGCGGCACGTAGGCGTACATGACATGTTTGAAATACATGCTCTTATTTTAATTGAATATATATTTTCTTCATACTTTGCATACAGTGTGCTGTTAGATTAAGTATCTTCAATTTATTTTGTTATTTGTAAAACTCCAAATCAATCTGACATGTCACGTTCATATTATGAGATTTGTCCACAAACTCGTATACACATAAAGTTTTTGACCAAGTCATACTTAAACCCACATCCTCAGTGGTAAGAGAGTTAGTTGTCATCAGAATACAGCGCTGTAAAGACCACTTGGGGGGGGGGCACCGAGGACCACTGGGACAGTTTTACATACATGCAATGGTACCTGAATATATGAGTAAGATCCTGTTAATGATTCAGAACTACTCAAACGCTATATATAGGAAACAAGTGAATCATGAAGATACACAATGTATATGCATGTATATAGCTGCCATTATGTATATAACTTTTTAAATGCGATAAATTGTTGATTGGTTGCTGATCAAACTGAAGGTATTGAGTTCAATCCCCCACCATGTGTTTTATGCTTGAGCAGGACAATTTACTGGCATAATTACGTAGTACTGATTCTACCCACATCCATATTCAATTATCTAAAATTTACTTCTTTAGATTTAGTATCAGGGTGATTCAGTAATAGTAGGTAAATGTTTAAGATTCCTAAAGTATTATGTTGCAGTTATCTAACATTTCCTTCTTATTTCTAGTTTAAAACTTCCTTCTTTTTTCAAGTTTGTTTAAAGTATGTTTCATGTTACAAAATTCCCATTATTCAAAGTCACAAAGCGTCCCATAATTTTGTATGTATATTTTATCTAACACTTACACATGAAAATGATTTCTTTCATATGGTATCAATTATTGGCCCTCGGCTTTTTGAAGAAAGTGAATCGAATTAGTTGATAATGATTTCTATCTGTTGTTTTTTTGTTAAACACTTTCTAATTGTGTTGAGCATCAAACAGAGCATGACTTGGTTAGATCCTTGTCAACTGTGTTGGGTATGCAAACAGTAGGTGTACACACAGAGAACATGACTGAGTGAAATCCTTGTCAGCGTGTTAAGTGTGCAATCAGAGAGCACAGCTGGGTCAAATCCTTGTCAGTTGTGTTGGGATTTGCAATCAGAGAGCATAATGGTTATTGGGTTAAATCCTTGTCATTTGTGTTGGGTTTGTAAACAGATAGCACAACTGGGTCAAATCCTTGTCATTTGTGTTGGATACTCAAACAGAGAGCATGACTAAGTCAAATCCTTGTCAGCTGTGTTGGGTGTGCAAACAGTAGGTGTACAAACAGGGAGCATGACTGAGTCAAATCCTTGTCAGCTGTGTTAAGTGTGCAAACAGAGATCACAACTGGGTTAAATCCTTGTCAGTTGTGCTGGGATTTGCAATCAGAGAGCACAATAATTATTGTGTTAAATCCTTGTCAGTTGTGTTGGGTGTGTAAACAGAGAGCACAACTGGGTTGAATCCTTGTCGGTTGTGTTGGGTATGCAATCAGAGAGCACAACGGGGTCAAATCCTTGTCATTTGTGATGGGATTTGTAATCAGAGAGCACAATAATTATTGTGTTAAATCCTTGTCAGTTGTGTTGGGTGTGTAAACAGAGAGCACAACTGGGTTGAATCCTTGTCGGTTGTGTTGGGTATGCAATCAGAGAGCACAACGGGGTCAAATCCTTGTCATTTGTGATGGGATTTGTAATCAGGGAGCACAATAATTATTGTGTTAAATCCTTGTCAGTTGTGTTGGGTGTGTAAACAGAGAGCACAACCGGGTTAAATCTTTGTCAGTTGTGTTGGGTGTGTAAACAGAGAGCACAACTGGGTTAAATCTTTGTCAATTGTGTTGAGTTGGTTAAGTCCTTGTCAGTTGTTTTAGACGTGCAGACAGAGAGCTTGATTGGGTTACATCTTTCCTAGCTGTGCTGGACATGCAAATAGAGAGCATGACCAACTTCTATCTTTGTGTACTGTGTTGGTCATGCAAACAGAAGACATGGCATAAGTTATGTATGCAAGAAATAGTGAACATAAATTAAACGTTCTGAATGTAAATTGTGTAATGTTTTTGTTTATACAGAGGTTGAAGATGGAGAGCCAGGGACTGTTGTTGCTGCTGCTTCTAATTAGCGTGGCCTGTGCTCAGAAACTTTTTTTCAAGTCAAACAAAGAACTGCAGTTTGAACAAGGAGGAGTTGATGGAAAAGATACAGGAATGCAGGAAGGAAGTGTGGAGGTACAGGTAAGGGTTTTCTCTAGTAGGATTTATATTTATAGGATTCTATTGTATAATTTTTATAGTGCATGTATGAGTGGGTGAGAAATTGAGAAATTTACTGGACAATTTACATGTATAGAGAGACCGCAGCGTGGTCTAGTGGTAGAGTGCCTGCCTTACAATCGGAAGGTCGTGGGTTCGATCCCCAACCGGATCATAGCAAAGACTTTAAAAATTATACTAGAAGCTTTCTCGCTTGATGCTCAGCATTAAGAGGACAATTTTAGGTCTGATCAGCCAGGTGTCAGTATAATGTGACAGGTTGGGGTATCATACCATGTGTCTGCGGTATGATACTCTAGTGTGACAGCGCTTTAGAGATGTTTATAACTGTTATGCATCAGGATGTAGTAATTGTTACAAAGGTCATCAATCATAGGGGGGTTTTGGTCCTGTAGAGGGACTATTTTTTCCAGGAGTGGTCAGCAGGAACAAATTGGGGATTTTCAACAATTCCATTTTTTTTATATAAAAAAATGAAGTTTGCCAAATATTTGGTGTACTGGTAAGTCATCCCAGTGACTATGAGTAGCAGTTTCAAATCAGTTAAAAAATTTGGGATATCTTTCTGGCCTTTTTTGTCTCCGGTTTAAATATTAGTGAGATATCAATAAACATTTGTATTGTTTTAGAATTGTTTTTATGTATGATTTACTATATTTAAAAAGTCGCATAGATTATCAATATGTACAAATTAGATGTTTAAATTATGTTTTATGGTGACCTTTACACAGGTTGCAGCCAAGAGGTTGAGAGGTTTTGGGTTTGGAAAACCAAGACACTATTTCACAGCTCCTAGAACAGCCTTAGAATTAGCTGCAAAGGTATAAAAGACTAATTTTGTTTTTACATTCTTTGACACATTTGTTTTAGCGAGTGGTCTGGAAAATAAAATTTAATATTTCTTCAATTTATTTTGTTATTTGTACAAGGACAACCATTCTATTAAAATTTATTCTGAGGTCAGATGTGACCAATGGAACTGGATGAAATTGGTACATGTGCCGTGCCTAACTCTGGTTGCCACGGTAAAGAAAAAAAAAAAAAAAATTAAAATCTTCTTGACAGAAACTCCTTGGACCGATTATGAAATAATTGAACAGGAATGTTCCTTGGGTGACCCTCTACCAAAATTGTTCATATCATTGTGGTTTTTCAAAAAACATGGTTACCAGGGGGAGGGGATTGGCTTTCCTTATATGGCTAGAGTGAAAATTTTAAAAATCTTCTCATTTGAAACCAGACCAGATTTCAACCTGATTTAGCAGAAATGTTATTTGGGTGACCTCTATCGAGATTGTTCAAGCTGTAACGATTTGTTAATAACATTGCTGCTATGTGGCGCTGCTGGTTATCCCTATATGGCCATAGTGAAAACTTGAAGAAAAATCATCATCTGAAACCACTGAATAATTTGGCAGAAGTATTTTTAGGGAGACCATCTGCTGTTGCGATTTGTCAAAAATCATGGCTGCCAACAAGTTGCGCTGGCTTTGTCTATATAGCTAGAGAAAATTTCGAAGGTTTCCTCTTTTATTACTTGATGGAAGTTGATGAAACTTTGCATGTATCTTAACATGGTCCTCTTGTGTTCAGAAAGGAAAATCTTTCAAAATCTTATAGTCAGAAATGGTTGACTTGATTTCAAAATATCCCTTGTGTGACCTACCAATATTGCTCTGTCCATTGGAACTGCCACCATGGGTGTGACTTTTTTTTTTTACAAGTGAGCATTATAGGGCCATTCTGACCCTCTTGTTTCATTGCAAGCAATAACAAAATAACCATATATAAAAACAAACAAAAATGAAGAATAAAGTCTGTGAAGAAAATTGGATTGATTGCTTGATTGAATATTTAGCATCATTTTTATGCAATCAAGGGCGAACAGACGATCAATTAACCTAACCACTGTTTCCTGGGATTAACCAGTACTCAGCACACCCCCGTCTCCGCAAGTAACTGATAACTTTCCCACTTGAATCAGCGGTGAGAGACGAATGATAATGAGACACAATGTCGTATTTCAATCAGAGAATTGGAGAAAAAGAGCAAGGTTTCATCCTTATATCAGTAAATTATTGCACCCTTAACAATAAAAATTAACGCTGTGGGTTGGTTTGTGACTTGTTATATAAGGCAAAGTTTATTACTTCATGTTTGCACTAGTGCCAAGATTAAAATATTATTTGTTTGCTCTCTCCCTACGTACCCATCAAAAAGTCTGCCTACTCAAAAAAAAAATAATTTTGATTTTTTTTTCAATCAGGCAGTTGCATGAATTGTATATTATTATTTTTGGTATGATAATATATTTTTTTACTTAAATACCGAAACTAGGATGGGGAGAGAGAGCAACTAAACATTATTTTGATGAAGACCTAGTTGTATAAATGTCAGTATGTCAAAATGAAATCTTTTCGTACAGATAAGTGTCTGATAACACATGATGATATCAAGTATGATAATCTTTATAAAATTTTAATTTTCTTTTGTTTACTGAAAGATTTGATTACACTTATTGGGTGTCTGGACTTATTGTCTAGTATGTGATAAGATTGTGTGATTGTGATTGTTGTACAATGGTTTATCTCGTTGCATGCTATTTTCTATCTAAATTACTTAGGTCAAATAAAATAAATGTTCGTTATTTGTTTCTTGCCCGACCCTTCAAAATCCTCCAACACGTTGCATTTTATTTTATTTAAAAAATATCTTTAGTATAGGAATGAAATTATCCTTTTGTTTTTATCACAATGTGTTTGGATTTTATAATGTACTGGTTTTTCGAGACTGTATTGCAGCATGCTTTTTTCCCCTTGCGTGCATAAGATAATTTGACCTACTCTTTCAGATGTGTTCAGTGTAAATTTAAACCACAGATCAGTGTTTTTATGCCACACAGAATAGGTGTCCAAAATTTTGTTTTAATGAAATATACCTTATTTTAAGGGGGTGGGGTTGAAACAGTTAACACACCACGTTCAAATTTTTATCAGGTTTACATTACTTTTCCTGATCAAATCTTTCAAGACATTTGTCTTTTAGAGCCAGACCCAATTAGCTCAGTCGTTAGTGCGTCTGACTATCAATCCAGAGGTCGTGAGTTCAAATCCCCTGCCACAATCTCTGTGATGGTTGATATACAACAATGTGTTTCATTATCATTCGTCTCTCACTGCTGATTCAAGTGGGAAAGTTATCAATTACTTGTGGAGATGGGGTGTGTTTGAGTCCTGATTAACCTTCCAGGATGGTTAGGTTAACTGATCGTCTGTTAGCCCTCGATGGCATAAAAGTACTTGTGCACACCCATCTCCACAAGTCATTGATAACTTTCCCACTTTAAACAGCAGTTAGAGATGAATGATAATGAGATGCAATGTCTTATATCAATCATCACAGAGAATGGCCGAGCAGGGAACACAATTAGAAAAAAATGTTTTATTTTGTTCAGCAGAATGAAGATACAGTTGTGATATGTCCAGGTGGAAAATCTGCTTGCCCTGCTGGGAATACCTGTTGTTTGATGGCAAACAATGCGTACGGATGCTGCCCTATTGTGAATGTATGTATTTGCTTATATCTGCATTTTTACCTGGGTTAGAAATTTCCATTTCACTCGAGGGCCAAGATATAATTTTTACACTCTGATGTTAAACCATCTATAACCTGATGAATAAAACAATATGATGTAAATAGTACAATTTGACTTGAGTATAATTAGTATTTAATGTGTTCCATATCGAAGAAAAATAATAACTCGTACTTTTTTTGGTATGAATAGATAAACTCGTCCCTTGGTGGGACTATCCAACCCTCAAACCCATGTAAGATTATAAAATCTTACATGGGTTTGAGGTCCGGATAGAAAATTCCGACCTGAAGGATAACAGTTTTGGAGGCAATGAGGCTCTGCAATTATCCCAAGGGACAGAATTTTCTATCATAACTGAAAAAACATGTAAGATAATTTTTCTTGCATCCCAACCACATTGAATACTATTTTTAATTTAAATTATTCTTAAATTTTACCATGATGTCTTTGAAAACGTCAAATTATATTACGTTATATGTTTTAATAATGTCAGAAAATGTTCCACATCACACCAGGGTAGGACTTAGAAGCTTGTGGAGGGGGTGTAGGATGAAAACTTTATACCATGTAAAAATTTGTGGAAATCCTTGTCCGGTATGCAAGAATATTATATTCTCACTTACTCCATTGAAAAAGAAATCAGTCATCCTATATTGAGTATTACACAGTGCACAACAACCAGTGTAGGAATTTTGTTATGAAAATACATTTAATAGAATTGCGAGAAGATTGCAGCTCAAGGTCATCATTTTCCATGCAATGAAATGTTTAACTTGCGACCTTTATCAGTCTTGGACTTTCAGCAACCATTTTGCCAGTGGTCAGAATAACTGTATAACATTTGGTCACTTTGGTGTTCCGAAATGTCTCAACTGTATTTTATGTGTTGCCTACTGTTTATATGGTTTAGTTTTCTATTGACAACATTGGTAACTTGCATGTACATGATGTATGTGTGTACGTCTGTAGCACTCTCCTTTTCCACTTAAAACTTTATGGATGGTCTGATTCTTAAGATATACTTAGGCAGGAATGTTCAGTACATGAGTTGCACAAATTGCATGTAAGTCAATTGAATTGAATTGAATATTTAGTGTCATTTTTATGCCATCAACGGCTAACAGACGATTAGTTAAACTAACCACTGTTTCCTGAGATTCTGGAAAGTACCTGAAACCAGTACTCGAGCACACCAACAAGTAACTGATAACTTTCCCACTTAAAGCAGTCGGTGAGAGATGAATGATAATGAGACGCAACCATCACAGAGATTGTGTCTATTTCTGAGTGACTTTGTAACCTTGCAGAATTTTGGAACTGAGTTTAAACATTCAATTTTTGATAGCCCGTGTGGTTCCGGCTAAGAATACAATCACTGTCAATCACTGCAGAGGGGTAAGGACCCTCTCTGAATGGGTGTCAGTCTTCAATTTATCATTTTTTGTTGTGTTGATTATTGTGGTTAAATTATGCATGTCGTAGGAAGTGACAGTTTGAGTAATATGATAGAATATGCTGAAACTCTTCAGGTATCAAAGTTCTAGGTTCATTCTGCATATTTGTTTGTTGATGTTATTTTTTATCTGTATGTTATTTGTTGTTTTGTGTTCATGTAGAGTGAACGTGAGATCTTCCTTCCTGCTGGCATCAAATAAACTATCATGTGTTGGTATACCATAAAACCTAATTCATTCATTCAATTTTTGGTAATCTATAATATTGACCTGTATAAGTTACTTAATGTCTAAATAGTTATGACGCTTGTATTGCCCAAATAAAATGCATTTCTTTCCTTAACATCTTAACAGTGTCATAACTTTTCATCTGTTATTCATCGTTATTTGAAAGTAGTAATTGCTTTGCCAAACTTTGGTTTACAAGGCAATTGCTTGATGTGACATGAATTATTTAGCATAATTTTTATGTCATCAAGGGCTAACAGATGATCAGTTAACCTAACCACTCTTTTCTGGGATCCTGGAAGGTTAACCAGTACTCAAGCACACCCATCTCAACCAGTTACTGATAAATTTCCACTGAATTCAGCAGTGACAGACAAATGACAATAAGATGTAAAGTTGTATATCAATCATCACAAAGACTGTGGCCAGATGGGGATTTGAACTCACGATCCCTGAATTAATATCCAGACCGATTGAGCTAACCGGCCCAGCTATGTGATGTGATATGGAAATCTTGTTAAAGTAAATAATGTTTTGATATTAAATTACTGTTATTCCAGGCTGTATGCTGCCTGGACAAGAAGCACTGTTGTCCATATAGAACCAAGTGTGATGTGCCTCGCCAGGGGTGTACTAGAAATAACATTTTTATTTCCTGGTATGAGAAGACCCCCTCTTTTCAAGTAGATAATAAGGCTGAAAAATTGGGTATGATTTTATTTTTATGTTGTTGTATGATGTCTAGGCCATCCTTAAAAAAACATTTGTTTGCTGTGCTCTGACCCAGTATTTTTCATATGGGTAGATAGGTAACTAATTTTTTTATGCCAAAGTTGGATTTTGCATATAGTCATTTTAAAGAAAAATGAACAGAAATCACCAAAAAAAATTTAAATGCTTTGAAAGTCAATAACAATATTTGGGTAGCTGCTGATTTTGAGTAAGTAGGTAGGAGCACTACAAACAATATACATCTTTATTTGCTTTGAAAAATAACAGAATAA
The DNA here is from genome assembly GCA_029582155.1 of Panopea generosa. Lineage (NCBI taxonomy): Eukaryota > Metazoa > Mollusca > Bivalvia > Adapedonta > Hiatellidae > Panopea > Panopea generosa. Next base: position 56,252,260 of record CM055909.1, on the reverse strand, counting down.
ACTAACATAATTTAATTACATTATTTTATATCTTACAATTCAAAATGCCGATTTTCAATACTTCATTTTAAACACAATATAAACATATCAAAATATGTTCCAAGCTTCCTCAGCCTATATCCTGATAAACTCAAGAAACTTGTGGAATTAACTTGTCATTTAATATTGAACGATGCAACTATGTACAAAAAAGGCTAATGGTAAAATATGATTAGTTTTACAATAATAAAACCACTTTACTTTTTCTAAAAGATTTTTATGAAACAAACGTCAAAATTATTTATTCTTTAACCCAAAAATGCATATGTAAAAATATCCTTAAAATGTTTTATCCCTATCTATTTGCGGCAAATTTAACAAACCACTACTATTTGACCAATATAGTCTCTACAATGTACATATGTTGTTATTAGCCGACACTGAGAATTCAGACGATTTAAACTAACTTATTTTGTTACAGAATCTTCACCAAATTTACATAGTATTTATAAATGTACAATGTATATTCTATAATATCTAACATGACCAAATTTCAATGTCTTAGGCATGGCCCTAACATAATCAAAAATTGCTTTGTTTGCCAATGTCTCCTCTGCCACAGTTGAGCGATTAAGAGCCAATGTTTGCCAATATCTCCTCTGCAACAGTTGAGCGATTAGGAGCCAATGTGGCCCTCATGTTTTGGAATGGGGTTTAACATCAATTATAATAGATGGCAGCTTATATATTTTTTGACATATTTATTTATTGGTTGAAAGACATACGATTAGATCAAGAGTAAAACCATTGTCCTTCTGCAAGTATCTGGCAAAATTTCTCAAATAAAGTGTGTTTTTTTTTTTATCAGGACTCAAACCCACGACCTCAGTGGTGAGAGGTAAGTGACTACAGTGCTATATACGTATATATGTACAGTAAATTTGTTTGAAGTTGAAAAGGAGATATTGTAAGATATGTTTCGTCACTTGGAATGTGTTGCAGAGGAGAGATAAATTAATATAGAGCTGTTACAAAATACTGACTTTGTTATAGATACAAAGGACAACTTGATGTCGGTTATTTGTCCAGATGGAGAACATATGTGCGGTGATGGACAGACTTGCTGTAAAGATGGAACAGGAGCTTACACGTGCTGTCCCTTGTCACATGTAAGAATAATCATATAATCATTGTATTTTGACAGTTAGTTCTAAGATATTAATGATGTACAGGATTTAAGGGATTCCCCCCCCCCCCTCCCCCCCCCCCCCTTAAAGGCATATATAGTTATAGAATGTCCATCCATCCGTCCATCTAAGATTTCGTTTTAAAAAATAACTGACATAAATGATTAACATGACATGATGAAGTGTCACGCTGAAGACCCAGACCAGTACCTCAAAGGTCAAGGTCACACTGAGTTTATTAGTAACACATTGAGTGAGATTTTATATCTGATTTGTTATTTTGTCATACATGAATGGATTTTTAAAACATTTCCTTCAGTTGATCAACACGACAAATGACATGACGATCTGTCACTTGTAAGACGAGACCCTTACCTCAAAGGTCAAGGTCAGATTTTAAGTTTGTTGAGACTGTTAGATTTCATGTCTGGGCTGTCACTTTGACTACATGGACGTATTTCAAAAAACCTCTCAATTGATGAGCATGACATGATGACATATAGACTGTAAGACCCAAAACTGTACCTCAAATGTCAAGGTCACACATTCAGTCTGTAACTTTGTCTTACATGAAGGGATTTAGAATAACTTTGGGTTAAGTGATCAACATGTTGTGACCATGTTTCACCTGCACTGCCGAGGCCTGTACATCAGACGTCAAGGTCACACAAAAGTCAAGGTCACACTAAACAAAATTTCTGTTACTTGAGTTCATAACTCGTGATATTCATTGATATATTTAAATCCCTATTTTTTTTGGTTCAGACAGCTTAGAGACATGTGACAGCAGTGACATGTCTTGTTCCTTTATTTCTCTTTTCCTGTGCCTTGTTTATGTGATCACCATGTTTCCTTCTTTTGTTCATCCCTCCATTTACCTTTTAGGCTTTAGCTTGTGCTTGTGAGGTAGTGTGTATCTCCCCTTGTGTTATTATTGTGTATCTCCCCCTGTGAGGTATCATGTATATCCCCTTGTGAGGTATTGTGTATCTCCCCCTGAGAGGTATTGTGTATCTCCCTCTGTCAGTTATCATGTATCTCTCCCTGTCAGGTATTGTGTATCTCTCCCTCTGAAGTATCATGTATCTCCCCCTGTGAGGTATTGTGTATCTCCCCCTATGAAGTATTGTGTATCCCCCCTAGTGAGATATTGTGTAGCTCCCCCTGTGAGGTAGTGTGTATCTCCCACTATGAAGTATTGTGTATCCCCCCTAGTGAGATATTGTGTATCTCTCCCTGTCAGGTATTGTGTATCTCTCCCTGTGAAGTATCATGTATCTCCCCCTGTGAGGTATTGTGTATCTTCCACTATGAAGTATTGTGTATCCCCTCTAGTGAGATATTGTGTATCTCCCCCTGTGAGGTATTGTTTATCTCTCTCCTGTGTGATTTCATGTATCTCCCCATGTAAGTTATCATGTATCTCCCCTTGTGAGGTATTGTGTATCTCCCCCTATGAAGTATTGTGTATTCCCCTCTTTGAGGTATTTTGTATCTCTCCATGTGAGGTATTGTTTATCTCCCCCTGTGAGGTATTGTGTATTCCCCTCTTTGAGGTATTGTATATCTCCCCCTGTGAGGTAGTTTGTATCTCTCCCCTGTGTGATTTCATGTATCTCACAGTGCTAGTTATCATGTATCTAGCCCTGTGAGGTATTATGTATATTTCCTGAGGGGTTTCATGTATCTCCCCTTATGAGGTCTAGTGTATCTCCCCCTATGACGTATTGTGTATCTCCCCCTATGAGGTATTGTGTATTTTTCTTGTGAAGTATCATGTATCTCCCCTTATGAAGTTTTGTGTATCTCCCCCTGTGAGGTATTCTCTCCCTGTGAGGTATCATGTATCTCTCACTGTGAGGTATCATGTATCTCTCCCTGTGAGGTATCATGTATCTCTTCCAGTGAGGTTTTGTGTATCTCCCTCTGTGAGGTATTGTGTATCTCCCTCTGTTAGTTATCATGTATCTCCCACTATGAAGTATTGTGTATCTCCCCTTGTGAGGGATTGTGTATTTCCCCCCTGTGAGGTATTGTGTGCCTCCATCTGTTAGTTATCATGTATCTCTCCCTGTGAGGTATTGTGTATCTTCATCTGTTAGTTATCATGTATCTCTCCCTGTGAGGTATTGTGTATCTTTATCTGTGAAGTATTATGTATCTCCCCCTGTGAGGTATTGTGTATTCCCCTCTTTAAGGTATTGTATATCTCCCCCCTGTGAGGTATTGTGTATTCCCCTCATTGAGGTATTGTATATCTCCCCCTGTGAGGTATTGTGTATTCCCCTCTTTGAGGTATTGTATATCTCCCCCCTGTGGGGTAGTGTGATTTCATGTATCTCCCAGTGTTAGTTATCATGTATCTAACCCTGTGAGGTATTATGTATCTTCCCTGAGAGATTTCATGGTTCTCCGCTTATGAGGTTTTGTGAATCCCCCCTGTGAGGTATTGTGTACCTCTCCCTGTGAAGTATTGTGTACCTCTCCCTGTGAGGTATTGTTTATCGTTCCTGTGAGGTATCGTGTATCTCCCCTTGGAGGTATTGTGTATCTCCACCTGTGTTGTATTGTGTATCTTCCCCTGTGAGGTATCAGTTATTTCCACATTTGAGGTATTGTATATCTATCCCTGTTAGTTATTATGTATCTAACTCTGTGGGGTATTGTGTATCTTCCCTGTGAAGTAGCCTGTATCTCCCCCTGTGAGGTATTGTGTATCTTCCCTTTGAGGTATCATGTATCTCCTTTTGTGAGGTATTTTGTATCTAGCCCTGTGAAGTAGCATGTATCTAGCCCTGTGAGGTATTATGAATCTTCCCTGAGAGGTTCCGTGTATATCCCCTTATAAGGTATTGTGTATCTCCTCCTGTGAGGTATTTTGTTTCTCCCCCTGTGATGTATCATGTATGCCCCTGTGAGTTACCAAGTGTCTCCCTCTGTGATGTATAATGTATCCCCTCTGTGAGATATAATGTGTCTCCCCCTGTGATGTATCATGTATCCCCCCTGTGAGATATAATGTGTCTCCCCCTGTGATGTATCATGTATCCCCCCTGTGAGATATAATGTGTCTCCCCCTGTGATGTATCATGTATCCCCCCTGTGAGATATAATGTGTCTCCCCCTGTGATGTATCATGTATCCCCCCTGTGAGATATAATGTGTCTCCCCCTGTGATGTATCATGTATCCCCCCTGTGAGATATAATGTGTCTCCCCCTGTGATGTATCATGTATCCCCCCTGTGAGATATAATGTGTCTCCCCCTGTGATGTATCATGTATCCCCCCTGTGAGATATGATGTGTCTCCCCCTGTGATGTACTTGATATACAATGTTTTATTCCTTCTAGGCTACCTGCTGCTCTGACCACATCCACTGCTGTCCAACGAATACAAAGTGTGACCTGGAGCATTCCAGATGTGTTCACAAGACTGACAATACCTTCCTTGATTGGTTTGAAAAATCACCTGCAGGAAAGATGAATAAATCCCCTGCCAGTGAAAAGGCTGTAAAGTGTGACAATAAACACGAATGTCCAACTGGAAACACATGTTGTAAAATGCCTGATAGACAGTGGGGATGTTGTCCACAACCAAATGTAATGATTTCTCCATCAAAGTGCAAACATTGCAATTTTTTTTGTATTTAGCTTAACTCTGTTTTTCAGAAACAATGGCATGGTTATACATTATAGTTTATTTAAATTATCTTTCAATTGATTGATTGATTGTTTGAATATTTATCGTTATTTTTATGCCATTGAGGACTTACTGACGATCAGTTAACTTAACCACTGTTTCCTGGGATCCTGAAAGGTAAACCAGTACTCGAGCATGCCCCATCTCTGCAAGTAACTGATTACTTCCCAACTTGAATCAGCGATGAGAGACAAATGATAATGAGCCACAAAATCGTATATCAGTCATCAGGGAGACTGTTGCTTGGTGGGGATTCGAACTCGTGACCCCTGGATTGTAAGTCAGACGCGTAACCAACTGAGCTAATCAGGCCCATATCAGTATTTCGGACACACGGACGTACTTACAAGAGATGCATTACAGGATTAAGTTTTTACTTCAAAAAAATGTTTTTTTATTTTACCGTAATGAAAAAGTCATTTTGAAAGAGGTATTTCTGTCTGATCTGTTATTTTGTCTTTTAATGAGGGATTTTGAAATTGCATGATTACCAATTCATACGTAACCATGACATGATAATGTCTAAGGTCCGTAGGATCTTAGTCGAAATCACACTTTGATGTCAAACATAGTAAATGGTACAAACCCTAAACTGCTCATTGACAAGTTACACAATTGCATGCAAAGGGAGTGCACTCAGAGCCGTACGAAGCGCTAACAGAGTGTGGACTGAGCGGCTTTACACGCTGCACACAGTAAGATAACTGATAACAAAACTATGAAATTGAGACAAAAAAGGGATTTTATTTTCACGTTATTATAAACCATGTAGTATTTATTAATGTGTTTTGGTGTAATGCATTATAAAACTGTGAATTAACCCTTTACTTCATATAGACGCCTTTGGACACCTCTAATATAGAAGGTTTTTTTAATTATTGGGTGAATTATGTTTATATTAACTGACAGAGTGGAAAACAGTGCAGGAAGTGTTCAGATTGCTTGTTACGAGCAATCTGAACTCTTCCTGCACTGTTTTCAAAGGCCTTCTGTGATTGGTGTGGGAAAATGTGTATCTGTGGAGTAAAGGGTTAAGTTATCAATTTGGCAACTATATCATAAATATCAATATTTAACTAATAAATATACTGCTTCAGTGCTTTACTATGGCTTCAATGTCAGTTCTTCTCGCAGTGGCATATTTAAACATGATTTGTTTAGCTTGACAAAATGTAAATAATTCATGTTATATAAATAACAATTCAAAAAGATTTACTAGACTTCACTATTTGCCTTGCTATTTCTCTATACATTAATTATAGAACATACAGAACATATATTTTATTTTCATTTAAGCATATACAGCTCATCATAAAAAATACAAAAAATCAATGCATGCGTGAAACAAACAAAACGTACATATTTTATATCGCAATTTAAGTAAATACAGTATACTTATGCACATCTCATTTAATTATTTAAATAGTAGGACCAAATTAATTGTATTCCTAAATATAAAGTAGGTCATTAGTGCAGTGAATAGAATAATGGCTTCTGACGCCAGAGTTTGCGGGTTCAACCCTAGGCTTTACCCAATGACCTCTCAAACACAATTCATTACCATATCTAACAAGGCAATGCATTCGAGAATGATTCGCATAAGATCCGAGCTTACTTCACAATCAAGCTATAATGAATTAATGTAAACAAACTATATGTATATTAGGCCGAAACAACATGATAGACACAAGAAATAAAAACTAGTAAACGTAAATTTCTAGCTGACATTTTGTCATTATGTGATTTGAGGAGATTTTATGTTGACTAAAGACAGCTTTTCAAGGTTCGCACAGATTTGAAAAGTGCTTGATTTTCAACCTCTCAAATGAAAAGTGCTTATTTCTTAAAAACATCCTTGAATAGTGCTTATTTTTAATGTCAGTGGGAAAAGTGCTTGAAAAGTGCTTGAAAATGAACAAAAATCATTGAAAAGTGCTTGAATTTAAAAGAGTTTGAATTTAAAAAATAGTAACGGAATATATGAAATGTCCATCTTCACCATTTATTTTACTCCGTGTAAAGAGAAGGGAGACTACTCAGTTTGACAAATCTGTTTTCCAGCAGTATTGTGCAGTGCAGCATGCTGGGAACCAGTGCCCACCTGTTCTAATTTTTAAAATAAATACGGTGTGTTGTCGCCTTAACAAATTTAACACAGTTGATAAATAATTCTCTCGTTACCCACGCAGAAAAATTGCCGATAGCACCCGTTTGACAACCCCAAAATACAGAAAACAGGTTCAAATGCAATTTAGCAGCTGCTTGTGTTCTGAACTAGTGACGTCATCTGGGGAAACCCACTGCATCCAAAAGCACATGGTAGTAATAAACAGATAACAATGCCTCGAAAAAAATGTGTATACAGCCCTGAAGTCGCAGGATAAGAGCGAGAAACACAATAAAAATGGAACGTTCATGCCGACAATTCGCAATTGAGCACAAGATAAACTTGTGTAGTACAAAGAAAGTGGTAAACAATTGGATGCAAAGGTTGATCTGAAACATTAAGGGCTGAGGGAGTACTTGGTTGTGTGAAACTAACTGAACTTGTAAAAAAAAAAATTCTTGAAAACGGGTAGAGCGGGAGTATTTTATTTTTTATTTTTAAAATTTTGATGTTTTTCTAATAATTTTCTAATTTTTTTTTTTTTTTTTTTTTTTTTTTTTTTATGAAAATAAAAACGGTTGGGGCCGCATGCAAATGAGGGGGCAGGCGGAGATGATAATCTAGCAATTAATTTATTAATGCCTTATGTTGCTGTTCATATGTTTACGTTATCTTTATTGGGATATACAGCTGGGCTAGTTACACAATATTGTAACTATCCCAATACTGTTACTAGCCCCTCTGATAGCTGTGCAGGAACTCCTAAGGTACAGTAAGTATGTATGGCGAGTTCATCTATTTAAGTGCTTGAAATTGAAATTTTGACCTTGAAAAGTGCTTGAAAAGTGCTTGAATTTTATCAGTCCTTATCTGTATGAACCCTGCTTTTGGCAATGCAGAAAATGGAAATAAACAAAACAAAACATGTATATATAATAGTAAATATATACTTTCCTATAACAAAATCGACATGATTAACAATTTATCCAATATTAAAGCTGTGACCAGCAGCAAGAAGTAAAAAAAACAAAACATTTCTACTACTACTACTACTACTACTACCACTACTACTACTACTACTACTACTAATTTTAATGATAATGTTGGATATGATGGTGATAATGGTGAGGATGATGATGATGATAATTATGATAATAATAATGATGCTGATGAAATGGTGATGACGATGATGATAATTATGACAATAATATAATAATGATAAATAGTAAGAATGAAAAAAAAAATAATGATAATTATATTTTAATAAAATACTTCAATCTTTAGTATTCATTTAGACTTATATATTTCTTGTTTAATGACAAGTCATGGGTTAATTAAGATTCATTTACCTGGCAAAAATTACAATCAAATAAAATGTGCACACCTGGTAGGTTCTTTTGTGGTCAATGGACTGGTAAATCACCAATTATTTATTTCGAATGGCTCAATACGGGGTATTTTACAGAGTTTTTTTAAGGTATTTTAATTATTTTCTCTATGTTAATAAAAAGTATAGAAATATCAAATGTTTCAAGTTTTATCTAGGAAGAACCTGTAAATATTGGACTCTGTGATTATGTCACATGTATACAATATCTGATTACAGGCTGTCTGCTGTAGTGATGGTGTACATTGTTGTCCAAGTGGTACAACCTGTGATGTAAGTGCAGGGAAATGTAACCATGGTGACATACAGCTGGACTGGTTTGAGAAACAGCCTGCTTTGGTAACCAGGCTAGAGAATGTAGTGTGTGATGGCACCCATTCTTGTCCAGATAGACATACATGCTGTAAACTGACAAGTGGTCAGTGGGGATGTTGTCCTTTACCCAATGTAAGTTCAATTTCATATATATGTAAAAAATCACAGAAAATACTTTTTGCTAGTACGGATAACCAAATGTTCACTCCATGTAAGCCTGAGATGAAATTCAAGTTTTGTTCAATGGCTTGTTGCTGTTCAAAAGCTATAGGTGGGCTCTGACATCAATGCCCAATATTCTATATATTGTATAATAATATACATGTAAAATTCATAGCTGATTACCATTGGCAAATTTTCAGAATAATTTGGATTGTTGGATTTTTTTATCTGTTTTGTGTAGATGCCCATTAAATAGCAGTTAATGCAATATAACTGTTAAAATATCAATAATGTCTGCTTCTTGATACAAATATCGAGTGTTTTAAATAATATTTTGTCTATATTAATATAAATTATAGAAATATCAAATGCTTCGACTTTTATGTTGGTAGCAAGGTAAATATTGGACTGTGATTATATCACATGTATACAATATCTGATTACAGGCTGTCTGCTGTAGTGATGGTGTACATTGTTGTCCCGGTGGTACAACCTGTGATGTAAGTTCAGGGAAATGTAACCGTGGTGACGTACAGCTGGACTGGTTTGAGAAACAGCCTGCTTTGGTAACCAAGCTAGAGAATGTAGTGTGTGATGGCACCCATTCTTGTCCAGATAGACATACATGCTGTAAACTGACAAGTGGTCAGTGGGGATGTTGTCCTATACCCAATGTAAGTTCAATTTCATATATATTTAAAAAATCACAGAAAGTACTATTTGCTGGTACCGATAACCAAATGTTCACTCCATGTAAGCCCGAGATGAAATTCAAGTTTTGTTCAATGGCTTGTTGCTGTTCAAAAGCTATAGGAGGGCTCTGACATCAATGCCCAATATTCTATATATTGTATAATAATATACATGTAAAATTCATAGCTGATTACCATTGGCAAATTTTCAGAATAATTTGGATTGTTGGATTTTTTTATCTGTTTTGTGTAGATGCCCATTAAATAGCAGTTAATGCAATATAACTGTTAAAATATCAATAATGTCTGCTTCTTCATACATATATCGAGTGTTTTAAATAATATTTTGTCTATATTAATATAAATTATAGAAATATCAAATGCTTCGACTTTTATGTTGGTAGCAAGGTAAATATTGGACTGTGATTATGTCACATGTATACAATATCTGATTACAGGCTGTCTGCTGTAGTGATGGTGTACATTGTTGTCCCGGTGGTACAACCTGTGATGTAAGTTCAGGGAAATGTAACCGTGGTGACGTACAGCTGGACTGGTTTGAGAAACAGCCTGCTTTGATAACCAAGCTAGAGAATGTAGTGTGTGATGGCACCCATTCTTGTCCAGATAGACATACATGCTGTAAACTGACCAGTGGTCAGTGGGGATGTTGTCCTATACCCAATGTAAGTTCAATTTCATATATACCCGGTATGTAAAAAATCACAGAAAATACTATTTGCTAGTACGGATAACCAAATGTTCACTCCATGTAAGACCGAGATAAAATTCAAGTTTTGTTCAATGGCTTGTTGCTGGTCAAAAGCTATTGGAGGGCTCTGACATCAATGCCCAATATTCTATATATTGTATATATACATGTAAAATTCATTGCTGATAACCATTGGCAAATTTTCCAATTATTCGGATTATTGGATTTTTTTATCTGTTTTGTGTAGATGCTCATTAAATAGCACTAAATGCAACATAACTATTAAAATATTAATAATATCTGCTTCTTCATACATATATCAAGTGTTTTAAATAATATTTTGTCTATATTAATATAAATTATAGAAATATCAATTGCTTCGACTTTTATCTTGGCAGCAAGGTAAATATTGGACTGTGATTATGTCACATGTATACAATATCTGATTGCAGGCTGTCTGCTGTAGTGATGATGTACATTGTTGTCCCGGTGGTACAACCTGTGATGTAAGTTCAGGGAAATGTAACCGTGGTGACGTACAGCTGGACTGGTTTGAGAAACAGCCTGCTTTGGTAACCAGGCTAGAGAATGTAGTGTGTGATGGCACCCATTCTTGTCCAGATAGACATACATGCTGTAAACTGACAAGTGGTCAGTGGGGATGTTGTCCTTTACCCAATGTAAGTTCAATTTCATATATATGTAAAAAATCACAGAAAATACTATTTGCTAGTACCGATAACCAAATGTTCACTCCATGTAAGCCTGAGATGAAATTCAAGTTTTGTTCAATGGCTTGTTGCTGTTCAAAAGCTATAGGAGGGCTCTGACATCAATGCCCAATATTCTATATATTGTATAATAATATACATGTAAAATTCATTGCTGATTACCATTTGCAAATTTTCAGAATAATTTGGATTATTGGATTTTTTTATCTGTTTTGTGTAGATGCCCATTAAATAGCAGTTAATGCAACATAACTGTTAAAATATCAATAATGTCTGCTTCTTGATACAAATATCGAGTGTTTTAAATAATATTTTGTCTATATTAATATAAATTATAGAAATATCAAATGCTTCGACTTTTATGTTGGCAGCAAGGTAAATATTGGACTGTGATTATGTCACATGTATACAATATCTGATTACAGGCTGTCTGCTGTAGTGATGGTGTACATTGTTGTCCAGGTGGTACAACCTGTGATGTAAGTTCAGGGAAATGTAACCGTGGTGACGTACAGCTGGACTGGTTTGAGAAACAGCCTGCTTTGGTAACCAAGCTAGAGAATGTAGTGTGTGATGGCACCCATGCTTGTCCAGATAGACATACATGCTGTAAACTGACAAGTGGTCAGTGGGGATGTTGTCCTATACCCAATGTAAGTTCAATTTCATATATATGTAAAAAATCACAGAAAATACTATTTGCTAGTACCGATAACCAAATGTTCACTCCATGTAAGCCTGAGATAAAATTCAAGTTTTGTTCAATGGCTTGTTGCTGATCAAAAGCTATTGGAGGGCTCTGACATCAATGCCCAATATTCTATATACTGTATATATACATGTAAAATTCATTGCTGATAACCATTGGCAAATTTTCCAATTATTCGGATTATTGGATTTTTTATCTGTTTTGTGTAGATGCTCATTAAATAGCACTAAATGCAACATAACTATTAAAATATTAATAATGTCTACTTCTTCATACATATATCAAGTGTTTTAAATAATATTTTGTCTATATTAATATAAATTATAGAAATATCAATTGCTTCGACTTTTATCTTGGCAGCAAGGTAATATTGGACTGTGATTATGTCACATGTATACAATATCTGATTACAGGCTGTCTGCTGTAGTGATGGTGTACATTGTTGTCCAGGTGGTACAACCTGTGATGTAAGTTCAGGGAAATGTTACCGTGGTGACATACAGCTGGACTGGTTTGAGAAACAGCCTGCTTTGGTAACCAGGCTAGAGAATGTAGTGTGTGATGGCACCCATTCTTGTCCAGATAGACATACATGCTGTAAACTGACAAGTGGTCAGTGGGGATGTTGTCCTTTACCCAATGTAAGTTCAATTTCATATATATGTAAAAAATCACAGAAAATACTATTTGCTAGTAAAGATAATCAAATGTTCACTCCATGTAAGCCCGGGATGGAATTCAAGTTTTGTTCAATGGCTTGTTGCTGTTCAAAAGCTATTGGAGGGCTCTGACATCAATGCCCAATATTCTATATATTGTATAATAATATACATGTAAAATTCATAGCTGATTACCATTTGCAAATTTTCAGAATAATTTGGATTATTGGATTTTTTTATCTGTTTTGTGTAGATGCCCATTAAATAGCAGTTAATGCAACATAACTGTTAAAATATCAATAATGTCTGCTTCTTGATACAAATATCGAGTGTTTTAAATAATATTTTGTCTATATTAATATAAATTATAGAAATATCAAATGCTTTGACTTTTATGTTGGCAGCAAGGTAAATATTGGACTGTGATTATGTCACATTTATACAATATCTGATTACAGGCTGTCTGCTGTAGTGATGGTGTACATTGTTGTCCAGGTGGTACAACCTGTGATGTAAGTTCTGGGAAATGTAACCGTGGTGACGTACAGCTGGACTGGTTTGAGAAACAGCCTGCTTTGGTAACCAAGCTAGAGAATGTAGTGTGTGATGGCACCCATGCTTGTCCAGATAGACATACATGCTGTAAACTGACAAGTGGTCAGTGGGGATGTTGTCCTATACCCAATGTAAGTTCAATTTCATATATATGTAAAAAATCACAGAAAATACTATTTGCTAGTACGGATAACCAAATGTTCACTCCATGTAAGACCGAGATAAAATTCAAGTTTTGTTCAATGGCTTGTTGCTGATCAAAAGCTATTGGAGGGCTCTGACATCAATGCCCAATATTCTATATACTGTATATATACATGTAAATTTCATTGCTGATAACCATTGGCAAATTTTCAAATTATTTGGATTATTGGATTTTTTTATCTGTTTTGTGTAGATGCTCATTAAATAGCACTACATTCAACATAACTATTAAAATATTAATAATGTCTGCTTCTTCATACATATATCAAGTGTTTTAAATAATATTTTGTCTATATTAATATAAATTATAGAAATATCAAATGCTTTGACTTTTATGTTGGCAGCAAGGTAAATATTGGACTGTGATTATGTCACATGTATACGATATCTGATTACAGGCTGTCTGCTGTAGTGATGGTGTACATTGTTGTCCAGGTGGTACAACCTGTGATGTAAGTTCTGGGAAATGTAACCGTGGTGACATACAGCTGGACTGGTTTGAGAAACAGCCTGCTTTGGTAACCAAGCTAGAGAATGTAGTGTGTGATGGCACCCATGCTTGTCCAGATAGACATACATGCTGTAAACTGACCAGTGGTCAGTGGGGATGTTGTCCTATACCCAATGTAAGTTCAATTTCATATATATTTAAAAAATCACAGAAAATACTATTTGCTAGTACCGATAACCAAATGTTCACTCCATGTAAGCCTGAGATGAAATTCAAGTTTTGTTCAATGGCTTGTTGCTGTTCAAAAGCTATTGGAGGGCTCTGACATCAATGCCCAATATTCTATATATTGTGTATATACATGTAAAATTCATTGCTGATAACCATTGGCAAATTTTCAAATTATTTGGATTATTGGATTTTTTATATCTGTTTTGTGTAGATGCTCATTAAATGGCTGTTAATGCAACATAACTATTAAAATATCAATAATGTCCGCTTCTTCATACAAATATCAAGTGTTTTAAATAATATTTTGTCTATATTAATATAAATTATAGAAATATCAATTGCTCGACTTTTATTTTGGCAGCAAGGTAAATATTGGACTGTGATTATGTCACATGTATACAATATCTGATTACAGGCTGTCTGCTGTAGTGATGGTGTACATTGTTGTCCCGGTGGTACAACCTGTGATGTAAGTTCAGGGAAATGTAACCGTGGTGACATACAGCTGGACTGGTTTGAGAAACAGCCTGCTTTGGTAACCAAGCTAGAGAATGTAGTGTGTGATGGCACCCATTCTTGTCCAGATAGACATACATGCTGTAAACTGACAAGTGGTCAGTGGGGATGTTGTCCTATACCCAATGTAAGTTCAATTTCATAGATATGTAAAAAATCACAGAAAATACTATTTGCTAGTACCAATAACCAAATGTTCACTCCATGTAAGCCTGAGATGAAATTCAAGTTTTGTTCAATGGCTTGTTGCTGTTCAAAAGCTATTGGAGGGCTCTGACATCAATGCCCAATATTCTATATATTGTGTGTATATACATGTAAAATTCATTGCTGATAACCATTGGCAAATTTTCAAATTATTTGGATTATTGGATTTTTTTATCTGTTTTGTGTAGATGCTCATTAAATAGCACTAAATGCAACATAACTATTAAAATATCAATAATGTCTGCTTCTTCATACATATATCAAGTGTTTTAAATAATATTTTGTCTATATTAATATAAATTATAGAAATATCAATTGCTCGACTTTTTATTTTGGCAGCAAGGTAAATATTGGACTGTGATTATGTCACATGTATACAATATCTGATTACAGGCTGTCTGCTGTAGTGATGGTGTACATTGTTGTCCCGGTGGTACAACCTGTGATGTAAGTTCAGGGAAATGTAACCGTGGTGACATACAGCTGGACTGGTTTGAGAAACAGCCTGCTTTGGTAACCAAGCTAGAGAATGTAGTGTGTGATGGCACCCATTCTTGTCCAGATAGACATACATGCTGTAAGCTGACCAGTGGTCAGTGGGGATGTTGTCCTATACCCAATGTAAGTTCAATTTCATATATATTTAAAATCTCACAAAAAATACTATTTGCTAGTATCGATAACCGAATGTTCACTCCATGTAAGCCTGAGATGAAATTCAAGTTTTGTTCAATGGCTTGTTGCTGTTCAAAAGCTATAGGAGGGCTCTGACATCAATGCCCAATATTCTATATATTGTGTATATACATGTA
The DNA here is from genome assembly GCA_029582155.1 of Panopea generosa. Taxonomy (NCBI): domain Eukaryota; kingdom Metazoa; phylum Mollusca; class Bivalvia; order Adapedonta; family Hiatellidae; genus Panopea; species Panopea generosa. The sequence goes on along the minus strand of CM055909.1, from coordinate 56,236,944 downwards.
AAATTCATTGCTGATAACCATTGGCAAATTTTCAAATTATTTGGATTATTGGATTTTTTTATCTGTTTTGTGTAGATGCTCATTAAATGGCAGTTAATGCAACATAACTATTAAAATATCAATAATGTCTGCTTCTTGATACAAATATCAAGTGTTTTAAATAATATTTTGTCTATATTAATATAAATTATAGAAATATCAATTGCTTCGACTTTTATCTTGGCAGCAAGGTAAATATTGGACTGTGATTATGTCACATTTATACAATATCTGATTACAGGCTGTCTGCTGTAGTGATGGTGTACATTGTTGTCCAGGTGGTACAACCTGTGATGTAAGTGCAGGGAAATGTAACCGTGGTGACATACAGCTGGACTGGTTTGAGAAACAGCCTGCTTTGGTAACCAAGCTAGAGAATGTAGTGTGTGATGGCACCCATGCTTGTCCAGATAGACATACATGCTGTAAACTGACAAGTGGTCAGTGGGGATGTTGTCCTATACCCAATGTAAGTTCAATTTCATATATATGTAAAAAATCACAGAAAATACTATTTGCTAGTAAAGATAACCAAATGTTCACTCCATGTAAGACCGAGATAAAATTCAAGTTTTGTTCAATGGCTTGTTGCTGGTCAAAAGCTATTGGAGGGCTCTGACATCAATGCCCAATATTCTATATATTGTGTATATACATGTAAAATTCATTGCTGATTACCATTGGCAAATTTTCAAATTATTTGGATTATTGGATTTTTTTATCTGTTTTGTGTAGATGCTCATTAAATAGCACTAAATGCAACATAACTATTAAAATATCAATAATGTCTGCTTCTTGATACAAATATCAAGTGTTTTAAATAATATTTTGTCTATAATAATATAAATTATAGTGGGGATGTTGTCCTATACCCAATGTAAGTTCAATTTCATATATATTTAAAAAATCACAGAAAATACTATTTGCTAGTACTGATAACCAAATGTTCACTCCATGTAAGCCTGAGATGAAATTCAAGTTTTGTTCAATGGCTTGTTGCTGTTCAAAAGCTATTGGAGGGCTCTGACATCAATGCCCAATATTCTATATATTGTGTATATACATGTAAAATTCATTGCTGATAACCATTGGCAAATTTTCAAATTATTTGGATTATTGGATTTTTTTATCTGTTTTGTGTAGATGCTCATTAAATAGCACTAAATGCAACATAACTATCAAAATATCAATAATGTCTGCTTCTTCATACAAATATCAAGTGTTTTAAATAATATTTTGTCTATATTATTATAAATTATAGAAATATCAATTGCTCGACTTTTATTTTGGCAGCAAGGTAAATATTGGACTGTGATTATGTCACATGTATACAATATCTGATTGCAGGCTGTCTGCTGTAGTGATGGTGTACATTGTTGTCCCGGTGGTACAACCTGTGATGTAAGTTCAGGGAAATGTAACCGTGGTGACATACAGCTGGACTGGTTTGAGAAACAGCCTGCTTTGGTAACCAAGCTAGAGAATGTAGTGTGTGATGGCACCCATGCTTGTCCAGATAGACATACATGCTGTAAACTGACAAGTGGTCAGTGGGGATGTTGTCCTATACCCAATGTAAGTTCAATTTCATATATATGTAAAAAATCACAGAAAATACTATTTGCTAGTACGGATAACCAAATGTTCACTCCATGTAAGACCGAGATAAAATTCAAGTTTTGTTCAATGGCTTGTTGCTGTTCAAAAGCTATTGGAGAGCTCTGACATCAATGCCCAATATTCTATATATTGTATATATACATGTAAAATTCATTGCTGATTACCATTGGCAAATTTTTAGAATAATTTGGATTATTGGATTTTTTTTATCTGTTTTGTGTAGATGCTCATTAAATAGCTGTTAATGCAACATAACTATCAAAATATCAATAATGTCTGCTTCTTCATACATATATCAAGTGTTTTAAATAATATTTTGTCTATATTAATATAAATTATAGAAATATCAATTGCTTCGACTTTTATCTTGGCAGCAAGGTAAATACTGGACTGTGATTATGTCACATGTATACAATATCTGATTACAGGCTGTCTGCTGTAGTGATGGTGTACATTGTTGTCCCGGTGGTACAACCTGTGATGTAAGTTCAGGGAAATGTAACCGTGGTGACATACAGCTGGACTGGTTTGAGAAACAGCCTGCTTTGGTAACAAAGCTAGAGAATGTAGTGTGTGATGGCACCCATTCTTGTCCAGATAGACATACATGCTGTAAACTGACAAGTGGTCAGTGGGGATGTTGTCCTATACCCAATGTAAGTTCAATTTCATATATATGTAAAAAATCACAGAAAATACTATTTGCTAGTACGGATAACCAAATGTTCACTCCATGTAAGCTTGAGATAAAATTCAAGTTTTGTTCAATGGCTTGTTGCTGTTCAAAAGCTATAGGAAGGCTCTGTCATCAATGCCCAATATTCTATATATTGTGTATATACATGTAAAATTCATTGCTGATAACCATTGGCAAATTTTCAAATTATTTGGATTATTGGATTTTTTTATCTGTTTTGTGTAGATGCTCATTAAATAGCAGTAAATGCAACATAACTATTAAAATATCAATAATGTCTGCTTCTTCAAACATATATCAAGTGTTTTAAATAATATTTTGTCTATATTAATATAAATTATAGAAATATCAATTGCTTCGACTTTTATCTTGGCAGCAAGGTAAATATTGGACTGTGATTATGTCACATGTATACAATATCTGATTGCAGGCTGTCTGCTGTAGTGATGATGTACATTGTTGTCCCGGTGGTACAACCTGTGATGTAAGTTCAGGGAAATGTGACCGTGGTGACATACAGCTGGACTGGTTTGAGAAACAGCCTGCTTTGGTAACCAAGCTAGAGAATGTAGTGTGTGATGGTACCCATTCTTGTCCAGATAGACATACATGCTGTAAACTGACAAGTGGTCAGTGGGGATGTTGTCCTATACCCAATGTAAGTTCAATTTCATATATATGTAAAAAATCACAGAAAATACTATTTGCTAGTAAAGATAACCAAATGTTCACTCCATGTAAGACCGAGATAAAATTCAAGTTTTGTTCAATGGCTTGTTGCTGGTCAAAAGCTATTGGAGGGCTCTGACATCAATGCCCAATATTCTATATATTGTGTATATACATGTAAAATTCATTGCTGATTACCATTGGCAAATTTTCAAATTTTTTGGATTATTGGATTTTTTTATCTGTTTTGTGTAGATGCTCATTAAATAGCACTAAATGCAACATAACTATTAAAATATCAATAATGTCTGCTTCTTGATACAAATATCAAGTGTTTTAAATAATATTTTGTCTATAATAATATAAATTATAGTGGGGATGTTGTCCTATACCCAATGTAAGTTCAATTTCATATATATTTAAAAAATCACAGAAAATACTATTTGCTAGTACTGATAACCAAATGTTCACTCCATGTAAGCCTGAGATGAAATTCAAGTTTTGTTCAATGGCTTGTTGCTGTTCAAAAGCTATTGGAGGGCTCTGACATCAATGCCCAATATTTTATATATTGTGTATATACATGTAAAATTCATTGCTGATAACCATTGGCCAATTTTCAAATTATTTGGATTATTGGATTTTTTTATCTGTTTTGTGTAGATGCTCATTAAATAGCACTAAATGCAACATAACTATCAAAATATCAATAATGTCTGCTTCTTCATACAAATATCAAGTGTTTTAAATAATATTTTGTCTATATTATTATAAATTATAGAAATATCAATTGCTCGACTTTTATTTTGGCAGCAAGGTAAATATTGGACTGTGATTATGTCACATGTATACAATATCTGATTACAGGCTGTCTGCTGTAGTGATGGTGTACATTGTTGTCCCGGTGGTACAACCTGTGATGTAAGTTCAGGGAAATGTAACCGTGGTGACATACAGCTGGACTGGTTTGAGAAACAGCCTGCTTTGGTAACCAAGCTAGAGAATGTAGTGTGTGATGGCACCCATGCTTGTCCAGATAGACATACATGCTGTAAACTGACAAGTGGTCAGTGGGGATGTTGTCCTATACCCAATGTAAGTTCAATTTCATATATATGTAAAAAATCACAGAAAATACTATTTGCTAGTACGGATAACCAAATGTTCACTCCATGTAAGACCGAGATAAAATTCAAGTTTTGTTCAATGGCTTGTTGCTGTTCAAAAGCTATTGGAGGGCTCTGACATCAATGCCCAATATTCCATATATTGTATATATACATGTAAAATTCATTGCTGATTACCATTGGCAAATTTTTAGAATAATTTGGATTATTGGATTTTTTTATCTGTTTTGTGTAGATGCTCATTAAATAGCTGTTAATGCAACATAACTATCAAAATATCAATAATGTCTGCTTCTTCATACATATATCAAGTGTTTTAAATAATATTTTGTCTATATTAATATAAATTATAGAAATATCAATTGCTTCGACTTTTATCTTGGCAGCAAGGTAAATATTGGACTGTGATTATGTCACATGTATACAATATCTGATTACAGGCTGTCTGCTGTAGTGATGGTGTACATTGTTGTCCCGGTGGTACAACCTGTGATGTAAGTTCAGGGAAATGTAACCGTGGTGACGTACAGCTGGACTGGTTTGAGAAACAGCCTGCTTTGGTAACAAAGCTAGAGAATGTAGTGTGTGATGGCACCCATTCTTGTCCAGATAGACATACATGCTGTAAACTGACAAGTGGTCAGTGGGGATGTTGTCCTATACCCAATGTAAGTTCAATGTCATATATATGTAAAAAATCACAGAAAATACTATTTGCTAGTACGGATAACCAAATGTTCACTCCATGTAAGCTTGAGATAAAATTCAAGTTTTGTTCAATGGCTTGTTGCTGTTCAAAAGCTATAGGAAGGCTCTGTCATCAATGCCCAATATTCTATATATTGTGTATATACATGTAAAATTCATTGCTGATAACCATTGGCAAATTTTCAAATTATTTGGATTATTGGATTTTTTTATCTGTTTTGTGTAGATGCTCATTAAATAGCAGTAAATGCAACATAACTATTAAAATATCAATAATGTCTGCTTCTTCAAACATATATCAAGTGTTTTAAATAATATTTTGTCTATATTAATATAAATTATAGAAATATCAATTGCTTCGACTTTTATCTTGGCAGCAAGGTAAATATTGGACTGTGATTATGTCACATGTATACAATATCTGATTGCAGGCTGTCTGCTGTAGTGATGATGTACATTGTTGTCCCGGTGGTACAACCTGTGATGTAAGTTCAGGGAAATGTGACCGTGGTGACATACAGCTGGACTGGTTTGAGAAACAGCCTGCTTTGGTAACCAAGCTAGAGAATGTAGTGTGTGATGGCACCCATTCTTGTCCAGATAGACATACATGCTGTAAACTGACAAGTGGTCAGTGGGGATGTTGTCCTATACCCAATGTAAGTTCAATTTCATATATATGTAAAAAATCACAGAAAATACTATTTGCTAGTACCGATAACCAAATGTTCACTCCATGTAAGCCTGAGATAAAATTCAAGTTTTGTTCAATGGCTTGTTGCTGTTCAAAAGCTATTGGAGGGCTCTGACATCAATGCCCAATATTCTATATATTGTGTATATACATGTAAAATTCATTGCTGATTACCATTGGCAAATTTTCAGAATAATTTGGATTATTGAATTTTTTTATCTGTTTTGTGTAGATGCTCATTAAATAGCAGTAAATGCAACATAACTATTAAAATATCAATAATGTCTGCTTCTTCATACATATATCAAGTGTTTTAAATAATATTTTGTCTATATTAATATAAATTATAGAAATATCAATTGCTTCGACTTTTATCTTGGCAGCAAGGTAAATATTGGACTGTGATTATGTCACATGTATACAATATCTGATTACAGGATGTCTGCTGTAGTGATGATGTACATTGTTGTCCAGGTGGTACAACCTGTGATGTAAGTTCAGGGAAATGTAACCGTGGTGACGTACAGCTGGACTGGTTTGATAAACAGCCTGCTATCAATGTCAATAAGGTTGAAGATGTGAAATGTCCGGATGGAAAACATTCATGTCCCAGTGGGAACACCTGCTGTAAATTGTCTGGTGGTAATTGGGGATGTTGTCCTCTACTTTCTGTAAGTATATGTAAGCTGGGTTTGATTTTTCATGAATGGTTCATTTAATTAGCTGTTTTGTAATCAAGCTAAAATAAATTAGCTTAATATCTCAAACATTTTACCACGTATTGCAATCTATTAAATTATTATGACCAATTATTGTTAATTGATTTAAGTCATTATTCCGTGAAGAATATGTAGTTTATAACATGTATCCATTTGCCCACACTGCATATAGCACACATTTGGCATATGTTACAATATAAATGGAAAAAAGAATTTCTTAACCTCACTTTGACTGGTTATGTAAACATTCTTCAATCAGTGTAAATGAAACAAAATGCAGTTTTTCTGGTGACAGTTTAAAATCATGATCATTTGGTTGCATATATATTTGTTAGTATATACATAAATATGTTGGTGAAATAGGCGCAAGGTTTGTACATATAAAGTCAAGGTCATTTTTGTCTTTAACATAGTTTGCCAATGGTTAAATGGAACTCCATCAACAGTCATTCAGGACTACAGAGATTTGTGTCACCATTATCATTCAGGTTTATGTTGACAGTCAAGATCACCTATGAAGGACATTGATTATGTCTCAGCCATTTCAGTGTCAATGTTTAAAAGTTACAAATCGTGTAGTAGTAGTAGTAGTAGTAGTAGTAGTAGTTGTAGTAGTAGTAGTAGTAGTAGTAGTAGGCATTTTATCAAACTTCTCACAAATGTTCAAGACAAAAAATGAAAATAAATATTGTTGTTGAATCATATTGCTAATTTAGTTTTAACAGACAAGCATTATATAATAATAATAGCTTAATTTTACCACCCCTGAGTTTTATATTAATTGTCTTCCATTTGGTACTTATTACCTGAAAAAGCTGTTGTTTTAGAACAGCATCGAAATAGTCAGGGGTTTTTTTATTCGTCAAAAAAACATGGCCGCCAGGGGGCGGGGCAAGTTTAATTAGTATAAACTTAAAAAATCTATTTGCCTTGATTTTAAAATACCCTTCACCAAGTTTGTTCAAACTGTATTGATTTAGCAGAAATGTTCCTTTGGTGACCCTTTACCAAGTTTGTTCAAGCCGTTGTGATTTGTTAAGAAGCATGACCGCCACAGTGAGGTGCTAGTTTACTATATAGGCAGCTATAGGTAAAAAATTCAAAAGCCTTCTTGTCAGAATCTACTGTCAGACCTGATTTCGATGTAATTTCACTGACATTTACTGTGGGTGAACCTCTACCAAGTTTGTTCCAGCCATTACGATTCATCGAAAAACATAGTCACTAAGAGGGGAGGCTGGTTTTCTTTATATGGTTATATAGTGAAAACTTTCTTTCGATATTTATCTTTGTCCATTTGGTTCTGGCTAAGAATAGAATCACTGTCAATCTCTGCAGAGTGGTAGGAATCCTCCGAATGGGTGTCATGTTCATTTTATCTTTTTTTGTCATGTTCGCTATTGTGGTTAAATTATCAACCCCTGTGTGGTTTCAGGGAGCCATATGAGTGATTGCAAGAATAGGACCACTGTGGCTTATGCATGTCGTAAGAAGCAACAATTTGAGTAATATGACAGAATTTGCTGAAACTCTGCAGTTCTGCAGGTATCAAGGTTCTAGGTTCATTCTGCATATTCATTTGTTGATGTATTTTTTTTAATCTGTATGTTAATTTGTTGTTTTTGTTCATGTAGAGTGAACCTGGAATCTTCCTTCCTGTTGGCGTCGAATAACCTATAATGTGTTGGTAGGCCGTAAGACCCTATTCATTCATTCATTCATTCGACTTCAACTTTTATCTTGGCTGCAAGGTAAATATTGGACTGTGATTATGTCACATGTATACAATATCTGATTACAGGCTGTCTGCTGTAGTGATGGTGTACATTGTTGTCCCAGTGGTACAACCTGTGATGTAAGTTCAGGGAAATGTAACCGTGGTGACGTACAGCTGGACTGGTTTGAGAAGCGCTCTGCATTGACTATTATAGAGGATGTGATTTGCCCGGATGGCTCCGAATGTGAAGATGACTGTACTTGCTGTCTTATGGATAAAAGTGAAATGTCTTCATATGGATGTTGTCCTCTACCAAATGTAAGATGTTGAAACCAAATGTTACATTTAACCAGTAAACTACCCCTGCTCTATGTTAGATGTAGTAATCTACAGTTGTACCATTAAACTGTCCTTTAGCAAATGTAAGATGTTGAAACCAAATGTTACATTTAACCAATAAACTAACCCTGCTTTGTGTAAGATGTTGTAATCTACAGTTGTACCGTTAAACTTTTCTTTACCAAATGTAAGATGTTGAAACCAAATGTTACATTTAACCAATAAACTACCCCTGCTCTGTGTTAGATGTAGTAATCTACAGTTGTACTTTTAAACTGTCCTTTACCAAATGTAAGATGTTGAAACCAAATGTTGCATTTAGCCGATAAACTACCCCTGCTTTGTGTAAGATGTAGTAATCTACAGTTGTACAGTTAAACTGTCCTTTACCAAATGTAAGATGTTGACACCAAATGTTGCATTTAGCCAATAAACTACCCCTGCTTTGTGTTAGATGTAGTAATCTACAGTTGTACCTTTAAACTGTCCTTTACCAAATGTAAGATGTTGAAACCAAAATGTTACATTTAACCAATAAACTACCCCTGCTCTGTGTTAGATGTAGTAATCTACAGTTGTACTGTTAAACTGTCCTCTACCAAATGTAAGATGTTGAAACCAAATGTTGCATTTAACCAATAAACTAACCCTGCTCTGTGTTAGATGTAGTAATCTACAGTTGTACAGTTAAACTGTCCTCTACCAAATGTAAGATGTTGAAACCAAATGTTAAATTTAACCAATAAATTACCCCTGCTCTGTGTTAGATGTAGTTTTACAGTTGTACAGTTAAACTGTCCTTTACCAAATGTAAGATGTTGAAACCAAATGTTACATTTAACCAATAAACTATCCATGCTCTGTGTTAGATGTAGTAATCTATAGTTGTACCGCTAAACTGTCCTTTACCAAATGTAAGAAGTTGAAACCAAATGTTGCATTTAACCAATAAACTAACCCTGCTTTGTGTTAGATGTAGTAATCTACAGTTGTACAGTTAAACTGTCCTTTACCAAATGTAAGATGTTGAAACCAAATGTTAAATTTAACCAATAAACTACCACTGCCCTGTGTTAGATGTAGTAATCTACAGTTGTACAGTTAAACTGTCCTTTACCAAATGTAAGATGTTAAAACCAAATGTTACATTTAACCAATAAACTACCCCTGCTCTGTGTTAGATGTAGTTTTACAGTTGTACAGTTAAACTGTCCTTTACCAAATGTAAGATGTTGAAACCAAATATTACATTTAACCAATAAACTACCCATGCTCTGTGTTAGATGTAGTAATCTATAGTTGTACCGCTAAACTGTCCTTTACCAAATGTAAGAAGTTGAAAACCAAATGTTGCATTTAAATAATAAACTAACCCTGCTTTGTGTTAGATGTAGTAATCTACAGTTGTACAGTTAAACTGTCCTTTACCAAATGTAAGATGTTGAAACCAAATGTTAAATTTAACCAATAAACTACCACTGCCCTGTGTTAGATGTAGTAATCTACAGTTGTACAGTTAAACTGTCCTTTACCAAATGTAAGATGTTAAAACCAAATATTACATTTAACCAATAAACTACCCCTGCTCTGTGTTAGATGTAGTAATCTACAGTTGTACAGTTAAACTGTCCTTTACCAAATGTAAGATGTTGAAACCAAATGTTACATTTAACCAATAAACTACCCATGCTCTGTGTTAGATGTAGTAATCTACAGTTGTACCGCTAAACTGTCCTTTACCACATGTAAGAAGTTGAAACAAAATGTTGCATTTAACCAATAAACTACCTCTACTCTCTGAAACATCGAACATTTGCCCCCCTTGACCCCCGGCCTGATCTGTTGTATTTCTCTTTCAATCTATTGTTTGATTTTAAAATGAAAACCATGGGCAACACACAGCCGTGACGGAGGATCGATGTAGCCAATATATGTACATAAGACAAAAATATGGACATTTGTACTTGGAAAAAAATGCTATGAAAAGTTGGACATCATAGAGATCGATAGCTCGATTACATTTCATGTATAACCAATAGAAACAAATGTTGCTGAGGTGCTTTGGACACTTATGACTTGAGATTGTCATGGTATTTTAAAACAATTTCATTGTATTTCAGGCTGTGTGCTGTAGTGACAATGAGCACTGCTGTCCCCACAATTATGCTTGTAACGTGCGGGCAGGAACATGTGTGCAGGGACATATACACAGAGCCTGGTTTTCCACTAGTAAACATCCCATGGAAGGCATGACACCAAAAGACACTCAGAAAATGCTGATAAAACATGATGAAATAAAAGTTGAAAATGCAGATGTGCAATGTCCAAATGGATTGAAATGTCCAGATGAAAACTCTTGCTGTGATGATGGAAAAGGTGGATTCAATTGTTGTCCAATGCCAGAGGTAAGTTTTTAAGAATTTCCATGCATAAAGATAAAGTAAGAAAGTGAAAAAAAATGGTTTCTGATTATCAATCCAGGGGTTGGGAGTTTGAATTCCCAACAGGACATGGTCTCAATGATTATTGATATACAAGATTGTGTCTAATTGTCATTCATCTCTCACTGCCAATTCAAGTGGGAATGTCATCTGAAACTTGAAGAGATGGGTGTGGTCGAGTATTGGTTAACCTTCGAGGATCTAAGGAAAGAGCGGTTAGGCTTGTCTGTTAACCCTACGATGCTAAATATTCATTAAATCACTCTACCTTTTAATTAAAAACCTATAAATATGCAACATACAGGGATTGTTATAATATTTTCTTCATATTAAATTCAGGTCTCATTACACAATTGAATTTTTTATTTGTTCTATTTAAAGTAAGGTCTAAGATTTCCATGGTAAAAAAAAATCCACATTGAATTTTATGTAAAGTATTTTTTTTTTTCGTAATAGGAATGTATCCCCTCATATAAATGCATAAATGCCGATAACTGGTAGGTTGACCAGCCTTTTTTTTTTAAAGACAGTGAAGTGGCACCCTTTAAAGGTTTTTTCTAAAAAGAAGTCGTCAAATGCTCATAAGTACATCCATCTATTTAAATCCTATACAAGAGACGTGGAAATTCCTGGAAAACCATGTTTTTAAACATTTAAGCTATTCTGTAACTATAACTCTATTTCATGCCAGAATTTTATGTACATTGAAGCAGAAAATAAAAAAAAACATACAATTCAAATTTTGTTTTTTTGACTTGTAAAACATTGATGCAATAGTTTTGTTAAAAAAGCAGAAAATAAAGTTTTTCTCTTGTTTCTGTGCTATTCACTGGTTGTTTGGCTAAATATTACTTCCGTAATTCACATTATGAAAGATGTAATGTGATTATACTTGGGAACAAACATGCATGTTCATAAAATAATACATCAATATTTTCACATTTTGCATTGAGGCTTAAGTGGGGGTATTGTTTCCAGTGCCCACCGATAGGAGGTAAGTCACACATGCTCAACTGATAGCAACAATTTCTTAAACACGATGTTTAATTCTACAAATATATTACAAAATGCATCAAACATTATGAGAAATTCAGCTGTGTTGTAAAAATTTTAAATGGACTTGTACATTTCTCTAATAAATCATTTGTATTTTTTGTAATATTTTTTACCGCGTGGCTATCAACTGAGCAAGGGCACCGCAAACCATTTTCAAGATAAAAATGTGCATGTTAATGGAGTTTCATTTTAATATATATCAATACATCAGTCCAAACTTTTTTAGTATCTTCATCAAAATGATAAAAGAAAAAGATTATTTTTACTTTACCGCTAGAAAAATTGTATAAGTTTGGCCCTAAACTCTGAAGATAATGATCAGAATTGGCTGGTTACCGAAATTGGCCTAGATTTTATAGAGATGCACACTTTGTGTAAGTTTGCTTCATTTCTGGTAAAGAATACTCTAGTTATTGAGCGGAAACGGCCAATTTTAGCATTTTTGACTAATTAAAGGGCCATAACTCTGAAGATAATGGTCCGTATTGGCTGGTTTTAGAACTTGGCCTAGATTTTATAGAGATGCACACTTTGTGTAAGTTTGCTTCAGTTCTGGTAAAAAATAAACTAGTAATTGAGCAGTAACATTAAATTTAGCATTTTTTACTGATTAAAGTGCCATAACTCTAAAAGATTATAGTCCGTATTGGCTGGTTATCAAACTTGTCTTCCATTTAAATTTGTTAACCTACAACACTGCCATACCTAATTATGTCCTTGGGCAGCATTTTCCTTGTAGTTTAACATATTTATATTTCATGATCGGATCAAATTCTTGCATCTTACACAAATCATATAGCTCAAAGTTTTCCTGAGATGAACCAGTACTAAGTATATGGAGATATTATAAGCTTTAATTTATTTTATTTCAATTGTGAAACAAGTTCTTACAAAAATCATGCTCAAAGTTTTCCTCGGTAGAACCAGTACTAAGCATGTGCTGATAAAATTTATTAATCAAGGACTTGCATGTGTGGATAAAGTGTCTCTCAAGGACTTGACACATGGACATTACAGGTGATTGAATCCACCGCCCAACAATGCTCTACTATTTTACTCACATTTTCTTGTCAGGTTCTATGTAACCCATGTATAGGACATGTACAGTGTATGAGACTTTTATTACTTTTAAACCAAGGTGATGGCGTACAGCTTTTCTTCGCCATTTTTTATTGAGGCCACAATATTGATTTATACCCCAGAAAAGTGGTCCAGTTTGAAATTATTAACTGCTCCTGTCTAGTCTGCATTACAAATGCACTATGTTTTAAATGACGATTTGATAATACTTGACAAAGTTCAAAATTGTTGACAGGATTTAAAATATCACTGGCAGAAGCGTAATTTTTGTTATAAATGTGCAGCTACATTGGTTCATGAAAACACAACCATGTCCCAACTCTTGTGAACGAATTCAACAGCATTCACCCAGATGATTGAATAATCTCTATATCCTTCACCCAGATGATTGAATGATCTCTATATCCTTCATCTAGATGATTGAATATTCTCTATATCATTCACCCAGATGATTGAATAATCTCTATATCCTTTAAGCAGATGATTGAATGATTTCTATATCCTTCTCCCAGATTATTTAATAATCTCTATATCCTTCAAGCAGATGATTGAATAATCTCTATATCCTTCCCCCATATGATTGAATAGTCTCTATATTTTTCACCCAGATGATTGAATAATCTCTATAACCTTCAAACAGATGATTGAGTAATCTCTATATCTTTCACCCAGATGATTAAATAATCTCTATATCCTTCAAGCAGATGATTGAATAATCTCTATATCCTTCATCCAGAGTATTATATAATCTCTATATCTTTCACCAAGATGATTGAATAATCTCTATATCCTTCCAGCAGATGATTGAATATATACCATTCACCCAGATTATTGAATAATCTCTATATCGTTTAAGCAGATGATTGAATAATCTCTATATCTTTCACCGAGATGATTGAATTATCTCTATACAAACAGATGATTGAATAATCTCTATATCCTTCACCCATATTATAGAATAATCTCTATATCCTTCACCCAGATTATTGAATAATCTCTATATCTGTCACCCAGATGATTGAATAATCTCTATATCTGTCACCCAGATGATTGAATAATCTCTATATCCTTTACCCACATTATTGAATAATCTCTATAACCTTCCCCCCATATTATAAAATAATCTCTATATCCTTCCCCCATATGATTAATAATCTCTATATTTTTCACCCAGATGATTTAATAATCTCTATAACCTTCAAACAGATGATTGAGTAATCTCTATATCTTTCACCCAGATGATTAAATAATCTCTATATCCTTCAAACAGATGATTGAATAATCTCTATATCCTTCATCCAGAGTATTATATAATCTCTATATCTTTCACCAAGATGATTGAATAATCTCTATATCCTTCCAGCAGATGATTGAATATATATCATTCACCCAGATTATTGAATAATCTCTATATCGTTTAAGCAGATGATTGAATAATCGCTATATCTTTCACTGAGATGATTGAATTATCTCTATACAAACAGATGATTGAATAATCTCTATATCCTTACCCATATTATAGAATAATCTCTATATCCTTCACCCAGATTATTGAATAATCTCAATATCTGTCACCCAGATGATTGAATAATCTCTATATCCTTTACCCACATTATTGAATAATCTCTATAACCTTCCCCCATATTATAGAATAATCTCTATATCATTCACCCAGATTATTGAATAATCTCTATATCCTTCACCCAGATTATTGAATAATCTCTATATCCTTAACCCAGATTAATCTCTATATCCTTCACCCAGATGATTGAATAATCTCTATATCCTTCACCCAGATTATTGAATGATCTCTATATCCTTCACCCAGATGATTGAATAATCTCTATATCCTTCACCCAGATGATTGAATAATCTCTATATCCTTCACCCAGATGATAGAATAATCTCTATATCTTTCACCCAGATGATTGAATAATCTCTACATCCTTCACCCAGATGATTGAATAATCTCTACATCCTTCACCCAGATGATTGAATAATCTCTATATCCTTCACCCAGATTATTGAATAATCTCAATATCCTTCACCAATATTATAGAATAATCTCTATATCCTTCACCCAGATGATTGAATAATCTCTATATCTGTCACCCAGATGATTGAATAATCTCTATATCCTTTACCTAGATGATTGAATAATCTCTATATCCTTCACCCATATTATAGAATAATCTCTATATCCTTCACCCAGATGATTGAATAATCTCTATATCTGTCACCCAGATGATTGAATAATCTCTATATCCTTTACCTAGATGATTGAATAATCTCTATATCCTTTACTTAGATGATTGAATAATCTCTATATCCATCAAGCAGATGATTGATTAATCTCTATATCCTTTACCTAGATGATGGAATAATCTCTATATCTTTTACCTAGATGATGGAATAATCTCTATATCCTTTACCTAGATGATGGAATAATCTCTATATCTTTCACCCAGATGATTAAATAATCTCTATATCCTTCAAACAGATGATTGAATAATCTCTATATCCTTCATCCAGAGTATTATATAATCTCTATATCTTTCACCAAGATGATTGAATAATCTCTATATCCTTCCAGCAGATGATTGAATATATATCATTCACCCAGATTATTGAATAATCTCTATATCGTTTAAGCAGATGATTGAATAATCGCTATATCTTTCACTGAGATGATTGAATTATCTCTATACAAACAGATGATTGAATAATCTCTATATCCTTACCCATATTATAGAATAATCTCTATATCCTTCACCCAGATTATTGAATAATCTCAATATCTGTCACCCAGATGATTGAATAATCTCTATATCCTTTACCCACATTATTGAATAATCTCTATAACCTTCCCCCATATTATAGAATAATCTCTATATCATTCACCCAGATTATTGAATAATCTCTATATCCTTCACCCAGATTATTGAATAATCTCTATATCCTTAACCCAGATTAATCTCTATATCCTTCACCCAGATGATTGAATAATCTCTATATCCTTCACCCAGATTATTGAATGATCTCTATATCCTTCACCCAGATGATTGAATAATCTCTATATCCTTCACCCAGATGATTGAATAATCTCTATATCCTTCACCCAGATGATAGAATAATCTCTATATCTTTCACCCAGATGATTGAATAATCTCTACATCCTTCACCCAGATGATTGAATAATCTCTACATCCTTCACCCAGATGATTGAATAATCTCTATATCCTTCACCCAGATTATTGAATAATCTCAATATCCTTCACCAATATTATAGAATAATCTCTATATCCTTCACCCAGATGATTGAATAATCTCTATATCTGTCACCCAGATGATTGAATAATCTCTATATCCTTTACCTAGATGATTGAATAATCTCTATATCCTTCACCCATATTATAGAATAATCTCTATATCCTTCACCCAGATGATTGAATAATCTCTATATCTGTCACCCAGATGATTGAATAATCTCTATATCCTTTACCTAGATGATTGAATAATCTCTATATCCTTTACTTAGATGATTGAATAATCTCTATATCCATCAAGCAGATGATTGATTAATCTCTATATCCTTTACCTAGATGATGGAATAATCTCTATATCTTTTACCTAGATGATGGAATAATCTCTATATCCTTTACCTAGATGATGGAATAATCTCTATATCCTTTACCTAGATGATTGAATAATCTCTACATCCTTCACCCAGATGATTGAATAATCTCTATATCCTTTACCTAGATGATTGAATAATCTCTATTACCTTCACCCAGATGATTGAATAATCTCTTTATCCTTCAAACAGATGATTGAGTAATCTTTATATCCTTCACCCAAATGATTGAATAATCTCTATATCCTTCAAGCAGATGATTGAATAATCTCTATATCCTTCACCTAGATGATTGAATAATCTCTATATCTTTCACCCAGATGATTGAATAATCTCTACATCCTTCACCCAGATGATTGAATAGTCTCTATATTCTTCACCTAGATGATTGAATATTCTCTATATTCTTCATCTAGATGATTGAATAATCTTTATATCCTTCACCCAGATAATGGAATAATCTCTAAATCCTTCTCTATATCTTTCACCCTGATGATTGAATAATCTCTAAATCTTTCCAGCAGATGATAGGAATAAAAAACATGGCTCCATAAACTATTCATGTAATTTTCCTATAGGCTGTCTGCTGTGATGACCACATCCATTGTTGCCCCAATGGCTACGTGTGCAATGAGCAGCCAGGTATCTGCCGTATCCTGGGAATCAGGACTGGGGCGTCCAACTTCCTGTATAAACTTACGCAAAAGAAAGGAATACCATTATCATAGGTATGTTGTTGTTGATGTATGGTCACAGGTGGTTAGCACCACTTTCAACAATGTTTTAATCATATCTCAATGGTGTTTTGTTGTTCTTGTTGTAACATTATACCACAAGTGAACAATTAAAGGCCACATGGTTATTTTGTTTACTGAAATTTAAGTATTGTTTTGAAATTGTTAAACATATCATTTTAAGCCTACTAAAGCTGTTTTTAACTTTGTCATGTTCTTTTATTTCAGATAAAAGATAGAGCAAAGTGATCTGTAAGGTTGCCGGCAGTGGTGTGATGGAAGAGTGAATCACTTCTATTTTTTATATCATATTTGATTAACTTATAAATACTCACTACCATAACTAACTAACCAAGTGAATGACTACATTGAGGTGTGTGTGTGTGTGTGTGTGTGTGTGTGTGCGTGCGTGCGTGCGTGCGTGCTAATGCTTATATTTTTCTGCGTGTGGTTGTGATCATATTCAAACTGACAATAGCTGTAATACTATATATATTATTCCACTGTGTGATTGATTACCAGTATGTATGCATACAGGTGTGTATATTTTACTGTGATGACCAGTATGTATGCATACAGGTGTGTATTGTTCTACATTTATATGATAACAAGTATGTATGAAGGTGAAAACAAATGTCTTTGGACATTGTATTGTAATGTTAAGGCCTCAGGCAAAATAAAGGTAAAAAAAGCCAATGGATTTGAAGTCGATTTATGTATGTTAACTAAAAAGGCCAAATATATATAATAACAATATTTGGTATAAGTTAAGGAGATGCAGTGTGAATGTTTATGTTGATGCCCGGTCCTATTTTGAGAGGGGGTGGGTTGTCTGAGATTTCCTGAATGCTAAAGTGATGCATAATTCAGTGAAAATGTTGGAGAACAAATACTTGGACACTCGACCTCCACTGAGATTTACAAAATATGCAATGGACCCCTTGACGGAAAATCCTGGATCCCTCTTTGTGAAATGAATTCCTAAGTCCAATTGTATAAGTATATAACCATTATGCCATGGGGGAAGGGTATCCATGACTTTTTGTTGCTTACCAGATAAGCCAAATGGTAAAAAATATATCTTGATGCATTTCCAATGGTAGATTTGCTTATATATAAAAGAACCCTGGTATTTGCTGAAGGTACCGTTATATTAAGAATAGAAGTAGCAAATGGTTTCTATTCAATAATTGTAGTTCCCTTCAAGATATCGTAATCAAATTTCACAAATGCTGTACATGTAAATTGGTTGTCTTCAAAGAAGCTTGGCATTTCTTTTTAGATCAGTGACCTTAAGGTCAAGGTCACTACTCTAAATACAGGAATATTTTTGGTCAGTAAAATGATTTCCCATTGAAATATTCTGATGACATTTTAATGGAAAATTGCTTTTGAGGTATTTTTCTGAAATCAATTAACAATTATTGTTTGCATATTTCTGTTTTGCAATAAAAAAAGCAACCCAGTTCTGTCAGGAGAGCCCATTCGGATCATGAGCCTCTTGTTAATTAATTCATAGTAAAAAAAACAGTTCCCAATCATAAGCTGATTCTGTACTAAATTGGTGCCCTTTCCTAAGAAATGGAATCTGTTTTTGTAACATTAGACATGTACTTATATATTTTGTGTTTTTTATTAATGGGATATTTATCGTGCAGTTTATATCTAGCTTGGGCATTCTGCTTATTGTTAACCTGTTCCCAGTTTCACTAATTATCTCAACTTGAGATTTTCCTCTTCTCCAATATTTACAATGCTACAACTTCATGTACATGTACATTGATCATTTTGCGTGTATTCCTGTACCACTTAGTAAAGATTTGTTATGACTTCAATAATACATGGTCAGTTATTGTGCAATGGGTTCAGGTAATCACTTGGAGTAATATCTCAGTCTGAGATGTTTAGTGAAATCGACCCCTGTAACTTGGTGAATTTGTATAATGGGATTTTTTTATCCCTGTGTTAGATAGTTTCATTTTTTGTTTATATTTACCTTAATTATTAACCAAAACACTGTAAAATAGCATTATTATATTTGTTGTGTTTGTAATACAAGTTGTTACAACCCTTCTGGTTGTTGTTATGTGTGGTTGTTGTTATGTGTGGTTGTTATGTCTGGTTGTTGATATGTCTGGTTGTTGTTACATCTGGTTGTTGTTATGTCTGGGTTTTGTTTTGTCTGGTTGTTATTACATCTGGTTGTTGTTATGTCTGGTTGTTGTTACATCTGGTTGTTGTAACATTTGGTTTTTATATGTATAACATATAGCCTGATTGCAAAATTCTATACAATTACTTGTGTGCATTTGTTTGGCACAAAATGCTATTATTGCATGTACAAGCTTTGATACTGTTTGAGAAAATACATGAAATGTCATGTGCCTGGTTATCTGTTCTGTTCAGTATATAATTATATATTGTTGATAAACTGTGCTGTTTGTTTGATTTATTTGTGGTAATATATATGTGTATGTATCAGCTATCACAGATTAATATTTTATTGTGATAATATATATGTGTATATATCAGCTATCACAGATTAATATTTTATTGTGATAATATATATATGTATATATCAGCTATCACAGATTAATATTTTATTGTGATAATATATATGTGTATATATCAGCTATCACAGATTAATATTTTATTGTGATAATATATATGTGTATATATCAGCTATCACAGATTAATATTTTATTGTGATAATATATATATGTGTATATATCAGCTATCACAGATTAATATTTTATTGTGATAATATATATATATGTATATATCAGCTATCACAGATTAATATTTTATTGTGATAATATATATATGTATATATCAGCTATCACAGATTAATATTTTATTGTGATAATATATATGTGTATATATCAGCTATCACAGATTAATATTTTATCTTGTAACACAACAATAATTTTGAGGCATGTATATTCCACAGGGTAACCCATAAACTTATTTCCAATGAGGTCCTTTTTAAAAATATTGGCATTTATTGCAAAACTTATGAAATAATACTTTGTTATTTATCAAGTATATTTAAAATATGTATCACAGATATAGATCCACATTAATAACAATAGAAAGTTTTTCAAAAAATAAATAAATTAATAAAAAATAAATTCACATTCCTCTACATTTTCCATTTGCACAAATAGATATTTCTTCATTTCTTTTTTAAATATATTCTTTTTTCTAATTTCCTTAATAGTATGGGGTAATTGATTCCAATCCTAAATGCTGTTATAAAAGAAAGTTGGTGTTGTTAAACTATTAACACATGGCACAATAAAATTAAAAGTACTTCCTCTAGTTGCATGATGATGTGAATTAGACACCTTTGTAAAATTCTCTTGAAGATAAGATGGACATGAATTGTTAAATATCTTATGAACTTGATTCAATCTTAATTGTCTTTTTCTATTTTCAATGTCAAGTATTCCAAGATCTTTAAAATTTGACGCAGACAAAGAAGCTCTTCTATCATAGCTGAGTATAAATCTAATCATTTTATTTTGAGCAACTTTTTCTTGAACGTTTTGTAAGACCACTATACCATGAAGAACATGCATAATCAAAATGACACTGTACATGTATTAAAGAATTACAAATAGTCTTTCTAAGGGATAAATTTAAGTAGTGTTTATGTCTATACAAAAATTTTATTCTAGAATAAATTACCTTTTTAACAATATTGTTCACAATGGATGTAGCGGACAAATCATTATCTAACATTGCACTGAGATATTTGACTGATGTTTGTGCTTGTATGGTGTGACCATTACAAAGCACTGAAAATTGTTTCACTTTAGCAAGCCTGCATTTTGACCCAAATAATATACATTCTGTCTTTCCAAGATGTAATGACAGTTTGTTGTCTGTTTGTTGTCTGTTAACCATTTATTACAATTTTCTAGTTCATTGCCTAAAACTTCACTAATGATATTAATGTGAGAAAAGAATAACATTATCATCGGCATAGAGAATAACTTTACATTTTTTACTTATACTAACGCTCATTTACATAGCATAAAAACAGTAATGGTCCCAAAATACTTCTTTGAGGAACAATACACACAATATTTTCAAAGTCGGATATGGTATTGTTAATATAAACACCCTGTGTTCTACCAGACAAGTACGATTAAAACCACTCGATTGACTCCGCACCCATCAGTTCTAACTTACGACATAAAATGTTGTGATCAACTGTATCGAACACTCTTTGCAGATCAATCATAATCATGCCAGAAAACAGGCCTTTTGCCTTTTGATTTTTTATCTGATCCGAGAGGTGACTAAGACAGGGGTCTTTACATAGTTACATAGTTCTTTGTATACAAAATCTTCACTTACTGTATGAAGTTTAAATTTAACAGAATCAGGATTTCTTTTTTAATAAAATTTTTTAGAATAGTAGATTCAGCATTGTACATTTTTGACGGTAAAGGTAATTTTTTAACTAACATAGAAGCAACATTGGTAAAAAAATTATTAAAGTGATTGGCAATGTTTTTGTGTCTGTTACGACACTTGATGTTTCATCGATGCTTTGTCAAGTATTCATGTACCCATTTTTTACCATACTAAATATATTATTAAATCAGAAACAAAAGTGGTTGGTTACAGTATTTTTTATTCATATACATACATGTTTGAACTTGAGTTCGTACAGCTGTTCGACTGAGAGATCCAAAGAGCAGTTATATTTCAGAAAATGATTTACTTGAAAGTTGGATGGGATTTGGCCCAACAGCTTTAAATAATTCTCATGCTTGGATATAAACGCATCTTTTTGGAACGTTAAATTAGTTCATCTCTTTCATGAAACTTTGCTTGATTTGTTGATATTTTGTAAAATATTCATTCACATTTCATGTTACATACAGGGTTAGTATATAGTATATAAAGTATAACATTCTATTCATTTTTGTATTATTCATATATGTCCTTCATGGCCAAGAGAAAAAAATACCCATCTCTTACTGCCGTGGTTGTTGGTTCAAGCCTAAGTCCAGACACTATGTTTGAAAGTTTTACATTTTCTTGCGTAAGGGCGGTCATTCTAATCCGATTCATGTGAGGTCTTATTCCACCAATAAAACTGGTTGCCATTTATAACTAACACATTAACCCTACCAATAAAAAATAAATGTTTTATGCCATTTCTCTTGGGCACATTCCTCCATAGATCCCTATATTGGAAATGACAAGAACTTGTAGATTGCTTTAACTTTGTATTCATTACACAACTTTGTATAAGGCACCGTTTCAAGATCACTTGCCTCTCACCACTTAGGCCATAGGTTTGAGTCATGCTCGCTCCAAAAACTTTATATGAGAAAATTTCCAGTTACTTGCAGGACGGTGGTTCTACTCAATCTGAGGTCTTCTTCCACCAGTAAAACTGGATATGTCATGTATAACCTGAAATGTGTTGAAAAATTAAAAAAAAAAAAAAATAAATAAAATTTGTATTGCTTAAGTAGAAAATACTGTAGTTATAGTTTGCACTTTCAAAAAAAATGTTGTTTATAGATACATGTACCCCGCAAAATGATTTAAGGACCAAAAAATTAAACTGGTATCAAATATTTCATTTCAGATGAAAACTCATGAATCCTTTTTAATAATTGTAAAAGAATGTCACAAAACAAACACAGCAACTAAATGGCTGGAGATCATCAAATCACATATTAACCCTTCAACTATACCAAATATAAACGCCTTTGGAAACCTTATATAGAAGGCTTTTATTGTGTGAATAATGTTCATATTAACTGACAGAGTGTAAAATAGTGCAGGAAGTGTTCAGATTGCTTGTTACGATATAAAAAGGATATGCCAGAATGAGTCCCTATATAGTTTAAACATTTCATATATGCATGTACTGGTACTGCAAAATGTGGGTTATTGCATTGCTAATGGTATTTATTTACAGTAGATCTTGTTCTCGAACACAGATGACTGGAACACCAGATATAGCTCAAACCACTTATCTGGTACCGGCCAAATTCCTATTTTGATGTACATATATGGTGTGTATGTTACGTTGAACAATACTTTGCTTGAACAACCCTGAAGTCAAACTATTTTGTCCAGTCCCATCAGGTTCCAGCCATCAAAGTTCTACTGTCTGCATCATTGTTTTATCATGGGATTATTGTCAGTTATATAATTCATAATTCTGACATGATGTCATCGAAGTTATTAACCAATCGGTGATCAGTTGTTTGACACAGCCCCATTTTCTAGTGAGATAACAATTGCAAGTAATCTACAAGTGTAATGCATTCATTTAGAATTTTACAAGTTCAGCTGTACCAGATTGAAAAAAAAATGATTGTTTTTGCCAACTACATATCAACTACTCTAGAAGAAAATCTATGTTAGATACATTTATAGTTTGTAGCACTTACAAATATCTGGGAAAGTTTGAAAATGTTAGAATTATCAAGGTCCATGGAATTATGAATATTCCGAATACATGTACAGCACCACATATTATCATTCCAGTATAGTTCAGAATAAACTATGAATGACATTCTGTTACTGTGTGTATTGTTTTCTTATTGTCCATGGTCTAGTTACATGAAGGGGTGTTAAAGAGCAGTAGAACTTTTGTCACAGTATTTTGTCCATCCATTGTCTGACCACAACCTTTTGCTATCCCCTGCTTTTTAAAGTAAATTGGGGGATGATGAAATAACGTTCCTCTGTCTGTACATCCATCTCTTTTTGGACTAACAACCTTGTGGATGCGACTCCTCTGACAGTTTCAACCTGATTGAAATGAAACTTGCACCACATCAGATACATATTCTGAATATGTGTCTGTAATATTCGGGTTGTGATTGAATTTTTTATGGAGTTATGGCCCTTTGTTGTTTTTACTTATTTCACATTGCACTTTGGTCCAACAGCCTTGCAGACTCCTCTCAAAGTTTTAACCCGATTGAAATGGAACTTACTGTACATAAGGTACTTGGTCTGAACATGTGCCTCTGTAATTTGGGTTCAGATTGAATTATTTTTAGCTCAACCAAGCAAAGTTCAAGGCGAGCTATTCTGATCGCCCTGTGTTTGTCGTCTGTCCAGGAACCTTTTTGTTGTGTGCACCGTAGTATTCATTTTTCATTTGATCCTCTCCAAATTTACACAGAAGTTAAAAAAACATAATATATCTGACAATTTCAAGATAATTTGGCTAATTATAGTCAGAGTTATGGCCCTTGAAACATAAAAAATGCACTATTTTACCTTGTATGCACTCTAGCACCTGTATTTTTAATTTGATCCGCACTAAACATACACAGTAGTTATATAAGTATAATGTCTTGGACAAGTTCTCTAACTGGCAAAATCAGAGTTATGGCCCTTGAAAATTAAAAAATACACTCTTTGACATTGTGTGCACTCTAGCATCCACATCCGCTCGACTATTCGAGAATAAAGAGAGCTATTCTACTCACCCAGTCGCACCTTGGTAATAGTTTTGCATGCAAGTCCCAGTCTCAGTAACCATTGCATGTATTGCCTTGAAACTTTACATAAGCTTTCCTAGTCATCAACCCTACTACAATAACTAAGTTAGATAACTCTTGCATGAATATAATACAAATTATTGCCCTTGTTTGACTTAGAAATTCTGGTTAAAGTTTTGCATGCAATTCCTTATCTCAGTAACCATTGCATGTATTGACACAAAACTTTACACAAGCCCTCCTAGTCATCAAACATACTACAATAACTAAGTTAGATAACTCTTGCATGTATATAGTGCAAATTATTGCCCTTGTTTGACTTCAAAATTCTGGTTAAAGTTTTGTGTGCAAGTACCATCAAGTCCATATCTCACCAACAACTCAATGAATTTGATTGAAACTTTACACAAGCCTTCCCAGTCATCAACACTACTACAGTAACTAAGTTGGATAACTCTTGCATGAATATAATGCAAATTATTGCCCTTGTTTGACTTTGAAAATCTGGTTAAGTTTTGCGTGCAAGTACCATCAAGATCATATCTCACCAACCACTAAATGTATTTGATTGAAACTTTACACAAGTCTTCCCAGTCATCAACCTTACTACAATAACTAAGTTAGATAACTCTTGCATGTATAAAATGCAAATTATTGCCCTTGTTTGTCTTAGAAATTTGGTAAAAGTTTTGCATGCAAGTACTGTTAAGTCCATATTACACCAACCGCTCAATGTTTTTGATTGAAACTTTACATATGACTTTGAAGTCATGAAATCAACTAAATTAATCAAGTCCGATAATTCTTGTTTTACTTAGAAATTTTTTAACTCAGCAGTCACTGCATGTATTTGATTGAAACTTCATACAAAATATTGCAGTTATAAGACAAACTCAATTTTGTCATTTTTTTTAAGTTAGATAACTCTTATTTGCTTAGATTTGTCATCAGTCTGAATCAAATTTGTATTTCTGCAACAAATATTCAAATAGTCGAGCGTGCTGTCCCTCCGACAGCTCTTGTTTATTTGTTTCTCATCAAACTTACATAGTACTTATATAACCATGATATCTTGAACAAGTTCGTGAATTGACAAATTGGATAATTAGTGGCATAGTTAGGCCCTTGAATCATAAAATATTGTACATGTATTTTTATACACAGTAGTTATCGAACTATAAATATCTCAGTCAAGTTTTTGAAATGGCTAAATTCGATAATTTTTCTCGGAATCTATGCTATTTGATTTTATGTGCACTCTAGCACTTGCAGATTTAATTTGATTTTCCAATCATTTACAGCAGTTATACCCATAATATCTTAGACAAGTTTTAGAGCTGGTCAACTGAGACATAGATATATGGAAGTGCTTCACGGACTACAGAGGCAGACAAGGACCCTGCATCACAGATATATGGAAGAGTTTTATTGACCACAGAGGCAGACATGGATCCTGCATCACAGATATATGGAATAGTGCTTCACGGGCCACAGAGGCATACATGGACCCTGCATCACAGATATATGGAATAGTACTTCACAGACCACAGAGACAGACATGGACCCTGCATCACATATATATGGAATAGTGCTTCACAGACCACAGAGCCAGACATGGACCCTGCATCACATATATATGGAATAGTACTTCACTGACTACAGAGGCAGACATGGACCCTGCATCACAGATATATGGAATAGTGCTTCACAGACCACAGAGGCAAACATGGACCCTGCATCACAGATATATGGAATAGTGCTTCACTGACTACAGAGGCATACATGGACCCTGCATCACAAATATATGGAATAGTGCTTCACTGACATGGACCCTGCATCACAAATATATGGAATAGTGCTTCACTGACTACAGAGGCATACATGGACCCTGCATCACAAATATATGGAATAATGCTTCACGGACCACAGAGGCATACATGGACCCTGCATCACAGATATATGGAATAGTGCTTCACGGACCACACTGTAGACATGTAGGATATCTCAGCATAATCTGGAATAGAAATATTGTTTTGTAGGATATCTCAGCATTATGTGGTATAGAAATATTGTTTTGTCTTCAATGATTAATTTCTTTGCTTTACATAGATTGTGAAACACGTTCTTAGAACTGAAACAAAATTTCATTCCATATTTGCTGTGCAGAACAAGTAATAAATGACTACTAGTACATACATGCTTATTTATTGAATTCATTAAACAGGTTGGCAAAAATAAATTGTGAGGTGAAGCTCTGCCATGCATAATATACTGAATAGAATGTTCTTTCATGTTCAGGTCCAGTTTGAAGGAAATTGCGTTAATACATTTTCAGAAAATACATGAAATGTCGGGTACATGAAATGTCAGGTGGCAGGTTAGCTGTTCCATTCAGTATATGTCGTATTTGCCAAAGAGTTTAATAAATTAAATACTAAATGAGCATAAATGTAAGATTGTCATATAATTCAGGAAAATGGTACATTAACCATCTATCTAACTGTCCAAACCCATCCAAGGATTGTTGTGGAGCGTGGACAAATTATAGTCTTAGAGGGGGACAAATGAAGGTTGCATTCTTGCATGGCACATAATACTTGAATCTAATTTACAAGCTCTTCGAGTGTGTTACCTCCACAGTACAGGTCATCTGTTAACTTGGAGTTAGTCGCCTAGAACACGACACATTAATTCATCCAACGCTGTTTCGGATCCTGGCATGCCCATTGCACACTTGGTGTAAACTCGGACACCTCGAAATGGAGAAGCACGCCACAGTATTTCATTGATTAACGCGAGAAGGGGATTTGATAGAAGGCATTCGTCAAGTCCGATACTATGATATACTTCCACTGGCCTATAGTCGCAGTATTGAATTGACGTCAGGCATGAGGGATGGTTGTGGTTTGCTGTACTGTCCAACTTCAGCAAAAGCAGTTACTTGACAGAATCCACCAGAGGACTTCTTTACAAGAAAAGATGGATTTAAATACTCTACTGTAATCCCAAAATCTTCTGGTGGCTTAAAAACCTTGTGACTCAAGTGCATCAAACTTTAACTGCAGTTCAACGAGTTTGTTCCGAGGGTATTGGGGAACTCTGCTTTTTTTGTGATGGTTCAACAGGGCCTATATTTACAACAACTTCAAAAGGTCCAACAGCTCCATTGTAGCCTTTCAGATTGGGACTGAATATCTGGTCATGTTCTTGAAGATTTGCTTTCAACTGACTTCGGTACTCCCAAGGTAATATGTTGTCTGGGTCTAGTTTAACAGAGTCTGTGTGAAATCCCTTCATAGAGTCTTGATGCTGGATCGTGTTCAAGACTGGTGTAGGTTGGCTATCACTTGGGTCAGCAATATGTGTCAACATCATTTGACAGACGTGTTCATTCTTTTGGAGCTGTTGTAGAAGCGGATTTTCCCTGCTATTGCCTCAGTGATGTGTGGACGTGGCCAATCATTGGTGCCTTTTGGAAAGTTGTCAGCACAAGGCTCAGCCGCCAGGATGCAGTCATGTTTGAAATCTAGGGGTGCATCAAATTCAACAAAGCTACCAAACTGTAGCAGATTTCACTCTCAAGACAAATGCCTGGGTTCGCGGATGCGGTTCTTTTTTTGGTTGAGTCCGAAAGAACCATAATTAATTGGGTCACATCCATCTATGTTGATCTGCTGTTTTGCTGATCTGACCGATATGTCATTACACGACATGAATGGGATACCCGCAAGAATGTCCAACCAAGATCACGAACTACAAGAGCTTCCAGATTAAGGTCACTGTTTTCTCTCGATAGTGTCAGACGAGTTTCTCCAACGATCTGTAGAGGTGTAACACCATCTGCCTGTAGGGCACTCTGTTTACTCTTTGTGATTGCTGCTCCTATGTACTCCGCAGTAGATGCCTTTATCATGCTTATTTCTGCTTCAGTATCGAGTATAAGCTGTAAAGGGTGATGTTTGTAAAATGCTCTGAAGAATGGAGACTGCTTTGTGCTTACACGACGTGATGAAGCCACAACACCCGGTTTATGAGTCTCCTACTGTTCTGTGTCATCACCTGGATAGGGTGCCTCATATTCATCAGACTCAGATTTGTCATTCTTAGGTATGGCCTGTCAAACTTTTGTCATGAATGATCAGTCTCCCTCTGGTAAATATGTACAGGTGCTTAGATAGTGCTGATAGTGTCTGCCAGCCTGTTTACACAGAATACAACTTTTTGATGTCCGCTTTTTGTTACCCTCGTTGCGAGATGTCGTTCTCGATGTATTCTTAAAGGAAGTAAGAGTACTTTGGCATCAGCAGCAGAGTGAACTTCATCTAACAAACGATCAAGTGCCATTGAAATTTCAGGCTTCAGCGAGGAAAGAGTTTGAAACCGGAGTTCAGTACCATACATTTGTTTTACGAGGGTAGGAAGCTCTGGATGAACGGGTTTCAACCAGGTTAGTACCATAAAATTCTCAAGGGTCGGTGACAGTTCTTCATCTTCCTTTGGAAGATCCCCATAATGTCTGGTGGATCCATCGACAAGCAGAAGGTTATCTTCAACAACACTGGTAAGTCTTTGATAAAGATCTTCTGGTCTTTCATTGGGCTAGAGGCCAATATTATTGATGTCCAAAATGTGACTACCCGATGTTTGGAATCCATAATGGAGACGTATGGCTTGCCGAACACCTTTCACTGATGTAGAAATCTTCATTATTGTATTCCATGATATGACAGGACAGTAGCTGGCAAACTGCCCTAGCATAAGCTCCAACTGACTACATTTCTGCACAGCGGTGGGTCGTCAGTGGCGTAGCTGCCTTTACGCTATAACGCCCGGGCTTGCACATATTTTTGCGTATTCATCATTATATCTCCTGAAAATACCACCCAGAACGCAGGAAATGCAATCTGAAAGTCTTTTTTTTCTGCTGGGGCATGCCCCCAGATCCCGCTAGAAACTGTTGGGCTTGCATATCATTTTTTTGACAGCTACGCCACTGGTCGTGAGGCCTCTGAGACATTTTCAACATCGTCAGTAAGTCCCCTGAGGGGTGTAGCGTTAATTTTCTTTACCCTAGTGAAGTCATCCACGAGGAAACGTGCGAAATTCGGGTCCAGATAAAGTATATTGTAGATTCTGTCGCCATGCTTCAAAGGTAGTGATAATCTCATTCTTAATTAAAGACCATTGCTTTGGTGCGCGTGAAGACGCCATCGCTGATAAATATTGGCATTATAGGTGTAACCCCACCATTGATTTTTGTTCTTTATTCTATAGTAAATAATAAAAGTTTGAAGGCTTGTCATTCATAGAGGGTCCCAAATGAAAGAAGTGAAACCTACATTTTACTGTTTGTCAACCTCTGCACTATCAAAATATGATGAGAAAAGTAGGGGTCATGTGTCATATAAGAGATTTTTTTTCTGCTCAGTGTGTACACTGGTGACAAAGTGAAAGTAGACTTCCGAAATCATGAATTCATACCCCAATTTCCAAGCATCATTTTTTTTTTCTAAATTCACAATTCAAACATGACAATGCTATCAAAATGTTCAAAATACATCAGCAATGCCATTCAAATAAAAAAATGAGCATTAAAAATAGGAAAATGCATTTTTAAAGAAGAAGAATTGAGGATTATTTACAACCGCCATTATGCGACTACCCCACGGAAGCACTTCCTTTTTGCAATGGTGGCACTATGCCTTATAAAGTTCTTACATGATGTACCAGCTATAGGTTAAAACTGCCTCGTCATCCACCACGTGAGGTTGTGTTGTTTACCGATTTTAACGATTTAGAAATATCGAAATATATAGTTGCGCAAGGTAGAAATCATCGGGCAATAAAATTTTAAACCTAATGCCAATCATTGAATCCACTTCTTTGAGTGAAAATTGGTCAAACGTCAGGGCTCATGGCAAAGCACGTATGGAGAGGAAAATATCAACTTTAATTTCAAAGAATAAAAGATATATTTTCGAAAATAAGCTTTTAACTGAAAATAGGGGAGTCCTTTAGACCTAAGCCTTTATACCGTTACTAGCAATGTCCAGACTTTCACAGTAACGCAAGAAGCTTTGATTCAAAAGAAAAAATGCAATACCGGTAATTGTATCTGTCCTGTAACAGCATAAATAGGGGCCTACATTTTTGGCACTCGTTGCTTCGGTGACAGTTGTCAATAGCATACAGTACACCTGCCAACTTCTGAAATTCTGAATCGGGAATTAGGCAATACACATTGTTTTATTTGGCATGGTTTTAGCATTGAAACGTGCATAGGATCCGTAGCACCTCACATGCTGTGTTAAATATTAGACCAAGTAATAGTCTATACTCGGAAATGTCTGCAGACAGTAAAATTTACATTTCTTTATAAAATGGCGGCAATGTTTCCAAGGGAAGTAATCGTGCTATACTGTAGACAACGTTTAACATAATGTATATAATTGTCCCATAAGCCCATCCGTTTATGTTTATATAAACTTTGTTTTAAGCATAATTACATCCATATCACTTTGTTTTGGGCAGAGTCTTAATAATGGGTGTAATAGAGAGGCCATCCCAGGGGGTCCCAATTCTCTGGATCTCTTAAGGCAATGCCTATTGTTCCCCAGATCTCCAAAAGTATTTGCCAAAGTTCCCCAAATGTATTTTGTCCATGCTCCCCAGATCTCTAAAAGTATTTCCACTTTTCCTTAGATCTTCAAAAGTTTTAAACATAATTCCCTGAAAGTACCAAAAAGTGTTTTCTTAAGTAAAACGTCTACTTTAATCGTCTCTATTATAATTTACACATCATCATAATAAGCAAAATCCATGTACTGTCTTCTTTTCCTTGTTTAAATATCTGTGGTCTATGGCTTGAACTTTCTGAGAAAAGGTGTGTTTAAGTTTCTTTAAAAATGTGCTTATAAGCCCTGTGGCAGGGAACATTTGTGGTTCAATCACGCTGGTTCAAGAACTCGAAGAGTTTGTGGTTATACAAATGCTGTGCGAGTTTGGATTAGATGCTTTGAAACATGTGGGGGTACTATAGCTTCTACAAGAAAAAGGTTAACAGATGGACGACGGACAATTTACCACGTCGTAAGCCTTGCTGGCCTTTGGCAAGTAGAGCCAAAGAAGATATCGATGGAAGGACAGAAGAGACAAAAACATTGAACAGCGGAACGGTTAGTTTACAAAGGCAATAAATACACATAAATGATTATAAATACACATAAATAGTTATAGATACACATAAATAATTATAGATACACGTAAATAATTATAAATACACATAAATAATTATAAATAATTGACTTTATTGTGTAAACACGATCTAATAAAAAAAAGTAGATGCCGGGTGGGATTGACCACCAGTCCTTATGATCCGAAATCGACGATCGATCCGAAATCGACGATCGATCCGAAATCGACGATATTAACCAATGCACCAGTCTGCCTTTACTCATCAGTACTGCAAATATATCTTTGGTCGGAATTACCATCCAAAATTTATTTCGGGTACATACGATTATGGGATGAAGTTGTGCAGGGGCCCAGAGTAACATGTAAGAAACTTCCAAAGCTGTCAAAAGCTGTTTCAAGCAACCGACATCTCATTTTAAAAGTAAATTATGATCAAGTATAAAAAATATACATAAAATCAGTGACTTAATTACATAAACTGGCAGGCTAATAGCATTATAATGTCCACGGCACTTTTAGTATTTCGATAATAACTCTTCGAATCTTGGCCTGAATTTAGCAATCTTGGTGCCAAAGTAAAGCTGATAAAAAGTATGACCAATTCCAATTATCAGTTATTTAATATTTTTCTTCTGAATTTAAATTATTACGGATTGAAATCGAAATATGTTGAAATTTCACGAAAAAGAAGATTTTTAAACAAAAAACGGTAGTCTTGATTTAACAAATACCATGTGCGTTTAAACAAAACACAATAAAAATAGAAATATTAGGTAGAAAGATGAAGCAGTGAGTTTTCTATCAGTGGCGAAACTTTCATATTGATATTTATTGAAGTCGTTTTTCGTATTTCTTATTGCAAAAATGGGCTAAAAAAGAGAAAACGATCACACACAAAAACTTTAAGCGTAAAATTCTGCATTTCCTTAAATTTAAAAAAGAAAAAAATAATCTCCCAAATAAAGCCCTTTCTTTTGATACCATAATCACAAAATTTTGTTGTTTGATTCTGGAGGATGTGTGTTTCCATGATTTAGAAAACGCCACGTGATCTAGTGGTAAAGCACGGAACCCGTGATCGGAGGATCGTGGGTATTTCAATCCAACTATGTGTAGTGTCCTTGAGCAAGACACTTTTTCCACATATGCTTAGTACTGGTTATACCCAGGAAGACTCCAAGTGTGATTTGTCCAAGTCGTAAGAATTTGTTTCAAAATCGAAGTAAAATAAATAAGTTCAAACTACACTAGAAAAAAGCCAAAATGTGCCATCTGAAATTTAGACAAGTGCCTCCAGTTGCCTATCTCTGTTTATATGTCTCTGATAAAATTGATAAAATTAGGTACTTTTTTTTCATTAAGGACAATATCCCTAGATCTCTAAAATTAGGCCTTTGATCCCTGGATCTCTGCAAGTAATGGCCAATGTTCCCCAGATCTCTGAAAATAAATGGCCATGTTCTCCAGATCTCCAAAACCCTCAGGAGGGCCCAATAAGGGCCCTGATTGCCATTCGTGTTACTATAACCTTAGGAATATAATATTATAAAAATGATAGGCCAATGTATCTATATAGTAAGTTATTGGAATAAGTGATATCACCTATTTGAAACGAATAAGTGATATCACTTCCTCCTGATGTTCAATC
Source organism: Panopea generosa (assembly GCA_029582155.1). Lineage (NCBI taxonomy): Eukaryota > Metazoa > Mollusca > Bivalvia > Adapedonta > Hiatellidae > Panopea > Panopea generosa. Next base: position 56,203,335 of record CM055909.1, on the reverse strand, counting down.
TGTACATCAAAACATCAGCCTTCCAGCCAATAGATCTAGGCCTACTACCTGTTTATCTAAAATACATGTTATTGCTTCTGTATTATTGTATGTTAATGTGTTTGATATATCTTTGTATTTATGACATATATATTATCACAAATAAATAAATAAAATAAAAAAATAAAATAAAACCCTGAGGGATAAAATCATCGGGTATTAAATTATGTAGACACCTTGTCGACGCCATTGTTCATTTCCGCCGGTTTGTTTTCATTTTTTAGAATATGTCATAAAACTTTGATTTTAATGCAATGATGGGTGATATGGCTGCCAACCAGGTAAGAAATCGTTTTCTTAGGACTTAAAGTTTGTGTTTATCTGTGTTATAAGTGTGAAAATCGATTGTTATTTGCTTTGTTTTGCGATAGTTTTGTTGTCTAAATTTTAGGACAGCAAAATTGTTTTCTAATTTTATTGTATGAATCGGCCTAAGCTAAAAAACAAACGAATATGTAGATACGTTACTTATAATCTGGTATTTCTTTTTAAATATTTACACTTTCATCTTAATTACACTAGATTTTATATGATAAAGTTGATTTTGTCTTTGGTATTCGCGATTTAATCTTTGGGCATGATTTTTTTATTGTATTGCTATGCATTTATCAGTGTCCAGTAAGAGTTTCTCTACCAAAATTTACAATCTGAAAGTATTTATGTGCGGGAGTCTCCCGGAATCAAAGAGAAAACCCCCCAACTCCCAAATATCCCGCAATTACAATATCCTGTGTATTGTATTTTTATTCCCCCTGCAACTTGTTGTAAAAACAAACTAATAGAAACTGTGAATGTCAATCATTGTCCTAAACATGACTAAGATACATAAGCTCCATCTTTATCAGTTGTAAGCCAATCAGATTGCAGATGATATCAGAAACTTTCAACATGATTACACATGAGAGTTGTTACAATCAAATTTGACACCGCGCGACTAATTGGCATATATCTCGTAGTCTTATCGGTTTTCATATAGTTTACAGCTAAAACAATGATAAAGAAAATCAATATATAAAGACGATCTTTAACCTTTAACATGTTCGAAATTTTTAGAAAAGTGCGACTTGAAATTCGAAGCACAACAGTGCCACAAGACCAAAAATAAACAATCTGAAAAACTGCGAAAAAGAAATGACACAAATCGTTTCTGAAATAGTTACAGTATTTATTCTTTATACATACAAACGCAATTATAATTATAAAATCATTTGCAAAGTAGACATTGGACAATAAGTTATTACACAAGGAAATTCTTGTTGAATCACACTTACATGGTTGAATTTTTAAAAACAAAATAAAAATAGACTGCTTCTTTCATCACTTTCATATTCAGTCAGAAAACTTATTTGTGGTATTAGAGCAGTTGTTGGGATGAATAAAATCAGGATTCTGACTTATTAGGAAGTTAGAATGCTAGGTTAAAAAAAAGGTTTAACTCCCTCCCCCCAACTTTTATATGCATTAATGAAGAAACGAATTTTTAATAAAAAAATCATGATTCTATATTACTCTTGTTATTAATTTATATTCTCTATATATTATGACAAACACCATTTTTATGGTTTAATATACTTGAATTATTAAGATATTATGTAAAATTGTACCAAAATGACAATATTTTCAAATTTTATGGTGCGAAAAAAAATCTCCCTCATTTGCATCCAATCTCCCTCATTTTAAAACTCAATCTCCCTCATTGCTTTCCAAAAAGGTTCACATGTATGTGCATGTTTTTCTATTATTTAAGTAAATATATCAGCTATCAGAGGTTATTGCAATGTTGGAACAAAATATGATTTATCGCCAACTTGTAGTTGTAACAATAATTGACAAAGTATGTTTTGAGCTGTTTTAAATCATTGTTTTAAAAAACCTGCTTATTTGTTTAGGTAAATCTCCGTTTCAAATATGCATTCGGATACTCGAATTTGTAAGCGTAGCTAAATTATGATATGAATTAGGTTAAACCTAAATGTTGAGCGAATAGGTAAATATATACATTATATAAATACAATACATTAAATGTAATTTTTATTATCAAAAGAAAGGGTTTGATTGTGATTTTTGTGTGGTAAACATTTCTTTTTAAAATCTAAATAGATTAAGACATTTTAACAACTGATTATTGCCTTTTCAATCTGAAACTGATCAGTAACAGAATAATTAATCATTGGATGTCACTAATGACTAATCTATATTTTTACGCAAACCCAGAATTGTCAATTTAAATTTAAAGTGCTTAAAAAAGAATACTGAAAATTGTAAATAAACAATCCAGTTAACTTTTTTTTTCATGAGCAAACACACCATTAATTTTATTTAGCCTAATAAATCAAAACACAAACCTTTTTCGATGCATCTGGAAACCCATTAACGAAAATATATTTAGCCCAAATTAATAAATCAAAACAATATTTTGTTGTTGATACATCAAGAAACCCATTTAAGAATATTATTTTAATTCTCAGCCACGCATGATGAACCCCACACAGCCAGCAACATCTGTGGCTGGCGGCGGTACACAAGCAATGCCAGGTGCGTCCATGTCACAAGTAGAGAGAGAGAAGGTTTATCAATGGATCAGTGAGCTTACTAGTCCAGAAACTCGAGAAAATGCTCTACAAGAACTCAGGTATGTTATTTTGTCTTCAACAAAAAGGCTTGAAAAGACTGTTATCATTTTTCATGGGCTTGCAGTATATGGAAAAAATGAATCTTGATTCTAATTCTTTAATAACCTGATCTATGAGACTTTCTGGATTTGAACCTGTAGCATCAGCACCTAGCAAATTAATGATGACATCTCTACTGACTGTCACCGCAACAACGCCTTAAACCACTGTGCAAATAACGCATAGACTAATGTTGCCATCAATACACACAGGACATATTGTTGTATTTAAATCTAGTTTTGTATTATTCTTACTTTTTATGCCCCAATGGAGAGTAGTGACACGTATCTTATTTACCTGACCACATACAATTTTTTAAATATTTGCTGTCACTTATAGCCTCTGCAAGTTCGGCTTCTAGCTGTCCTGGTTTTATGAAAACTGAAATTGAGCACACTAGTATACAAATGTATGCGTTTAAGTAAAATAACAGACTTAAGTAGATTCATGAAACCAAACCAGTATATGTACCAGAGCTCCGAAGGCCATCCTTAAAAAAATATTTGATTGCTCCAGCCCAGTATTTTTCATGTTGGTAGGTAGGTAGCTAATTTTTTTTTTTTTGTCAAATTTTGATTTTACATAGTCATTTTAAAGAAAAGTGGACAGAAATCATGAAAAAAAATTAAACGCTTTGAAAGACAATAAAGAGTTTGGGTAGCTGCAATTTTGAGTGAGCAGGTAGAAGCTTTGCAAACGGTTTATTCTTTAAGGATGGCCTCATCACATTCCAGTCAAATCAGTATTTAATTCCACCATTTTTTTCCACTTCGGTTTTTAGTAATCAACCATTTTTTTCTATTTATTTTTTTTCTCACAATTTTAATTGAGTAAAAATGTAAGTAATAGAATATACTCAGCCTCAATTATTCTTTACTGGTTATTAAACCTTTATTAAGAATATTAAATCAGGTACTCACATTATTGATATACAGCATCTATAAGATTAATAATATTTTAATTGTAAATTTGTTATCTTATTGTTTCAAATATATGGTGGCACAAAATGTGTTGATGTGCAGTAAAATATCATTCATTCTTTGTATCATATATGCGATTCAATCAATGATATTAACATGTTGGAATAGAGAACACAATCTCAATTCAATTGAGCTGAATATTACCATACACTGTAGGTATGCTGTTAACTTATTCTTATTTATTTGAATAAATTATGTTGTGTGATTCCAACAAGATGAGGTTGTATCAGACCTTGAGCCTAAATTGTGGCACATTGAGATATTCTTGTTTATGTGTTTATCTTATATGATTTTAGCAAAAAGAGAGAGGTGGTACCAGACCTGGCACCCATGTTATGGCATAGTTTTGGTACAGTGGCAGCTTTACTTCAGGAGATAGTTCATGTGTACCCAGCAATAAACCCACCACATCTCACAGTAAGTGCATGTCTGCCTGTCCATAAACCCACCACATCTCACAGTAAGTGCATGTGTACCCAGAAGTAAAACCACCACATCTCATAGTAAGTGCATGTGTACCCAGCAATAAACCTCCACATCTCACAGTAAGTGCATGTGTACCCAGCAATAACCACCACATCGCACAGCAAGTGCATGTGTACCCAGCATAAAACCACCACATATCACAGTAAAAGCATGTGTACCTGACTGTAAACCCACCACATGTCTCAGTAAGTGCATGTGTACCCAGCAGTAAAACCACATCTCACAGTAAGTGTATGTGTTCCAAGCAGTAAAACCACCACATCTCATGGTAAGTGCATGTGTACCTGACCATTTACCCACCACATATCACAGTAAGTGCATGGGTCCATAAACCCACCACATCTCAAAGTAAGTGCATGTGTACCCAGTCATAAATCCACCACATCTCACAGTTAGTGCATGTGCCCATAAACTCGCATCTCACAGTAAGTGCAAGTGTCCATAAACCCACCACATCTCACAGTAAGTGCATGTGTCCATAAACCCACCACATCTCACAGTAAGTGCATGTGTCCATAGACCCACCACATCTCATAGTAAGTGCATGTGTCCATAAACCCACAACATCTCACAGTAAGTGCAAGTGTCCATAAACCCACCACATCTCACAGTAAGTGCAAGTGTCCATAAACCGACCACATCTCACAGTAAGTGCATGTGTCCATAAACCCACCGCATCTCACAGTAAGTGTAAGTGTCCATAAACCCACAGCATCTCACAGTTAGTGCAAGTGTCCATAAACCCACCACATCTCACAGTAAGTGCATGTGTCCATAAACCCACCACATCTCACAGTAAGTGCATGTGTCCATAAACCCACCACATCTCACAGTAAGTGCAAGTGTCCATAAACCCACCACATCTCACAGTAAGTGCAAGTGTCCATAAACCCACCACATCTCACAGTAAGTGCATGTGTCTATAAACCCACCACATATCACAGTAAGTGCAAGTGTCCATAAACCCACCACATCTCACAGTAAGTGCGTGTGTCCATAAACCCACTGCATCTCACAGTAAGTGCATGTGTCCATAAACCCACCACATCTCACAGTAAATGCAAGTGTCCATAAACCCACCACATCTCACAGTAAGTGCATGTGTCCATAAACCCACCACATCTCACAGTAAGTGCATGTGCACATAAACCCACCACATCTCACAGTAAGTGCATGTGTTCATAAACCCACAACATCGCACAGTAAGTATGTGTACCCATAAACCCACCACATCTCACAGTAAATGCAAGTGTCCATAAACCCACCACATCTCACAGTAAGTGCATGTGTCCATAAACCCACCAAATCTCACAGTAAGTGCATGTGTCCATAAACCCACCACATCTCACGGTATATGCAAGTGTCCATAAACCCACCACATCTCACAGTAAGTACATGTGTCCATAGACTCACTACATCTCACAGTAAGTGCATGTGTTCATAAACCCACCACATCGCACAGTAAGTATGTGTACCCATAAACCCACCACATCTCACAGTAAATGCAAGTGTCCATAAACCCACCACATCTCACAGTAAGTGCATGTGTCCATAAACCCACCAAATCTCACAGTAAGTGCATGTGTCCATAAACCCACCACATCTCACGGTAAATGCAAGTGTCCATAAACCCACCACATCTCACAGTAAGTGCAAGTGTCCATAGACCCACTACATCTCATAGTAAGTGCATGTGTCCATAAACCCACCACATCTCACAGTAAGTGCATATGTCCATAAATCCACCATATCTCACAGTAAGTGCATGTGTCCATAAACCCACCACATATCACGGTAAATGCAAGTGTCCATAAACCCACCACATCTCACAGTAAGTGCATGTGTCCATAAACCCACCACATCTCACAGTAAGTGCAAGTGTCCATAGACCCACGACATCTCACAGTAAGTGCAAGTGTCCATAGACCCACCACATCTCACAGTAAGTACATGTGTCCATAAACCCACCACATCTCACAGTAAGTGCAAGTGTCCATAGACCTACTACATCTCATAGTAAGTGCATGTGTCCATAAACCCACCACATCTCACAGTAAGTGCATATGTCCATAAATCCACCATATCTCACAGTAAGTGCAAGTGTCCATAAACCTACCACATCTCACAGTAAGTGCATGTTTCCATAAACCCACCACATCTCACAGTAAGTGCATGTGTCCATAAACCCACCACATCTCACAGTAAGTGCAAGTGTCCATAGACCCACTACATCTCACAGTAAGTGCAAATGTCCATAGACCCACTACATCTCATAGTAAGTGCATGTGTCCATAAAACCACCACATCTCGTAAGACAGAAACTTCTCTGCAACTGTCAATCAACAACAAAATTTTGGAGGAATATAGATTTTGCATTGTCTGTACGTGTGTCCGTCAGAAGCATTGTCCTTGTAATGGTTGACCAGATCTTAATATACAATTGATACAAACTAATGTTTCTCCCTATAGTGAGTCCAAATATGAACTGAATGGTCATAGTAACTTGATTGGTAATCTAGCAAAAAACTGACATTGTATAAGTAAACGACAAGAAAGTTAAACAATCATGGAACCAGTGATACTGGTTCCGCTACAACTTCAGGTAGTATGTTTAATCATTATTTGCTATATCCAGGTTTCAAGTAAAAATGATTGGGTTTTACAGTAATAATCAAACTTTGATGTTTTGGATATATAAACATAAGACAATTAATGGTCAAATACCGATATAACTTTTCAACTTGTTTAATAAATTTAAGTTCTATATTTGATTGTAATTATTGAAATAAAACTTTAATATGTTGTATTTAAACTGAATATCTAAGATAAGTAAGAGCTCACTGTCATTGAAGAGATGCTTTTGAATGTTCAAAAATACAAATTTTGATATTTATTCCACTTCAGGGGCAGGTTATAAAAAAGGTTGGGGCAGAATGACAGAAAGGAGGCTAACACATTAACTTTACACGTTTGATCATGCTTTCAATTTCAGGCCCATCAGTCTAACAGAGTGTGTAATGCCCTGGCATTGTTACAGTGTGTGGCTTCACACCCAGAGACCAGGTCTGCTTTTCTACAAGGTAAAATCTGTATTAAAGCATATTACTGTAATCTCATTTCTCTTTCATTGGCAACTTTTATTTAAAATCTTTAAAAAAGTACAGATAGATTCTTGCAAAGGGACTTTTTTTGGAAGTGGGTGCGGGATAAGTGACTATAAGATGATCTGATAGGGTCATGTATGTTTGCAATTTTGCAACAACTTGTAGGAATAATAGATTGTCGTCATATTGGGGTTTTTTGCCCTCGCTTGTTGCTTGTCACATTATGGCGAGCCTAGTAAGATGATTAGATGGCCACTGGACAGTGTAAGCAGACAAAATTCCTCCCATTGTTGTATCACTGACTTGATAAGGTGATTACTGAAATAAGTGGATTACAAGAAGATGTTGAATATTCTAGAGATGTGAATATTAAAAGATATGGAAGTTGTGTTTACGGCCGATTGCTGATGTGTCCTGCTGCCTAACTCCTAAGGTGTGTCGCCAGATTGCTGTTTTGTACACTGCTACAATTGCTAATATCTGCATCACATTGACATCAAAACAACCCTGTCTAGGGTCTTAATTAAACACATAAAATAAATGGGCGATTAGTTTTAACATACCCTCTGCTATTCGTTTATTCCATAAACGATGTTAAGAAGAGGCGACTGGTGACCAAGTGTAGGCTGGAGTTTACCCAGGAGATGTCCATCCTGCTCAACAGACGCTTGAAGTGTGGTATTGACACACATGTAGATTATATACTTATAAATGATACTAGTAAAACATACATGTGTTATTGGAGCTCATGTGGCTCGGTACCAGTTATTTTGTACCAGGTAATATTAAATGTGTAAGGCCACCATTGATTTTTGCTCTTTATTTTGTAGTAAATAATAAAAGTTTGAAGGATTTTCATTCATAGAAAGACCCAATGAAAGAAGTGAAACTTGCATTTTATTGTTTATCAACCTCTGCACTACCAAAATATGATAAAAAAATAGGGGTCATTTGTCATTAAAGTGATTTTTTTCATGTTCAGTGTATACACTAACAAAGTGAAAGTAGACTTCCAAAATCATGTATTCATACCTCAATTTAAAACTTCAATTTTTTTTCTAAATTCACAATTCAAACATGAAAATGCTTTCAAAGTGTTTAAAATACATCACTAATGCCATTCAAAAAATAAATTGGCAGTAAAATAAGGAAAATGCATTTTTGAAAAAAAAATAGGAATATTTGTAACTGCCATTATAGGACTAAGCATTTACTGTTTCCAATGGTAGTACTATACACAAAACACATGGCCAAGGGAAAAATAAGACCAGATTGTTAATGATTATTTATTTTATAGTTATTGTTTAATAGCTGTGATTGCTTAGTTGTTAGTAGAAATGATGGATATCATTGGTTTTACTATTTGAAGTTGGAATATTTTTATGCCCTTATGCATAAAAAGAACATAAATATTCAATAAATCAATCATTGTTTTATATCATTTCAGCACACATTCCATTATTTCTATACCCATTCTTACACACTGTGAGTAAAACAAGGCCATTTGAGTATCTGCGACTGACAAGTTTGGGCGTGATAGGAGCACTAGTCAAGGTACGAGTTGATCTGTAATTGACTGTTCATCTACATTAATTTATTGACAAATTATCAGCATGTGTGAAACTTTAGAAATTTGCAAAAGATGGATTTTTTTATAATTTTTTTAAAATAGTAGCTTTACACCATTTTCAAGATGCTAATTTACTAGTCTGTAAAGGAGACTCATCTCTCTCGATTGGGTCCGTTAAATGGCAGTGTGTGGAAGTCCACATTTGAGCATGTTGATTGGTCAGTTGCTTCTACAGAAAGTTTGAATGATGTCACAGTTTAGTAAGTGTTCAATTGCTATGAATTTTGGGACAGGCATAGAATCCCCTCCTTTTTATTGGGGGTTAGTAAACCTGATTCGTGAGATATCAGTTTCTGGGATAGACTGCTAATTTACAAGTTATACATGACATCCAGCTTTAGAAAGATCTCAGATGAATATACATGGATCTGATTAGAACCATTGTCTTACTGCAAGTAACTGGAAGCTTTTTCATATAAAGTAAAGAGGCACTGGTCGGTCATCTTAAGATGCCTTGTACCACTCAACAATGGAGGAGTGAAAATTAAAGGAATGCATGTTTGGGGATGGGGGTAACAATTTTTACAGATAAATAATATTTAGAATATTCTTTCAACAAAAAAATACTGAAAGGCCTAACACTTTGAATGTTTGCAAATTATCAATTGTATTGGATTGTGGCCAGACAATATCTGTACCAATGATTGGATTTCGACCATGGTCATGTGTTCATGGTTTTACATAAAGCACTCATTAACAGTTATTCTCTAAAAATGAATGGCACATGGCTCTAAAACTTGAATTACAATCAGTTTATGGTATTTTAAACATTTAGTATTTTTCTTCAATTGGAATTAAGTTTTCATTGGAATCGTGTTTAAATGATAATTAAAACTCTAAAGACCTTAATGAATGTGATACAAAGTTGTTTTATGGGTAACAAATGTCAATTTTATACTAATAGAGCATCCACAGTCATCTTTTACCCTTTTTCATTAACCACCAGTTCTGATCCATTTAGCCAGGGCCTCTTAGCTCAGCCAGTAGTGCATCTGGCTATCAATCCAAGGCTAGTGCGATTGAAACCCTGCTGGTCATAGACTTTGTAATGATTGATATACCACATTGCATCTCATTGTCATTAGTCTCCTACCACTTCCTACCACTGAAGCAAGTTGGAAAGTTATCAGTTACTTGCGGAGATGGGTGTGCTCGAGTACTGGTAAACATTCCAGGATTGCAGGAAGGAGTGGTTAGGTTAATTGAAAGTCTGTAAGCCTTCGATGGCACATAAAATTGATTCAAACAAAACAATTATTTACCACCATTTCTGGCCTATCTCTGTTGTGTTGCTTTTGGGGTGAGAGGAGAAACACCAGCAACTAATCAATTGTAATGTCTTTTAACTATTTTTGATCAGTCCATCCTAATTTTTACACTATCAAATTATGAATGGGAGAGTTTTACTATATTGAACTGTCAATGCTTTTGTGTTTTGTTTATTTCTTTAAAAAAGGTTAAAATCCCGTTTTCCCCTCATTTGTTAAACTGGACTATTTTTTGTAACCTACAGACAGACGAAGAAGAAGTGATAAACTTCTTACTAACCACTGAGATTATTCCACTTTGCCTAAGGATTATGGAGTCTGGCAGCGAACTCTCTAAAACTGTAAGTATCTGTTTGGTATATCATTCCACTACTGCAACAAGCGCTAGGTGAATATGAAATAAGAATGCACTTAGCAACTTAATGCAGTAACAGGGCAATACTCCTTCTAATGTCATTTGATGTTTTGTGGAAGGTCATAATTAGACATGCTGGATTTACTTACATGGTGAGTCTGTGCAGTATGTATTAAGCTTGGATACTGAGATAGATAGTTCTTTTTCTACCGGTTTATATTGAACCTTATAGTTAAAGCAGCAGTATTTTAATACAGTAAGGCACTTTTTTCTTATGCTTATAAAATTTTTTGTTTCTTAATATACTGAGGAATAATGTACTTAATTGGTAATTAGTTATGTATGGCACTATTGTACTGATATGGTACTACTGTACTTATGTGATAATATTGTGCTGAAATGATACTATTGTATTTATATTGCAGGTTGCAACATTCATATTACAGAAAATCTTGTTGGATGAAACTGGACTTTCCTACATCTGTCAGACATACGAACGCTTCTCGCATGTCGCAATGATACTGGTATAATTTTGTCTTAATTTCTTTCTCTATTTTATACAGAATTATGTCAGGAAGATTTCTTTAAATATGGTTAACAATCTATGTCTCATCATTGTACAGTCCAAGTTTGATAGATAAAGAGCAAAAATGTCCCCATGTCTTAAGCATACCGTAGGTAAAAAGTATATAGGGGTTGTATACTTGGTCATTGTTTAAGCACTGTTTATACCTTGCATTAAAACAGTCAAGATACATGTAAAAATGTTCCCATGACTTTAACATACTTTAAATGAAAAGTGTGTCCCATACTTGCAGTCACTGTTTAAGCACTGTTTATACCTAGCATTGAAATAGCCAAGTTTAACTTCATATAAAAGGTTACACTGCTGCATAAACATGTATTGTATTCTTGTTTACCATATAAGAATATCTGCTGTTTTGTCAGGATGAGATAGTTCTATTTCACTTGAGATAAGATTCATGCCCTTTTTTTATCTGACTCTTGGGTAGATATAAGATTGTCTGTAAGCCTTTAATCTCATAAAATGATTCTAGATATAATATAAATACAAAACAAATCCTACATTTTCCCTGCTTTTTCAACACATTACGGGTTTTAGATATCGCCAGAATACCCAAAATCTGAGTAGAAGCATTGTCCTTTTGCAACTAACTGGCCAACTTTAAGTTACATAAATAATAATTTGTTTGTATATAGTTTAATTATACATAATACTATTCTTATTGATTTTACTAACATAGATGAATAAGACGGTTTTTTTTAATTTCAGGGTAAAATGGTGCTGCATTTGTCTCGGGAACCATCTGCAAGATTATTGAAGCATGTGGTCAGGTGTTATTTAAGGCTCTCAGACAATCCAAGGTAACATTTCTCAATACTGTAAAATTAAAACTATGGCAAATATACCTGATCGTGACAAATAGCTGTTAAACAAAATAAGTGATGTTAACACAATATACGTTATGGGATATGTGGATATCTTGCCTGCATTTTTCAACTTTGGTGCTTTTTCTGCAGACTTATAATAACATGTCATGAATACATTCAAGACATTATTTCAGTGACTTCTTATGAATTAAAAGTTAAACCCCCAACCCCTAGATTTTTCAGACTGATACAATGCATTGATTTCTTCAATCTCTAGTGACAGTATACAATGGAGCTTTAAAGGCAGTCAATGATCATATACAATTGGGTACTTCAAGAGAATTTCAATAAAAATTCAGAAAAATAATTTTAAAAAATACAAAATAAAGTTAATTTTCTTTCTTCAAATTTCCTACCAATTGTAAAACAAACAATGAACAATGTAACAAGTAGAGAAATAATTCATTTTCTTCCTCTCTTTTTCGAAATGAGCATTTTTATAGTAAATCCAAAATTATGATTCAGGTCTATATTTCTCAAGTATCTTTTTCTTTTCCAATAAGATAACAAAACATTTTTTTTCTTAGTTGTAACCCTTCTCTGGAAATAACATTCCGTTGAGAAGCCTGACATTAACACTTGAACTTATCTAGATGTGGGCACAGAACCTATAGGACCTGCGTCCACTTTGAAAAAAGCAGTAAATTCTGCTTATTATTAAATGTGGACACAGCTACTATAGGTTCTGTGGTCACCTTACTGAAATATCCTATTGTTTTCCTTTGTCTCAAATGTAGGCACAGTTCTTACAGCTTGTGTTTACATTCCTTAAAAAAATCCCAAAAGTGGGCACAGATCGTATAGATTCTGTGCCCATATATTTCATTAATTTCATTTTTTTTACTTTTTCTTAAATGTGGACACAGCCGCAGTAAGTTCTGTGTCCACATTTAAAATATACCAGTTCTTTATCTACTTTGTCTTAAATGTGGACCAGCCCCTATAGGTTCTGTGTCGACATTTGAAATATACCAGTTTTTTCTACTTTTTCTTTAATGTGGACACAGCCCCTATAGGTTCTGTGTACATATTTTAAAAATATAATTTTTCAAACTTTTTCTTATTTTTTGAATGTGGATATAGGTTCTATGTCCGCATTTCAAAAATATAATTTTTCAACTTTTTTTTAAATGTGGACACAACTCCTATAAGATCTGTGTCTACATTCAGATAAAAAGATTAGTGTTATAATGGTTGATGTCAGGTAATTCTTAAAGAGAGTACTCCTAGGTTAAAGCTTCCTTTAGGGTTGGGGTGGGTGGGGGTAAGAACCAAGAAAAAAGGAGACTTGTTATTGTTTGGTGGAAAGTATAAACGATATTTCCAAAAACATACGGGTCAATATTTTGGATTTACTATCAAAATGCTTGTTTTAACAACTAGTAATGTAATAAAATGAAAAAAATTATTGTTAAAAGAAATAAAATATTAATTGTCCCCTAAGACACATCATTTAAGATTAAAAAAAATTTCTTAAATAAACTTGGCCTGATTGCAAATATGGTTGTCATTACTGAATTTAGTAATAGCCTTTTAACGAGATTTGCTCGAGATCCCTTGACCCAGTCATTAAAATTTAATAAATAAAATTTCTAGCTCAAAGACTTGCAAAATTACTATAAAATGGCTCTGCTATAAAATTGGCCACCACTGGAGTTCAAATATTTAATGGCATTGCATAATGTAAACTAGAATGCTTGGCTTAGGAATCATTGCGACAATGATCACCTGATCATTTGATACTGCTTACTGTTGTAATTGCATAGAGGATATTTGTTTGTTTTGGTGTAAGATTGAATAACATGTTATCAAGTGATCACCATAAGTCATATTTTTGGTGAATATGAGATGAAATATCATTTGATCTTACACCAAAACAAACACATTTTCTTTTCTTTTTACGCATTTACATAATTTTTTTGTTTATTTTGACCTCAATTCACCATTAGATATGATTGGATTAATAAAAAAAACTAAAGAACTGTTGTTTTTTAAATATTATTTTAAATTAATTTGCAAGGACAATAAAAAAATAATTGTTTGAAACAGTGGATTACCATAAATAATTGTAATACATCAAAATGCATAAGATAAAGCTGTATTTTTGTTTCAGAGCTCGGGAAGCACTGCGACAGTGCCTACCAGATCAGCTCAAAAACAGCACATTTGAAAACTGTTTGAAAGATGACAATTCAACCAAGCGCTGGCTCAATCAATTGCAGCAAAATTTGGAGAACCCTGGGGTCCAAGACCCTAGGGCAGGTGGAATTCCACTTCATCAACAACCCAGAGTTTGATAAAGGATATAAACCTTCTCAATGAATGTGATTCATTGTGCTTTCTTATGGAATGTCTCAGATGTGATAGCTGATATGTAGAGATGTGGTTCTGTTGATCTGCAGTTTCAGTAAAGAAGTATATGTCTGCAAATGAACAGAGATAAAAAGAACATTGCATTTATAAATATGAGAAAATAGTGAATGAGTTGAACAGATATGTACTGGTTAGGCACAAGAAAGTTAATTTAAACAAGGCAGATTTAAAGGAAAGTTTAAACGTCTTTACAATTTCAGTAAAAATAATGGATTTTTTTTAATGCATGAGTTTAATATTAAAATATGTAAGAACATCAGGAACGGTGGAAAAGAAAAGAGAATTGTAAATGTAAAATAATAGTACTGGACAACATCATGACTTCATGATCATCAGTTGCTATCATATCTTCATTTTGGGTAAGACCTGGAAAATGAATATATCACAATGTTGGTTGTGGGTTTGTAGAATGATAGGCTGGTTTAATTCAGGAAAGCTCAAAATATAAAATTAGTAGTTATTTTCTAATTCACATGTATGTCTAGAAGTTCTTATATCAAGGAAATTTCAAAATTCATTTGTTGTGATTCAGTTCACCTCTACAGATATATCTAGTTAAACACATGTTTGTCTTGATACTTTTTATATCAATCATCGTTCAATTATTACTATTTTTGTTGTCAACTAAATCATTGCCTTGAGATTGTGAGAATTTCATTCCAGTTCAGTTGGGCTGAGCTGTAAAGGAGAACGCACTGGCAGATCCAGTAAGGGATAAAGGGGTCAGAACCCCATGACTGATATAGTGTTAATTTTGGCATGTTAATGTAAAATTGTGTGTAAGCTATTGAACAATTAAAAAAAGTATCATCATTTCTAAATGTTTGTAATTCATGTGTACTGGAGAAGGGACATGGCTGGACGTGTTCCTTCAGTCACCTGTCCATGTCTTATTTCTACAATGCCAAAATAAAGTAACTGTATTCAATGTTTACTGTTTATTTTTTGTATCAACCATACATGCATGACTGGAAATAAGGACGAATAACAAAGGAAGACTATGTTGTGAGAGGATAGTAGTTATATCTTGAGTTTGGGGTCTTCCTTCACCAGTAAAATTTGTTGCCATTTATAATCTGTTGAAAATGGCATTAAATCCTATTCCCGATTACGTTGAGCTCAACATAGTCATCATAATGACGTTTTGGTGTATGTTCATCCGATCTTTTCCCAGTGTCAGATAATATTTTCACCTGTATAATATTTATATTTTTTCTGAAATAAACACACCTACTTATTATGATAAAGAAAGCATAAAACTTGCATTTATGATGAAGTATACGTTAAAGAAAAAAATAACAGAGGGGTGAAAATATATTAGCCATTATATTTTCACCCCCCAGACAAGTCCTGTTTGTTGTGCACCCCCATAGTTTTTAGGATGGCATATAGTAATTGCAGCATCCGCCTTTGCGTCCGTCCGTCACCCCTACATTATCTCGTCTATCCCAACTTTTATCCCCCCCCCCCCCAATTTTTGGGGTGGCATATAGTAATCGCAGCGTCCATCCCTCCACCTGTCTGGTATTTCGTGTCCGGCCTGTAACTTTGTCGTGCATAGATGGATTTTGTTAATGCTTGTTACAAATGATCAACATAACATGACGACGTGTCGCAGGTAAGACCCATACCAGTACCTCAAAGGTCAAGGTCATACTCTGAATTTGTTTGACAACACTATGAGTCTGTGTGAGATTTGTGTCTGTCCTGTAACTTTGTCATGCATAAATGGATTTTGTAAATACTTGCTACAAATGATCAACATTACATGACAGTGTAGCGAGTAAGACCCACACCCGTACCTCAAAGGTCATGGTCACACTTTGAGTTTGTTTGACAACACTTGAGTCTGTGTGAGATTCCGTGTCCGACCTGTAACTTTGTCATGCATAAATGGATTTTATAAATACTTGCTACAAATAATTAACATAACATGACGACGTGTAGCGAGTAAGACCTATACCCGTACCTTAAAGGTCAAGGTTAAACTTTGAGTTTGGTTGACAACACTTTGAGTCTTTGTGAGATTTTGTGTCCGTCCTGTAACTTTGTCATCATAGATGGATTTGTTAATACTTACAACAAATGATCAACATTACATGAGGATGTGTTGTGCATTACACCCAGACTCCCACTTCAAAGGTCAAGGTCACAATTTAACTTTGTTTGATGACATTTTTAGTCTGATTGAGATTGTCTGGTCTGTAACTTTGTCACCTATGGATTAATTTCAAAAACTTGGCTCAATTCATCAGCAAGGCATGATGAAGTGTCACACGTAAGACCCACATGCATAACTTAAAGGTCAAGGTCACACTTTGATTCGTTTGATAACACTTTGAATCTGTGTGAGATTTCGTGTCCGGCCTGTAACTTTGTCATGCATAGATGGATTTTATAAATATTTGCTACAAATGATCAACATAACATGAGGATATGTCGCACTTAAACAGAGACTCCCACTTCAAAGGTCAAGGTCACAATTTAACTTTGTTTGACAACACTTTCAGTCCGTTTGAGATTTAGCGTCCGGTTTGTAACTGTGTCACCTATGGATACATTTTAAAAACACTTGACTCAGTTGATCAACATGACAAAATTAAGTGTGCCATGTAAGACCAAGAACCTTTCATCAAATGTCAGCGTCACACTTTCAATTTGGTTGATATTCCATGTCTGGTCTGCAACTTTATCTTTAGCTTGGCTCAATTAATCAAGATGACATGACGACGTGTCACAAGTAAGACCTACACCTGTACCTCACAGGTCAATGTCACACCTTGAGCTTGTATGACAACACTTTTGAGTCTGTTGGAGATTTCAAGACTGTCCTGTAACTTTTTCATACATGGATGGATTTCAAAAAAACTTAGCTCAATTTATCAGTTGATCAGCATAACATGATGACGTGTCACGTACAGACCCATAACCTTACTTCAAGGTCACACTTTCTGTTTGTTTGATATTTCATGTCTGGTCTGTAACTTTGTCTTACATGGAGGGATTTTAAAATAGCTTGACATAAGTGATCAGCATGTCATGACGATGTGTCAACTGCATTTACCTGTTGGAATACCCAAACCATTACATCAGATGTCAAGGTCAAAGTTACACAAAAGTCAAGGTAAAAAAAACACATGAAATTGCATGTCTAGTCTGAAACGTCAGTCTATTACTCGTGATATTCATGGATACATCGCTACCTATTACAACGTACATTGTTTTTTTTTACAGACCATTTTAGGGGCATGCGACACTTACCAGTGACATTTCTTGTTTTAAATTTCATTGATTACTGTCAATAGTATGACTTAAAGGGATAACATCAGGAAAAAAGCGCTATAAATGTTTTGAAAACTAAAATTATTTTTAAAATAGATAAAGAGCATGTCATTATCATTAATAGATAAAGTACAAATGGTTTTGTATGTCAAATTCACCAAAACGTGACATAATTGATATTTGAATTGGAGTGCAAAACTTGAAACGAAATCCCCATTATAAAAATAGATAGCACTTAATTACGTTAACATCGTCATTCAGACACTTTCTAAGATGAAATAAATTGTATAACATGTAAACTTGTATCATATTCAAATCAAAATGTTATCGCGTGACTCACTTAATACGTCACAAAATATGTTGCAATTTTAACCAGGAAATCTATTTTAGTCCCACCTAGTTGCATAGCCCAAGTTAGGAAATCCCTTTTCAATATAATATTTTGGCATGTTTAAATATATATCCTTTTGGCAATGCGGGTTCAGTGAGTATATATATGGATGCTATATTGGAAAAAAATGTCTTTAGCCAATTGAAAAATCCCGATATATTCACTTTAATATGCTTAATCAGACAGCTTAATTAAATAATTCATCTGATGAGGAAAGAGGGGCGGTGACAATATTATAGCCAATATATTTTCACCCCTCATCCCCTAATATTTTTTTTTAAAAAATGAATACAATTCTTATTATGATAAAGAAAGCATCACAGTTGTAATCATGATGAAGCAAACTTAAAAGAAAAAATAACAGGGTGGGGGCGGGTGAAAATATAATGGCCATTATATTTTCACACTTACCTCCTCATCCCATCTATTCAAACTTCAAATTTTTATTTTAATTGATTAGCTTCAATAGAATGACTTAATACGCTTAATCAGACAAAAGAATATGTTTGCTTTATTTAAATAATTTATCTGATGAACAAAGAAGGGCGGGTGAAAATATTATGGCCATTATATCCACCCCCTCTCTCATCTCATCTATCCCAACTTTAAGTTTTTATTTTAAATTTAATTGATTACCTTCAATAGTATGAATTAATTTGCTTAATCAGACAAAAGAATATGTTTGGTTTATAGAAACAAAGGAGAGCTCAGGGGATATAGTTTTTGATGTATTTGGTTAGCTTTGTAGACACGTAGAGTGCTGTCCTCGAATTCTACTGATCAAAAAGTTTGTCCACATATTTTGTTAAAAGAAAATATTTCTAGGAAATTCCATCATGTAATTTATAGAAATATAGTTCTTCTTGCCTATGAAGGATGTATAGTTTTCACCATGGTTTTTCATGCAAAAACAATACCTAAATATGTCCAGAGCCAAACAACCCATGTTTTGCTAACACAGATGGGGTTTGTGCATGACTGTAATTTGATTTTCATTTTGTCTCTCCCATCATTAAAGCCAGGAATCTTGTGATATCCTTTTAACAAAGAAATGCATATTAAAAGATGGTATCTTCCCCTTTTGGCTATTTTTAATGAATAAATACAATAAATAGTGATCAGTCAATTATTTTCAATTCGATAAAATATGATTTTTCATGCAGCTTAATGTTTTGTTGTTTTGTTCAGTTATTTTGCATTTTTTAATTCAAAATTATAGTTCAATAAGGTGTGCGACCATATTCCCAGAAACTGCTTTATTACAATTTATCACATAATTTACGGTGCAGGAGTGTAATAAAACCGTGACATATTTTTGATATTGGCCTAATGTAATATCATGTACGATTCATCGTTCGGTGTTTTCCATATAACTCGGCTCTTGTAAGTAAATTGCTGAAGTACTTTCCGACTTGCCGGAATATATCAATGACGTTGATTTGTCATGGTTAAATGACATTGTTTTGAGACGTTGTGTCATATGATGACTCGCAGAAACAAATATGCCAGAAATTTTTTCTAGTTCCTTATTGAGGTGATCTGTTAAATAAATGGTAGATGTAACTTTCCTGATTTATGTGATAAAACAAATCTTACATTCATGCTCATTTGTTATATAAGAGCCTTGCATAATATTTTTTCCATTTCGTTTAATAAATTCAATAATAAATAAGCGCTTGTGTAAGATCCTCTATATATGCTGCTAGAATACTAATATAAAGTATGTTTCCAGAGTACTTTTTTAGTTCGCTGGGATGAATGCCAGGAGAGCTATTGCCATGACTGTGGCATTGTCGTCATCATCGTCTGCAGACACCCAGGTTAAATTTTTACGTTTAGCTGTGTTTAAGTTTTGGTGTTTGCCTCCAATCTCAATATTTGCATGGGTGGTGAGTTTCATTCCATAGGTGAGCTTTGTTGTCTTCTGACAACTCTTGTTCAATTAATTTGTCTATCATAACACATACATATTATAGTGGTCCAGAACATTATCTTCTCAACTTTTATAAAGTACCTCCAATAAAAAGGTATTGATGTTTAGTGATTTCAAACACTTTGTGACAACTTTAAAAACTATATAATTTTCATCACGTTATATTGCAAATTGTGTTACTGTATTGCAGTATATATAACTGTATTTCAATATATATATAATTGTATCTTCACATACTGTATTGCAATACAAACCATATCAAGCTGTATAGCAATACATTTAACAAACTGTGTTGCAATACATACTATAGCAAGCTGTATAGCAATACATACCATAACAAACTGTGTTGCAATACATACCATAACAAGTTGTGTTGCAATACATACCATAACAAGCTGTATTGCAATACATACTATAACAAATAATTTTACTATACATTTTAAATGTTGTTTGCAGTTTATAAGAAGCATAAATGAAAATAAAAACACCACATTTTAAGATCCAAAGAGTTGAACGTACTATCTGATAGCAAATATATGGAGAAAGAATAAATATTAAGTCCTTATTAAAATATAGCTGAATATATTGTTGCTTGCCCACAGTAACATTGATTTAACAGTTTTACAACAATAAAAGGAAGTACATCAGGATTTTCCAGCATTTTAAAATTGGCAAAACATTTTTTCCCAAAAAATTTATCGAGGATAAGTGAGCCAAAATAATATATTGAAAGGGGATTTCCCAATTTGATGTACTCATCCATGTTAGACTAAAGTAGAGTTATATATTAGAATTATGTTTGATGTATGAAATGTGTGATTGTGTTTTGATCTGTCGTACTGGGATTTAATGTCGAATTGGGTTGTCTTGGGAAGAGTGGATGTCAAGGTGAAGAATGTCAAGCTGTATGTCCATGATGTTTAGTTTTAGAAAAAGGAATTTTTTTTTACGTAATACAATTTTGTTTTGATCATATTTTGGCAGATTTAAAATTCCAAACCATTCTCATTTTTATTTATAGAAGATCTAATGAAATGCTTTGTATTAATTTTAATAGTAATTTCTTTAGACATTTAAAAGATTTTTGACTGACTAGTGCCTTTAAAGCCCAATTTCTAATATATCGTGCGCTACAAGATCATTAATTGAACAATTTTAATTTACTTAAAGGCCCATCGCCGGTAGATGCTACACACAGCATTATAGGCGGGGCTTATCACCAACAGCCGACAATTTTACATCGGTCATTTGATAATACTCATGTCCAACATAAGCTGTAACTACCAGCATAGCCATAGAAGAAACTACCTGTTGCAAGTTGTTTTAAACAACAATGTTTATTGTATGTGCGGGTTCCTCAGTATTATGGATTGCAATAAAGGTTTCCCCGGACTTACTACAACAAACACAGCATTCTAATAGATTGCAATGGCCATCTTATCTGCATGCATAATAAACAAATTTGCTAATTAGATACATCCAATTTACATATAACACATCTCTGATCATGATCAAAGAGATAAAGTGAAATTATTTGGGTCAAGTTTTATGGATTAGTACATTATTTACCTAGAGAGAATAAAAGTTATTTATGAAAAATAGTTTATCTTATTTATTATGGACATATATCAAACGGGCATATATGTTGTAATTAATTGTAAATAAATTGCTTGGACACAAGTAAAGGGCAAACAATTATTTGTGAGACAAAACATACAAATTTTGAAAAATAAAGAAACCCCTTTGACATTATAGAATGACCCATTCCATTTAGGTTCACAATTTCCCTGGCAAAACTTACAAATTGAAGAAAATCGTGGAAATACTTTAAACGTTTCAAGGGAACAGTTTTGTATATTGTTTCATTTATTTAATCATAATGAGTGTGATTTTGAGGATCATTTAGTTACACCAGACTGGTCAATTAAAGTTGATGAAAAATAACTATAGTTAGACACAGAACATAAAGGAATATTTATTGTCAGATGGCAAACAGGACAAAATAGAAGCACAGATGGGGAAAATGATGACGTGATTATGATGTTGATGATGACCATGAAAATAAATACATTCCTGTAGAACAGTTATGGATATTGTTTTCATGTCCGTTTGTTTCAACATCAGTTTTGGCTAGGTGAATTTTCATTTCCTAATCAAAGAAACAGTTATTTACCAAAACGTAGATACAGACAATTTTGGAATATGTTTTCAAATGTAGGAGTTTGGTTCCTACTTCATTATGTAAGAAAAAAAAGGCAAAGAATATTATACCAACCAAGATCTAAATTATGCCAAGTTGTGTTTTGAACCTAGTACATGGTTCATACACAAACATCCAAGGCCACCTATATAGCACTAAGTGTTTTTAATTGAAGGCTGTGACATAAGAACTGTATAAACAATAAAATGACATTCATTTGCTAAAACACAAAACTAAAAGTTATTTCCAAAAGGAAGCTATTGTGAATTATGGGATTTAAAACAATGATCAGCCAAGGTAAGTGTGAATTGTAACTTATTTACATCCAAATAAAAAAGCAAGTATGCATGTATCTGAGATAAGGCATAAACTACACATCTCCAAGCAAGTGTTGCTGTTTACACCACGTGACTAGGGTCAAACGGGGTTCAAAATTCAAATATTTAGCAAATTTTCCTTGATATTTCAATTTTGTAAGGACTACTACTACTTTGTTTCAGGGAGCTTTTGTGAATAAAGAGCATTTTTTTATAAAGACAAAATATGTCCCTACAAATGCACTTCTTTTTGAAAATAATGACATATTTGTTACTATGTTTTACAGAAAAACATCTCCCAATTCAACATTGTTGCAAAAAAGAGCCACCATTTGAAATTAGGCTCCTCCCATTTCTTTTTATAGAAAAGTTTGAGGTTTAAGTTGATACAAAAAAGAGAAAATATAAAATTTAGCAGAAGTGTTGTGTTTAAGGGAGACTAGTAAGTGTATTTCGTTACATCAGTTTTAAAATAGTTATGCCCCTTCCATCCTAAACTACCAACAATTAAATAGTTGAACACTGAGATGTTAGGCATTGAAAAACACCATTTTTAACACGACAGATTATATATGGCATATCCAGTATTATTGTAGGAGGAAGACCTCAGACTGAATATGTGTAGGACCACTGTCCTTCTGCAGGTAACTGCACGTAATGTCTTTGGACCGAGCTTGGCAATCTCTGACGACAGTGCCTTAACTAGACCACTCGTACAGCCAGACCAATGTGGGGTGAGAAAAACAATACGTATATACAAAAATTAATATTTATATGTATTGTACAGAATATGGGTTAGAACTGCCCTACCACAATAGTTCAGTTTTCATTTGATAAACAACAGTGCTGGTCATTTTTTAGCAAAGTATTTTCGTGCACTAGCCCAGTCCTACGAGGCAAACAGATATACCCAATCTCACAATCAATCCTTAGTTAATAACTTAATACGTCTGTCTTCGACCCGATAAACCACAAAACGTGTTCGATTATAGATATACAAGCAAATAGTGGAGATTAAAAAACTGGAAAAAAGGTGCGTCCTACAGGTAGATCATGTAAACACTCCTTCATGCATGCACGTTTTGTCTTGCGTTTAAACTTGAATTAGGAAAAATAATCGATAGCCCATCCTTAAATACCGTGTCATGGACATTACAGGTTTACAAAAAGACCTACCTCGGATAAGATTACACGCGGGCCTGAATGTAGATTTGATTTAAGATTATAAATAATAACGCGCAAATTATATTATTGTTAGACGAAAACATTTTTTTACGCGGTCGCAGGCACAAATTTGATATCGGTGGGGCTAATTTTTTTTTTAATATTCACGGTGTTAAATTAAATAAAACGGGTATTAATAACTAACTACATTAATTATTATCATGATATGTTCCATGATACGGGCTTACATTATCACATACTGGTAGTTACCGCGTGTGTTAACACATGTGTCACCAACACAAACACAAGACTAACCCTGATTTCTAGCATACCATGATGCAAAATGTATTACACTTAAGTGCTAGTATTGACACGTACAGATGTACTTGTAAGCACTTTCTGTTATCCCTGATGGGGCGTAGCGACTTGTCCGAAATTTAAGTTACTCCCTTGGGAAGGTTTGGCGACCCATACCGCACTGGTGTCTACGCCAATGTAATATACAATTTTAAACACGGGCAGGAGCACGTGAGTTGAGAGAGCACCATATAGGCATCTGCTGCAATACTGACTGCCGGTATGCAAGAACACGGGCAGGCGCACGTGAGCGGAGAGAGCACCATATAGGCATCTGCTGCAATACTGACTGCCGGTATGCAAGAAAGGCTGACATAATAACCGTTCTCTCAACCATAGGCGGCCTTTATAGATGTCACCAAGCCATGTGTTACGTGGTCCTGGATGTCCAGCCCTGGTCTCTCTCATGCTTGCAATAACTCAAACAAACACCATATATGTCATTAAAACACATACAAATGTACATTACAAAAATGCAACCGCTTGAAGGCAGCTGGTCACCAACCACAAGAGCGTGGACCAAAGTGAACTGTCCGGTCAACATGGTTATACATAACGCTCGGAGCAGATGACTCCAGCCTTCGTGGTGATGATGTCATCATGATGATGATGATGTCATTATGATCATGATGATGTTAGCGATTATTCGGGTAATCGCCATTTACAAGCTTTTGTTGGGGATAATAAAAACAGATGATGGACGATGAACATACGTTCTGTAAGAAATTTGATTTCAATAACTTAATTACATGTTTATATGTCTCCGGATTGTGTTTAGTCATGTAGTGTCCCAATATAGAGAAAGGTGCGCAACTGGTGATATAAACATTTACGTAAGCCTGTGGCGATTCCATACATGCATGCTCGGGCACGTTTTCAGCGTATATTAAATATCACTTAATAATTTAACACATGTCATGTAAAAGTGTTATACATTTACTCCCCTCACTGTCGCAACGGCTCGGACAGGGACATAATAATGCAATTGTGTATCCGCCTACGCATAAATGTAGAATAAATTGCGATATATAATATCATAACATCGCGGTTGTACCTATATGTATTTCATGGAACGTAAATTATATTATTAAAGTGATGTGTTCGTCTGCCTTGCTGGGGTATGATTTATTGTAATTTGTCAAGCGTATTACGCGCAGACGCACTGATTATATCGTGAGTCTAGCTTAGCATGTGCAAATCAAAATTATTTCAAATTAGATTTTTATTACCAAGAGACCACGACAACGTTAGTAGCGCGTAAGGAATCACTGTAAACTTTAATTAAAAAGCCCAGTGCAGCGCGCTACATACATTGCTTAATAAGGCAATGAATAGATTTACCGATTTTCAATGTCGAGGCTATACATTCCACCATTGATTTCCCCGATATGTTCTACTGAACCAAATTTTGCAAACTGAAAAAAATATTCTTATCACAGAATATGTCCCATCTCAACACCTTACTTGACTTGCTAAATGTATGCCAAAAACGTATAAAGCCACTTCCTTGCTATTTTTTTCAAGGGACAAGTTCCCCGTTCCCCTTATAACTTGACTCGGTAACTTGTTTTTATATAATACACACACTTTGTTTGTTCTTCTAACTTTATACTAGTAGTCTAGTATAGTAGATTTAGAGTGAGAGAGAAAATGTGACCTAGGGGCAAATGAGGCTTATCGTCTCACATCACTATTACATTTCCCATAGGGCTCCATTGTAACATTTATGTCAAAAACACAGTGAAAAAAACAAAATCTGTAGCATGTGTCTGGGCTCAAATTCTTCACTGATACAAGATCTGCAATTATAAAGGAAAAGGGAAATGTGTTTAATTAGTACACGGATGCCCCCACTGACAACATGCGCTTGTCCAGGTGATGATGATGATGATGATGATGATGATGATGATGATGATGATGATGATGATGATGATGATAATGATGATGATGATGATGTATAACAAGTTTGATCAGAACCAGATGAAAGAGTTGAAGCCACAAGGTACATCGGTATATGAAATATTTTAAGTCAGAAAAAGAGACATAAATCCTTAAATAATAATCTTGTCGGAAAATCCTGACGATATGCGCTTGTTCAGATGATGGTGTATAGAAAGTTTGATCAGAACCAGATGAAAACTATAGAAGGAGTTGAGGCCACAAGGTGCATATGTTTATTCAAACAGAATTTGCCCTCCAGGTCTACGATACGTGGTGCATAAAAGATCGTACCTTGACTAGATTTTTTTTAAATATTCATTGGTTTTATGATACCAGAGTAATACTAGAAGTAAAAGAAAAGTAAAGTGTTTGTTTATATAGTGTCATCCCTATTGAAATGACCAATCACAATGGGCTTATGAGACACCTTTGTGTTGAACACAGTTATTTCCCAAAAGCTATCCTTACCAGGCGTCAGGCTGTTAGACATTCGGTACCCTGCGGTTCAAACCAATAATTCTAAAATGACGCAGTATTGCCTAGAAATCTTGAATCAGCATCATATTTTCAGTGGTAAATGATTTTTAAAATACTAACCATTTAACACATGGTCACTGCAATACAAAGCCCTGAAAACAGAGCAAAAAGAGAACTAAAGTTTTATTTCTACCTCCTTTATCTGTCCGGTGTATTCAAGAGAGATAATAGTGGTGTGAGTCCTTATGGGACAATTAGTCTATTGGCCACTTTACGCTAAACGTTGTCTGCGGAAAAACACGATTATTCCCCTTGCAGATGACCGAAGTTACTATTCTTCAGCAAATGGCGGAATTGTTTGTAAGGGAAATAATCGTGTTTTTCTCGCAATGTTTACTTTATATTAACATGTGATCTCAATATGCCTACTTATCGGGATTCTCTGTGGCCGGGTGGTTCAAGCCGCTGTCTACTACAGACTCCTTACATTTCAACAGGTCATGGGTTCGAGACCAGCTTACTTGCGGAAGAACGGTGCTACTATACAGATTCATTCTAGTGTCTTCCTCCGCTAATAACTGGATATGCCTAGTATAAAGGGTTGAAAATGGCATTAAAGGGAATATATCAGGAAAAACGCTATAAATGTTTTGAAAAATAAAATAATTATCAAAATGGATAAAAAGCATCTCATTATCGTTAATAAATAAAATCCGAATGGTTTGGTGTGTCAAATTTACTAAAACGTGACACAATTATTATTTAAATCAGAGTAGTAAACTTGAAACGAAATCTCCATTCTAAAAATAGATGTAGATGTAATAGGAAATCCCTTTTCAATATATTATTTTGGCATGTTTGAATATATATCCTTTTTAGCAATATGGGGTCAGTGAGTATGATTATATAGGTATGCTTTAATGGAAAAAAATGTTTTTAGCCAATTTTGAAATTTTGAAAAATCCTGACATATTCCCTTTTATCCCAATAAAAAATATATAAAAAAAATAATTATGTTCTCAATCAATATTTCCTTAATCTAATACGAGTATGTTTATACTTCTCGTTCATTCATGGTATGAAAATGTATTCTGTGTCAATTTGAGAAGTTCTATTATCGAGTAACGTTAATCCTCGTGCAAACAGAACACACCTTTAATACGAGAATTTAACGACTTGCGGTTAGTTTGCGGTTTTTACAGAAATCGATCCATGCGTCTATATTTCACAATAGATAGTACCCAAACGCTTCATGGCAACTTGACAATAATCCGGTTATGTCGTCTGCTCGAGGGAGGAAGAGTAGATACAAGGATAGATACTAGATTGTAGACATGCATAATAAATTATAAATATTGGGATCCCATGATTTGTTCGGTGGGGAATCCCTCAAAATTAGCATACATTACAGGACGTTTAAAATAGCGTTGCTCTGCCTTGTTTCGAGGAATACCATAGGTGATGATGCAATACACCAGTGACTTGTGTCTCTGAATTTTAAGGAAAAAATATTATACGGTTCCCAGTAATGAAACAATATCCGTATGTTTAACTTAGTAGAATAGTCTCCATTTTTATAAGACAGGAATGCGCAGTGGGGTGGTCTAAATTTCCCTGTCTTTTTAAAAAGGACCTGTGTCGAACCAAAAACGTAAGGCAATATGACAAATGCACTCACGTTATCTCAACGGTAAAATATGTATTTAACTGAGTTAAAATTGTTTTATATTCAATTTGTATCTGAAGACCTCGTCGCCTATCGAATAAGATACAAGTGTTTTGAGAGAGCTTGTACAGATATGGAGACATGTACAAGTGTTCTGTATGCTTGTCAGGACTTGAGCTACTTGCCGTGAATAAAATGCAGGAAGTTCTCATTGAAACGCACTACTAGCTGGTAACGTGCGTTATTTGTCCGAGCAAAATTATTCGTCCACAACACGAACGTACATTGTTGTTTTTTTTTAAATTTTCTCCGGACAAAATCTTTGGGATCACGGCCTGAATTCGGGGATTAAAGGTGCATACTGGGATAGTTACGACACGGGAGTCAATCTACAACCTATTGACTTTGGAAAGACATTGACCTTATAGTTAAAGAATTAAAGGAATGTATTTTTTTTTTGTTACAATATGTAAAAAATGAACTTAGATCTAACACGAGCAAATTGTACACGCATCCAGCCGTAATTCAGTTACACTTTATGTGTCACGTGTGAGTTCTTAGATCTCGTGGACGATAAAAAGTACTTGCGCAACCATCGCTAATAAGGTCATCCTTAAACTATATATTATTTGCCATGCTCCTACCTACTCACTCAAAATTGCAGGTACCCATTTTTTTTTATTGACTTCCAAAGACTTTAATTTTTTTTCATGATTTCTGTCCATTTTTATTTAAAATGACTATATGCAACATAAAAATTTACCAACAAAAAAAAGTAGCTAGCTAGCTACTTACCCTCCCACTTATACTGGGTCGGAGCACAGCAAACACATACTTTTTAAGGATGGCCTAATATTATATTTTTTTGACTTCTGTTTTATTTCATAAAAATAACGAAATATATTATACTTTATAATGGGTTGTGGACAAAAGTATCATGCGGACAAAATTATACAGCCTATCTAACATATTGACTATAAAGTCGAATTCACTTCCACGCGTCACCTACATTAAACTTCTGGAGTTTTTAACGTCCTATAGATTAATGACAACACTTGTCTAACATCAAGATATGCGCTATTTCGCAACTGTGTATTAATGTTTGCGGTTTAAAATGGCGGACATTGTTTAAATGGCGTCTATTTCTTTGATCACTAACAAATCTGCACATTCATTAACTTTGATAATTGTCATACTTTTCCTTAATCGTGACTTTGAAATAAGCCAAACTAACCGCAGTTATGCCGGTACTTGTGGTAACGACAACGTATTTAAACATTGGAATTAAGATCATATTTGGTAATACACGTGTCCATTACCAAAAAAAAACAGAATAAGAAGAAAGTATAAAAGTGTTGGTGTGTTTTTGCAATGATGGGGGTAGAGGTTAAATGTGATTTAAAGCCATTTTCGATGTAAATGCATGATAGACATGTCGGACAGTTTTATTGGTGCATGAAGACTTCAGCTCCATTAATGAATCCGGGTAGAACCTCCGTCCTTCAGCAAATAACTGCCAGACTGGCTCACATAAAAAATGTTCACAGAGCTCCAAACCCACGACCTCGGTGGTAATAGGAAATGCACCTATCAATTGTAACTCCTTTCTTACAAGCGGGGTTAATACTATTGCCTTTTCTCTTCACAGAACCCAGGTAAACTTTTGGTGATAAAAGCCTTGTTAAAGGCATTTTACCCCTGCTCTGATGGTAGTTACTGTGTAAGTTTGGTTAAGAACCGTTGAAAAATGAAAGTGCTATCGAATAGACAAGATCTAATAAAGCAAAAGAAAAGACAATGGTAGGTAACCCAGTAGATTATATGATCATGCCAGTTCAAGGAAATGAAAAGAAGCGCCGCTATAATTACGGCTATTTTTGCGCAAAATAAAACTCTTGCATTTCCATGGCAACGCGGAGACATTTAAGTTAGACAAATCACGCTCGAAGTATTTCTGGATAGAACCGGACCTAACTATGCATACGTGCGTAGACGCTGCAGATGACCATGGCAGGGAATCAAACACTAGATCCACCGACCCTGGCTCCGATGCTCTACCACTGGACCCAGCGGCCCATCACTATTGCCTATAACAGGTAACTGTGAATTTACAATTAATTTAGAATGGTAGCGTATATCAATGAACCCGTCAGTTGTTGTTTTTTCGGCATATTTATAGCCGTTGTTTTAATAGTAAATAGTTTCTTTTTCCCCATATTCCTCGATAAAATAAACTAAGTTTTCCACATTCTGAATTGAGTAAGAAATTGCTTTTTAAATCAAATGGTCAGTTGAGCAAGTGTAAAACTTTTTATAAAGTTGAACAAATAAATTCAACTCAAAAGTTTTCCCAATTTTAATGAAAATGCTGCTAAAATTCGCAATTTCAAGGGTATAAGGTCATCTTTCTAAAATGGTGAGAAAAAAAACACTGCTGCCTTTTTTTCTGCCGATTCGCTGTCACTATGGTGAAAATGAATTTTGAAATTTATATACATTAAAATAACAATACCGTGACCGTGAAATAACATTGCACTAAAAAAACGGGTACAAAATTAATCCCAATAAGAACTTCATCTTAGAGGGTGTGTTAACTTTAAGGTCATTCCTTGTGCAAATTATTCAAAGCTTTATTCACCGTACATCATCCATGGTGTTTACCTTTCATGGCGGCTTAAGCAGGAAAAGGACATTGTGAATGTGGTATAAAGACCTTAGTTGCCCCCAGTTTCGTCGTATTTGTGTTAATAAATTAACATATCATTATTTCATTCATTGACATTATCTTTCTTAAGTATGGTACCCTTCTTTTTTACATTAAACCAGATATACTTTGCCCAACACTGCGGAACCAATCCTACGCGTGCGCAATACGCAAGACTCCGATTGGTTGATATTGTAACCACGTGGTGTTTCATTGACCATGATCGTCAATCCCACTTTTTCACAGGTAATTTTCTCACGCATGTCAGGTATATCATGTATAATATTTGACGATCCAGGCATTCATTTATTAGGCTAGGCCGTGTGTAGTTGTGTTTAGTGGTTTTGCCGACGTGCGATATCTACTGTTGGGATTGCTTCTAAATTATTAACCACAAAGTTATAATACGTACATGTGATACAGAGGTCGGTACAATAAGTTTGTTCAAGCTATTTCAGTTTTAGCAGAGACTGCGGGGGATTTTTACTTAAGCCAAAAATAAAACTTACTGTAATCATTTGGTTGTGAAATTCCAAGCTGAGAAGACCAAACGTGAATTTGTGCCGGCGACATTTTGAATTGAGATTTATACTGTAATTTATATAGTTCCTCTTGAAAGTGTTTGATATTTAATAATTTTTGGATAACTACTTCAAAGTCATGTGTTTCACGGTGTTAAAGAAAGTTGTTTAGCAGAATAAACATCACGGAAAAGGGAAAATAAACAGTCGAACCTAGTGTCGTCTGCAAATATATTGTTGAAGAAAATTGTTTAAACTTGTAAACTAAAATGGGTCAAAATAGTGAGGAATCGTCGCCACAAGAAGTGAAGACGAAGCTTGTCGTTGTCGGCGACTGTGGCTGCGGAAAAACGACGATGATAAAACGTTATATAAATGGCACGTACTCTGATGTAAGTATGACTTTATTGCTTTATTGTATATTTGGATATATAGAATGACACTGTTGCGTTGCTTGTATAGAAAAGTATATTTTTGAGAAGGTTAAAGAACAATACCAATTATAATCTCTCTCTCTCTCTCTCTCTCTCTCTCTCTCTCTCTCTCTCTCTCTCTCTCTCTATTCTCTCTTTTATATTTTCTATAAAATGGCACTGTCGCGTTTCTTGGAAAGAAGAGACAATCTTTAGTTTTGAGAACATCAAAGATATATATATATATATATATATTTATATAAAGTTACTAACTAAAAGTATATAATGATCCTTCTTTAGCTGTAACACCATCAGTCCACTTATCTAAAATCTCTCACCTTAGAAGGAAGTAGGAAACCCCAGGGGTAGAGCACCCCTCGGGGTTGTTTATATAATAGATTATGTACACTGTAGGGTACTTACCAATCAACAGAACAGTAAGATTACGGGCGCGCAGATAAGATAACGGACAGCTACTTGTTTAGACGTGCATAATTATATAACAAGCTAGCATTGAATAAAAATCTGTAGAGAATATCTAAACCAGATCTGATTGTATCAAATAGTATAACAGAGTAACGATTATCCGTAATATTTATACAGGAATACGTTTATGAATTCATCCAAAGCCACAAGCTGTATAATTATTACCACTCCACCGATCAATTTGTTTGTATGATTCTTGTTATCATGTATAGCATGCACATGTCACTATGAAATATTTACTTGTTAACTATGAAATAGGATTCCTAAAAATGATGGACAAAATAGGATACTATTTGTTTGCAAATGTATTTCCATTTTCAATATGTTTTAAATAGTTTAACCAGTTCTTACAACATAGAAATCACACTCACACATACTTCAAACAGTTTGGACTGTTGTGCATGAAATTTGGTAGTTACTAAAATCACCATTACAAGACGAGCATATCACATTTTCGTATATAAAAAAAACAAACAATAATCATGAACATATTCATGAGGCATTACACGTGGTTTCACCAATTAATGAGTCGGTGATTAAAATCTGAGGACGAAATTACACGCGATACAAATACTAGTTATTATAATTATGCTCTTCATTAAATCTTTTCAAGTTGTTTTGATCTGAGATATCCATCACTTTGATGGGTAGATGGCTATGAAACAAACAAGGACAGTAACTTCTTTCAGTCGACCGCGCCTTTTTTTTACTGGTAAGTTAACAAACTGTGTCAGATTGTCTTTGAGGTTTCATCAGTACAATGCGGGATGTGTATCCACAGTTTATATTACATCATCCACGACGGTGTCTTGTTTAACACTCTTGCCGCGTGGATGAGCCCGAACTATTTTAAACTTCGCGTCATTCATACAGCTACAAAAGGATGTTTAAGAATGTTAAGTGTCTCTTATATTAAATAACTATGCGTGTATTGCAGTGGTACAGGGCTGTATCGGCCGCAAGTAATGTAATAGAGCTATCCGATTTTTTTTAAATATTTCATCAGCTTTTTCGATATAACATTAGTTGACTTTGGTTTCTTTCGCGAATAAAATAATTTTAAACTAAACTATTTTCCCCCCAAAAAAATCATAATTTCGTTAGCACGTATTCTAATAAAATTCTAAATTGCTAAAGTTCTTCTAAATTCTGTTTTATGTCCAGGAAGACTTCAAATGGGACAGGTAAAAGTTGTGAGAATTTGTTTCACAATCGATATAAATCCTCCCTGACGTCTGTTTCACCAACATATACTAAATTCATAAAACGTAACTCAGTTTTGACTGGTTATTCATCTATTTATAATATATCATGTTATAAATACAATCAGTACCAAAGACACCACATACATTCTTACTAGAATCAGTCTAAGATCATGATTATCTAGATGCTTTTCTTTTATTTAATTTTTAAGTAAATACTTAAATGTGTTATTATACCTGAGTTAGGTTTATGATAACAGATTAGTTTTATTAATTTACTTTTCCAAAGTAAATATACCTTACAATGAGTTTCACGACCTCGCCCTGTCTTTACAGCATGGCAAGGATGGGTTCCGTGAATTTATATTGTAATGCAAATGCACATACAGAAATAGTTCACCAGTATTGCGACATACTGATTTATAGATTTGTGTTTTATAATGTTTTCTACACGTTTCATCGAGAGTACTAATGGCAGTTCTGAACTTACCAATGCGTTTTATTTGTTTTGTGTGATTGATCGATTGTACTTAACGTCGAAAGTCTGACCGCAACCACCCTAAACATCAGTCAATGGTTGGTTGACATGTAGTCAATTATTGACAAGGTACGTCTGATACTGCTTAGTGAGGCGCAGACGACATTATGAACGAACTGTTTCAAAAAATCGTCTGGAGAACTTGTATAATCAAGCGTGAATTCAATATGTATTTACATTTATTTCTATATTTATATATTACCTATTTACACAAACATAAAATGATCGAACTGTTTTAAATGTCTGTATAGTAAAGCGTGAGTTTCATAAAAAAAATTATATTTATTTCTGTATTTCTACGTAACCTATTGACACACGGTGTGAAAAATAGAATCAAGTTATTAATGTGATATAGATTTCATTGAAAACAGCTTAACGTCAACCGTCCTTAAACACAGATGGATTCTAATTGAAATTCAATACGCTGACGGATTTGTTGAATATGTTTCGAAGATTTATGGCGTTTTAATTTAAATCGCAATAAAAACCGTAAGGAATTTTCGCCCACTAAAATGTTAGCTTTACGAAATAATGTAACTAAAGGAACAGTGAAATGACATACGAGGAATATGTTATGTAATGTAAAGTGATTGCGCGCGACTCAACTTCAATGAATACAAGAAGTTTCCCTTTAATGATATACGATGTTTTCTCCTTGACAACACCCCTCCACATTGTACAGGCGTACAGTATCAATTCATCATTCCTGAAAAGTAAATATTTTCTTTTCTCGGTGTATCTATACACTGAAGAGTGTTGTACTCTGTAAATACCTGTTTTAGATGGGTCATTCACTTGTCATAAGCCGGCCACGTGTCATGTAAAAGTTGAAATTTCTGTTTTTGTTTTTAATGAAAACAGCGTTCTATTATATGTTGATTTTAGTAAACGTCTTTAATACTTAATTTCATTACAATAATTGACACTTGCGTTAACATGTCCAGGCCTGTGTTTTTATTATGATATAAGTCTGTCAAATTTGCTGAACGAATACGCTTTCCCTAAGGTCTGTCAAATAGGTAGTGGTGGTAGACAAGGAGGTTAACAAACGCACGCACAGACAAAACTGTGAATACTGCTGCGAACATTGAGTATTCAATTACGGCGTTATTTATATACGTACATGTGTATTTATTCTCATTAGTATCTGACATAATACATTATTATAGTTGTATTTTCCCATGACAGCGTAATATTTTTTTCGTAATTTAATAAGCTTTAAATATAGTTTTGCCACAATATTGAAATAGTATATATACTATAATACACAAATGTGGCCAATAAAACCGCTTGAATAGGGATTTTTTAATCAAATCCGAGTTATAAATACTGAATTTTCTTGAATGAAAGACGTAATTAAAGCGTGCCCGTAAATTAAGTCGAACTGTTACAATAGATAACGCACACTCGTGGAACAAGAACGCGACAATAAGAAACCGTGAGAAGAACACGGACTGTGACCATTGTATCTCGGTGGAAGAACTATAACACATATATACATATTCAGAGTCATGTTCCATACGTGTATGAACATTAATATCTAGTGATAACATGGGAAGGGAAATAACAGAAACTGAGCAGAGACCACCAGCCAACAGTCGGGTTCTGAAGCATGCAAACGAATAATGAAGAAGTGGACTCTGGTACCCTATCCAGCTTCCCTACAGTAATATACGGAATGGCGTTGGGCTGGGTATCTGACTACTATATTAACATATAGTATACTTACTGTTAAATACATTAGCTTCATCGCTGAGGTTGTTTGTTCGAGCCCAGATCGGTCTTAAAATCTGTATGTGAAACATTTATTTACCTGTTACTTACGAAAAGACGGTGGTTCTACCTGATTTCATTTCGACCTCTTGCTCTACTAATACAACTGCGTCACATACGACTGGAAATGGTGTCAAGTTCCATACGTTTGTTTGAAGCGGTACGCACGTGGCGGCCGCTGGTATCATTATAAAATATCCATGTTTTAAGTGAGCCACTCGAATCAAAGAATTCGTTTAACGAACAAGTAATATACTTGTAATAACGTGAAATAAAAAATAGAAACCTCCACATGCCTTGACGACCATGTTAATTACCTTTTACACTATTTCATTAAATGATAAATGGACGGTGCATTAAAATCACATATAAATGTTAACAGAGGGCTTTCTCGCTAGAGGAGCCATCAAGATAACTACAGCTGATATATAATTTGATATAACTTGAGAAGTGGGTCCCGGAACTAAGAGCTTTTTTCCCTTTACAATACCATGGTCTTATATGACTTCCGATAATGTAACAGTGAGAAAATAACGTGCCAATTGTTTACTTGATAATGCATTACCTTGTACATATAATTTAGGGCTGACTTTCATTGCCCAATAAAGTTAATATAACATTTAAGATAAAGTAATTGGTTGTCACCTAACACCTAAGTTTTCGGTCGACGGGATAGGGTCGGGGTAGCTTGTATATAAACGATATAATTTATTATATAACGTGAAAATGCTATAGAATAGAATATGAAATAGAATATAGAATAGAGAAGAATATCTTATTTCAGATATCTAATACACAGAAAGCAGGTGCCCTCCATGCATAATTTAAATATAAATTACTGCTAAAGTAACTAAGTGCCGTTAATTAACGAACAATTAATGAACATAAGAAACTAATTTAACATATTGAGTTGAACGATAATGTCGAATGTTATCTATTCTCCTATCACACGAGTTCACAAATACCTGCCTTTATAGGTCATCCCTACTTCATGAATAATTGTTTAACTTGCCTGTCTGATAAATGATAGCGATACGCGATACCCCCCGTTGTAAAGCAAATATCAAGTTATGGTATATTAAATTAATTAAGAGATCAGCGTCAGACTATGGTTAAATAAACTGAAACGACAATAAAACGTGAGCACAACCAAACAACATCAATGCCGTCTGCTCTGTTTCGTGTGCTTGTTTGTAATACATCTTATTATCATTATTATCATTTGTGGTCCTCCTTGGCGAGTGGTCGCAGGATGATTTACTCTCTCGCCGCCATGGTGCTGGGTTTGAACCCAACTAGATCTCACACTGAACCTTTAGGAAACAGACACACATAAGCTGTTATAGGTTTCTTCTGGGTCCTTTTCACTTGTAATTGAATGTGTGTATTGAATGTATATGACTACTATGTTTATTGTGAATAAAATATTGTTTAATCTGAACTGTATGTGGGGAAGTTTGCCAGTTATTTACCGAAGAACAATGGTTTCTCAGCTTCGTACTTAAGGTCTTTCTCCACTAATACAAGTAGATGCCATATATAATATACAATACATGTATATTGAAAATGGCATTAAAGCCCCTTTCAACTAAGTTCGTTTACTTGTACGAAAGTATTTGTCTATTGGCTTTGGGGGAAAACGATTTGATTTTTATGGCAATGACCTTTATGAATAACATGTAATAGCGGGGATAATGTTTTAAATGACACACACCTTAGTTAACATATGTGTGTCGCCTTTGGCGATTTGGCGATTTTTTTGTCACATGTTTGACAGAAATGGACAAATTGTCGCAAAGCATTGCATAACATGGACGTTAAACGTTGCAAAAGGCGTAACCTAATTCCGTTTTCATTTGATCGTTTTATGTCGTTATCTAACAGCATGATTATAAGCCACGACCCTTTTGATCTTTTTGATGGCGTGTATTAAATATGGGATTATGTCAACATTGCTGTAAGCAGATGGGAGAGTACAAGCGACATTTGGCGTCCCATACGCACACTTGTCAAAATATTTACAAGCGAGGCATTGATGTGATGGACAGGGTGCTGGTCACTTACGACAGAGGCCGGAAGACCAATCCAAGGATGAACAAAGTGTCCTTTAAAATACACCCAGTACTTGTACTGTCCAGGACTCGGGACTTTTCACAAAAGTTATAAACTCAATCCGCATTAATGGAATTTATATAATCAAACTAGTTTCACTTTCAAACACGAATTGAAAGAATCATCAGTTTATTTTTTCTTCCTCTTCTTCGTCTTCACTTTCCCCAATTCTTCATCATCTCCACCGTTGTTTACTGGTATACACTTTCATCTGTACACTACAATGAACGCAATCATAAATTACATCCACTTAGCTACTTTCCATAGCGTAACCATAGTACTGGCTTAATGCAGCGGAAAGACGAGATAGCTCTCTGCTTTTCAGCCTGGATGGACACTTTCGGCTTCACATACTCGTACCAAAGTGTACCACTTAGACAATCTATCCATACGTATCATTATTTTTTTTTTACAGAATCGTTTCAAGTGCGCCATTTGTTATGGACCAGGTATCATAAATTTAGATAAAATTTATTGTGTTTGGGAAAGGTAACAGGATGGGCTGATCGCAAACTATGGATCAGATACTTGAATAGCGTGGTATTTGTTAATTCAGCAAATATACTCAATGAGGCGATGAACTTTTCCCACGGAAATGGGCGTTGCCGTTTGTGTCGTGTATGCTTGCTTTAAAATGTTTAAAATGCTATTACAACAAAAATCTTTGGGTCTTTTATCAAATATATGCCAGCTTTTTATAGAAAATTTCGGTTCACTCGGTCAGCCATAATTACATTTTCCTTTATACTAATTTTTAAAGCAAAAATGTATAGTAAAATCAAATGTATTGAATCAACCAAAATAGTTTTATTCCTTTTATAAAATTGATTATGGAGATAAATTTGCAATTGCAACAAAAACTGAAGCATTGTATTTTTAAGTTAAGATTTTTGTAATCTATTTCAGTCAAATTTATTAATTTAATGATAGATCTAATTTTAAATGTAACATTGATTAGATATATTAAGCTAAACTTTTTTTCCCTTGTACACATTTCATTACAGAGAATTATTACAAGCAAGTGATAGCGTTGAGGTAGGCCTGAGGGACTGCAAACAGACAAACGAGAGTGCTAATGATCCCAATCAAACATCTGCAGCTTTGATAAAAACTCAATCCATTAAAACTGTATTTCGTAATTTTAACTTGGAAAAATGCCTCCTCCGTTACTGAAAAAAATTAAAAACATTACTCCCGCCCCCCGAATAGCCTGCCAGATGTGACATTCGGTGGAACATCAAAGTTTTAAAATGTTCTACACAACATCTGTTGTTGGCAGAACGAACCTCTGAAGCAACACTAGCCTGACCTTTATTGACCCTTTTTCCTGTGATTACAGAAAAGTTGGAATTCGTTAATTTGAATTGTAACTTTCTCTCTTTAATTATAAGGAAATAAAATCTGTATGAAAGAACACAACGCGAAGTTGCATCTGCATCGAATTAAACCGGTTATATTTACTATTTGATCAACATGTTTTTATGAGTTCATTGGTGTTCTAGGAGTCTTTAAGGTGTTATCTACATTTCGTATTTCTACTAGATTCGTACATAACTTGTTGTATAACTTTGAGTCAAGTATGGCCAGTTCAGGTTAACCGTATCCGACAGAGAAACAGGGAACACTAAACATTAAACGAGAAGCTATATAATATTATATAATTTTTGTACAAACTGGCGATAATTAAAATATTTTAATACTTGCCCCGGTATTCCTATCACCTTAATAGGTTATATGATTTCGTTTTGTCCTTAGTTCAATATATTTATAAAGTGACACATATTGTACACCTTGATTGCACAATAAATTGCCGTTTATCGTACGTGTTAGATAAATCGACGTTTATCGTACAGGTTATCCGCGTTTATCACAAAGTGTAGCAAATACCCAGACAGAATACACAGTATGGTTGGTCCATATCGTGTCATAAAAAGTCGGATGATACTGTAACTGAAAATAGAGCGCAGAAAACCCCAGTATCATGCTTGTCAGCACAAACACACATGTATATACAATGTACTAGTACACATGTATATACATTATCATATGTAGAGAAATGTTAGTGTATATTATATGTTTAAATGGAAAGGAATAATTCATATGCTAAGAAATAATACAATTACATAATACACATATTAAAAAAACATTTTCCAATGTTCACCGCAAACAAGAATATTCCAACACATACTCACACGAAACAAAAAATAAACAAACAAAACAACAACATGTATTTCTCGTGAAAACATTCGATAAATGACATATTGAATAAAATTCATTTTGATTAGTGAATGTATTTGCAAGCTACTTGTAAGAATTAATATGGCAGCTAGATTTAGCTTTTTATTTAAACGATGCATGATAAAAAAAATGAATGCAATTCTCTATTTTTCTGCAACGTAATGGTTTTCGTCGAAACTTAGCATTGTAAGTATGGGAGACTTTATCATTAGAGCAAAGCATGATGGGAATGACTCAAAACACGTTCGATATTATCTTATTCCCGGTCTTATCTAATCGACCTAGCATCAAATAATATAAAAACCTGTACCTGTAGACTAATGGAATATTTATTATGGCAAAGCAAATTTTGATTGGCAAAACTCTGACACATTCTGAGATATAAATAAGCCACCGAGATCATTTTAAGGATTTTAGAACCGACAAAAGCACTTGGTTTGAAAAGATTAACTTGCATTTTCACAGGAAACATACAGCCTGTATGCTTTACGTTAATTCTTTAAAGCACGATTTCTGATCCTGCAGATCTCGTCTGCTGCAAGAAATCTGTAAAACCTTAAAATACACTCAGATAATACAGATGTGATTTGTATTTACCATCGGTGCAAAAATGTACCAATTGCTTTCATACACATTTGGCACTATTTTCGCACCGATGGGAATTTACACACATCTGTATTAGCTGAGTATCTTTTTGGACTTATGGGGCATTATGTGAACTGAAGAGAAAGAAAAAAGATTTATATTGCTTTTTAACGCTCTCAAAAAATAAAGATGTGTATTGTCATTCGGGA
Source organism: Panopea generosa (assembly GCA_029582155.1). Classification (NCBI taxonomy): domain Eukaryota; kingdom Metazoa; phylum Mollusca; class Bivalvia; order Adapedonta; family Hiatellidae; genus Panopea; species Panopea generosa. Next base: position 56,162,467 of record CM055909.1, on the reverse strand, counting down.
AATTGTGTCTTTTTTATCATTAACATGTTAAAATATTTAAACTCATCTTACTGCAGTCATTTCTTCTGATAATAATATTGTTTATATTTTTATTAGTTATAGGTAGTAGATCTATATTATGTAATTATTATGTTAAAAAGTGTTTAATAGTATTTATATATATGTTTTTTATTAATATATTTTCAGACGTACACGGCGACAGGATTTGATACATATACCACAACATACCAAGTTTCAGAAACATATAAAATACAGATGTCAATATGGGACACATCAGGTAAGAGTTCATTACGTATACTGTACCATATTTGCTATATGTTTAGCACATTTCTCTTTTATATTTTAGTGTAATAGCGTTCATTTTGTATTGGTTATATTTAAGAAGTTTTCTTTATTTGAAGATTTAAAGTCACAAATGAGAAACATAATTATCTTTTTTTTTTCTGTCCAATTATAATTTTTATTTTAAAAAGGGCACATTTTATTCAAAACCATAGCAAAACGACGGGAAACTTCTATTGGCCAAAATATCAAGATAAAAAACTACCAACTTTAATTATTTGACATAATTATTTTTTTCCCGTTGTGATATATTTTGCCGTTTTGATGTAAAAATTACACACATCCTTATCAAGATAAATGACTCGATACAAACACCGTATTTACAACATTCCATACCCATTTAAATCTGAAATACAATTCCATACAAATAGCAGACCATGTGAAAATTACCGCTGATCAAGCAATCATTTTTGCAATAGCCTATACATAAACTGTTATTAAAGAAATAAAATAGTCGATATGTGCCTAGTATAGACAGCCTGTTTATCAATTAGACGCCCGGAATGCGGGGGTCTGCAGTTATATTGACCTTCTTTTCATTATGGATCAAGAGATCAAGATTTATTCAAACTCTACAAAATATGTTCCGATGTCTATTTGCTATAGATATCGCCCTGTGTTATAAGTAATGCGTCGACCCCATGTGGCGAACTGTTTTGCATGGAAACGCCACAAATGTATATAATATTTATATTTATAAAATAGACCCAATAAGATTTGCTGTGTCAGATATTGATGATATACTTTTGGACAGCACTATGAATGACGGATCATTTGACATCTGTCATTGACCGACATTTCTGCATCTTTGACAGTCGCATCGATAAAATTCATTAATAAAACATATTTGTGTATTGTTTAATTAACTATCAATTAGTATGCACAAATTCTGACACGTGATCAATTATGAATGATGAAAAGTAAGTGCAGTGCAATGTTATTTAATGTATTAAATAAACTCGTGTAAGTTTTCAAATCTTTTAAGCAGCAACTTGTAACGAAGCAAACAAATTTAGATATTAAAACAACAGGCCGCTTTCACTGCTACCTGTTATTAAAAAAAAAAGACAAGCACGCACACATGCGCTCGCTCGTACGCACACACGCACGTACGCACATGAAAAAACAACAACAAAACAATGAAATACAAAAATATCGCATCTAACTGATTCGCCGGTACCACAATCTTTCTATAACAAAACTGGGAGGCGAAACTGACAGTGTAAGTTATGCAGTTATCATGTTTAATCAAGCCGTCATAAAAACTGATCTATGCGATATTGGAGGCGGTACTCCAGATAACGGTGAAGAAATGTGAGGAATCAAGGACACAAATATAACACTCGACATGCCTCGAAACTATTTATGATATTTTAAATGGCTCCTACAGCGGTTCAGGATAAAGTCACATTGCTTCAGTGAAGAAGTCTTTATATATATCGGTTGAATAGAGGAAATCGTCCAGTAACTAGGGAGCGTACTTGTCGGCATCTAAGCAAATGTTTTCCATCTCAAAGTCAAGTACATGTACATCTAGTTATGATAAAATATCAAAACAAAAAGTACCGATGGAATCTTCACGCATCTGTTGGCCGGCATCTTCCCCTATCCGCTATCTCTGACCAAGGTCTGACTTATCATTAATTTCTCACATATTTTCATGTCTTTCTGCCAATATCTACTTCCAATCTAGCTTATCTTAATTTATTCAATTATCGGCGAGTCTGGAATCAATGAATCTAGTCGCCCGTATTAAGTGGTTGTTTGCTTCACCTGTCTCTTCTCCTCGCAGACACATTCCATCCCTTGATTGCGATGACCATTGATGCTGTTGTAAAGTGCAAGATGCTGGAAAGGTGAACGGGTGTACCAATGTTTTTAAGTTGAAGAATGGGTCAAGTCTATGTTGATAAACTGCCTTCCGTTTCTCGGTCAGTTAATGATGGAATATTATTGCTTGGAGATGTAAACATTCTCCAGCCAACTTCAGTAATTGCAATCTTATGTATTCGTTGTTTGTTTTTTCTCCCAACAGAGTTTACTTGTGTTAAGTGGGAAATCGGTTTGTTGTGTTCCTGATGCCCCCTACAGCTCCATCTCGGGATTAAGTAGTCTCGGCCAACGCAGATTTTTTCTTCTTCTTTGGTTCCGAACTAAGTAGCACTACACTTAATTACTTAAGGCCGAAAAAATGATTTAATTTGCATTTTAGAAATGGATCAAGTCGACCTTCAATAAAAGCGCTCATACAATATCCACAGTACGAAACTTCTTTTCGCCGACGATATCTCGGTTCTTTTTAAGATTAATTGACCTACGTTCATTGGTCCGTATTTGGTAAAAGAAATTGGCAGACTTTTCGTATGCCATGTTCCGCTTTGAGACCGTATTTTCTATTTTTTTATGAAAAATGACAGTGTCAGTGTTTTCCATAAATAATAAGTCTCGGTAACTTCATACCTACATGCTTGATCCACACATTTCCGTGACGTAACAGAACAATCGGTCTGTCAGATGAACGGAATTGTTCTTTATTGGCCGTCACAGACGATTATCTCACAGTTATGAGAGGAATTTTGTATGCCTTTCATGTCTTTTTCGCAGACGTTACGGGGTCGGACAGGTATAACACCTGTGGACAGCTTTGGTGGCGGTTATTGCCAAAGACCAACGAGCCGTGTAAATTCTATGCCAATCCTTTTTAACCCTTACCGCCAATATATCTTTATGTATCGTGTCGGTTTGAACATGCATTTTATTTATATGAAAACCTACGGCACAATCATACAGCAAAGCAGTATTTAGATTTCCCTATATAGCTTAACAATGTTGACAAAGGACGCATCCTAAGGAATAGTTTCATAAGATAAGGCAATAGAATTGTCAATAACAATAAACCAATGCTGGATATTGAGAAATATTTAAAAAATATATATTTACTTTATTGACTGCATAGGTCCAAAGAAAAAAATCACGAGCAATTTCAACCAAGTTTATATGGCGGATATTTCTATATTCGTATAAAATTATGACATGCAATTTATGTGTAAGTACATCTTCAGTATTTTATGCATAATTGGATCCAACCTAATCAACGCTTGCACTTGAGTCTATCCCAGGACCTGATATCTCCCGAATCGGAATAGCTGGGTCCTGGTTCTAGCAGAATAGCTTACTATGCAAACGTATAGGGGTTTCCCCCCCCCAAGGACTTATATATATATATATATATATATAGTTGATTGAAAAAAAAGAAAAACCCAGACATTATTAGATTTTGGGCATTTGTGAAATACACGTTCATTCATACAAATCAAATTAAACTAGGAGTGTCTTTGACCATTCTCTTGACCGCGGCATCGTTTGTGTTCATAAATTGTTCAGATGGCCATTTTAAGAAAAAAATGGATTAGCAGGATTAAGTTTTGATTTCTATAATGAAATAAGATTAACGATTAGCGCATTAATTATTAGCTGATATAATTCTGAATAAAAGTGTATTAATCCCTCACTAATTAACCGGCGCACCTTAATCTAGTCCGCTTATAGGATTAACCGTTTATTCTTAGATGACGTTTTCAGTACGTGCTCTTATTGACCAATCAAGAAGCAGTATATAGAAAATTAACATAATATGTAAATAAGAATTATGTGCCAAGAATGTTTCAACCACAGCTTAGGAATTTTATCTTACTGAACCGCGGTTTAGCAGGACTAGAGCCCATCGCTTATTCCTATCACACATGTAAAATCTTTAATCTTTAATTGATACTGTTAATTTACAGACGGTTTGTTTTATTGGATTAAAGTTTAGGTCGAGCCAACTTAAAATCTGGCCGCTCATTCAAATGCAATCCTTTTTTTGCTGATCAGATCTTTGAATCTATACAAATTGCACGTTCATTGCCGTAAGTTCAAAGTTAGGATAAATACATTGAATTCACATACAAATCCATAAACTGTGCTAAGCCGGTCTTATAAAGGCACTTCAAAAGCGTTTACGGCTTTCTTTATTTTTCTCAATGAAACAAGATTATTGGATTCAGTAGGTTCAGAAAAATGATTACCATAAAATGTATGCACTCTAAAAACGTATTTATTGCATCCAATTTTTCAGAAGTTCAGAAGTTCATGAAATAATAACACAATGTCCTCGCTTGCTTTTTCATATTTGAAAGAAATAATTTAGCTTTTTTTAAAAAAAGAAAAGGAAAGGCTATTTTCTTGCCCAATGTTCTAAAAATTTTTTTAAAAATGTTTCAGATATAGTTAAACAAATATAGAAGTTTAAAAAACTGTTATTTTAAAAAAGAATCCGATTCATTAGTTATATTACTCGATATTCATTGTTAATGGAATAGCAATATAGATTACTGTAATATTCATCTATTGAATAACTGAAAATTTATATCGCAATCATTTACAGTATTTTAAAAAAAACAAAAAAACTTAAAATTACATGGCCACTTTTTAAAGTCAAACAGCCATCAATGCCAAATTGTTAGATTCTAGGTATAACGAAAATGTATTGTTAATTTTTTTCAGCTGTTTTCACAAATCAGACTGGTTCTGAATCTAGGACGCCAGAATCAGCTATATCATAAAAACGCTTTATCATAAACAATCTGATGCCGACTGTTTATCAATCGTTCGCTTGTTACAGATGAAAAAAAAAACTCGTAAATAGTTTTACCGTCTTGGCATTTCATGTTATTGTTAGAGTATGCAAAACAGGTATTCCGAATCAAAGACACCGTTATCTAACGTTTGGTATCGGCAAATGTGAAAAAGTAAAATTATAACCAATTTATCAATTTATATACGCAAAAGCAGTCAGAAATGATCTCACGCCCAGATAATTGGAACCTATGCCAACATGCGTACGTGCTAACATTTTTTGTTCGATGCTATTTTCTGGTGTTAAGTTCCAAGCAGAGAAAAAACGTAAATAATTAGGCCTACTATGTCAATATAATACATTGCAATTTAATTTCAATTTTAAGCTCAAACCATTTTTTATATAAAGACATAATTTCATTCTTCATCAAATTGAAAAAATAAGAGATCGAAAAACACTTATAGCTGGTAATATAAACTAAGTAATACATGTACATTACATGTACATGTATATAGAAACTATGTATATTTCACTTATCTTATTTAATTGCTTACCGGGAAGTCTAAACAAAGTCAGAAAACAAAAAAACACACTTTTTTTATTTGTGACTTCATCTCTTCTATATTAATTTCTTTTTAATATAACCACTGGAAACAGTATATCTTTATTTGCCATTGTCATTTATGTCTCAAATATTCATATTTATAAGAGTGATTGAACATGAGTATTACTGTGTGAAGCCCGAATATAATTATTATCATTATCATCATCATCATCACCATAATCGTTATTATATCAAATTCTACTTAAACATTTTAGTTATGGGAGCCTTCTGTTACATATGTCTTGTCATCCATTTCAGGCGACAGCGGCTACGATAGAGTGCGACCATGTTCATATACAGGAGCCGATCTCGTACTAGCATGTTTCTCCATTGGCAACCCAGAATCACTCCATAATATTGTCTCCAAGGTAACACTCCATTTTATTTACTCATATTAAAAAGGGAAGAATTCTCATGTTTGCCTGTGTTTCTAGGTTCTAGGCGTAGAGGTCTTCCAAATGATGTTAACCACAGATAAACGCAATTGCTCTTGTCTGATTATTTATTTTCTTTTTTTTTTTAAATATTTTGTTATAAAATCCATTCCGTTGTTAATGTATTCAAATTATATTTGAAATTGCACCACGCGGTAATCACGCGACTAAATTCTATGATACAATTCGATTTACACAATATGCATTTCACGTTTCATAAATCACAAAATGCATGTTTACATACAATGTACACAGTTAGATGATCATTTCGACCGACATATAAGTATGTCTCAATGTTGACAGAATTGACATAAATACATATTCCTGTACATTTAAGTAAACAAAGTAATAAATAACACATGTGTATACTCTGAGTAATGAATACTAATTAAAACAAAGGTTGGCGATAAGTTCAGGACTGTTAATTAACTATTAATATGTACACGGTTTGATATCTGATTGCCAATTGATACTTTATACTTTGTTTACGCTAAAATGTGTAACGAGGTTAAACGATACTACGACCTTCAAATTAATGACTATAAACATATGTATCAACACTAGTAACCGTCGAAATAAAACAAGTAAGCAACTGGCTTGAACCTTTCTATGGAACCTCTTTACAGTAGATCGTGAAGCTGCATGCACACATAGGTGAATTTTAGATTTTACTTAATTTCATTTTCTTTTTCAGTGGCTTCCGGAAATCCGAGAACATTGTCCCACACAGCCAATCATTGTCGTCGGATGTGGTACAGATAAACGCACAGACGAGACCATTCTAGCGCGTTTGGCGAGACAGAAATTGGCTCCTGTTACTTATGATCAGGTATGTTGTGTTAAAATAAATATCCAGACAGAATAAGTCATAAAGTTAAAAAAAAAACACCAAAAAACAAGCGATACAGAAATGTTCGTCTTGAATATTGCAAGTTTTGATATAGAAATTAATCGAGACAAACGTCAGAAGGGCTATGCTCGCGATAAATAATAATAAAATACAATAAAAAATCAACAATAAAAACACCGCTACATTGATGTTTAATGTACACGTATTGCATACTGATTACGTTTTTGTTTGAACTTAGATACTAACATTGTTTTTTAATTATTTTTTTCAGGGTTTGAAAACAGCAAAAGAAATCGACGCTCTTGTGTATTCCGAAACGTCATCGAAAACAGTCTGAGCGAAGCGTCAAAGATGTCCTTGAAGTAGCGGCGCTGTCTTCCGTTGGAACAAAACACACGGACAGTCAACTCAAACGACAGCGTTCCATGGTAAAAAGGAAACGATTTAGCGGAATGAACGAAGCAAAAACCACGCTACGGAAAGAAGCCACGAAAAGCTGTGCTATAATGTGAAAATGCTACCGTTATGCATAGATTTACACATTATTAAAGCTGGTTCCAGAATCTTACAAAACATACATGGACTCATAGAATGAAAAACATAACGAACATGGAACTAGACTCGGTGGTTTCCCAAACCTTGCTAAACAGGGAATTAAAATCATAAAAAAACATGGAACCAGACAATATAATTTATGTGATTCCAGAAACTTTACAAACAATGAAATAAAACTATAAAGAACACGGAAGTCAAACTAATATTATGAGGTTCCAGAACCCCCCACAAGACTTAAACCATAAAAAATATGAAACCAGACTTTGTGAACTTATTTCATGTAATGCAATTGGTTGTGAATATATGATTAATTTAAGTGTGTAAATGGGTAAAAAAAATGTGTAAATGGTCACGGATGCGTGTAAATGGTATACCTTAAACGGATTTAAACTTGTCTGAAACGTAACATATTATTTATACAATATAAAATGGTCATTGTGCAGATTGACTGTTATAGATTTAAGTATTTAAGTGTTATATAGGGCATTCTGCTTTAAGTCTTATGATTGTAGATTTCGACATAACGGTTTCTCGGTCGTTGCGCTAATTATTATAATCCAATCAGCAACGAATGATTACATTATCCCGAGTAGATTCTAGTTTATATATAACAATAATGACGAAGACATTTTGACTGAAAAGTATAGGGATTGTTTTTAGAGAACGTCACGGTGAATTTAAAACATGTCCTAAAGGTAAAGATAATAATAATAATAATATTAAATAAAAAAAAAAATAAAAAATAATAATAATAAAGCTTACATACTCACGAACCATAAGTAAATAAATATTGTGGCATTCAAAAATAATAATGATAGCAATAAATCTTACATACTCAAGACCAGTAAGTAAATTACATAAAATATTCTGGCATTACAAAAAGTACCCCCGGTATTTTTTAAGTTCATCGTGACGTGCTATTTATTTAGATTTATCACCTATTTTCATATATTCCCGTACGATACATATTTAAACAGCGAGCGAAGAAAATATGTTTAAAAAAATTTGAATGAGTTAATGTAAAAATATAAATGAATGAGATTCCGGTGGCAGTGTTTATTTTGCACGACTGTGTAAACAAGTCTTTGTGCAAATGTTTGCTCATCGCTACAAAACTAAACTTTAAAGATAAAATGAATTTGCCAGATGGTAATAAAGTAAAGACCCATGTGGAGTTCTTTCTCATTTTATTTTATTTCTTTTCTTTTCTTTTGTATTTATTTAATTTCAAAATGAAATATAAATTGCGAAGTTCGAGAATATATGTTAAAGAAGTCTATATAGCAATTACACATTTTAATGGCAATCAAAAAGGACCGATCTTTTGTATTTTCCCATATGGTATTATTTGCTTTAGTATATGTAAACCTTAAATAGAAGTGAGTGAGCGAGTGAATACGAGGTATAAAATGTTTTACGAAAAGGAACATGTTTCATGGGCGTAGATCGCTAAAACTTTGTGCAATATTTGCTTTCGTTGTTCATTACAATGGTTTATGTTCATATTTCATAATTTTTGCAATGCAATTCATGTGATTATAACATAAACATTATTTGCCTATTGTAACCGTACAGAGGAATTGTGAAGTAATCAAATGACTTGAATATATTATATCCTACTTGATTTTGACGCTCATTTTTGGTAAAATTGTAGCAATTGTATTAAAACTTATGCAATCAGAATTTGCGACAAAAATATCATGAATTCTTAATATAATGAACATTCCTTGATTATTACATTTTCTCCTTATATTGAATAAGTTAGTAGTCATGGAGTGTAGGCAATCCTTTGAACAAAGATTTAAGGGTATGTGTCTATTTAAATAGAACCTCGTCATTTTGTGTTTTCTTCACCGCATTTGACCGCACCTATAGTGTACATATATTTAAGCAAGGGGTGTTTCATTTGCTTTCCGTGTTTTAAATTTGCTATAGCAACATTGGTTTGTAAACTTCTGAAAATCGGCAATATTTTACTGCCTTCGTTGTAGAAAATTTGAACTGATTTTCGGAATTATGATGTATTTATTACTACTTATTATTATTTTTGCATAGAGTTGTGTTCAAAGAAAATATATAAAATATTGATAAAAAAAAGAGAAAAATCTGTGATAAAATAATAAAAGATATTAAAATATGACCATTCTTGTTGTTTTTCTTTATAAACAAACACAATGGTTTTATATAAAGTATGCTTCTCAAACATGCGTTTTATCACGAATTATCAGCCTGTCTTACTTGCTCTCTGCCTGTTCTGCATCCGCCCATCTGTCCGACCCTCATCACTTTCCCTTCCCTTATCTTTTTCTATCGTTTTCCTTATATTTTTCTCTATCTCTTTCTTTTTTTTTTTATCGTTTTCTATCTTTTTCTCTCTCTTTCCCTCCCTTTCTTTTCCTATGCTTTCCTTTCTTTCTGCCCCTTTATCTTTTTCTGATTTCTCTGTTTTCTTCTTTCTTTCTCTTTCACTCTTTATCTTTTTTCCTTTGCTCCTCATGTTGTGCACTGAGCTGCCAGCGGTGCACCGTCTGTACCAGCATAACCTCGCTGAAGTTTGTTTTGTTTACTGAGAGTATAAACTCGGGGACCTCTGCATGGGGCCGGCAATTACGCCGACGCAACACTTTAATTGTGGTTTATTTCTCAGTTCGGTGTATCGACAACAGACGATGCCACTCAGTGGTACTAAAATAGTGCAAGGCTGGCCTTCATTTTTTTTCAGGGTCATCTCAGAGGCACCTAAAAGTTTGCTTGACTCACTTATATGTGTCTTCCGCGGCCGAGTGGCCCAATGCGCTCTGTCAATATCAATAACACCTTACTGCTGTAGTCATGGGGTCGAAGATGAACGTAATATAAATTATGTGTGTGTGATGCAAATTGCGTAAACCTCCATTCAACTCACGTTTTAGTATGTTTATTACGTACAGTCAACTCTGTATAAGCTGCTACTTCTACGGAACAGTCACCTGTCTGAAGCAGCCATATTTGTTATGTTCATTTTATATGCTTTCAGAGCAAATTAACCTGCATTAAGCAGCAACCTGTCTTAAAAAGCCACTTTTGCTCCTTCCCTTGACTGGCTGCTTAAGACAGGGTTGACTGTATATCTATCGTATCTCATATATGGATTTATGTACATAGCTGCGTGACTAAGTATAACCCTGAATATACAGAGATCTTTCATCAGCTTCTGGATATACAATGTATTATGTATTAATCAGTTTTTATATCAACGAAATATTTACCATATATAGATCAAGGATTTACATCTGTATGCAATTATAAAAAGTCGTTATAGAAATGTACTTTGTAAATAAATGCACTACATGTGGTATCCGGAGTGGGTTTCCGGCATTCCTAGTAAAATGATAAGTGTTTTGTACCACTTAGTCCGACTTTTGTATGCAAAACCGATAATGCTGAAGGACATGTCGGAATTGGTCCAGTATGTACGGTTGATCGGTCCACGAGCATACACGATGGAAGAATGTCTCTACATGCAATTGTGTTGCCTTTATGGAATTTTGAAGCAATATCTCTTTGTAGTATAGTTATAGACGCCAGGGACATGAATAACTTTTCACGAGAACGCTTTTCAAATGTTTTGTCATGATGCCCTTACATCAAAAACTATCATTAGAAAAGTAGTCGTCGTGTTTTGTTGTTCTGTTACAATCTGCATGTACAGCAGCAACAAAAACTATCATTAGAAAAGTAGCGGTCGTGTTTTGTTGTTCAGTTACAATCTGCATGTACAGCAGCAACAAAAACTACCATTAGAAAAGTAGTCGTCGTGTTTTGTTGTTCTGTTACAATCTGCATGTACAGCAGCAACAAAAACTATCATTAGAAAAGTAGTCGTCGTGTTTTGTTGTTCAGTTACAATCTGCGTGTACAGCAGCAACAAAAACTATCATTAGAAAAGTAGTCGTCGTGTTTAGTTGTTCAGTTACAATCTGCGTGTACAGCAGCAACAAAAACTATCATTAGAAAAGTAGCGGTCATGTTTTGTTGTTCAGTTACAATCGTCGTGTACAGCAGCAACAAAAACTATCATTAGAAAAGTAGCGGTCATGTTTTATTGTTCCGTTACAATCTGCATGTACAGCAGCAACAAAAACTATCATTAGAAAAGTAGTGGTCATGTTTTGTTGTTCCGTTACAATCTGTAGGTACAGCAGCAACAAAAACTATCATTAGAAAAGTAGTCGTCGTGTTTTGTTGTTCAGTTACAATCTGCATGTACAGCAGCAACAAAAACTATCATTAGAAAAGTAGTCGTCGTGTTTTGTTGTTCAGTTACAATCTGCATGTACAGCAGCAACAAAAACTATCATTAGAAAAGTAGTCGTCGTGTTTTGTTGTTCCGTTACAATCTGCATGTACAGCAGCAACAAAATCTATCATTAGAAAGTAGTAGTGGTCATGTTTTGTTGTTCAGTTACAATCTGCATGCACTGCAGCAACAAAAACTATCATTAGAAAAGTAGTCGTCGTGTTTTGCTGTTCAGTTACAATCTGCATGTACAGCAGCAACAAAAACTATCATTAGAAAAGTAGCGGTCGTGTTTTGTTGTTCAGTTACAATCTGCATGTACAGCAGCAACAAAAACTATCATTAGAAAAGTGGTCGTCGTGTTTTGTTGTTCCGTTACAATCTGCATGTACAGCAGCAATAAAAACTATCATTAGAAAAGTAGTCGTCGTATTTTGCTGTTCAATTACAATCTGCATGTACAGCAGCAACATAAACTATCATTAGAAAAGTAGTCGGCGTGTTTAGTTGTTCAGTTACAATCTGCATGTACAGCAGCAACAAAAACTATCATTAGAAAAGTAGTCGTCGTGTTTTGCTGTTCAGTTACAATCTGCATGTACAGCAGCAACAAAAACTATCATAAGAAAAGTAGCGGTCGTGTTTTGTTGTTCAGTTACAATCTGCATGTACAGCAGCAACAAAAACTATCATTAGAAAAGTAGTCGTCGTGTTTTTTTGTTCTGTTACAATCTGCATGTACAGCAGCAACAAAAACTATCATTAGAAAGTAGTGGTCGTGTTTTGCTGTTCAGTTACAATCTGCATGTACAGCAGCAACAAAAACTATCATTAGAAAAGTAGTCGTCGTGTTTAGTTGTTCAGTTACAATCTGCATGTACAGCAGCAACAAAAACTATCATTAGAAAAGTAGCGGTCGTGTTTTGTTGTTCAGTTACAATCTGCATGTACAGCAGCAACAAAAACTATCATTAGAAAAGTAGTCGTCGTGTTTTGTTGTTCTGTTACAATCTGCATGCACTGCAGCAACAAAAACTATCATTAGAAAAGTAGCGGTCGTGTTTTGCTGTTCAGTTACAAATTGCATGCACTGCAGCAACAAAAAACTATCATTAGAAAAGTAGTGGTCATGTTTTGTTGTTCAGTTACAAACTGTATGCACCGCAGCAACAAAAAACTATCATTAGAAAAGTAGTGGCCATGTTTTGTGCTTCTTTTACAATCTAAATGCATGACAGCAACAAAAACTATCATTAGAAAAGTAGTGGCCATGTATTGTTGTTCAATCACAATCTAAATGCATGACAGCAACAAAACCTATCATTAGAAAAGTAGCAGTCGTGTTTTGTTGTTCAGTTACAATCTGCATGTACAGCAGCAACAAAAACTATTATTAGAAAAGTAGCGGCCATGTTTTGTTATTCAGTTACAATCTGCATGCATTGCAGCAACAAAAACTATCATTAGAAAAGTAGTGGTCATGTTTTGTTGTTCAATCACAATCTAAATGCATGACAGCAACAAAAATATCATTAGAAAAGTAGCGGTCGTGTTTTGTTGTTCAGTTACAGTCTGCATGCACTGCAGCAACAAAAACTATCATTAGAAAAGTAGTGGTCATGTTTTGTTGTTCAGTTACAAACTGCATGCACCGCAGCAACAAAAACTATCATTAGAAAAGTAGTGGCCATGTTTTGTTCTTCTTTTACAATCTAAATGCATGACAGCAACAAAAACTATCATTAGAAAAGTAGCGGCCATGTTTTGTTGTTCAATCACAATCTAAATGCATGACAGCAACAAAAACTATCATTAGAAAAGTAGTGGTCGTGTTTTGTTGTTCAGTTACAAACTGCATGCATGACAGCAACAAAAACTATCATTAGAAAAGTAGCGGTCATGTTTTGTTCTTCTTTTACAATCTAAATGCATGACAGCAACAAAAACTATCATTAGAAAAGTAGTCGCCATGTTTTGTTTTTCAATCACAATCTAAATGCATGACAGCAACAAAAACTATCATGAGAAAAGTAGTGGCCATGTTTTGCTGTTCTGTTACAATCTAAATGCATGACAGCAACAAAAACTATCATTAGTAAAGTAGCGGTCATGTTTTGTTGTTCTGTTACAATCTATATGCACAAAAACTATCATTAGAAAAGTAGCGGTCATGTTTTGTTGTTCTGTTACAATCTACTTGCAAAAACCATCATTAGAAAAGTAGCGGTCATCTTTTGTTCTTCAATCACAATCTAAATGCATGACAGCAACAAAAAACTATCATTACCAAAGTAGTGGTCATGTTTTGTTCTTCTTTTACAATCTATATGCATGACAGCAACAAAAACTATCATTAGAAAAGTAGTGGCCATATTTTGTTGTTCAATTACAATCTAAATGCATGACAGCAACAAAAACTATCATTACCAAAGTAGTGGTTATGTTTTGTTCTTCTTTTACAATCTAAATGCATGACAGCAACAAAAACTATCATTAGAAAAGTAGTGGCCATGTTTTGTTGTTCAATCACAATCTAAATGCATGACAGCAACAAAAACTATCATTAGAAAAGTAGTGGTCATGTTTTGTTGTTCAATTACAATCTAAATGCATGACAGCAACAAAAAATATCATTAAAAAAGTAGTGGTCATGATTTGTTGTTCTTCTTTTACAATCTAAATGCATTACAGCAACAAAAACTATCATTAGAAAAGTAGTGGCTATGTTTTGTTGTTTAATTACAATCTAAATGCATGACGGCAACAAAAACTATCATTAGAAAAGTAGCGGTCATGTTTTGTTGTTCTGTTACAATCTACATGCACAAAAACTACCATTAGAAAAGTAGTGGTCATGTTTTGTTCTTCTTTTACAATCTAAATGCATGACAGCAACAAAAACTATCATAAGAAAAGTAGCGGTCGTGTTTTGTTGTTCTGTTACAATCTACATGCACAAAAACTATCATTAGAAAAGTAGTGGTTATGTATTGTTGTTCAGTTACTTTCTTCATGCACCGCAGTAACAAAAACTTTCATTAGAAAGGTAGTGGTCATGTTTTGTTGTTCTGTTACAATCTACATGCACCGCAGCAACAAAAACTATCATTAGAAAGTAGCGGTCATGTTTTGTTGTTCGGTTACAATCTGCATGTACAGCAGCAACAAAAACTATCATAAGAAAAGTAGCGGTCGTGTTTTGTTGTTCGGTTACAATCTACATGCACCGCAGCAACAAAAACTATCATTAGAAAGTAGTGGTCGCGTTTTGTTGTTCGGTTACAATCTGCATGTACAGCAGCAACAAAAACTATCATTAGAAAGTAGTGATCATGTTTTGTTGTTCGGTTACAATCTACATGCACCGCAGCAACAAAAACTATCATTAGAAAGTAGTGATCATGTTTTGTTGTTCTGTTGCAATCTGCAGGCATTGCAGCAACAAAAACTATCATTAGAAAGTAGCGGTCATGTTTTGTTGTTCAGTTACAATCTACATGCAACAAAAAATATCATTAAAAAAGTAACGGTCATGTTTTGTTGTTCTGTAACAATCTGCAGGCATTGCAACAACAAAAACTATCATTAGAAAGTAGCGGTCATGTTTTGTTGTTCTGTTACAATCTACATGCAAAAAAAAAACTATCATTATAAAAGTAGTGGTCGTGTTTTGTTGTTCAATTACAATTTGCATGCACTGCAGCAACAAAAACTATCATTAGAAAGTAGTGGCCATGTTTTGTTGTTCGGTTACAATCTGCAGGCATTGCAACAACAAAAACTATCATTAGAAAGTAGCGGTCATGTTTTGTTGTTCGGTTACAATCTACATGCAACAAAAAATATCATTAAAAAAGTAACGGTCATGTTTTGTTGTTCTGTAACAATCTGCAGGCATTGCAACAACAAAAACTATCATTAGAAAGTAGCGGTCATGTTTTGTTGTTCTGTTACAATCTACATGCAAAAAAAAAAACTATCATTATAAAAGTAGTGGTCGTGTTTTGTTGTTCAATTACAATTTGCATGCACTGCAGCAACAAAAACTATCATTAGAAAGTAGGGGTCGCGTTTTGTTGTTTAGTTACAATCTGCGGGCATTGCAACAACAAAAACTATCATTAGAAAGTAGTGGCCATGTTTTGTTGTTCGGTTACAATCTGCAGGCATTGCAACAACAAAAATTATCATTAGAGAGTAGTGGTCGCGTTTTGTTGTTCAGTTACAATCTGCATGCATAGCAGCGCAATCATGTATGGTGCAAGATTAAAAATTAAAATAAAAGAAACAATATATTGGAACAAGTAATTACTATATATTCATACATGTCAATGAAAGTGATTAAATATTCACGTGTATAATGATAGTTATAAAATGTTTTTATGTTATAGTTAAATTTGTGTTTAGAAGTTTTAAGGCTTTAACGATATATCCAGCAAGGCTATTTATAAGTTTATATTTGTTGGTTCCAGCAGTTAAATAAACGTGTGCATATTTGGTCTTACATAATATTTTTTTCAATAGGACTTTTTTCTGATATGTTTAAATATGACTCACAACAATCATGACGAAACGAAATTTGTCTTCTGTGTACAATTTTTAGACTTCCAAAATAATGTTTACAATTTACTTTACCCCTAGCAGTTTGTTGTCATAGTACTATTATTATTAAGTCGAGTTTAGCAACTGTCCGTTTGAAATGATTTTAATTTGCAGTTAAGGAAATGGGTCCTAATTTGTGTCATAGAAAAATTTCAGACCTGAAAGTTCCAGGCCTCATAAAAACTCATAAGCATCTTTATTTTGTGGTTTAAAATGGCGACATCCATTCAACCCATTTCTTAAAAGATCAACTGACCTTTCTGCGTGTACATGGGCTTAATTCTGATTTGTCTGGCGCAAGTATTGTGATAGTCCGTTTCCATTTATGAATTAATTTGTTAGCCCGTATTTTTCATTTTAAAAGTCCTATCTGAAAGTCAATACACAAATAAGGCGGCGTAACGTCACACTGATTTTGTTATACGCCGACTAAAATCCTTTTTAAAACAGATTTATCACAGAGATCTGGCAAAATTGTAATACCGGACCAAAGTTCATTGATTTGAAATATTTTCATTCAAGTTTTATCAAAGGTTGACTTTTCTATTATAGGCCTTATTATTCAAAGTATGTTTGCACATTGTTCCGACCAAAACCAGAATATTCCGCCTACTTACTTAGTTCTTGTTGATGTTGTTGTTGGTTGACTGGATACTGCTACTGGTGGTATTCTTACTGCTGATGGTGATGTTGTTACTGGCGGTTTTGTTGATGTTGATGATGTTGTTATTGCAGCTGCTTACTGCTGATGGTGATGTTGTTACTGGTGGTTTTGTTGATGTTGATGATGTTGTTATTGCAGCTGCTTACTGCTGATGGTGATGTTGTTACTGGGGGGTTTGTTGATGTTGATGATGTTGTTATTGCTGCTGCTTACTGCTGATGATGATGTTGTTACTGGTGGTTTTGTTGATGCTGATGATGTTGTTATTGCAGCTGCTTACTGCTGATGGTGATGTTGTTACTGGTGGTTTTGTTGATGTTGATGATGTTGTTATTGCAGCTGCTTACTGCTGATGGTGATGTTGTTACTGGGAAGGGATTTGTTGATGTTGATGATGTTGTTATTGCAGCTGCTTACTGCTGATGGGGATATTGTTACTGGGGGTTTGTTGATGCTGATGATGTTGTTATTGCAGCTGCTTACTGCTGATGGTGATGTTGTTACTGGTGGTTTTGTTGATGCTGATGATGTTGTTATTGCAGCTGCTAACTGATGATGGTGATGTTGTTACTGGGGGGGGGGGGGTGGGGTTGTTGATGCTGATGATGTTGTTATTGCAGCTGCTTACTGCTGATGGTGGTGTTGTTACTGTTGGTTTTGTTGATGTTGATGATGTTGTTATTGCAGCTGCTTACTGCTGATGGTGATGTTGTTACTGTTGGTTTTGTTGATGTTGATGATGTTGTTATTGCAGCTGCTTACTGCTGATGGTGATGTTGTTACTGGGAGCTTTGTTGATGTTGATGATGTTGTTATTGCAGCTGCTTACTGCTGATGATGATGTTGTTACTGTTGGTTTTGTTGATGTTGATGATGTTGTTATTGCAGCTGCTTACTGCTGATGGTGATGTTGTTACTGGGGGGTTTGTTGATGTTGATGATGTTGTTATTGCAGCTGCTTACTGCTGATGGTGATGTTGTTACTGGCGGTTTTGTTGATGTTAATGATGTTGTTATTGCAGCTGCTTACTGCTGATGGTGATGTTGTTACTGGCGGTTTTGTTGATGCTGATGATGTTGTTATTGCAGCTGCTTACTGCTTATGGTGATGTTGTTACTGGTGGTTTTGTTGATGTTGATGATGTTGTTATTGCAGCTGCTTACTGCTGATGGTGATGTTGTTACTGGCGGTTTTGTTGATGTTGATGATGTTGTTATTATAACTGCTTACTGCTGATGGTGATGTTGATACTGGTGGTTTTGTTGATGTTGATGATGTTGTTATTGCAGCTGCTTACTACTGATAATGATCATTGATACTGTTGGGTCTGTTGCTGTTGATGACGCTGTTATTGCTGTTGCTGCTGCTGCTGCTGCTAATGCTGCTGCTGTTGCTACTGATGATGATGATGATGATGCTACGACTGTTGTTTCATATAATGCTGATAAAAATTATGTATGTGTTGTTGCTGCTGCATTTGCTAAAGATGTTTGTTTTTTATTTAGGTGATGATGTTGTTACTGCTGATGTTGATGGTGATGTTGTTATTAATCTTCCTGTTAGCGCTATTGCTACTGCTAATGCGTTTTGTCTGGAATTAAAAAAAAATAAACACAGAAATGGGTGAGGGGTTGGTCCGAATCAATCAATGAGATGAGGATCAAAATCCCGATCGGTCGGGGATCGAACACACGGCGACCTTCCGCATGCAAGGCGGACACTCTACCACCGCTGCGGTCTTACTAGGTTTGGAAAGTAAGATTGAACTAACTAAAGTCGGTTGAGGTAAAACTTAGCTTACATGTTTATAAACTTGGGCAGAGATCACTTACGTACAGTAGTGTCGATATATCAGGGATCGAAGGCTAACACGGTTTGAGCAAGAGGAATGTGAATGTGAAGTCTGAATAGAAAAAAAATATCCAATCAATGTTCAATATATAAAGCGAAAAACATAAATTAAGAATGATTGGAAAGTCATACTTGCTGAATTTATGGCCGAGGAATGCGAATTTAGCTTACGAAGACCTGTTGTAAATGTACATTGGCTTTCGTTGAACGTGATTATGAATTGCGTTTTTTATAATCTGGTAGCGGCCAGCAATTCTTTTATATAATTCATTGACGACTTCTGACATATTAACTTGCAAACATCGGAGATATCTTGGGTTGCATTGGCGACGCCTTTGAACGCAAATAACACGCAATATTCCTAAATACAATATAAAACTAATTTTTTTGCCAAAAAACATTTTCAACATTTTCAGTGGAAGCATATAGTATATTTGTTTGTTAGTTGATAAAATAGAAATAGTTCGGCCCGGTTAGCTCAGTCGGTAGCACGTCTGATTACCAATCCAGGGGTCGTACGTTTGAACCCGCGCCTGGTCACAGTCTCCGTGATAAGTGAAATACGATATTGCGTTTCATTCTCATTCGTCTCTCACCGCTGATCCAAGTGGAAAAAGTATCACTAAGTTACATGTGGAGATTTGGAGATGTGGAGTTCGTGGTCAAGCGGTACAGCATCGAATGGGTTGTGGGTTCGATCATTCGCCACGACTATGTTGTGTGTCCACGAACACGGCACTTTATCAGCATGTGTTTAGTACTGGTTCCACGCTGTTTGTCTCGCCTTCAACAATACAGTAAAACCTGTGGTCACCTGTATTGAGCAGTCACTTGTCAAAAGAAGTCACATTTACTTGTTCCCATGCTTTCAAAGCAAATTAACCTGTACTTAGCAACAATAAAATACCAACTTTGCCCCTTCCCTTGACCGACTGCTTAAGACAGGTTTTACTGTTATCATATATCAGTTGCCTGAGTTTGAGACTAGCTCTGTCAAAAGACTTTATGTGAAATAGTTTGCAAGTTATTTAATGAAGGACGCCGTTGAGATATCTCTCTAGAATTGTCCTGAGAAAAAAAAATTAAATATGATATATCTAATGTTACGTATAATGTAATGAAACTAGCGGTACCGTGAAATCGTCTTGTGGCCATTGTCACGCGTATTCTTCAGGCTGGATACACTTGGTATGTAATATGTCATATGTATGTAACGTGTAATGTGTTGAAACTAGCAGTACCGTTAAATCGTCTTGTGGCCATTGTCACGCGTATTCTTCAGGCTGGATACACTTGGTATGTAATATGTCATATGTATGTAACGTGTAACGTGATGAAACTAGCAGTATCGTTAAATCGTCTTGTGGCCATTGTCACGCGTATTCTTCAGACTGGATACCCTTGGTATGTAATATGTCATATGTATGTAACGTGTAACGTGATGAAACTAGCAGTACCGTTAAATCGTCTTGTGGCCATTGTCACGGGTATTCTTCAGGCTGGATACACTTGGTATGCAATATGTCATATGTATGTAACGTGTAACGTGATGAAACTAGCAGTACCGTTAAATCGTCTTGTGGCCATTGTCACGCGTATTCTTCAGGCTGGATACACTTGGTATGTAATATGTCATATGTATGTAACGTGTAACGTGATGAAACTAGCAGTACCGTTAAATCGTCTTGTGGCCATTGTCACAGGTATTCTTCAGGCTGGATACACTTGGTATGCAATATGTCATATGTATGTAACGTGTAACGTGATGAAACTAGCAGTACCGTTAAATCGTCTTGTGGCCATTGTCACGCGTATTCTTCAGGCTGGATACACTTGGTATGTAATATGTCATATGTATGTAACGTGTAACGTGATGAAACTAGCAGTACCGTTAAATCGTCTTGTGGCCATTGTCACGCGTATTCTTCAGGCTGGATACACTTGGTATGCAATATGTCATATGTATGTAACGTGTAACGTGATGAAACTAGCAGTACCGTTAAATCGTCTTGTGGCTATTGTCACGGGTATTCTTCAGGCTGGATACACTTGGTTTGTAATATGTCATATGTATGTAACGTGTAACGTGATGAAACTAGCAGTACCGTTAAATCGTCTTGTGGCCATTGTCACGGGTATTCTTCAGGCTGGATACACTTGGTATGCAATATGTCATATGTATGTAACGTGTAACGTGATGAAACTAGCAGTATCGTTAAATCGTCTTGTGGCCATTGTCACGGGTATTCTTCAGGCTGGATACACTTGGTATGTAATATGTCATATGTATGTAACGTGTAACGTGATGAAACTAGCAGTACCGTTAAATCGTCTTGTGGCCATTGTCACGGGTATTCTTCAGGCTGGATACACTTGGTATGCAATATGTCATATGTATGTAACGTGTAACGTGTAACGTGATGAAACTAGCAGTATCGTTAAATCGTCTTGTGGCCATTGTCACGCGTATTCTTCAGGCTGGATACCCTTGGTATGCAATATGTCATATGTATGTAACGTGTAATGTGATGAAACTAACATTACCGTTAAATCGTCTTGTGGCCATTGTCACGCGTATTCTTCAGGCTGGATACACTTGGTATGCAATATGTCATATGTATGTAACGTGTAATGTGTTGAAACTAACATTACCGTTAAATCGTCTTGTGGCCATTGTCACGCGTATTCTTCAGGCTGGATACCCTTGGTATGCAATATGTCATATGTATGTAACGTGTAATGTGTTAAAACTAGCAGTATCGTTAAATCGTCTTGTGGCCATTGTCACGCGTATTCTTCAGGCTGGATACCCTTGGTATGCAATATGTCATATGTATGTAACGTGTAACGTGATGAAACTAGCAGTATCGTTAAATCGTATTGTGGCCATTGTCACGGGTATTCTTCAGGCTGGATACACTTGGTATGTAATATGTCATATGTATGTAACGTGTAATGTGATGAAACTAACATTACCGTTAAATCGTCTTGTGGCCATTGTCACGCGTATTCTTCAGGCTGGATACACTTGGTATGCAATATGTCATATGTATGTAACGTGTAATGTGTTGAAACTAGTGGAACCGTTAAATCGTCTTGTGACCATTGTCACGTATATTCTTCAGGCTGGATACCCTTGGTATGCAATATGTCATATGTATGTAACGTATAATGTGTTGAAACTAGCAGTATCGTTAAATCGTCTTGTGGCCATTGTCACGCGTATTCTTCAGGCTGGATACCCTTGGTATGCAATATGTCATATGTATGTAACGTGTAATGTGTTGAAACTAGCAGTATCGTTAAATCGTCTTGTGGCCATTGTCACGCGTATTCTTCAGGCTGGATACCCTTGGTATGCAATATGTCATATGTATGTAACGTGTAATGTGTTGAAACTAGCAGTATCCGTTAAATCGTCTTGTGGCCATTGTCACGGGTATTCTTCAGGCTGGATACCCTTGGTATGTAATATGTCATATGTATGTAACGTGTAATGTGTTGAAACTAGCAGTACCGTTAAATCGTCTTGTGGCCATTGTCACGCGTATTCTTCAGGCTGGATACACTTGGTATGCAATATGTCATATGTATGTAACGTGTAATGTGTTGAAACTAGCAGTATCGTTAAATCGTCTTGTGGCCATTGTCACGCGTATTCTTTAGGCTGGATACCCTTGGTATGCAATATGTCATATGTATGTAACTTGTAATGTGATGAAACTAGCGTTACCGTTAAATCGTCTTATGACCATTGTCACGGGTGTTCTTCAGGCTGGATACACTTGGCATACTATATCAACCGGTCATTTATTTTGTCCCCGGGTTGACCGGTCTTTGAACTATCTTCTTAATGCCGGGCACAAAGCAATGACGATTCTTACATGCTGTATTTAAAGTAATGGTACACCTAGTCTCGTTTACGAATACTAGAATATCACTTGTTCAGTGCTGCAGGACGCCGAAGAGATCTGTTTGTATGTTTGGATATTAAGCGCCAATTTCAACAAACAGGACCAACAGCTAACCACTCTTTCCTGGGATCCTGGACAATTAACCAGTACTCGAGCACACCCATCTCCTCAAGTAAATGATAACTTTCCCACTAGATTCAACGGTTAGAGATGAATGGCAAGGATACACAGTGTCATGTATCAAACATCAAGGAGATTGTGGCAGGGCGTGGATTCAAACTCATGACCCGTGGATTAATTGACGAATGAGCTAACCGGTCCGAAGAAGATCAAACTCTTATAGTTATTTGAAATAATTAAATACGCAAGCTTATCTTACCAGACAGTTTACTATACTGAAGTATAGATAAATTACAACACAATACAGACGGTGACATTTCATTTTTGAATTGTTTTTTGTTGTTTTATTATGATTTGTAGTGTTATGCGAAAGTAAAAATGGCATGTGCATTATTATATAACCTACATCACATTTTATCACGTTTTGTTCTTTTATTGTTGAATTTTCGGAGGCAGACGACTGTTCACCATGTCAGTCAAATGACGTCACTAGTAGAGCAGCCGATATTTTTAGCGAGATTTAAAGTTACTTTGTACAGCCTGTATTTACCTTTGTTACAAGGATTTATACGATATTATATAATATAATGGGAGGATGACATACAGTATAACATGATATGATCAAAAGTGTCATCAAATATTAATTGTTATGAATATGAATCGTGACATAATCACATACCATTATATGGATATGACATGTGACACGAATTGAACATTGAACCTGAAATATATATATGTAATCTAGATCATCAGAGACGTCTTGGTTTGATCGGGAATAAAAAATGTAACGGAGGTCATAGTATTTCAGTATACATAAAACAATAAAATTGAGGCTGGCCATTACTTTAAGAGATCCAGGGACCCCCTCTTGGGGCCTCAAACACTAGATAGGTTTAACACCGTATCTAGATCAAATACAAAGTATAAGGTATAAACATGTAAAAATATCATTTATAAAAAAATGAATACAATGTAATATTCATTTTGTTATCTGGATGTTCATTTCTATATTCATTTTTATTATTTTCCATTTAACACACATCTTGTACAAGATAACAGCAATGCCTTCGTCTGAATAAATGCAATTAAATTTGATAAAAACCAAGGAACTCAAAAGAAATCTAACACCTTGTTAAAACATAACCGTTGCAGTGTGTTTAATTCAGACCATCGTCGAATACCCATACTTCCCATTTATCATGATGAATGAAGGGTATCGGAATTGCCAACCGGGGGTGTCCGACGATAAAACCCGCCAGTCACACCTTAATTCCAGATTCAAACGTTTTTTTTTCTGCAAAACTTATCAAGACGTTTGGCTTTTAGAAAAGCAAGCGTCGCCGATGATCTTGACTAATATAGATATGAAATATAACAATATTTAACTCTGACATGACATGGTATGTATGATGTTGATGAATGTATTGGGTGATATGAACTTGTAACATTGCACTGTCTTTTTGCCTAGCTATTTGTTTGAGCAGCTTTATAGATTGTTTTTTTTTCCTTTCGACGTAATCGTATACAAGTATATGAGTGATTTTTTTGTAGTGTGCGGTAACACAATTAATGAATTAATTAGAACATTCAGTCATCCCTTCAATGTCACATCGCCGTAATGATGTACAACTGTAATTATATCGTTAAGTCAATAAAGCATATACAAACACATCGATACATCATTATAATTTAAAAATTTCATCGTGTGGGTCCGACTGAACTTATTATAATATTTTATAAAAAACGAAATATTACTGAATCGTCTTTTTTTGGTATCTGCATTGGTGGTATAATAATTACATAGTGAATGACTGTCGCGAATATGCACCAAGATTATATGAAATAAGTAGGTAATTGGCACCTTCTTGCACCGATTGAGCGGTTTAATTTATTAGCTATAAAACATTCTAACAGTTCGTTACTCGTTCTTTATTTTTTTATTTCGATTTTTCAATTCAATCGTGTCTTTTTTTGCAAAATACTAAACACGAAATACGTTCTTTTGATAGCCCATTGGAAGATTGTATTATTGCTTTTTTCAAACCTTTACAAATAGCATGTATTTGTCCGCAACCTTATCAAACAATCTTTGTATTTTATATTTATTTTTCATACAAAAAAAAAGCCAACACGTTCAGATAGCTCTTTTTAAAAAAAAAACATGAATGGATAACGAAGCGTACGTATTCATTTCATTGCCTTTACCACGACTTCCGGTCGCTGATAAGCACATACAATAAACCCTGAAACACAATCAAGTAAAACATGATATCAAATGTTTAAGTCACGAAGTACGACATATTTTCTGCAAAATTTGATAGTTTGACTATTATCGTCAGCTTTAAGTTACAGCCGAGCGTGACGTATAAGACACGCGATTGGAATCTCGGCCATTATCACTTGTATTACTGAATGTCATTATACTAATTGTGATCCATGTAAAACAATAGCCCGTTAAATATTGAGGTTAAACTGGGTTACTTTATCTCTGTTTTCACCTTTTTTTCTAAAATCCCTTTTACCGCATATTTTATTGTATAAATCAGTACACATTGTTCATTTATTAGACATTTCGACATTTCTACAAGAGTCGCAGAAGTACTCATTCGGTCACCTGATCTGCCAAAACCAGTTGGATCTACAGTGAAATCATATGTACTTATTTCATAAAGGGAGATAATTGAAATCACATCAACAGAATTTCCGATTTTTGGGTTCTTTTCAGATGCACGTTTACATTGTATATACATACATACACACACACACACACATATATATATATATATATATATATATATATATATATATGTATGCATTCATAGCCGTGACACACACATCGTATAACACAAATAACTACATTTACCATTACTTTTCGTTTCATCTTTGTAAGGGACCAGAGAACAACAATTGTCATCACCATTGTCATCACCTTTGTCGTCACCACCTTTGTCACCACCATAGTCATCACCATAGTCATCACCATAGTCACTACCATAGTCACCACCATAGTCATCACCATTGTCATCACCTTTGTCATTACCATAGTCATCACCATTGTCATCAATATTGTCATTACCATAGTCATCACCATTGGCATCACCATAGTCATCACCATAGTCATTACCATAGTCATTACCATAGTCATTACCATAGTCATCACCATAGTCATCACCATAGTCCTTAATAGTCATCATCATAGACATCACCATAGTCACAACCATAGTCATCACCATAGTCATCACCATAGTCATCACCATAGTCATCACCTTTGTCATCACCATTGTCATCACCATAGTCATCACAATAGTCACCACAATAGTCATCACCATAGTCATCACCTTTGTCATCACCATTGTCATCACCATAGTCATCACCATAGTCATCACCATAGTCATCACCATTGTCATCACCATTGCAATCACCATAGTCATCATCATTGTCATCACCATTGTCATGAGGCCTTCAATAAATTAAATATATACATTATTCAACGTAGTATGGCATTTTTTTGTTAAACACGCCAAGGAACTATAGAAGAAGTTCTTTAACAAGCCAATGGCTTATATACTACTGGAAAAAGGAAGAGCTTCCGTTGGGAAGTCGTATAATGGCGGTTATATATAATCATTGATTCTCCTTGTTTAAAAATGCATTTTCCTTATTTTAATGCTCATTTTATTACTTGAATGACATTATTGGTGTATTTTGACAATTTTGAAAGCATTATCATATTTGAATTGTGAATTTAGAAAAATAAAATGATGCTTGGAAATTGTGGTATGAATACATGATTTCCGAAGTCTACTTTCACTTTATCAACAGTGTACACACACTGAGCAGAAAAATCTCTTATATAACACATGACCTCTACATTTCTCATCATATAGTTTTGGTAGTGCAGAGGTTGGCAAAAAGAAAAATGTAAGTTTACTTCTTTCATTTGGGTCTCTCTTTGAATGACAAGCCTTCAATGTTTTATTATTTACTATAGAATAAAGAACAAAAAAATCAATGGTGAGCTTACACCTGAAAAACTAATTTATTTCACTCATTGTACTCATTTCAAAGGTGAACAACTTAGGAGAGTACAAGAGTCGTGATAAGTGTATTGTTACTTGTTTCCAAGGAATTATATAGAGAAGGAAAGGCAACTAATTGATTTTTTTGCGAACGTTCGTGTATTCACGCAAAATCTCGCAATATCTCGTTTTTAGTTACCTTGATTTCCATTCATCTTAGGAACAGAAATCAAAATTCTTACATTGCAGAATAAAATTCTCACCAAAACAATACCATTCCCAGCAATTTGTGTTTAAAATTGTTGAAGAACTTCTGATTTCAAAATTTTGTATACTGCACTTAAAATTAAGAGAAATTTTATTTTAAACCTCAATATTTTTAATTCAAGATCATTTTTCTTGATTGAAACATTTTAAATCTTCTAAGATTGCATACAACTCACATTATATGTACAAGTAACCAGTTGCCTGTTAATTATGAATGATTATTTACCAAATCCTTCTTGTGCTATTTTATCAACATTTAGTCAGGAGATGTAAGTTTCGTATCCTGCTATATAAGTCTGAAAGGCGTGCATCTATAGTTTCGTATTTTAAATTATGTGTGCAATATCTCATGTTGAAAATGTAAATGTATGGTAATAAAATGATGCGTACTTTTCTCAAAGGCAAATAGATACTGCATTCATTATCAACGCAGATTAATACAACTATTGTTGATTTATATATGCATAATTAAAAAAACTATTTAAATGAATGAATTCATATATTGAACTGATGTTGTTATTTTTTTTCAATATCTATATAAGACACTAGCAATAACCAGATTAGAGATAAAGATAGTCTCTTCATTGTATCTTATCATTTAAAAAGAGGTGAGTCATAAGAAACTGTATATACGTATATATTCACTGTACTATATAATATATCGGCGCAACAATACCATACAGATACTTATTAAATATTTATCAGCTTTATAAAAACTTAAATTCTTTTACTTTCATCTTTTTATATCATACATTTAAAATTAAATTATTTCCCCATAAGAAAATATAACGTGTGCCGTGTAATCACATGTTATATAGCAACATGTAAAATGATTTTATACCCTGAACGCGAATTAGTGTTCCCAGTGTGTGTGCCACCAGGCGGGGTAATAAAACCTGAGAAATCGATATTGATTTTTTATAATTGACAATATTTCACGCATGGCTGGTTTTATGGCCTAAAGAAAGATAACGAGGGCAAAATATTGCTCCGGATTCCAACAAAGGCGTGTAACTTTGTAGTCCCCTTATATGAATTCTGTCCCCTGATTTTTGATAACATGTTTAGACATGCCGTATAAAAAGGTATATCTTAGGTTTTATTACACACTGCACCGTAAATATATGTGATACTATGATATATGGAATATTATAACCAAGCGCAGGCCTGAGTGTTGAGCTGGTGCTACACGTGACTTTGTTTAAAAATCTCTGCTGGAACAGGTCTAAAATCAAAAGAAATAAATATTACCCAAGTTTCACAAATGGCGTCATTGGTAAAACCTTTTGGTTTAAACATTTTGCATCGATTGTGAAACAAGTCTTCCTCGGTATAACCGGTTTAGGCATAATAGCACATGATCATGGTGGAGGATTGAACCCTCGACTCTCCATTCCAAGGCCATATGGACCATACTCCTTATCCATGACCAATTGTAAAAGCCACTCTCCAACGCATAGGTAAATTCGTAAATGGTCTGCTGATTAAGGCCCAGACGAGCTGTATTTTTTACGTTAAATTATATTGAATTCAAATGCTATACATGATTAGTGACTGATGATCCATTTTTTCGCTTGTCATTGTGGTTGTCACGTGAAGGAATGTTGCTGTAATGTTTTATGTTTCGTTTTTTAGGTAATTGTCGTCCATCAAACGTACACTGAACTACTCGTTTAAACAATGTCAGTCAATCAATGGAGTTTACGGTCAGCGAATGTATATGGCATTGTTGTTCATGTTCTTGTTCTTGTTGTTACTGCTGCTGTCGCTGTTGCCGCAGTTGCTGCTGTTGCTGCTGTTGTTGCTGTTGTTGTCAGTGTTGTTGCTGTTGCTGCTGCTGCTGCTGCTGTTGTTATTGTTGCTGCGACTGCACCTGCTGTTACTGCTGCTGCTGTTGTCATTGTTGTTGTTGCTGCTGCTGCTGCTGCTGCTGCTGCTTGTTGTTGTTGTTGCTGCTGCTGCTGCTGCTGCTGCTGTTGTTGTTGTTGTTGTGTTGTTGTTGTTGTTGTTGTTGTTGTTGTTGTTGTTGTTGTTGTTGTTGTTGTTGTTGTTGTTGTTGTTGTTGTTGTTGTTGTTGTTGTTGTTGTTGCTTTGCTGTTACTGTTGCTGTTGCTGTTGTTGTTGTTTGCATACAAACAAATAATAAACATATAAGATTATTTTTACAGAGCTATAATCTTTAGTACATTGTAAAAGTTTTATTGAGAGAGAGAGAGAGAGAGAGAGGGGGGGGGGGGGAGCGGGGGGGGGGGGTGGAAGGGGAGGAGGAGGGGAATGGAGAGAGGTTGGGTATTGTGTGTTTAGGTGGGGTGGGCTGGTGCATGTGTGGTCAAATGGACTGAAGAAAAGTACGCTAATCTGTTTTAGTTTTGGACCTTTTATGATACAAACAATATACATACATTTCAGGAGTGACCTGGGCATAGAAGTGATGGATAAGCAGCATCGCAGACTGGTAGAGAAAATGTGCTCATTGCCTGTTATAATAAAATTTGCCGGGTTAAATAAGGTTATTTAATGTATAAGGATCATCTGTTTAACAGCTTTATACACAATATTGTTGCATGATTTTATTTCGATATTACAAAAATATAGGGTTTTTTTATTATCAAATATGTGACATTTGAACTTTATGTATATTTACATAACACTTCTTTATACCAATTGGGTATAAATGATTAATAAAACTATTTTATCACAGTAATCTGGAATGTGGTCGATGATATATCGGAATAAACAATGAGAGAAGGGCAAAAATTGGCATGTATTATACATCATATTATACTTCATTCATGGATGGATCTGGGAAACAGTTGTTAACAGCCGCTATATGTTTTGCAGGTCAGATATAATTCAAACGACGAATTCCGATCTGTTATTGTCGTCTATGGGAAGTGTCAAACTCGGCGAGAATTAGTTTTAATGCACGCCACCCACATATTTGCGCTTTATCATGTCATATCAATTTTATAGTTTTGCCAAATACTTGATATATTTGCTGACATCTAACTTTACATATTGTGTTACTGAATTGCAGTATAGATTAATGGAATTTGACATTAAACTGCAAACTGCACCGCTGAATAGCGACCCGGAGACGTGATCATATTACATATATACGTGCCATTTGTGCATGTATGTGCATAGGCGGTACCATCAATTTCAGTCAAAAGTATTTCAATGGGATTTCCTGAAATCCCAGGGGTTGGGATCTAAGTATGTAATTTTCACTAGTTTAAGACACAGGTACCGTTTTGCAATACTTGGAAAGTCACGAGAAGGGGGCCATGCCCTTCTATATTCGCCAAAGATATGACCGGCTATGTGCTAACATATCATGTAGTAGTGTAGTGTACACACAACATACTAATGGGATATCACATGGAGGCATATGTACTGCTGTGTTGAGAGAGTGGGAAGTCACCTGACTTTAGTAAAGTGAAATGCTGTATATTCCATGCCCACAGAGTTATTCAAACACGTTAAAAATTGAAATGTATTTGATACCTCGAGTTTGGGGTTGGGGTGAGGTACAAATAAACCTGACCCCTTACGGACCCCTCCTCTTGGTATATTGGACCCACCAGTGTTCAGTGTGTGTAAGCACTATATAACGCTAGACACTGTCTTGATATGACTGCAAAATGTTTAAAACGACGTTAACCATCATAGATACATTTAACATATTTTTTCTTAGCTTTACCATAAAACGAACAGTCATACCGATTTATCAACACAAGCATATAAACGTGCCAGTATGTACCAATATATAAACAAAATACAATAACATTTATATGCAAACAGATATATCGTGACATATGTACACAAATACATGTATACAATTATATCACACAATACAGGTGACACATAAACTGACATGTATAAGGATGAACTCTTTAATCGATTTATCGTTATATCTAATTATCTATAAAACGAAAACCGATATATCGCGGTTATATCGCGAGGTCTGTCTCCACCAATAAAACTGGTTGCCACCTATCTGTATATCGACTGTAATGTATTGAAAACAGCGTTAGTAAACCCTGACACAACATTAAATTTTAATAATTCTCTTTGAAACGGCGTGATTCCTGGTTTCACTATACGAGTTTATACCTACACAATCCATCTGTCGGTAATTATTTGTTTTATCCGATGCGCAAACTCAACGGTATCTGTCATTTTATCAAATATAATACTAAAAATTGACGGGCTGTCACGTATCTCTGATTCTAACACCGATAATGATTATTTTTTTTAAAATATCAAATGTTGGCAAATTGTATAAACTTAACACGCTCCAAATACGGTTGTCAGGCTAACATTGTTCGTATTTTAATAGGGTCTTATCTGTCATATTTTCTAATTATCCAGGCTCATTAATGCGTATATTGGAATTAATTCGGGTATTTAAGTAACTAGCCTGGAATAATTATTAAAGATAATATCTATTAAATCAAGACATTATGACACGTGGGGTCATGATCGCTACCTTACACCGTGTCCAAATTTAAAGATCCCTAATAATAGATACATAACATATTCTTTCTTGTGTTGAAATGTCTTTAGAATTTTTTGACAGAAAAACTTACACCCGAAAAAAACTACTGTGACCACCTGTTAAACAGTTTCCATGTAATAAAATAGGTTAATTTTCAATTTTGAACTATATATGACACCTCAGTTAGTTTAATGGTAAATGCGACATTAGTTTT
Organism: Panopea generosa; assembly: GCA_029582155.1. Lineage (NCBI taxonomy): Eukaryota > Metazoa > Mollusca > Bivalvia > Adapedonta > Hiatellidae > Panopea > Panopea generosa. Next base: position 56,130,632 of record CM055909.1, on the reverse strand, counting down.
CCCTGGCACGGCGATGTAGGTAAAAGTAAGAGTATTTGTATCATTGTATTTGTTTAGGTTAGTATCCGGTCAGATAGTGAGAATTTGGAATAACTAAATATTTTTGAAGCTATGATTGTATTATACCCTAGAAAATACCAATCGTACAATCGAATAATTCTGAGCTGCGTTCAGCATTTACTGTGTTATAAACGCAAACGGTGACCAACAGAACGAACAGTAAATGGAAATCGGACTGCATCGCTGCTGTTCTACAATTTCAGCAATCAAAAAAGCGAACAGTTTCCAAACGTTTAAAGATAAGATGTCAGTTATTTAACGTTTGCAAAAAAATAACAATAAAGCGAATTGAACGCAGCCCAGCCTGATTTAATTCAAATCAATATCCTTTATTCACTCAGTTCATGTAATACATGAAATCGTGAAAGATTGTAAAGTTTAAAGGCTCGTATAAGATGGTTAGTATTTTGTATTCATACCCATCGGACTGGTACAAGCAAGTTTCATCAATGGGTAAAACGCCACCGCAAATGTATAGAAAATAGCGGTTCTTACTTTGGGAAGGAATGACGTCGCGGCGTCGTCTTTAAAATTGACCTGCGGCACATCACTGTACATGATGTATATCAAATGTATGTAAATTATATGTTATACTATGTTTTTTATTTAAAATTTGCATACAACTTACACTGAGATTGAATATTATAAACTGAAAATATTATACATATATAAGATGTAGTTTTTATTTAATAGCATTTGTCTACGAACTTCTGGATAAACCCTCGTATACATTATATATTTCAAAGCGTGTCATTCAACAATTTGGGTGGGAGAGATCCACGGAGTGCAAAATCATATTCAATATATTTGATATTTACAATTTGAAATTATTCATAGATCTACATTTAGTTCAGTTACTTTTTTGTGTGACTTTTTTTTTAATTTATATGATTATATACTAGTATATATTGTAAGTTTTCACAATAGTGTAAGTGTCACGTCCGGTGATAAAGATGAAGTTTTATTTGCATAAACATACTTGTATACAATTATACCCATGTTTTAAGTTTGGCAGCTATGATAAAACATAAGAATGCAAATATAAACCCATAAAACATACATGTAGAACAAACAAGCAAGTATTGTCATCGTATAACACGTGTATCATGAATTAAATTCAAACCTTAGACAAAAATAAATTGTTAAACTAAGACGATCGTAAACACACTTGTCATGAATAATAAACTTAAATCCAAAACCCAAATACTAAAAATTATAATGTAATATATACACTTGTATTTAGCATTTATGTGAGGAGAAACGGGTAATTACAAGTGATTTATGTTTGATCTTTGTTCAAATTATATGTTGTATTATATATAGATAAGTGTCTAATTGTTTAACTATTTTCACTCTTTATCAACTCCACAAATTTTCGTATGTTAAACTGATTTTTTCCAAACGTACTTCTTAATAAATTGCTTTCTAATGTCACGATAAAATGGACACTCTAAGAAAAAGGGAAATTCTTCTTCCAGTGCATTACATATTTCTTGGAAGGATTGTGTCACCTCTAACCTATGAGAAAGATTAGGCTTTAGTTGAATTTTGTTATTTCCAATCACCCAGTTTACGTTTAAACATTTCGAAAACCGAGTTTTCCAAGGATTTCTTATTGGGCCTTATTTCTAACTCTCTTATCATCATATTATATATAAACATTTTTAACATATTATTTTGATATTTTGAACACTCACAACCGTCTATCACGGAATTCACCGAGGTGTTCCGATTTATTACTATATTTGTTTCACAGTCAAAGGGAAATAACCTTTACAGTTACCAAGTAATCATTGCCCCCGAGTCTTTTGTTTTAATCCAGGAGTGTTTATTTAATGGCACGCTTGGAACATCTTTAAGTCTTGATTTTATTTCAAATATGTTAGGCGGTCGTTCTTTACAAACTAATTTTGTCAAACTGATTGAATTGAAATACAAGTATTAAATACAAGAATTTAATACAATATAATGACATATACACAAACGATGGTGACAAGTGTAGATGTCTAGTATGCTAGTCCAGTTCTTATTCAAGTATATATATATATATATATATATATATATATATATATATATATAATATATATATATATATATATATTTATATATATCATGTGAGGCTTATTTTGAAATACAAATGTTTAATTTATGTAAACAACAACAGCATTCTAGAGACTTATTCACAGCTTTTTCTATTCTTTGCTCTGGTAGCATATACGACACAAAATGTGTACCTCTGCACAAGTAAGTCCAATAGTATCTAACTATATGCCTTTGGTAACTGAGGTTACTTGTGATATCTCTTTGGCAACCTACCAACCTATATATATATACTGTATCTATCACTGTATCTATATGGTCCAACGGGTTTAGAAATCTGTTTTTTATATAGCATGTGAGTAATCATGAATCCTTAACTGGATCCTACTCATATAAAGCTATCACTTCATGTATGTAAATTTGTCCACCCTGTCCAGATGTGTTGCATGTTATTCCATAGTATTTAAGTCATGGTCGACACCAAATTTATTTATGGTTTGGCAGAGGCCTTGATATTGTATCTTTTGTTTGCATTGTAGCTAGGCGCACTCGCCGTAGTCTGGTCTGTATGTCTTGGTTATTCACAAATAATTATATAAATATTCTTTCTTGTTTCTTTGTCACCACAGCAAATATACAAAATCATTTTGGAAATATCGGTGAAAAGCAAGCAAGTCTGTATTTCTGGTTACTTGGTTACACTTCTTTGTCTTTGGTAACCGGAAGGTACTCCAGGTTATTACAGAAAATTTACAAAATCATTTAAGAAATATTGAGCAAAAGAAATAGTCTCTTTTTCTGGTTAATTGGTTGCCCTTCTTTTTCATTTTAACTGGTCGGTTGTTAATTTTACTTAAATACATGTGTACCTTTCCTAACAAAATAAACGATTGCACATTACGTCCTTCTTTCTGGTAAATTTTGTCTTTCTTTTCTTCATTGTTTCCAATACGTTATTCGCTATCTATTGAAAATATAAACTTTAGGGGTCGGGATTTATTCATGTTTTGGATTGTAGCCCAACCCCTTTGCCGAATATAATTGGACATATTATAAACATATAAACAGAGATAAGTGACTGCAGGTGCTTGTCTTAACTTGGCGTTTTCTGAACCAAGTATTCTAAAAAAAAATTAATAAAAGTAAGAGATTGATTGTAACTTTATGTGGTAAACTTTTTTCATTTTTAGCCAATTGTTTAAGTAAGAAATCAGCAAAAAAATCGCCCCATATAGTTATCTGTCTACATAAAGTTCAATGATGAAGTATATTACATTTATTCAAACAATACAAAAAATCTTTAAACAATCCAACATTTTTTTTCAATTTCAATAAATAATTAAATTTGGAAATAGTTAATACTTTTATTAGCTTTACTCCGGTACCAAATTTATTATATTCGGACTAATGTTCAAAAATTATTATAGAATTACTGATGGTGCCGCCCGAAATTTCAGCCTTGTATATTGAGCTTGCCATTTTCTTATATAATTTAAAACACTTTTTAAAATAGAGGACACTATGGTAAAGTTCAAGCTGTGGTTAGTGTCAGCTGACCGTCTTAAAGAACTAACCTATTTGTTTACTTGTTAAATCTGTTTTATGCATTATGTGTCGACGTGCCGTAAAACATCATTCATTCATTCATTCGTTCGTTCGTTCGTTCGTTCGTTCGTTCGTTCGTTCGTTCGTTCGTTCGTTCGTTCGTTCGTTCGTTCGTTCATTCATTCATTCATTCTGTTTTATGCAGAGCAGCGCGTTTATTCTATCTAGTAGTTTTTATACGCTCACACCGTTTTACAATTTAAAAAATGGCAACTTCCGGTTGCCAGCGCACAGCTTTTTTAGCATGTATTTATTTATTTATTTTCATATATCCAATCACTTGTTGGGATACAGATGATTTGGAGCTTTTTGATTTAGTTGAAGAAGTGAACGGAAACTTCTATGAGTTGTTAGGAGTTTCTAAGGTAAATGAAGTACGAATGTTCTCTCTGGTCTATTGCAAAATTGGTGGGTGGGGTAATGATTTGGGATGTTGATGGTTTCGTTATCATATTCGGCTAAAACACGGTATTCACCCAGAAAGTATCCCATCAGTGTAAAAAAATCAACATTGGAAACTCGATTCAAATGAACCTTTTTCTGATGTATCTATACGTTCAGTTCATAGGCTGATAGGTTTGCCATATTGTCACTAACTGTAAACAACGACACAGTAGAAGGATAGGAAACTTGCATCTCGTGGCTAAATGTTGATAAAATAGCACACACAGAATTTATTATTCGGCAATTGTTCATAATTCACAGGAAACATTTAATTTGTTTTATGTAAATTATATATAATCTTAAATGTTTAAACGTGTTTCAGCTATGCAAAATGATCTTGAACTAAAGATATTGAGGTTTGAAGGAAAATTTCTCATAATTTGTTGTTATTTTAACTGCAGTATACACATTTTGTAATCAAGGGTACTTCAACAGTTTTAAACATAAATGGAATGGTATTGTTTTAATGAAAAATGCATTCTGCAATGTAAGAATTTTGATTTGTGTTCCTGAGATGAATGGAAGTTAATATAATTGAAAACGAGATTTTGTATGAATAAGCGAACTTTCACAAAATCCCAATCATTTGCTTTTCCTTCTCTATATAATTCACGAAAAGTTACAGACACTACAGTGTGCTTATAACATGTTTAAAATTAGTGCAAAAATCACATTTACTTTCATTAATTTACAGAAATAACATGTTAAGGACATATGTAAACAGAAAAAGCAAAGTTTACTGAAATGATACAGATTGTAGTTTAGTTTAAGCTTATCTATTTTACTTTTATTGTGAAACAAGATCTTACAACTTAGGCAAATCACGCTCGAAGTCTTCATGGTTAGAACCAGTACTAAGTATATGCTGAAAAGTGTCTTGCTCAAGGACACCACACATAGCCGTGGCAGAGGTTCGAACCCACGACCCTTCGATCATAGGTTCGGTGCTCTACCACTGATTGTACAAACAGTGTTCCCATCAATCTTTGTTTACTGTAAAAACACATACTTTTTGAAATACATCTTTTCTAGTTTCTCTAAAATACTGACAGATTAAACAAAGGCATGTTTCTGAGCAAATTACTTTAAATCTAATATAGATATTACCCACAAAAAAATGCATTTGTAACAAACAGATTAAATAAGAATTGTTACTACAACAGATTACAGACACTACCCAGGGCTCAAATTTAACACTCGCAAAATGCCAGTGGAAAATGAAAAATGCGAGTGTTTTTTCCATACGCTCTCAAATTTTTGTGAGTGCAAAAAATGAAATTGAAATGACAGTGGTTTTTATTTCTTGAACTTTCAGTTTCGATCTACTGTAAACATGCATCAATTGATGACGTTTTACACAGTACGCATCGATTGATGACTTTTTTTACACAGTGCACATACTCGGTAGATTAGTTTGTCAATTTTAATTACGTGGCGATATTTTATCTACATATTTTGATACACAACCCAATTTACCGTGACTCAGCAAATTGTCGGCGAAAAAAAACACCAGATATTCCTGTATATAAAATTTCTATAAAAAACGGTTGATCAAAATTGCGAGTAAAGTTGATATTTTGCGAGTTGAAATATCTTGTACTCACAAAAATTTGCGAGTGCAGAAAAAAGTTTAATTCTAGCCCTGCTACAATTAATAGTTAATTCAGAACTTTAGTAAAATCCCATTTTGATAAAGTGCTCCTTGATACATCTTTAAGTCTTACAATTTTTAAGACTTATATAAAATAACCCAACTGGATATGAAGTATTATTGTAATATCTGATAATTATTGGTTAGAACATTATCTTAACAGTGTTACACTTTATTTTCCAGTTTGCTTAAAGCCTTAAAACAATTTTCCCTAAATCGCAATGTTTTCCCCCAATCTTTAAGGCTTGAGCCTCTTTCCAATATCCAGAAAAAAGGCTCTGTGCACACAGTCATATTGGAACGAAACTGTATAAACACAAAATTATTTAGTTTGCCCCTGTCTGACATACAAACAAAAAAGACATCTTGTTGTCAAATAGGTGTGGCTTTAACCTCTAGATAAATCTTACTATTTATAATTTTGCAGACAGCCACATCATCAGAAGTGAAAAAAGCATATAGAAAGAAGACTGTGGTTTTACATCCAGACAAAAATAAAGCCCCAGACGCAGAGGAACAATTTAGAAAGGTAATACAAAGATGGTCATATAATGTATGATCTAAAATCAAATATCAATTCATATTGACAAGATATAGCTGGATTTGTCGGAGAAAAAGAAGATCCAAGATCTTTTATGGTTTTGTTTAACATTAGGACCTCTACATTCGTTTCACCAAGGAGGTTGTATGTTCGAGCCGAAACATTTTCCATTACTTGCGGAAGGATGATTGTTCTACTTATAATTACTGTGTCATAGATCCTAAGTACCTTTCTCCCAACAATAAAACTGTTTGGAAGTATATAACCAGTTATAAATTGAAAATGATATTGATCCTCTTCAAGAAATCTTCCCAAAAACTAGTGCTGCTCCTTAAAGCTGCTTCAGCAAGTATGTTCTAATTTCTATGTAACACTGATGATTATAAAATATGATAAAGTTTATTTCAATCACTTTTGCAGTTAGTCGCAGTGTATGAAACGTTAAAAGATGATGAAAAAAGGGAAAAGTAAGTACAAGTACATTTACACAAATTGTCTCTACTTTGGTTATGATAGAACAGCAGTAATAATTAATGTCAGCTAGAAATCTGACATCAGTGGTTGCAGTATATGAGTTTTAATTTTGTTTTGCATTGTGTTTCCCTTTGCCTATCTTTCAGCAATTTTGCAATAATATTGAATATTCACATTAAGTCTTAAAGCCTACAGGTTCATCTTCTACAGTGTCCTAAAAATAAACCACACCGTCAAAATTGTCCTTTGTATCGATTGATTGAATATTTAGCATCATTTTTATGCCATCGAGGGTTAACAGACGATAAGTTAACCTAACCATTCTTTCCTGGGATGAACCAGTACTCGAGCACACCCTGTCTCTGCAAGTAACTGATAACTTTCCAACTTAAATCAGTGATGAAAGACGAATGATAATGAGACACAATGTTGTATATCAATCATCACGGAGACTGTTGCCGGGCGGTGGATTCGAACTCACGACCCCTGTATTGATAGTCAGACGCGTAACCAACTGAGTTATTTGGGCCTGGCCCTTTGTAACAAGCAAAATAAACAATTATATCTTACAGATTTTTATTATTATGCCCCCCACAAAATTTTATATAGTTATCACAGTGTCCTTCCGTCCGGTATTTAGTGTCTGGCCTGTAACTTTGTCATGCAAAGATGGATTTTGTTAATACTTGCTACAAATGATCAACATAACATGACAACGCATTGCAAGTAAGACCCACACCTGTACCTCAGAGGTCAAAGTCACACTTTTGAGTTTGTTTGACAACACTTTGAGTCTGTGTCAGATTTCATGTCCGACCTGTAACTTTGTCAAGCAAAGATGGATTATATAAACACCTGCTACAAATGATCAACACAAGATGACAACTTGTCGCGTGTAACACCCAGGCTCACATTTTAAAGGTAAAGATCACAGTTTAAATTTGTTTGGCGACACTTTCAGTCTGTTTGAGATTTCATGTCCGGTCTGTAACTTTGTCACCTATGGATAAATTTTAAAACAAATGCTTGGCTCAGTTGATCATCATGTCATATGTAAAACCCAGATCCTTTCCTCAGAGGTCAAGATCACACTTTCAATTTGTTTGATATTTTGTGTCTGATCTGTAACTTTGTCTTTAACTTGGCTCAATCTATCGAGATGACATGATGATGTGTCACACATAAGACTCAGACTTGTACCTCAAAGGTAAAGGTCACACTTTGAGTTTGCCGGATAACACTTTGAGTCTGCGTGAGATTTCAAATTCGGTCTGTAACTTTACTATTCATGAATGGATTTTAAAATCACTTGGCTCAATTTATCAATTGATCAACGTGACATGACGACGTGTCATGTTAAGATCCAGAACCTTACCTCAAAGGCCGTGGTCACAATTTCAGTTTGTTCGATATTTCATGTCTGGTCTGTAACTTTGTTTTACATGGAGGGATTTTAAAATAGCTTACATCAGACATCAATAATGTGTTAAAATCATAGTTATTTGCAAATGATATACTTTAATTTACCTGTCACACTGACAGCTGGAATTAGAAAAAAATGCCAAAACATTGACAAAAAAGTTGAACTTAAAGACCTAAATACCATGTGTAGTTTTTTAATAAATATGCAATGGGTAATACTGGTATATAATAATTGAAATTAGTATATTAATACATCATTAACACCAGTACACACACCACATTTGCCTTTTCCCTGCAGTATAACCCCTGAACATTTACATTATTCCATTTAAAGGAAGACATCAATAATAACTATTTTATCAAAAAAATGTAAATAGAAGTATCGATACAAAACTTATTCCAAAAAATCAAATAATTCTAATACAGTTTTTATCTAGCTTAGGCTGTGTTTTTATGCCATTCAAACATTTAAAGCAAGACAATAAACACATACTTAGTTATCAGTCCTTTTCACTTCCCCATGTTCAAGGTTATACGAGTACCACAAGTATTAGAATAATGATGTACTAATGGTCATGATTTCAGGTACAACCTTGTGTTGGAGAATGGACTGCCAGACTGGAGACAGCCTGTGTTCTACTACAGGAAGGCCCGCAAGATGGGGTTGGTGGAACTGTTTGCTGTGCTGTGTATCATTGTGACAATTGGGCAATATTTTGTGCTTTGGGCTGTGTACCTGGAGAGGAGACTTGCATTGGTAATATATTATATAAGCAGAATTTTGTAGTTTACCCTTTACTCCATAGATATATAAGTCATGGTAGACACCAAATTTATTGGTTTTGCAGAGGCCTTGATATTGTATCTATGGTTTATATTGTAGCTAGGTGCTTTCGCCGAAGTCTGGTCTGTACATTTATGTCTTGGTTATTCACAAATAATTATCTCCATAGTATATATTATTTTTGGGGTCATTCAATTTCAATGAACTTTATAATTTAGGAAGATTTCTTCGAGTCTAAGAAAAAGAGAGAAAAGAAAGGAAAAAGAAAAGCTGCTGCAATAAATGACCAGTTGGAGGAAGACATGCAAGAAACATTGGATTCCATCCCCAGACCTAGTCTCCGTAAGCTGTGGCCAATCACACTCTCTATATGGCTTGTAAAATCTATTGTCAATATGCCAACTTATATGAGGGAATGGAAAGAAAGAAAAAAAGAGGAAAAAGAAATGAAAATCTTAGAGGAGTTTGAGAAAAAAGAAATAGAAAAACAAGAAGCACTGATGCGTGAAGAACAAGGTAGGTTGTACAGCCAGTAATTACCTTTTTTAGCTTGCCGGGACAAATGTCCAGTAGAGCTATTGCCATGACCCCGGCGGCGTCAGCAGTGGCGTCTGTAGACACCCAGGTTAAACTTTTGCGTTTAGTTGCAATTAAGTTTTTGTGTTTGCCTCCAATCTTAATCTGCATAGGAAGTGAGCTTTGTTGTCTTCTGACAACTTTTCTTTATGTTGAACAATAAATGGTTCTCATTTCACCAAACCTAGGTCTTAAGTTCAAAATTTAATCTTAACTTAACCCTTTACTCCATAGATACACGTTTTCCTGCACCAATCACAGAAGGCCTTTAAAAACAGTGCAGGAAGAGTTCAGATTGCTGGTAACGAGCAATCTGTACACTTCCTGCACTGTTTTCCATTCTGTCATTTAATATAAACATAAATCACCCATTGCTGATATGTTGTGAATTAATGCTTTCAATTTGGAAGAGTCCAAGAAAATGCTTATGGAGCAAAGAAATTGCAGAAATCCATGAAGCAATATTATAATGGAAGGGGAATAACTCAGTTTTACTATTTTTGTAAATAATATATCAGATTTGTTTCCCTTTAAACAATAATATCTGATTCTTGCCGAAATGGATTTTTATAAGTCAATATTTGTACCTCACACAATCGTTGACTGTATAATGTATCGAAATATAATCTTTAAGTTTTACCATCATATAATGAAACTGTCGACATGCTAGTTTTCGAAACATGAGTAAAAAATCTTTAAAAATACAATTTAATATTTTCTTAGATAGTTTTTTGTATCATATAATTCATACCTATAAAAAATCTTTAATATAAAATATATTCATATATTTTACACTTTTTTGTCACAGATGACCTCAATATATGAAAAAGATTTCCTTTCAACCAATACCATGAGTTATCTCCCTTTCCAAACGGTAAGGGACTGTATAACATTATGCTAAAATAGGTACATATTTTTCATGTTTTAGATAGATTCCCTCCCTGTTTAAACAGTATGGAGTGAACCAAGGAAGATGCGGAGATATATAAATCCTTACAGAAATTCAGCTTTGATGATATTGTGTTGCCATTAGGTTGATAGCAAACATGCTTGTTTATAATTTTTAATGTGTTGATATGTTTTTAAACCCAGAATTAAGGAAACAGAAGCGTAAAATAAAACCAGAAAGAAAGTTTGCCCCAGTAGTCATGGCTGATGGTACCCCAGTATTGTATGGACAGGGGAACCAGTCATCATCTGAAGAAGAAGATGAGTCTCTAAAACAAACAACAAAGGTGAGTTTAGTAGTAAACTTGTTTATTTTGCTTCGATTGTGAAACACAGTTCCTTACAGCTTAGGCAACTCACGCTCAAAGTCTTCCTGGTTAGAACCAGTACTAAGCATATGCGGAAAAGTGTCTTGCTCAAGGACACCACACATAGCCATTGCAGAGGATTGAACCCATTACCCTCTGATCACCGGTTCTGGGCCATAAAAGGGTAAATCTGAGACAATATGGTGTAGAAATTGCAAGTTTTACAGTCAGACAACATTATCTCAGAAGGAGCTGTCTACAACATCTATAATTACTATCAAAATGGCTGCCATACTATTCAAGCCTAGAATATTTTATCAGATCTAATAAATATTTATATAATTTTTATAAGATAGAGAGAATCATACGTTTAATGAAACACCTTCCAGCAACACTGGATCTGCGAAGCAAACACAAATGATAGAAGTAGTAAATACAGTGGAGAGACGATGTTACATTAGGCCAAACCCAGTAATATAAGTTTCAGACTAATATGCCAATTAACACTTGTTATTAGGTTTATCTCCCCCCCTTATCACCACTACTTATTTTTAATTATATAGATTCACAATTGCTAAAAATAACCAACTAATCAACCTTTGACCCAACAATACAGATCTTATCAAATTAAAAAAATATGTATAAAGACCATATGTTGAAAATTAGTAAGACAAAAATTGGTAAAAATATTCCAAACAGACATCTATGAGTTTTAGCCGATTTATATTGTTTTTATACTTTTGGAATTTAATAAGAACATTTTAATTGTGCCTTTAGATTTTGAATAATATCTAGAATTCACCTTGGCTACCAATATGTTCCTGGGAAATTTGGACTCCCACTTAATATATTGACTAATATTTAGAATTCAATTTGGCTACCAGAGTGCACCTTGGCTACCAGAGTGCACCTTATCTACCAAAGTGCACCTTGGCTACCAGAAGTGCACCTTGGCTACCAGAGTGCACATTGGCTATGTTTCTGGGAAATGTTAGTTCCCACCCTATATACCTGAATAATACTTAGAGTGCCCCTTGGCTACCAATTGATTTGTGGGAAATTGTGATGTTAATGTTTTCAAATTTAATTTACACAGGGAGGTTCGTGGACAGATGAAGATTTTGTTATATTGTCCAAAGCATACATCCGGTTTCCTGGTGGAACAACCAACAGGTGGGAAAAGATAGCAGAGATGGTTGGCCGCCCTGTCTCAGAGGTAATATATTGTGCATAAAAATTTCTAGCATTTTAACTGCAGTGTTTGGATAAGATCATGTTATCCACCATTAACATCTTTTTGCCACAAAAAAAAATGCTTATAGCGGGCCTGAGTTGATTCAGTGCTAATAAATTAATACAAAGATGTTTATTACCATATTCAGTTTAAGTTGTCTAGCTTTTCTGAAGCAGATTGTAGTAGAATATTACTGATATTACATACGTATCATGTTCAATACGTAATTAAAAAAGAAGAAATTACATTAATAGAATTAAATCGATATTTGTAAAATTTGTTTAAATGATGAATTTGTTTTACTGGCTTTTGAACCAAAGGCTAACAGGTGAGCTTTTGTGATCACTCTGTGTTTGTCCTCTGTCTGTCTTTAGCCTTTGCTTCAAACGATTTCTTCTCTGAAACCACAGTGGCACTTAAAAGGTTTTCACTAAATTTAGTGGGAAGCATTCTTACACAAATTTCTGTTAAGTTTGTTCAAATCAAAACCCTGGAGTCAAATCTGACCCCGCCCCAGGGGTTTATCAGGGGTCTTTTTTTTAATTTCTAGATAACCAACCTGCCAAAGCTCATTTTTGGTATAAATGATCCCTATGAGTAGGGAATTCAAGTATGTTCTTTTAAAAGGGCTAGGGTCCCTTAGGACCCAGTTAGGGGGCTTTGATTTTTAAAATAGGAATACTTTGGGATCACAGATAATTTCACTTTACTCATCTACACTTTCTTCATACCAAAAAGTATATCATATTATACTTCATAGATATTTTGTTGAAACCTGCTATAATAAAACTACCGTTGAAACAAGTTACCAATCAGGACTTCAGATCCTTAATGTCTAAACTTTGTGAGACTTGATACCAGTTAATAGAAAACTGGAGAATGTTCAAGGGCCTCCAGACAAATTCAGTAATGATACTACTTTATGGGAGATTGTCTACATGTTGTTATCAAACCAAGCTGTTGGTTTGGTGAATTGGTATTTGACCCATCTCATTTCATAGGTCATGAGTTCAATCCCAGACTTGACTTTTTAGGTTTCTAAAAATTAAAATTCAGTACTTGGTTCTACTCAGGTATGGACACGAGAGTGATTAACAAAAACTCTTAAGCTTACTAGGTAATCAAGCTATTTAAAAATAAATTACCGTGAATGAAATTAATTATTTTGACCAAACATGAAACTTACTGATTTCGAATTTGAACCTATGTCATATATTTAGGTTCTTAAAAAGAGAGGCTTCATTTTAATTTCATTGAAGAGGAAGGGAAGGGTTTACAGCCAGTTTTCAACACATATTGGTTTATATCAGGCATCCTGTTTGATTGATGGAGGAAATCCCCAGAAAAAATATCTTCCATCTTCACAGTTAGTATTTAAATGTTTTATTGTTTTTACAGGTCACTGCTAAGTGTAAGCAGATGAAGGGCAATTTTACCATGAATCTCAGCGCCTCAGTACAAGGTATGTAGATACATTGAAAGATGGCAATTCGATCTTTAAACAAATCTGTGGTGATCTTTGTGCTGATACATACACAGCAAATATGTATAATATATAAAGTGTTACCACCTGTGAACGTTTGAAATATCTGGACAGATGTGTGCAAATTATCCATATTTATTCCCTTGCCACTGAAGAATGGGAAGTATCTGGACAGATGTGTGCAAATTATCCATATTTATTCCCTTGCCACTGAAAAACGGTGAAAGGGCATTAAATGTTAACCCTGTCGGTCCGTCCATTTGTTTGTGTATCCAAGGTAAATAATTGGTTTCCTATCAATAACTTCTGAACAGGTCTATGTTTAATAGTTCATGTGTACCTGTATGATTATAAGACAGGTCAAGTTCAATAACATTGGTAAACATTTTTACAGGAGTAATGACCCTTTTTTCGACTCCCTTTTCGATAAAAAAAAATGCGAGGGCATTCGTGTCGACATACACCTTTCTAGGTTAATGTTACTTTCATTCTTATGTTTCCATGAGTGCATAAAGTGGCAGGTTCTCTGTGGCTGAGTAGTCTAAGGTGCTGTTGTTGCTTAATGACCTCATCACTGAGGTCATGGGTTCGAACTTTATGTGAAAAGTTTGTCAATATCTTACAGATATCATTCTGAGGTCCTCCTTTACAAATAAAACCGGATAAGCATCACCTGTCCATTTGTCAGTGTGTCTGTCCTACCAGTAAAAGATTGTTTGCCGCTCAACTACCTCTGAAGGGGTCTATGTATTTAATTTACATATATATTAGTGTGTAGCGGTATATTAATGAAGTACCAGTCAAGTACGATATTTGTTAACATCAATCGAAATTTACAGGAGTAATGGTCCCTTTTCTACATTATTAGCTAAAAAATTATTTTTAAATCAATAAATATTGAAGGGAACTATGTACAGTCAAACCTGTATATGTGGCTACCTCTATTAAGCAGCCACTTGTCTTAAGCAGCAACATTTGCTATTTCCCAATTCTATGTTTTCAGAGCAAATTAACCTGTATTAAGCAACCACCTGTTTTAAAAGGCCACTTTCGCTCATTCACTTCACTGACTGCTTAAGACAGTTTGACTGTATTTATTTAGTATTATTCTGTACCTGTATATTTATAAAAATACCAGTCAAGATTGATATTTGTCAACATCGATCAAATTTCATTTAGGTAATGAGTCAATTTCCAATTAATAGCAGGGGCGTTTGTGTCCACAGACACATTTCTAGTTTTGTATCTTTATTGATCCAATTTGTGTGGTTTCTATATAAACACCCTGGGTACCACAATGTTAAAGAAATCAAGACGTGGTCGAGCACTGAACCCAGGATTGGAGGGCCGTGGGTTTGATCCTCTCCGACGGCTATGTGTGGTGTCATTGAGCAAGATATTTTTTCCACATATGCTTAGAACAGGTTCTACCCAGGAAAACTTTGAGCATGGTTTGTATAATTTGCAATTGAAGTAAAATAAACAAGTTTAAAAAATTATGAATTATTTTCTCTATTTTCATTTAGCTGGTACCAAGCAGTCAAAGAACACTGTTGAAATAAGTGACCGAATTATCTCAACTCAGGAACCAGAAGTTGTTGGCATGCTCACCAAAAATGGAGAAGAAACTGGGACAAAATTGAGAAAGAGGGTTAAAAATTCTAATGACCCTCAAAGAACTTCAATGATTTCTCAAACACAACAAAATGGTACAACTTCAGGTATAGAGAAAAGTTCAGAAAATCAGAGCGGTGCTATAATTTCTAGTCAGAAAAAAGAGAATAAAACTGTGATGAAAACAGTAAACCAGTGGAAGGACAACAGTTCTGCAGGTGATAAAATTGCTGTTGAAAGTCATGAAGCAAAACTTGAAAAGAAAACTGTTTCACAAATACCAACACGTCTAAAAAGTGTTCCAAAGAAAGATGATAACAAAAAACTAGACGCCAATGTAGAGGATGCGGATAATTGGTCACAAGATCAACAGATGATATTGGAGAAGGCATTACGACAGTATCCTAAAGGAACAGACCAGCGCTGGGAAAAAATTGCTGAACATATACCAGGCAAAACCTAAGGTTTGTAATGCACCTTTGATGTATGTCGTTTGCCTTTTCTAGGTTGTTATATTGAAAAGTCCATGGTTGATCAATTGTTTTCTTTGGTTTTTGATTGATTGAATATTTAGGGTCGTTTTTATGCCATCGAGGGCTAACAGACAATCAGTTAACTTAACCAATGTTTCCTGGGATTAACCAGTACTCGAGCACACCCCATCTCTGTAAGTAACTGATAACTTTTCCACTTGAATCAGTGGTGAGAGACGAATGAAAATGAGACACAATGTAGTATATCAATCATCACGGAGACTGTTGCCGGGCAGGGGATGCAAACTCTCGATTCCTGGATTGATAGTCAGATGCGTAACCAGCTGAGCTAATTTGGCCTGGCTGGTTTTCTTGGAGACAATTAACTACATAAATTACATTATATACATGTATTTCTAAAAAGTTGTAGTTAAAGTTTATCATCATCATCATCTCTAGTAATCGCATCCCTCTGGAAAAGTTTTCTTGTGATGTGTAATTATGGAGGTGGGGAGGAGGTTGGGTTCTCACTAAGGAACTATGAGTTGGTGGTTGAAAATTGGCACAACAATCAGCATATATAATGCTCATCCAGAATTATGTATTCTATCTCTTAAACCATGAATAGGGCTGTTCCAATATACCTGTGTACTGGTTTATTGTGGTTCGTTTCTGAGCAATATGCGTATTGTATCGGCAGTGTCCGTATTGGTCATACAGCGATAAAGTCGAAGGTTATGCATAATTCAATGTCCTTAAAAACAAAGCTGAAGAAAGCATCAAATCTATTCAAATGATCAAATATCGAGAGATCAAACAAATAGCCTTACTTCTGCATTCTATTTATAAATCATAAAACTGCAGGGCTCACGCTGTCGGTCGCCTAGGGCGCCATTAGTGATAAAAAAATAAATATATCAGGGACATTTCGTAAGTAAATAAAACAAAGATTTTGGATAAAAGGTTATCTCATAATCTTATAAGAAAAAATCATCCAATAAATTATTGAAAACACTGTTAAAATGGTTTATTTACGTATATAAAACCATTTCCTTCTTTATTTTCATCAAATTGCCAGGATGTTCAGTTTCTTAAATGGTTGGATTAAAAGTCGGCACCTTTTTTTTCTAAGTGCGGCTCCGTTGACATTTCTTGCAATAATGGGACGTTTTTCTCAGCCCTGCATATAGAGCTAGTATCGTTTGTAGAGGTTTGACTTCCACATTTCAAACGTTCAGTAATTATGTTTGTCCAAATACTGCATTTATATTTATTTAAATACTACATTGAAGTAAAATTAAATCCCATTTGTCATTCAACTTTAAATTTCAATTTGCATTTAAAAAAAAACTGAAGAAAATTGAAAAAATTAAAACAAACAGTAAACTGTTTTGCAGTGACATAGTCTATTTATAAACATCAGGTAGAGTTAGTATCAGTTCTAGTCTCTAGACCTCATATTAAACATATTAAACAAACAATAAATAGTTCCGCATAACCGGCAGAATACGAAACATTTTGTCACTTGATATTTGTGTATTTCAAATTAGTGAGAACAACTCGTATAAAGTAAGATTGTTTTGTAATGTTAAGTATCGTATGACTATCGTATCGTATTGCATAGCGGCCTACCAATATCGGTGTATGTATTGTATCAGAAGTGGCCTGGCAATACACAGCCCTAACCACCAGTCTACATCGTCCCCCACAAGTATTGAGAATTCACCGAATTTGCTGGGCAGTAATTCAGTGGAGTGTTGGCGGCTATAAGTATTTAATCATGCGTTAAATCTCACGTTCAAGTCCATGGCCTTAAAAACAACACCCAGTACTAGGTCTACTAAAAAAATAGATTTGAGAGCATAAATTAGAAATTAAATTCAACAAACGTCGTCCTACCCTGATGTTGCTATACAGGGTCATCTTTGGTAATTTTCGACCATGTCAGCCCTTGTTTTCTTGACCCACCTCATATGTTTTTGTTTTGGGGGAGAGGAGGGAAATATATTTTTAACTTTTTTGTTTTTGACACTGGAAACCATAATTTGTCCAAAACATGCTTCATTTTAAATATTTTGATCTCTAAACTGATTTGTTTTATTTCAGCAGAATTGTTGGTCAGCCAGAAAAGCATTCAAACACTATTTTAGTTAATGGTTCAGCCAGATGTAATTGATATACAGTGTAAAGTGATATATTAACCATGCAATCTTGGTCTGCCCAGATGATACTACAGTTTCCATTGTCCAATCTTGACTAGGTCAGTTGGTAACACGTTTGACTGTTGATCAAGGGGTCAGGACTTTGAATCCCCACCTGGCCTTGGTCTCTGCAATGACTGGTTCTAATGTTTGTTCTATGGCCATGAGTACCCAACCTTAGAATATGTGAGGAAGTAGTCAGTAATTTGCAGAGTCTACTACTGGTGAATCACCGAAGACCGATGATGCAGAGGTGTACCAACCACCATTAAATGCTGTTAAAAATACATTATTTTAAAACAAACAATTTCTATTGCAGGAGCATTGTATAACACGATTCAAGCATCTGGCAGAGTTGGTGAAACAGAAAAAACAACAGTCATGACAGGCAAAGCATTGGCCATAGAGATGCTTCCACAAGAGTCTATTTTAATATCGGTACACAGGCTCATTAAAGACATATCTGCCATTGTGAAGATGAAACAATTAACATATGAAGAATTTTATAAATGTAACTTTCAAAAAAAAAATTATGTACCTAATATATAAATACATTTTATTTGAGAAAATATTTTTTGTCTTTGAGGTCTTCTGTGGCCAGGTAGTGTGAGAGTTTATCTCAAGTACATCTCTGAGGTATCTTGTAAGAGTCTTAAAGCTCTGACCAACTATTGAAAAGTGAGAAATCTTGCCAGTAGGATTGATGTATATGGGTTTCTGTGTCTTACACCACAATTAAAATTTCATGTAACACAGAGCATATTATACAGTATTTTGAAAAAAGCATAAAATTCATTCTGGCACAATAATCTTGTCACTTTCATTTGTAAGTTTTAATCAAGCACTTTACTATAGTGCTACAGCCATAATTAAAACAGTCATATTTCGTAATTAATGTGAATTCAAAGTTGTAACTTGATCCCCTTTCCCCTTTTCTATTTCTATATAATTAACTCCTGATATATCAGTTTTCATTAATTTCATTACATTGTATTTACCAATTTGAATCATTTCATGGTCCGAGCAACACAATTTATTGATTCTTCACTTATTTAATTGAAGGATAACTTGAGGATGATAGTCAGGCAAGTTTTCAGAGGTGATAATAAGTAGTTTATCACTACAGTTGTCTGTATTGATAGTTGGGTTAAATGTGTCTTCAGTTTGTTATAATGTGCATAAAAGTGTAAATATTTACCCGCACGTAGAGACATGATACTATGCAGAGTAGTTATGCAATATACACAGCTGCTTGAGAAAACAAAATTAACAAAATCAAACTTTAATTAGATTTTGAAGTTTATTTATTTTTACATTAACAAAAATATTTCAGCAATCTTACATTCTTGATATGTTGAGTCATTTTGTTGATCCCATGGAATTTATACTGTGTGCCACATGAATTGGTTTTATTAACACAATCATGAAATGAAATCATTATGTTATTACTTGTAATAAAACTTCTCTAAAGCAAACCTTGATATGTTAGTTATTTAAAATCTTTTTTTACATAAATGCCTTTATAACTGGTGTTATAAATGTTTACCATATTGAGTAATGTGTTGAATCAGTTAATTTTTGGGCTCAGGTTTTTGTTTCAAGGCAATAACCACTGTTGGAATAAATCAGCTCCCCGAGTGAAGGTACAGGCTGAGTTATTCAGATGGCTCTGTCTCTGTTGTCCAGCCATTAACTTTTGGGTAAGAGGTCGTGAGTTTGAGTCACTACCCGGCCACAGTCTCCGTGATGATTGATATAGATCCGGAAGATGACGTGGTGTTATCTACTTTAATGCGCGCCATTCTTAAGTCTATTTTAACTACGGAACAATTAGATCTGATCCTACTCAATCTAATGTACAGAGACCTGGGCTACTTCCGCTAGGTTAAATGTTTGGTAACGTTAGCTAACATATTTTCCTGCATACTGGCTCAACCTTACATTAGCATGCAGTATGCAATGAATTTAGGGCCGTTCACGCATTTGCTGTTTAATGACTCTGAATGCATCCCTGATAACAGTCCCTGGCTTTCCTGTACGGTTATTTTGTCAAAGCAAAGTACCAACATAGGAAACAGGAAATGCTCTCGTGGGGTAGATGCAACATGGCGTTTACAAATAATCCTTGTTCCTTCTTTTAGCTCGCCGGGACGAAGTCCAAGGAGAGCTATTGTCATGACTCCGGCGTTAAGCGTCGTCTGTAGACACCCAGGTTAAACCTCTGCGTTTAAGTTTCAGTTATCTATGCAACCACTCATTGGATGTCAATGAAACTTTGCATGTGTGTTAACTGTCATCAATGGAACACACAGAGATAAGAACCATAACTCTGGATTGCATTTTGGCACAGTAATGGCCCTTTTTGGACTTAGACACCCAGGTTAAACTTTGCATTTAGTTGCGTTTAAGTTTAAGATATCTATGCAACCACTCATTGGATATGAATGAAACTTGGCGTGTGTGTTCACTATCATCACTGAAACACACAGAGACAAGAACCATAACTCTGTGTTGCATTTTGGCATAGTAATAGCCCTTTAAGACTTAATTTTTCGTCTGTAGACACCCAGGTTAAACTTTTGCGTTTAGATGCGTTTAAGTTTTGGTGTTTGCCTCCAATCTCAATCTTTGCATTGGTGGTGAGTTTTATCCCATCGGCGAACTTTGTTGTTTTCTGACAATTCTTGTTTAAAAAATGCAATTTCTTAATTTTCTTAATACTCATTTTTTATTTGAATGGCATTATTGATGTATTTTGAACAGTTTGAAAGCATTGAATTGTGAATTTATTTCATCATATTTTATAAGTACAGAGGTTGACAGAAAAATGTAAGTTGCACTTCTTTCATTCGTATGTCTCTCTCTCTCTCTCTTTGAATGACGAGCCTTCAAGCTTTAATTATTTACTATAGAATAAAGTACAAAAATCAATGGTGGGCTTACACCTGAAACTCAGATGAGCTCTACATAGTCCTCAACGGCGGGCCAGTGTATGTACATGCATGTGTCCTTGCGATCTTGACCGGACTGGGCCTATGTAAAGAGGGATTTTGAAGTAACATGGCACAACTTTTCACCATAATGAGACGGAAGAGTCGCGCACAAGACCCATATCCGTAGATCAAAGGTCAAGAAAAAGGTACAAAATGGCATGTTCACTCCAAATCTTATAAACCACTGGACATGGTTTTGCCATAATATTGCACAGATGTTCACCATAATCAGATGTGTCACGACTCTGTAGCTCAAATTTCAAGGTCAGATAATGAAATTACATAGCACTATGTTCATTATAATCAGACGATGTATCGCGTACACTACCTAGGTTTGTACTTAACTGTCAAGGTCAGAAATACATAAAAAAGTATGAATCTGCTCCATGTCTTGTAAACCACTTGACATATTTTAAAATAACATGGCAGAAGTGTTCATCTAACAATGTGTCGGCGTGAGATCTAGGTCTAAGATCAAGGGTCACTCTTAGAAGTTCACGGCCAGAAATACGTACAAAAGTAAGCGTACACTCCATATTTTGTAAATCATTTGACAGATTTGAAAACAACATGGCACAAATGTTCACTATAATCAGACGACATGTTGCACAAAAAACCAAAGTTCGTAGTTTAAATGTCAAGGTCATAATTAGACGTTCAAAGTCAGGACATAGATACAAAAATAATGTCGACTCCATAGCTTGTAATGTGCTATAAATATTTTTATGAGATGTTTGATCACAGGTCTGTTCTGACGGCTCTGCATTAAAATCCTTCTCTGCCTCTGGTTCAGGAATTAGTGTCAGTAAAAACAACCATAAATACAACCTTTTGTAGATGACAATTTTATTAAAACATTAATTTCTAACGATAACAAATCACAACAATTACAAGTTACATACTTTTTTCTCAGAATATATATTTTGTGGACATGCATGTATATTAGAGGCCTATTTGATACTTGGAACACAGATTTTAATAGTAACTGTACTGCTGACCTTTACGCTAGAGATTTATTGTTGTATTTGTCCATTCGATGACAGATTGCGGATGAATTTTGAAATATTAAGTTTTTGTGAATCTCAGTCTTGATGTTCAGCTATTTTTTTCTTGGTCCAAGGGTTTAGTAAATAGTTAGTCCATGTATTAAACTGATGACCGATTATTTAAAAAACATAATAGGCTAGTAAACCCCAAATCTCTCTCTCTCTCTCTCTCTCTTTCTCTCTCTCTCTCTCTCTCTCTCTCTCTCTCTCTCTCTCTCTCCACTTAAATCTATTGATATATCCGAACAATACCTTTCCACCACCCAAACTACTTTCCTCTCTCTCTCTCTCTCTCTCTCTCTCTCTCTCTCTCTCTCTCTCTCTCTCTCTCCCTTTCTCTCCGCTTTCTCCTTTCTTGTTTCTCTCTCTTTCTCTTCTTGCTATTAATTGTTTAAGGCATTTTTGTAGGTTCCTGCATTGATGAACTAAACCAGAACACCTGAAATATAAATAAAATGAAACAATGACATTATTGAAACATTGTCGCTCAATCATACCACATACAATGTTACGTTGCCTACTGGTTTCCTAGCTTCATCTCGGCCGATTCATCTATCCCTAATTTATGACCGATGGATACTTTGTGTGTGTTTTTAAAAACTGATATGTGAATTTCTCAAAAAGATCTTCATTTACATATCAATATTGTTTTAATGATTGGTGAAGGGGCATTAAGTGACGGACCGATTGTCCGCCTGTCTGAGGTTAAAAAATTGGTTTCCACAAAATAATTACTGAAGGGATCTATGTATTTGATTAATATTTTGTGTGTACCTGTATAATTATTAAATACTGGTACAGATCATATTTTAATCAATAGTGAGTGTATTATTATTGATAATTTTAAGGTCGCCGTGACGAATGTCCAGGAAAGCTATTGCCATGACCCCGGCGTCGTCGTCTGTAGACACCCAGGTTAAATTTTTGCGTTAAGTTGCGTTCAAGTTTTGGTGTTTGCCTCAAGTCTCAATCTTTGCATGGGTGGTGAGTTTTATCCCGTAGGCGAGCTTAAACGCCATTTTCAACACATTTAAGGTTATATATGGCATATCCAGTTTTACTGGTGGAGGAAGACCTCAGACTGAATAGAACCACCGTCCTTCCGTAAAAAACTGGCATACTATTAGTTTATTAAGTTCAAACTGATAAAATTAAATTTGATTCAAACACCAGGGTTTGTTAGTGAATCTAAATTTTTGGGTTTATGGATGAATCTTGGTGGATCTTCATTATAAAATAATTTGCTCTTGATAACTTATTGATAAATACATATAAAGTCGGTTTTAAGGGACACACGGCAGTGATAAAATCGAGTTTACTGATGTGCAAGCACCAACTGAATGAACTAATGTATAAAAAGAAATTATCGACAGTTCTTATAAAATTAGTGGCGTCACACTAGTTTTGAAAAAAAATAAATAAAAAACATTTTTTGAAAGAAAGAGTTATTCTTTCATTGCAGTTTCTTTCTATTGTAACTTTAAAATCTGGTGAAATTAAAATGTTTCACACTATTTGTCATAAATGACCACATTTTTGCGGCACAGGTTGTCATTCAATCATTTATCAGAGTTATCTCCCTTCCCATTAACTGAAACAATGTTAGTGTTTCAGATATATAGTTCTCATTTGGCCTACCTGCTACACATGCCGTCATGTAACTGGCCAATGTGCCGGAAATGATCGTACCGACCACAACTTTACTGACATCGGAAATCCTTTTAGGGACCAAAGCACCCACAGTTCCTATGGCCATGCCCATTGTTACAACGTTTGCATTACCGCATAATGCATACGTGGTCAACAGTTCAGACCTTTTCTGGAAATTGTGAAAGATAATATAATGTTAAGAATACATCCTGTTTAAATGCAGTTATGTTGTATATATATTTATTAGGTAGCATTTTAGTGCATGAAATAGAAATATATCGACGTATAATATACTGTGCAAGAGTCAGTGTAATAAACACATGCCATTTTTTTTATACTAACCTCGTGTAATACTACTGAGTCATCGAACCCAAGCTCGGCCAAATAGCCTCTCAAAAACAGACTATAGTACTGGTCCTACCCACGACGTGGACTCTGAAACAGACTATGGAACTGGTCCTACCCACGACGTGGACTAAAAAACAGACTATAGTACTGGTCCTACCCACGACGTGGACTCAAAACAGACTATAGTACTGGTCCTACCCACGACGTGGACTCTAAAACAGACTATAGTACTGGTCCTACCCACGACGTGGACTAAAAAACAGACTATAGTACTGGTCCTACCCACGACGTGGACTCAAAAACAGACTTTAGTACTGGTCCTACCCACGACGTGGACTCAAAAACAGACTTTAGTACTGGTCCTTCCCACGACGTGGACTCAAAAACAGACTTTAGTACTGGTCCTACCCACGACGTGGACTCAAAAACAGACTTTAGTACTTGTCCTTCCCACGACGTGGACTCAAAACAGACTTTAGTACTGGTCCTACCCACGACGTGGACTCAAAAACAGACTTTAGTACTGGTCCTACCCACGACGTGGACTCAAAAACAGACTATAGTACTGGTCCTACCCACGACGTGGACTCAAAAACAGACTTTAGTACTGGTCCTTCCCACGACGTGGACTCAAAAACAGACTTTAGTACTGGTCCTACCCACGACGTGGACTCAAAAACAGACTTTAGTACTGGTCCTTCCCACGACGTGGACTCAAAAACAGACTTTAGTACTGGTCCTACCCACGACGTGGACTCAAAAACAGACTATAGTACTGGTCCTACCCACGACGTGGACTCAAAAACAGACTATAGTACTGGTCCTTCCCACGACGTGGACTCAAAAACAGACTATAGTACTGGTCCTACCCACGACGTGGACTCAAAAACAGACTATAGTACTGGTCCTTCCCACGACGTGGACTCAAAAAACAGACTATAGTACTGGTCCTTCCCACGACGTGGACTCAAAAACAGACTATAGTACTGGTCCTACCCACGACGTGGACTCAAAACAGACTTTAGTACTGCTCCTACTTACGACGTGGACTCAAAAACAGACTTTAGTACTGGTCCTTCCCACGACGTGGACTCAAAAAACAGACTATAGTACTGGTCCTACCCACGACGTGGACTCAAAAACAGACTTTAGTACTGGTCCTTCCCACGACGTGGACTCAAAAAACAGACTATAGTACTGGTCCTTCCCACGACGTGGACTCAAAAACAGACTTTAGTACTGGTCCTTCCCACGACGTGGACTCAAAAACAGACTATAGTACTGGTCCTACCCACGACGTGGACTCAAAAACAGACTATAGTACTGGTCCTACCCACGACGTGGACTCAAAAAAAGACTATAGTACTGGTCCTTCCCACGACGTGGACTCAAAAACAGACTATAGTACTGGTCTTACCCACGACGTGGACTCAAACAACAGACTATAGTACTGGTCCTACCCACGAAGTGGACTCAAAAACAAACTTAAGTACTGGTCCTACCCACGACGTGGACTCAAAAACAGACTTTAGTACTGGTCCTACCCACGACGTGGACTCAAAAACAGACTATAGTACTGGTCCTACCCACGACGTGGACTCAAAAACAGACTTTAGTACTGGTCCTACCCACGACGTGGACTCAAAAACAGACTATAGTACTGGTCCTACCCACGACGTGGACTCAAAAACAGACTATAGTACTGGTCCTTCCCACGACATGGACTCAAAAACAGACTTAAGTACTGGTCCTACCCACGACGTGGACTCAAAAACAGACTTAAGTACTGGTCCTACCCACGACGTGGACTCAAAAACAGACTTTAGTACTGGTCCTACCCACGACGTGGACTCAAAAACAGACTTTAGTACTGGTCCTACCCACGACGTGGACTCAAAAACAGACTTAAGTACTGGTCCTTCCCACGACGTGGACTCAAAAACAGACTTTAGTACTGGTCCTTCCCACGACGTGGACTCAAAAACAGACTATAGTACTGGTCCTACCCACGACGTGGACTCAAAAACAGACTTAAGTACTGGTCCTACCCACGACGTGGACTCAAAAACAGACTTTAGTACTGGTCCTACCCACGACGTGGACTCAAAAACAGACTATAGTACTGGTCCTTCCCACGACGTGGACTCAAAAACAGACTTTAGTACTGGTCCTTCCCACGACGTGGACTCAAAAACAGACTATAGTACTGGTCCTACCCACGACATGGACTCAAAAACAGACTATAGTACTGGTCCTACCCACGACGTGGACTCAAAAACAGACTTTAGTACTGGTCCTACCCACGACTTGGACTCAAAAACAGACTTTAGTACTGGTCCTACCCACGACATGGACTCAAAAACAGACTATAGTACTGGTCCTACCCACGACGTGGACTCAAAAACAGACTATAGTACTGGTCCTTCCTACGACGTGGACTCAAAAAAAGACTTTAGTACTGGTCCTACCCACGACGTGGACTCAAAAACAGACTATAGTACTGGTCCTTCCCACGACGTGGACTCAAAAACAGACTATAGTACTGGTCCTTCCCACGACGTGGACTCAAAAACAGACTTTAGTACTGATCCTACCCACGACGTGGACTCAAAAACAGACTATAGTACTGGTCCTTCCCACGACGTGGACTCAAAAACAGACTTTAGTACTGGTCCTTCCCACGACGTGGACTCAAAAACAGACTATAGTACTGGTCCTTCCCACGACGTGGACTCAAAAACAGACTATAGTACTGGTCCTACCCACGACGTGGACTCAAAAACAGACTTTAGTACTGGTCCTAACCACGACGTGGACTCAAAAACAGACTATAGTACTGGTCCTTCCCACGGCGTGGACTCAAAAACAGACTTTAGTACTGGTCCTTCCCACGACGTGGACTCAAAAAAAGACTTTAGTACTGGTCCTACCCACGACTTGGACTCAAAAACAGACTTTAGTACTGGTCCTACCCACGACATGGACTCAAAAACAGACTATAGTACTGGTCCTACCCACGACGTGGACTCAAAAACAGACTATAGTACTGGTCCTTCCCACGACGTGGACTCAAAAAAAAGACTTTAGTACTGGTCCTACCCACGACGTGGACTCAAAAACAGACTATAGTACTGGTCCTTCCCACGACGTGGACTCAAAAACAGACTATAGTACTGGTCCTTCCCACGACGTGGACTCAAAAACAGACTTTAGTACTGGTCCTTCCCACGACGTGGACTCAAAAAAAGACTTTAGTACTGGTCCTACCCACGACGTGGACTCAAAAACAGACTATAGTACTGGTCCTACCCACGACGTGGACTCAAAAACAGACTATAGTACTGGTCCTTCCCACGTTGTGGACTCAAAAACAGACTTTAGTACTGGTCCTACCCACGACGTGGACTCAAAAACAGACTATAGTACTGGTCCTTCCCACGACGTGGACTCAAAAACAGACTTTAGTACTGGTTCTTCCCACGACGTGGACTCAAAAAAAGACTATAGTACTGATCCTACCCACGACGTGGACTCAAAAACAGACTTTAGTACTGGTCCTACCCACGACGTGGACTCAAAAACAGACTTTAGTACTGGTCCTACCCACGACGTGGACTCAAAACCAGACTATAGTACTGGTCCTACCCACGACTTGGGCTCAAACACAGACTATAGTACTGGTCCTACCCACGACGTGGACTCAAAAACAGACTTTAGTAATGGTCCTACCCACGACATGGACTCAAAAACAGACTTTAGTACTGGTCCTACCCACGACGTGGACTCAAAAACAGACTATAGTACTGGTCCTTCCCACGACGTGGACTCAAAAACAGACTTTAGTACTGGTCCTACCCACGACGTGGACTCAAAAACAGACTATAGTACTGGTCCTACCCACGACGTGGATTCAAAACCAGACTATAGTACTGGTCCTACCCACGACATGGACTCAGAAACAGACTATAGTACTGGTCCTACCCACGACGTGGACTCTAAAACAGACTATAGTACTGGTCCTACCCACGACGTGGACTCAAAAACAGACTTTAGTACTGGTCCTACCCACGACGTGGACTCGAAAACAGACTTTAGTACTGGTCCTACCCACGACTTGGGCTCAAACACAGACTATAGTACTGGTCCTACCCACGACGTGGACTCAAAAACAGACTTTAGTACTGGTCCTACCCACGACGTGGACTAAAAAAAAGACTTTAGTACTGGTCCTACCCACGACGTGGACTCAAAAACAGACTTTAGTACTGGTCCTACCCACGACGTGGACTCAAAAACAGACTATAGTACTGGTCCTACCCACGACGTGGATTCAAAACCAGACTATAGTACTGGTCCTACCCACGACATGGACTCAGAAACAGACTATAGTACTGGTCCTACCCACGACGTGGACTCTAAAACAGACTATAGTACTGGTCCTACCCACGACGTGGACTCAAAAACAGACTTTAGTACTGGTCCTACCCACGACGTGGACTCGAAAACAGACTTTAGTACTGGTCCTACCCACGACTTGGGCTCAAACACAGACTATAGTACTGGTCCTACCCACGACGTGGACTCAAAAACAGACTTAAGTACTGGTCCTACCCACGACGTGGACTAAAAAACAGACTTTAGTACTGGTCCTACCCACGACGTGGACTAAAAAACAGACTTTAGTACTGGTCCTACCCACGACGTGGACTAAAAAAAAGACTAGTACTGGTCCTACCCACGACGTGGACTAAAAAACAGACTTTAGTACTGGTCCTACCCACGACGTGGACTAAAAAACAGACTTTAGTACTGGTCCTACCCACGACGTGGACTAAAAAAAGACTTTAGTACTGGTCCTACCCACGACGTGGACTAAAAAAAAGACTTTAGTACTGGTCCTACCCACGACGTGGACATGAAAACAATTCATATCAGATTTGTACTTGCTTCTCAATCAAGATAGAATAAATTAGTAAAACTTAAACTAACACATTACACTTTATCACTAAAATATGTAATTAAAAAATGTGTTTCAAATGGAAATCAGTGGAAAAAAAAACAACAGAACAATAGGACAACGCTCCACCACCCCTCCCTCCTAATTAAACCATCCCCACATCTGCTATCCCCATCTTCCCAGTAATACACATCAAGGTTGCAGTACATGCATATTGATCTCTGCGCACATGCAACTATGTGCACATGTAAATACGGACGTGTTAACATCATCAAAATTCCTAGACTGGTTTTCATAAAAGGAGGAATTTGACAAGATCATCATAAAAAATGAATATTTCATATTTCAATAATTTATCTGGAAGTATTTCGCTCCACAAATCATTAAAAGAACAACAGGTGATCTAAAACATTTTGGCATAGATGCTCATGGAATGCCGATACAACCTAACTAATAAACAAATGCAAATTATTCCCTGGATATTACTTTAGATGTAAACATGTAAAGGCGGATCGAGGAATTTCTTCTAAAAACATTTGAGGCTGGAACACCTGGGGTGGTATTCACCAACAATTCTCAAGAATATTCTTAGACTTGAACTCAAGAACGAATTTCGGAAAACACGTTTAGAGACCATTTTTTGAAGCAAAAATGTGCAAGCATGCATGTTCACCTAATATATATATATATTGACTCTTAAATTATTCTATATGTCATGGTAAATTAGATATCTAAGGTTGATTATAATTGTTCTATATGTCATGGTAAATTAAATATCTAAGGTTGATTATAATTGTTCTATATGTCATGGTAAACTAAATATCTAAGGTTGATTGTAATTGTTCTATATGTCATGGTAAACTAGATATCTATGGTTGATTATAATTGTTCTATATGTCATGGTAAACTAGATATCTAAAGTTGATTATAATTGTTCTATATGTCAAGGTAAACTAGATATCCTAGGTTGAAATTTGGATTTTCAAGCTCAATTCTAAGAATATTCTCAAGAATGGTTGGTGAATACGATCCTTGGTTTAGTGGTAGAGCATAGGATACATCATCGGAGGGTCGTGAGTTCGATTCTCTGACGCAGCTATGTGTGGTGTCCTTGAGTTAGGCACTTTATCTGTATATGCTTATTACTCATTCTATCTACGAATACCTTCAGCTTGATCTGTCTAAGATGTAAGAGCTTATTTCACAATCGATGTAAAATAAATAAGTTTAAAACAATATCTGAATAACTGCTATTTACTATTTCCCTTGCAAATTTGCAGTTGCATAGCTACCCAATAGGTCCAAAGGCCCGGTCCTGCATATACTTTTCAGAGGATTTTTTTTTTTTTCCATAATTGATTAATACTTTTGGTTCAAAATGTGTTTAATTATATCTCAAATAAACATCAAAACGTACCAGAGCCATTCTAC
Source organism: Panopea generosa (assembly GCA_029582155.1). NCBI lineage: Eukaryota > Metazoa > Mollusca > Bivalvia > Adapedonta > Hiatellidae > Panopea > Panopea generosa. The sequence goes on along the minus strand of CM055909.1, from coordinate 56,100,349 downwards.
GATTTTAAAAAAAAAGTTCAGAGGAGGCATGGAGTGAGAGACAAGATATTCTAAGACCGCATATTTATCCATATGGTCACGGAGAACCACTAGCAATATTGAAAGAATGTTCTGATAATTTACCTGAAACAAGAGGCCCACGAGGACCTGCATCACTGTACTGAAAGTTAGCACAGGTATGGGATAGAAGTTGGACACCATAGACATATCATAAAAATAAAGATATTATTCCTGTGAGGGTGCTATTCAAAATTGTCAACCTGAGATTAATAATATTGACCAAGGCAAATTTTACTTAATTTCCCCATTTAAAATCATGTTTTGCGGTTATTTTTTTAATAGACAGGTTTTTAAAAACATTTCATTGACTACAAAAATAGACTTATCGTCTGATAGATAAATTGGCATTGGCCTTGTCAGATCAATACAGAACTATAAAGAGCGTTTCAATGAGTTTGAGCAAGATTTGAAATCCCTGTAAGGATAACTGTTTGTCACTAGTTTATTCAGAAATATATTAAACATCGGATAGTAACATTATAAAAGTTTTATTTTTCACAACATATTGGCAGATAATGATAAAAAATAAATATTACCGAGAAGACGCCTCCTACCAGCGTCTGATTCCATTTCTCTAGAAAAATGTCCTCCCCATTGTATGACCATGTGTCATTATACAACGACGTGTATTCCCTAAAAATGACTCCATTGGCCGCAATGTCGCCCAGAGTCATATAGGCCACGCCGGACAACGAGATCAGTCTAACCCCGAGAAGTTCACCGGCTTTCAGACAGTCGCCACTGTCTATACCCATGGCATATGAGAATGGATAGAATACGTAGGATAACATAATCTGGAAGAAAAAAAGGAGAAGAATTATTAAAAAAATCAGAGATATATAAACAGAGACAGGCAACTTCAGGCACTTGTCTAAATTTCAGGTGGCACATTCGGCGGTTTATAAATATTTGAAACACAATTCGTCCTGAACCAACAAACATATTTTTCGTGATTTTTGAATCAAAAGAAAGGCTTAGATGTTATTTTGCGAGGTGAACTTTTCTCTTTTTTAAATTCAAAGAAATGAAGACTGTTTACTATACAATTTTGTTGTGATCATTTTCTCATTTTAGCCCATTTTTATAGTTAGAAATAGACAAAATTCTTGTCTTGCTATGATTACATATGCGGTTCAAATAACTCTCGTTGTTTCAAATACATATTAGATAATCTATATAGATCTACAAAACAAGTATGATCACTGAATCAGCTTTTTTAAACTTACCTAAATGTGTATAGATCTAACATGATGCAAAGAAAGCCTTACCAATACATGTAAACTTTACATTTTTTGTGAACAATTCAGACTCTTTGTAAAACAAATATAAATGACACTAAAGATTTTTTATTTCTAGCAAAGAAAAGGCTGAGCACCTTAATGACTATTTTACATCTATATCGACCCAAGACGAGATCAATGTCCAACCACCAATATTTTCACCAAAAACAAATAGGAGTCTTACAAATTTTGTTTTTTCAGAAAATGATGTTTCTGACATTTCAAACTCACTTAATATAAATAAAGCATGTGGCCATGATTCTATAAGCGATAACGTGCTTTAAGGTGTAACAAAACCCACCTCTTATCCCTTAGCCATACTTTTTAACCGGTCTTTGAATGAAGGGATTTATCCTGGCGTTTGGAAGATAGCAAATGTTACACCAATATATAAAAAGGTGACACTGCTATAGCTTCAAACTATAGACCAATTTCTTTACTTAGTTGCTGTGGTAAGATATTTAAAAGAATAATTTTCAAACACATGTACAACTTTCTTCCCACAAATAAATTATTGTATAACTATCAATCAGGATTTCTACCAAACCATTCAACAACATTTCAGTTAATAGACATCTATCATCATATCTGCAAAACCTTTGATAGCAAACAATTTTGTTGCATGCTATTCTGTGACATATCAAAGACTTTTGATCGTGTCTGGCACCAGAGGCTCTTATTCAAACTTAAAGAAATACGCATAAATGGTACACTACTAAATTGGTTATCAGGTTATCTGAAACAAAGATCTCAATGTGTTGTTATCCAATCATCAGATTCCACTCTTAAATATATAAAGCAGGTGTTCCACAAGGGTCTGTCCTTGGGCCTCTTTTATTCCTAATATACATCGTATGTTAACGATATCACTGATTCACTATTAAGTTTAACTAGGTTGAATGCGGTCAAAAACTCCTTATATCATTCTGCAACTTCTACCAGGACCCTGAAGGTATCATAAACTACGATCTTGATATTATAGCTAAATAGTCTAAACAATGGATGGTGAATTTTAATCCGAACAAAACTGAAGCCGTGTTCTTCTCTTTCAGGAAACCTGATAGACTACCTATTATATTTGAAAATACTTCTTTACAATTTGTTAATTCTCATAAACATCTTGGTGTTACTTTAAGCTATGATGGTACTGATTGGTCAACACACATTGAAAACATATTACTTTCTGCTTCCAAGATGTTTAAAATTCACTATTGGAAGAAATGCACTCAATCAAATGTATATCATAAGTGCGCTCAAATCTAGATTCTTCCTCATTGGTCTGGGATGGTTGCACAGTGCATCTCACAGACTCAATAGAAAAACTTCAAAATGAAGCAGACGAATTGTCACAGGACTTTCAAAAAAAGTGTAATGAATGTGGATGGGAACCACTTTAAAAGAGAAGAGACATTTAAAAATATTACCTTAGGTATAATGTAACCATTCAAATATTCCAAGTTATATAAATGATATTTTACGATCTGTAGTTGGTGCAACAAATAATAATAATAATAATAATAATAAAAAAAATTAAAAAATAATGACAATGACAATGATAATGATAATAATAAATAAATAAAAATAGTTACAGTTTGGTTGGTCAGTCAAAGGTAAAGGTATTATACATGATAAGATGTGTGCTTTGTTCAACTTGACTAGCCAAAGTATAATAAAACAAATTGAAATTAAATTTTTACGCAAACTCAGATAGAGATTTATATACTATCAAACTTATTTATATGAAAGTTTTGCTTGAATATGAAATTTTCGCCACCGATGGAAAATTTACTTCTTCCATTTTCAACATAATATTTCTATTTCTATTGTGTTTTGTTTAAACATATTTGCTTAATCAACTACACTACCTTTTTTCTTAAAAAAAATAAATATTATGTGAAATTTCCAACGTTTTCCGTTTTCAATCCGTAATAATTTAATTCAAAATAATAATAAATAATTGATAATTCAAAGTGTTATTAAAGACATGCTAAAGGCGCCACCTGAGAAATTAGCCGTGTTTAGCCTGCCAGTCTCTGTAAAAATAAACCATTTTTAAAAAAGTTTTTTTATCCCACCATTCGAAGAATGGTAAGGTGCATAAAGTGTTACCCCTGTTTGTCTGTCCATTCTCTCGTCCGTTTTAACATTTTTTTTCTCAAAATTGAGACATTTAATTCTATAAACCAGCAAATAAATGTTTTTAAAAAGCACTTTATAAATGGGACAACAGTACTAGAATGTCTTTGATTTAGCATGATAGAAGGAAGAAAACAGGAAAAAGAAAGATGTAGAAAAGATGGAATTCCCTGCATACAAAACTTATATTGATTACATTTCCCATAGGGCTCAAATGCAACACACAGTGAAAAAAAAAACACATAATCTGCAGCATGTGTCTGGGCTTAAATTCTTGACTTGTTCAAGATATCCAATCATAAATGGAAAAAGCGTACACTGACCAGATTTGTTTTTTAATTCAATGGTTTTGTAATACCTATCAATTTCCAGAGTAGCAATATATTAACTATTCGTCCCCGATGCGGTTCGAACTAACAATTCTGAAATTGCCCAAAAATCTGGTATCAGCATCAAATTTTCAATTGTGATTTCTAAAATACTGACCATTTAACATATTGGTTTTAGGTAGGTAGGTAGGTAGGTAGGTAGGTAGGTAGGTATTATATTATATTTTACATTTTATATTCTGAGTTTTGTCAGACAGAATGTTTAATTAGTTCCATTTCCTTGTACATTATCTCTTTAAAGCAGCACAGCCAGTAACTTACGATATTTATGTTATAAAGAAATAAACAACATATTTATCCATCCAATATGTGTATTAAAAATTTTTTCGGAATTCAACAAATGTAAATGTCTGTCCTTATGAAAAATGGAGAAAAAATAATGTCAATTTAAATTCTTTTTAGAATATAAAACCTATTTTTCTTCAAAACTGGCCTGACACTAGTAGTTTTAATAACAAACTTGGAATTATTTTGTAAATTTGAGATTCCATTGTTACCCTTTAACAAATATACATATACATGTATAAAATTATGTCAAAAAAAATATTTTATTAACTCATTTTTTCTAATACAAACCTTAAAGGTGATATGGACATCGACTCGATCCCCAAACCATTCTACTGTTTTGTCAGCCATTTCCATGACCCCCAAGAACACGATAATTGTTCCAATCAAAGTTCCCACCAACTGCATGCCTTTTTTCGAACCCACCACCAATGCCTCTATTACAGTCTTGGGTTGAGAGAGTTCACTTTGGGAACAATTATGAAGACATTAATAATGACAAGGACTTATATAGAGAAAGAAAAGTAGCTGACTGAGATGTTATGAAAGCTTCTGTATTCACGAAAAAAATCGCGAAATCTCGTTTTCAAATATCGTAACTTCTGTTCATCTCAGAAATACAAACTTAAATGCTTTCTTTATATAAGGGAATACTCTACAAACCGAGACCATTCCCATCAAATTGTGTTTAACATTTTTGAAGTGCTTATGATTACAAATTTGTATACTGCGACTAAAAATCAAGGAAACAACTTTTCATTTTGCGCGTTTAAAACAGTATAACATACCAAGGTTGAGTAAACCTTACATTTTATGTAAAAGGAATCAGTTGATTGTAAAATTTGAATGATTAATTTGTCAAATAAGTAATTATTTGCATGCTATTTATAAACATTTAGTAGAGAGATGCAAGTTTCCTGTCCTTCTATATGAGTCCTTGATAATGATGATAATGTTAATAATGACATAACGAACAATAATGATGTAAAATACAACAACTTTGTTTAAAGTGGAAACTCATTTCTTTTTTTTTAAAAATGTCAATAATAATTAAAACTTCGTTGGCTCGAACACAGATGTTTCGAACGCCACATATAGCTCGGACCACTTGTCTGGTCTTAGCTGATTCCTGTTTCGATGTTAAATCGTGTATGGTATGATGTTGAACAATACTTGATTCTAACAACTCTTAACCCGAACTTGTTTGTCCAGTCCCGTCTGGTTCGACCCATCGAAGTTGGACTGTACATAACTTAAAGGACATACTTTATGGTTCGCTATTACCAGAGACATTTAAACAAATAAGTTACTGCAGGTACTTGTCTAAACATGGTGGTTTTAATGTGATGAGAATACAGTTAATTCCAAGTTTATGTCGAACTCTCTTCAATGTGAAGATTTGAATCCTCCGTTCTCACAAAATACTGTACAATAAAAACATAGAGCTAAATAGTAGCTGATAAACAAACCGTTTGGATCTTCCGCCATTTTGATTTTTACTTTTTTCTGTTTTTTCAGCGTCGTCGTCTTTTTCTTTATCAAAGCCTGCGTTATCCTTTCCTCGTTCACCAGTTTCGTCGTTTGATGTTACCTTGACGACAATCTCTTCGTTCTTGTTATCTACCAAATACGGTTCAACATCCGGGTACATGATCTTAGAACAAATTAAGGCCGCCGGGACTGACATTACCGACGCCGACATCAGATATGATGCTGGTACCTGTGATCAACATGTATGTTTTGTATTTATTTTTAAAGCAAACCACTGGACCAGGTTAGTTAAGCCAGTAGCGCGTATGGCTGCTATCAATTCAGGGGTCGTGAGTCCAAATACCCGCCCGACCAAAGTCTCCCTGAAGATTTTATGCAACATGGCGTCTCATTGTCATCCGTCTCTCACCACTGATGCAAGTTGGAAAGTTAACAGTTACTTGCAGAAATACGTGTTATGTACTACTGATTAACCCAAGTTTCAGGATCCAAGGAAAGAGTGATTAGGTTATCTGATCGTCTGTTAGCAGTCGTTGGCATAATAACGACGCTGAATATTCAAACAAATCACTTCATGTTACTGTAACATGAGTTTTGAGATTGTCTTCATAACCTTGATGAGATCTAGATCTATATGTAACTTATGTTGGGGCCTATATGTAACTTATGATGGGGGCCTATATGTAACTTATGTTGGGGCCTATATGTAACTTATGTTGGGCCTATATGTAACTTATGTTGGGGCCTATATGTAACTTATGTTGGGCCTATATGTAACTTATGTTGGGGCCTATATGTAACTTATGTTGGGGCCCATATGTTACTTACGTTGGGGCCTATATGTAACGTATGTTGGGGCCTATATGTAACTTATGTTGGGCCTATATGTAACTTATGATGGGGGCCTATATGTAACTTATGTTGGGCCTATATGTAACTTATGTTGGGGCCTATATGTAACTTATGTTGGGGCCCATATGTTACTTATGTTGGGGTCTATATGTAACTTATGTTAGGGGCCTATATGTTCTTATGATGGGGGTCTATATGTAACTTACGTTGGGGCCTATATGTTACTTATGTTGGGGTCTATATGTAACTTATGTTAGGGGCCTATATGTTACTTATGATGGGAGCCTATATGTAACTTACGTTGGGGCCTATATGTAACGTATGTTGGGGCCTATATGTAACTTAGGTTGGGCCCTTATGTAAAATATCATCTATTCGAGTAGCGAGCATCAGGGAATATTCAAACGACAGCTAACAAACATCCTTGTGTCTTTATGCAGCTCGTCATACATGTGGCTTTTTGTTGATCTTTTTGCTAGTTACTTTCCCATTTGAGGTAGATTTGGTCTTAAACCAGAAGTTGAACAGAAGTTGCCTGCTTGAATTCACTCATAGTTAAACTATGAGATTGTTCTGTATAAATGATCATAAAGGTAACCATAAAGTCATAAAGGTAACCATAAAGTCGTAAAGGTAACCATACTAAACTCAGGTTATTCCCTGGAGTATATGTTGTTTTTATTAAATCTAAAAATACAGCAATTTCCATTTGAAATTGTTTTAACTTGATGTTTCGTCTTGGGTAGGGAATAGGTTGGGTGGGTGGGGGTCACGATTGTCATATTTCAGTTTTATTGGTGCTAAGTACCCAGTACAAATCAATATTTTGATAGGAAGGTTTCGGTTATTTACGTTCACCAAAATTGTTTCACTTTGAAGACAATTTGGTAATCTTTTTTCTTTGATATAGCACACATAGTGTGTATCTACTATCGATTGTTGATAACTGATACTGTCAGTAGAACTTCTCTCAGAGGCGTACCTGCCTTTACGCATGCACATTATTTTGACTTTTTGTATTATAATATCTTATGGAAATGCTCTTTTTTCGATTGAGTGTATGTGGGGGTGGGGGTGGGGATGGGGGGGGGGGGTGGTAACCACGAAAACCGACATGCACATCATTTTTCTTTGGTTAGCTACGTCACTGCCTCTATTTGTTACTCTATAAAAATAACATTTAAAAATGAACTTATATAAATATATACTAGAGAGGACTTTTAAGACAGCAGAAAACTGAATAAAATATTTCATACAATTGACAACGATTTAAAAGATGTGCTTTAGTTGTTTCAAATTGTATTTGAAGAAATCAATTGTGACCAGTAACAAAGTATTCTGATATTAAGTACAACATATGCATAAACAGGAAGTGACGACATGAGTCGGTAACTTGGAACAGTAAATAGCAAAACGGACGACAGGAAGCTTAAATCTGGGTTACGGGTGCGCCACTCTGGAGGAGCAAGGTTGTAAAATACAAAGAAGTACTAAGAACTTTGCTTTACCCCAAACGATATAAATAGTAGGAGAGACACCCCAGCACACGAGGCCGTTCCATTCGTCAGGATGGCAAACAGTCCAGATATTGGCATATCATCTAGGTACTGGACTACAATCAATGTAGATTCCGCCTGAAGGTAAACACAATGTTTTATTGCTATATTAGTTGTTTTTTTCATAATTAACTTATAATGTGTGAGAATATATAAAACGTTTTAATTTAGGAAACGGCTTCACGTGTTCATTTCATTATTTTTTAAGTTTACAACAAACTACTGCGGTATTCCGTTGGAGGCCATCGCGGCATTTTTTTTTTTAATCAAGTCAAGTCGAAACAACGAAACTACGATGATGAAAAGTCGAAACAACGAACTTACGATCTGCGATGGTGAAAAGTCGAAATCATTTTTCACCATCGTAATTTCGACTTTTCACCATCGTAGTTTCGTTGTTTCGACTTGACTTGATTAAATAAATATGCCGTGATGGATCCCAACGGGACACCGTAAACTACAGCTGACTCAATTGCAAATATGTGTTTATGTTTACTACAAAATTGCGAGCTATGCTGGAAGTGTGCACAGTGAACAAAGACGAAAGTTTAGCAGCATCTTGTATACGTACACCTCCGAGCAATATGTTTGCGCATGCGTTAATCGCTTCCGGTGCAGAGACATCGAGACACAGCGCAACAACTTTTCCAAGCGTGCTGACGATATATTGAATGATTCCAAAATATATTAAAACTTGTATCATTGAAGAGAAGAGCACAATTGTTGGGGCCGTCTGAAAGGAATAAAAATACATGATGTATACGTACGTCGAAGTTCATTAACAATACTCAAAATGTCAAACGGTATAATGTTCATCAGAAATGATACACTTTCAAGGTCTAGTTTAACATTCTGTATAGCAGAGACATATAATAAACAGAGGTAAGTGATATTCAACGTATCTCCAATAAAAATCATTACTGCATATGACCAGCGCGGACAGTGGCGTAGCTTCCTATAGCGGGCACTGTAACCACGTGCCTACACTTTTTTTCTGAGAAATCGAAAAAAAAAATGCAAAAAATGCAACATAACATATTAAGAATAATCAGGCCCCTATTTTTATATTTCTATTTCCTTACAATATAGTTTGAAAACCCTAAACGTTAAACTTGTGCACTGAACGTAAGATATTCAAACACAATATACATGTATTGAATTGTTTTATTAAAATAATGTATATGAACATTACGGACAAGCAACCTAACCGACGAAATGCTTACGACTTATTTAATGACAGCATTTGCGGTGAAATTTAGAGAGAAAAACAACAGCAATTATAGTCTTCAAAATTATGTAGGTGCTGGGAGGTGGGTCTGTCAATAAGTTAGTATATAGTAGGCTATTAGTAGATGTCCATTTCTCAAGAACGTTAAAAATTAGGGGAATTTTAACGGTGTTACGCAACATGTTAATGAACTTTGAACTTACGAAAGTATAGATATATAAATATCATATAACCTGGAAAACAAATTTATGATCAGCGTAATTATCACCAAAAGCAAACACCGACCCCACTTTGGCGTAATTTATAAATTCTTGTAGGCGATCAGTAAACCACGTGATAACAGTTGAACCTGAAACACAAATAACAATAATATAGTATATTTAGAACGGGATTCCCGTGGGATTACAAAAAAATACATATTTGACAATACATACCAAAATGTTCAGTGTCACCACAATCGTACATACGGCTAATTTCGGCCAATTCCGTCATCCTTCGGCATTGAACCTTGAATGTAGACATTCGGCTTCTTCGGCGGATTATGCGAAAAAATCTAGTATATGTCTCACCATCTCACTGTTTATGTGTTTTCGCTTTATATACATCATCATGCCACATCAAATAAATTGTAAAAAAAAAATAGTATGAAGCAAAGTGATAGTTTTGGTACAGTTTTGGGGGATAGAGGATATTGTTTATCAAGTACGACACAAATCTGTAGAACGGACCCAGCTCTCCCGATTTTGTCCGTTAAATAGCAATGTTGGGAAAGCCACATTTAAGCATGTTAATTGGTCAATTGCTTCAAATGAACGATTAAATGACGTCACAGTTTGGTAAGGAATTGTGGGACAGGCATTGAAATCCCTGCTTTTTCATTGGTGGGTATTAGACCTGATTAGGGAGATATCAGGTTCTGAAATAGACTTAGTACGACATACAACGGTGTTGCTACGGTTAAAATGAACAAAAAAAAGAGTGAAATTTATAACATTAGCCGTTGATTTCAAGTTACTTTATTAGAAAATAGCTAAAGAATAGGCCATTATAAATTAATTGCTAGGTTGTCATCCAACTTTTTCTTAAAGAGGGGAATAGGGTGTATTTTATTTTAATTTTAGTTGTTTACAAAAATAAAATAAAAATAAAAATAAATAAAAAATAACAATTTTGAGTTTGAGTCAAAGTTTTTAGACGCAAACGATTTTTATGGATATTTCACAGACTATAGTTTCCTCCATAGTAGTGTTACTACAACAAAATATACTTTTAACTGTTTCATCTATATGCCTACTCTGAACCCTCGATGGAATAAAAATGACGTTAAATATTCAATCAATCAATCAATCAATCAATCAATCTGAACCTTTACTCTGTTTTAATTAAAAAAACTTGAGTCCAAACCTTCATCGGAGCTGGTTACCAGATAACCAAGTATGAATTGTAGCGCTAGTCCCCAGAATACTGTGTGCCAGTTGATCTGAAAGTTAAAAAGAGGGTATATTTTAACTTAACTATTCGTCTTCTTCTTGGTCGCCATCATCATTCTCATCATTATAATCATAAGAATCGTGATGGTCGCATCACCATAGCCATAGTCTTCATCATCAACAATGTGATGCATTATTACTTTCATTTTGATACCATCTTCAGCAGCAACAGCATCATCATCATCGTCATCATCATCGTCGTCGTCGTCGTCATCATCATCTTTATCATCTTTATTATCATCATCATCATCATCATCATCATCATCATCATCATCATCATCATCATCATCATCATCATCATCATCATCATCATCATCATACTCATCATCATCATCATCATCATCATCATCATCATCATCATCATCATCGTTATCATCATCATCATCATCATCATCATCATCATCATCATCATCATCATCATCGTTATCATCATCACCATCTTCATCATCATAATCATCATCATCATCATCATCATCATCATTATCGTTATCGTTATCATCATCAGCATCAGCATCATCAGCAACTTCATCATCATCATCATTATCTACATTTTCAATCAATATTATTACCGTGGTAATCATTATCATCACTATCACTATCACAAGCTCATGGTAATAATAATTATGTATAATACTACTTATAATTCATCGTCATCATCATAATCATGATTATAATTATCATCATCATCATTATCATTTTAAAGCATAAATAAAGTATCTAACATTTAATCGAAATATGTTTTAATCGAAACTTGGCAACGTCTTGATAGCTTTGCTGTGTAGATACGGTTCTGCAAAAAAATGTAAACTGACAAACTGCCAATTATTTCCACTCAATCCATTTCTTTTTCAAGTTCGCCTGGCATTGATTCTGCTCATTTCGGTTCGAGAGCAATAAAAATACAATACATTTTAGTCTGTAAGACGGATCCATTCGGACCACCACGCCGATTATTCTAATACCAAAGGATGACGGAATTGGCCGAGTATGTACGACTGATACGGGCCAAGCTTTCCCAGTTGGGAGTTCAGGTTCTGGGATAGACTTCGATATATTTTGATAAAACGTTGACAGTTTATTACGTACCTTTCGTTTATGTTTCGAAATAGCTACCATCAGTAGTATAAACGCTACAATCCCGAGAAGTGACCGCAGTTTGGAAATGTCCTTCATTGCAACATTGACCACGAGGAACACGATCAAGATAGACGACCATGCTATATATAAACACCTGTATGTGAAATAAATATATTTAAGTAACATTCAGTGTAATTACACGTAAACAAGCTTCTCGTTATATGTCACGTTGCCTTGTTTTCTACAACATTCTGAAACTGAAAACACGAGTATTGACAGAAAATCAAAGTTGCAAACTTTGAAACTTCGCAGCCGAGAATACATACTTTCTTCCTGAAACTTATACGGTATTGACTGACATGCAAATGTCCTGACGTCTAGTACCGACAGTAATAACAGCAAAAATACACATTGATATTTTCCTATATTGCTTTCCTCTTGTTATGATGAAAAAAAAAACAGTTTAAACTGATATAACTTAAATATTTGTATTTCACACTTTAATGTCAAAAGCGATCAAATGTAACAAAATATTATGTCATTATTTTTTTTTTTATCCCTTTTTTTGTATCCCTTTCAAAACAATCGATATGCATGCATGTTGGGGGTATTTCAGTTTCATGTTTTCATTATTCAGATATATGCTTTTCATAAAAAAAAGAAGTTTGTGGGATGGGGGTGAAGGGTTGGGGGGTGGGGGTCGCTTTAAGAAAGCATGCCACACTTACCACCGTATAATTCTAGGCCGTCTTCCGTAGAAATACGCACTTTTGATAGCGCGACTACTACCCTCAAATAAACTCTTCAAATTGGTATTACCTAGCAAAAACCGCCAAGTCAAGAGTAAAATTCCAAAAACTGTGAACACTGTCAAGCGGACAGATCCTTCGTCGCCAAAATGACAATACATCGCATATCCATAGTAGGCCAAATATGTCACTAAAGCAATAATATTTATTGCTGTTTTGAAATGCTTTTTAATTTCGGTGCAACAACCAACGCACTGTTGTGATGCATTCAAGTCAGAGTCAAAACCATCTTCTGGGTATCCGTTTTCATCTGAAGATGTCTTAGATTCTAAATCCTGTACGTTTGATACTTTTGTAAACATTTCACCATTTACAGAAAATGATTTCACTGATTTGAGTTCCATTTTGAACACTTAACACTTAACACTGCTGTTTTAAGATCAAACTGGATGTTGAAGACGCTTATCTTACCAACTGTACACACATTTTAGTCGTTACGGATAAATGAGCATGATAGCGCCGTCTTCATCACGTGACGTATGTTAATGAGGCTATTCGGTTACCAGTGCAGCGTAATAGGACTCACACCACTATTATCTTTTTCTTTCTCTTTTTCTTCTTTTTTTCAGGGCTTTGTGTTGTAGTGATTCATTTTTTCCTATTTCTAACCAATTATGTGTCATTTTAAAAGTGTTGGCTCGAACCGCATCCTGGGCGAATAGTTGATATAATATTACTCTGGAAATTAATAGGTATCACAAAACCATTGAAGTAAAAAAAAAACAAACTCGTCAAGGTATGATTGTTTTTCATTATAATTGCATATCTTGAACCAGTGAAGAATTTGAGCCAAGACACATTCTGCAGACTGTGTTTTGGACATAGCTGTTACAATCTAGCCATATGGGAAATGCAATAGTGGTGTGAGACGTAAACAACGCAACAGAGCACCCATCCTGCATGAAGATTCTTCTGACCTATTCGTATAAGGGAGATTGTGTGATTTTTCTGCTATTACAACGCATTTGTAGGTCTGAAAACACTCGTAAACTCGCCACAGAATGCATAAATAAACTGAGTATGAATCCACAGTTCTGGGACACTTTGGGACAAGTATCAATGTCCTGAAGTCAGTTCGACCTCGTGCTGAGTGTTATGTTTAGCTTGGAGAAATCAGAAGGATTCAAAGTTGTACTGGATTCCAGAAGGCTTGGTATACACCCCCAAACAACCGATATCTCCGCGACAGTGACAGCACTGATATTTGCAGGAGAGAATACAAGATGACATATACTCAAACCCCATCTTTCTCTGGACAGCAAGAGTAGTGGCTGACACCTCACCACTGGAAGATCTCTCCCTCTCCTCTCCTCTCCTCCCCCCCCCCTCTCTCTCTCTCTCTCTCTCTCTCTCTCTCTCTCTCTCTCTCTCTCTCTCTCTCTCTCTCTCTCTCTCAGGTGTGATATTTGTCTGAACAACCCAGAACTCGGATATTATACATTATGTTAACTGTAAATAGCCATTGGAATACTATTGGCCATGACCATGATATGTTTTAATTGCTGAGCTAAATACGATTTGAAATATCTCATCTCATTATTTGGAAGAAAAATAATTTACATATTTTATGAGTGGAAAACATGGACATACATTACAAAGTATCATTTTGTTTACATGGTTACATTGGAAATCATTGCGTCTAAATAGATGAAATGACCATATATCGTTCTTCCACAACCACATTCGCCGTAAAAGAGGCATACTCTAACTGATCATTGTGGTAGTAGAATTATATTCATCAGAAGGTGACTGGCATAATCTAGTACATATATAGCGGGAGAGCTTGACTAGATAAACTCAAAACAAATCCTTGATCTAAAATAGTCCCAACCAACATGTTCTGGCTTTTAACCCGCTGGTCTATTGATTAATACGCCTACAAAAGAACTAGTCCCAGTGACTTGTAAGACAGCAGTGATAATGTAAATCCAGAGTGTTATCATAAGAACTACATAGGTATACTGGATCGAGTTTCGCGATAAACTTAGCGACGTTAACATGTGATAGGTCGCGCTGCACAGTTGAATGTTGTTCTTTGTTCTATAAAATATATTAGGATAATCGGCGAGGTGGTCCGAAAAATAAACGGGCACTCAATAACCATGCCCCGAACCCGCGATTCAATTCCGTCTGACCCCATTTGTTGACTAGGTTAAGTTTTGTCAAATGATATTCAAGTTGAACAAAACTTAATATAACATGTTTATTTACTTTCAGATATATAGATTATGATTGCAGGTAATCAACTATGGAAAGCTAACGGGTATGGAACGCCGGAGCTGTCTCGAGTTCAGCATTGACATCTTAAAGGGTCATTGTATTGATATCTTGGATTGTCGTGTCATAGGTGGTCATCGTGTTTGGTTACAATGGCATTATGTTGGGTCGTATTAACATTATGTTAAGTAGTCGTATCATTATGTTGGGTTGTAGAAACATTGTATTGGGTTGTTCACTCGTTGTGTTGAATTGTATTGGATTGTCATAGAATTGGGTTGCTCATCATTATGTTTTACAATCATTAAGTTGTGTTGTCATATCATTGTGTTCGGTTGTATAATACATAGATTGGGTTTTCATTGTATTGTGTTCGGTTGTCTCAGCATTACGTTCGGTTGTCTCAGCATTATGTTTGGTTGTCTCATCATTATGTTCGGTTGTCTCAGCATTACGTTCGGTTGTTTCATCATTATGTTGGGTTGTCTCATCATTATGTTGGGTTGTCTCAGCATTACGTTCGGTTGTTTCATCATTATGTTGGGTTGTCTCATCATTATGTTGGGTTGTCTCAGCATTACGTTCGGTTGTTTCATCATTATGTTGGGTTGTCTCATCATTATGTTGGGTTGTCATAACATTATTTTCGGTTATATAATCATTGTATAAGGTTGCAATTACATTGTGGTTGGTTGTCTCATCATTATGTTCGGTTGTCATGGCATTGTACTTGGTCGTCTCATCAATATCGGTTATGTTTACATTCTGTTCTGTTCACATGTAATTATGATCGATCGACACGTCCTTATGTAAGGTTCGCATACCATTATTTTGTTATGTTGTTGTGCTAAAACCAAAGAGAACGATGGTCAACTCGTATTCCCCCAGATGACGTCAATAGCTCCGTTTGAGCTGTGTGATTTGACTCATTACTAACCGATTTTTTGGTTAGTTATTATAGCGCGGGATGGTTTGGCGACATGACTTATTTTAATAGAAATATGCTCATAAAAACTTTCAAATTCCATATTTCCTTGAAGTAAATGTTAATAAACTTCACGTTGATATTTTGAATACATGCATTTATTTCTAAATAGTATATAATCCATGGATTTTCTAAATAGTATATAAACTATGGATTTTAACAAACATATACATATACATCACCCGAACCGTTTACACTTTTCGCACCGGAAAGATTACTTGACATGATCATACTGTTTCTGCAAGAGACGGCATTATCTCTTTGATTCACCAAACCGTTTAAATCAGAACAATTTGAGTTATGAATGTCGTTTAAGTGTTTCGGTCATTGCGGAACTCCTGACTTGTTACGGAAAAACTTCGAATTAAATAGTTATCCCAGGGTCCATGCAGTGGTAACACAAGCGGACATCGCACGTCCGCAGAGGGAGGCGTGTATGGAAATGCTTCTAGTTTTCAGCAGGAGAAAATTGCAAACATCTCCTCTATGTCGGATCAAGAGTTGATGCGTTTGCAAGACAAATGAAAGTAACACGGAGAAAAGGATCCAACATACAGCGATTGGTCGCAGTTTTTTTTCCAACGAACGATAACTCTAAAGTACTCACAATCAGCCAATCTCTCGTTTCAGATTATTGGCGAACTTTACACCAATGGCCGCGTTAGTGACATTTAAATGTATATGGTTTGATTGTTTTCATCGTGCTTAGGTGGGTTCGGAATTAGAAGTGTAAATACGATTACAAATCGAACATAGGATGGATAAATAATAGATCGGATGAAAATTTTTAACTGATTATACAACTTGACACGATAATGAGACAACCTAACACAATGCAATGAAAACTCAATACAATAATTACATAACCGAGCACAATGCTATGGTAACCCGACATAATGATGGGATAATCCCACACAATACAATGACAATCCAATACAATAATCATATAACCGAACACAATGCTATAACGACCCAACATAATGCTATGACAACCCAACATAATGTTATGACAACCCAACATGATGATGTGACAGCAGTACATTATGAGTGGGCAACCAAACATAATGCTATTACAACTGAGCACAATGAATTTTACAACCCAACACAATGCTATGACAACCCAACATAGTGTTTATACAACCCAACATAATGTGTATGCAACCCAACACAATGTTATGACAACCTATCAAAATGCTATTACAACTGAGCACAATGAGTTTTACAACCCTACACAATGCTATGAAAACCCAGCATAATGTTTATGCAACCAAAAATAATGAGACAAACCAACACAATGTTATAACAACCTAACATAATGCTATAACAACTGAGCACAATGAGTATACAACACAATGCCATGACAACCCAACATAATGTTATGACAACCCAACACAATGTTATGACAACCCACACACTGTTATGATACCCCAACGTTATGCTATGACAACCAAACATAATGATGAGACAACCGAACACAGTGCCACGACAACCCAACATAATGATTATACAATTTAACACAATTATGAAACAACCCAGCACAATGCAATGACAGCCAAATACTATAATACATAACCAAACACAATGCTATGACAACTCACCATAATGATAAGACAACCTAACACAATGCAATGACATCCCATTACAATTATTATACAACCCAACACAACGATTTAACGACCCAATGCAATGACTCTACAACCCAACACAACGATTCTACAACCCAATGCAATGACTCTACAACCCAACACAACGATTGTACAACCCAATACAATGACTCTACAACCCAACACAACGATTGTACAACCCAATGTAATGACTCTACAACCCAACACAACGATTGTACAACCCAACACAACGATTGTACAACCCAGTGCAATGACTCTATAATCCAAAATAACGATTGTTCAACCCAATGCAATGACTCTACAACCCAACACAACGATTGTACAACCCAATGCAATGACTCTACAACCCAACACAACGATTGTGCAACCCAGTGCAATGACTCTACAACCCAACACAACGATTGTACAACCCAACACAACGATTGTACAACCCATGCAATGACTTAACAACCAAGCAAAACTATTGTACAACCCAACACAACGACTGTACAACCCAATGCAATGACTTTACAACCTAACACAACGATTGTACAACCCAATGCAATGACTCTACAACTCAACACAACGATTGTTAAACCCAACACAACGATTGCGCAACCCAATGCAATGACTCTACAACCCAACACAACGATTATACAACACAATACAATGACTCTACAACCCAATACAACGATTCTACAACCCATCACAATGACTCTACAACCCAACAATGACTCTACAACCAAACACAATGACTCTACAACCAAACATAAATGATGTGGCAACCAAACAAAATGTTAATGACACAACACAATGATAGGACAAGACAACACAATGGTAGGACAAGCCAATACAATGATAGGACAAGTCAACACGATGATAGGACAAGTCAACACGATGATAGGACAAGACAACACGATGATAGGACAAGACAACACAATGATAGGACAAGACAACACAATGATAGGACAAGACAACACAATGATAGGACAAGCCAACACAATGATAGGACAAGTCAACACGATGATAGGACAAGACAACACAATGATAGGACAAGCCAATACAATGATAGGACAAGTCAACACGATGATAGGACAAGCCAACACAATAACCTCCTAACCAAAGACAATGACACGACAACCCAAGATAATAATACAATGACCCAATGCTGAACATAAGATAGCTCCGGCGTTCCATACATCTCATCTGAAAACAGTATAGTTTCATGCGACTTTTTTATGTAAAAGAATTAGTTGCCTGTGAAATTTGAATGATTAATTTGCCAAATTATTAATCCATTGCATGTTATTTTATAAACATATAGTAGAGAGATGCAAATTTCCAATCCTTCTATATAAGTCTTTGCATAGAAATAAAGAATAATCGTTCATTTAGCACGAAGAAATTCGTTTAGAACTAAGAAATAGAAATTAAAAATAAAACGGCATACACACTATATACCAATCATAATATTTAATATAATCCTCATTTCTTCTTCTTTAAAAATGCATTTTCCTTATTTTAATGCTCATTTTTTTATTTGAATGGCATTATTGATGTATTTTGAATATTTTGATAGCATTGTCATGTTTGAATTGTAAATTTAGAAAAAAAAATGATGCTTGGAAATAGGGGTATGAATACATGATTTCTTAAGTCTACTTTCACTTTGTCACCAGTGTACACACTGAGCAGAAAAAAAAATGACACATGACCCCTACTTTTCTCATCATAGTTTGATAGTGCAGAGGTTGACAAATAGTAAAAAATAGGTTTCACTTCTTTCATTTGGGATTCTCTATGAATGACAAGCCTTCAAAATTTTATTATTTACTATAGAATAAAGAACAAAAATCAATGGTTGGTTTACACCTTAATGCAAACAACGAATCGTGTGGAACCGGAAGTGCACCCGGGGACGCTCGGGGGTCCTGAAGGCTTTACAAATTATAGTGCTGTTCACTCTTCGCACAGAGTATCAGACACGATTGTGTTGTCAATGGCGGATCTACTCTTTAAAAAACGGCACACCAATTCATTAAAATTCACAATATTCTACTGCAAAACACGCGTGTCCGTTCAGATTTTGTGTTGCCCCCACTATACTAAAATCCTGGATCCGCCCCTGGTTGTTCCTTTTCCCATGTGGTCTTGTTCGGATAGATGGAAAATTCCTACTGCACTGGGATACGCGTATACTAAATTTAATTGAATCAACTGCAATAAGATATCCACATTTATCGCGTGCAGCACTTATCATAAACATGGTAAGTGATACGGCTAAATACTAATGTTCTGTTTATTGGCATTAAACAAACTGAGATATCTTCGTTTATTACATATAACGAAGGATACAGACTTAAAGCGACATAACCAACATAACCAGCATTGGAAGATATTCAGTCTTTTTATAAAGAAAGAAACAACTTGTTAATGAACGGCAAAGATTTTCGTGAATGCTCATACATTTATAACGCCCGATACCTCTCTTAAACGTGAACAAATAGTGTTTTTAATATAAATTTACTGATCTGTATTTCTTATTTGCACATTAGCTGTTTCGCTTACGGAATATATCGAAAATTTTCAGATTCAATCGTATAAAGTCGGCAAAGATTTATAAATGCATCTATGGACAATCTATTTTGTTGGAATATACTTTTTTTAACGTAAAAAGCCGTTTATGAAACTCTGTAGGATAATAGTGTTGCCATTGAAATAGCAAAACAAATTAATACTTGACACGGGAATCGAACCCATAATTCAAAATTCATTTATATGATCACTGTGCCATGTAGGAATATCACAAGTTCGGCCGTGTAAATTTAAGTTTAAACTTAACCGCTCATTTGGGTTGCATCGATGATATCCGGAAATTTCCGTACTTTTGCGGATATAAATACTAGATCATTTACGTTATCCAATGTTCAGGTCTTATTCCTGATAGCTACAAGTTATGCTTAATATTGCAATGATACCAGTTATTTATTGAATTAAAAGATTAGAGAATACTGGTAACACCGCTTTAAATGTACTCTCTTGTGATATTTTCTTAGAGGTCATAATATATATATATATACTCATTACATTTTACACTTTTTTAAACGCTGGTTATTTTAGGCTGGAGCAAAATCAGTTTAAAATAGATTTTCTATTCATGTCAAACTTTGCCCCAGAGGTTAAAATATGGTAGTAAGTGATTGTAGCGTAATATCTGCACTACGTGAAATACGAAATTCATGGTGTTGCACGTAATATTTTTATTGATTTTTTTTTGCACACGATAATTGAGTTTATTTAATGAAATTGAATTGATACATTATAAAAGCACACTATTTTTTTTTACTTTTATTACTTTCATACTTTTGATGTTTGGGTGTAATCATTTAACAATTGCTCGGCTAGTGACACGATACCAACAAACTGGCTTCGTCCGGAACCTCCGCCTGGCAGACCGAACGTAACGACAGCTAAACATGATGTCAATCCGAGGGTCTCGCGCCTGCTCAATCGATTCCATAATTACTCACTCAATTTAAAGGAGAACCATAGCATGAAGATACAGTGAGATCATATAGTACTTTTATTTCAAACAGGGAGATACTTGAAATCACAATAATAATAATTCCGATTGTGTCATCTTTCTAAATATATTTAATGCGGGCAGATGAAATGAAAGTGAATTTTAAAACAAGTTACATCAAGTCAACGGAGGTTTACACTGAGCAATGTATTGCCCTTTGTAGTCTTACTATTGACCATTTACTCCCCCCCCCCCCCCCCCACACCCCCACCTCCACCCCACACACACACAACACCACCACCACTACCATCCCACTCCTCCCAAGAGTAAACAACAGTTTCCCGTGTTTACATTGATCTATTGTTTTGTACTGTTGCACAATTCACCCACTTCTTCGTTATTATGTATGGTTAGCCCAGTCGGTAGCGCGTCTGACTATCGATCCAGAGATTGTGACGATTCGAATCCCGCGCCCGGCAACAGTCTCCTTATGACTGATCTATAACACTGCGTCTCATTGTCACTCATCGCTAGCCGTTGATTCAAGAGGAAAAGTAATATATGAGTACTGACTAATCTTCCAAGATCCCAGAAATGAGTGATTAGTTTAACTAATCGTCTGTTAGCCCTCGATGACATACAGTTCACGCTGAATATTCAAACAAACCAGTTATGTCTCACATATAAATAATCATGTGACATCAAACCTGCGTCCGTTCACGAACAATACCAGCAACTGAGCATGTGCACAGACTGCTAGTTATCTTTACACAGACACTTGGAATTTTCAGAAATTTTCTCCCAAGATCAAAAACTTTCTTCAGCAATCCTTATTGAACCCATAACATTTTTACATGACCTAAATATGTTAATTTGGATAATTCCGAGATATTTCGATGTGAGTGCAGCACGCTAATTCTCTCAGCCTCATCATTAGCTTGTTTACGCATGCTCCGCTGTCTGTTTACGCATGCCAATAATGTTGTATAACTCCCGCTTCAAACATTTTGTATAAGAAGTGCTACTGTGCGGACTAAAGTATAAAAAATGGAGGTATTTCTATTTGCTTAATATGATATATAAAGGGGGTCTTATTTTTTTCCACTCATTATTTTGATTTTTTTACATTGATGTCATGTTTTTTAAATTTTTGAATTGTTAAGAAGTGATAGTTATATATTATCTTCTTAATTATAACTTTTTTTATTTTAATTGTAATATACCGAATTGTAATATAATTATACCAGTAGTTATGAGTGTAAGACAGATCAGCTCTAATTGAAAACCTCAATTTCTGGAAATTGATAGTATCCATAAAAGTGACATGACGGTATATCCACAGATAAGCTGTATACGATAATGATCATTTTAGCTATAAATGGTAAATGTCAACAGGCAACAGCTAAAAATGATAAATGTAAACAGAAAATAGCTATAAATGGTAAATGTTAACAGGCAATAGCTATGTAAACAGAAAATATTTATAAATGAATGTAAACAGCCAATAGTTATAAATGATATATGTAAGCAGACAATAGCTATAAATGATAAATGTAAACAGCCAATAACTATAAATGATAAGTGTAAACAGTCAATAGCTATAATAGCTATACATGATAGATGTTAACAGGCAATCGCTATAAATGCTGAATGTAAACAGGCAATAGCTATAAATGATGAGTATAAACAGAAAATAGCAATAAATGATGAATATAAACAGAAAATACCTATAAATACTGAATATAAACAGGCAATAGCTATAAATGATGAATGTAAACAGGCAATAGCTATACATAATGAATATAACAGGTAATACTTATAAATGAGGAATGTAAACAGGCAATAGCTATAAATGATACATGTTAACAGACACTAGCTTTACAGTAAATGATGCATGAAAACAGGCAATAGCTTTAAATGATGAATATAAACATGCAATAGATATTAATGATACATATATATATATATATTACAGGCAACAGATTAAAATGATGAATGTAAAAAGGCAAAAGCTATAAATGATGAATATAAACAGAAAATAGCAATAAATGATGAATATAAACAGAAAAATACCTATAAATACTGAATATAAACAGGCAATAGCTATAAATGATGAATGTAGACAGGCAATAGCTATACATAATGAATATAACAGGTAATACTTATAAATGAGGAATGTAAACAGGCAATAGCTATAAATGATAAATGTTAACAGACACTAGCTTTACAGTAAATGATGCATGAAAACAGGCAATAGCTTTAAATGATGAATATAAACATGCAATAGATATTAATGATACATACATACATATATATATATATATATATATATATATATATTACAGGCAACAGATTAAAATGATAAAATGATGAATGTAAAAAGGCAAAAGCTATAAATGATGAATGTAAACAGGCAATAGATATGAATACTGAATGTAAACAGGCAATAGCTATAAATGATGAATGTAAACAGGCAATAACTATAAATGATGAATGTAAATATGCAATAGATATAAATGCTGAATGTAAACAGGCAATAGCTATTAATGATGAATAAATACAAACAGGCAATAGCTTTAAATGATGAATGTAAACAAGAAATCAGTAGTTGTGCCTGTAACAAATTGCTCTTTCATAGTTTTCAAAATCTTTGTGATTTAAGTTCAATAAATGTTTAGTTACTGACCCGAAATGTTAAGAATTTCGAAAATCTTAGTTAATTTCCCAAACTGTAGACGTTATCGGAATGTTAAGTTGCTGGCCCGAAATGAGAACGATTTCGGAATGCGTAGTTACTGACGTGAAATGTCGACGACTTCAGTTGCTAACCGGAAATGTAGACATTTTCAGAATCTTCTACACAATCAAACACACAATAGTTTTCCTTAAACAGCCTTCGGATCAAAATTATAACATCGAAAATCCTAGTTGAACCATTTGTTTTAACTGTTTTATAATTATAAGATATTAACAGGAATAATGATACTAATGCAAAATAGTTACAGCTGAGAGAGAGAGAGAGAGAGAGAGAGAGAGAGAGAGAGAGAGAGAGAGAGAGAGAGAGAGAGAAGAGAGAGAGAGAGAGAGAGAGAGAGAGAGCGAGAGCGAGGGCGAGAGGGAGGGAGGGAGGGAGGGAGAGAGAGAGAGAGAGAGAGAGAGGGGGGATTTTTCTAGGGGCCTGTATTCGGCCACATTCCCAACCTAAACTAGCCTCAGTGGTTTCAAATTTCCATTAAAACTAGTAATTTCTAATCAGCAAAGAAAGTCCAAGATCCTAATCAGAGGTTGTATTTCACCATTTAAAAAATACGGACAGAGGGCTCATTTTTCACCATGTACTATCTCAACATTTCAAATATCGTCATGTTCAACATCATCATCAATTATTTCATGATTATCATCAATATTATAATCCCCAAAATCATAAACATTAATATCATAACTATAAACATCATCATCATTAAAAGAAAGCTTCGCATATGGCAAAGTGTCGGGGTTTTTTTTAAAGAAGAGCGAGATAATCAAAACCATATTTAGACTGTTATTGTGCAACTGCGTAGAATCCATTAGAAGTCATAAGCATCATCATAATCCATAAGCATAATTATTGACATCAATAACATCATCATCATTATCATCATCATCATCATCATCATCATCATCACCACCATAAGCATAATTATTATCATCATTAATATCATCATTATCGTCATCATCACCATGAACAACGGTAGCAGCAACACTAGCAGTAGTAGCAGCTACGGCATAATAAGTAGAGTAGGACAGTTGATGGTTGGCACGCTGTGAACTCGTGCACATTTCCCCACATACAGCTATATGAACGTTATACTTTTCGTGCATGGCACTACGGCATGCCAACTATTTTACTACGCTATTTTATTCAACGTAATTTTCGGGTTTATAGGCAATTACAGTAATCTGATTCTTAGATGTGTTATTGAATAGGAAATGAGGGATGTTCCATATGTTTAACACTTTTTTGGCTAGAATATTCGTGAAAACAAAAAGAAGAGCTCAGGGGCTGATTCAGGATTCAGTTAGCGGGGGAGCACTTAGGGGCGCAATACAAAATCTGAACGGGCGCATAAGTTTTTAAGTAGACAAAGTGTAGCTTTTAATAAAACATTGTAGGTTATTCAACGCCAACAGGAAGTTATGTTCCAGGTCCACTCTACAAAAACTCCAAATTACCATACATATTAAAAAAATCACGTTAAAACTGGATATGCAGATTGAACCTAGAACCTTGACGTAGATTTTCAGCAAATATATCGTATTACTACAATTGTCGCTTCTTACGACAAGCATGAGCCACAGTGATCCTATTCTTTCCTTCACTCATATGACTCCCTTGGACCACACAGGGGTTAGTAATTTTTAAAGAATAGATCCGCTATTGGAGTTTTAATATAAGTTGAACTGGATATGCCTTATAGATATATAACATGTTATGTGTTAAAAATGACGCGAAGCCCCATTGAAATATTTAGAAAAATCAAGGACTTAAATAGAGATAAAAGTTCTTGGATTCATTTACAACTTTATATGCCTTTCTATTTCAGGTTATGTTGATTCTAATGCACGTTTACCATATCGTGTCTGTTTTGGATTTTTCGTCCGCACATCCAAATCACGTGACTTCTTGTCCTGAGATGACACCATGCTCGTGTGACAATGAACTACTTCCAGACTTAAACAGTTCAATTACGGTTTGTATATTTCCTTTGAATAAGCCTCAAAAGAACACAAAAGAATATATAATGTTTTTTTTTATATGATTTCAATTACCTTCGTTATTTGCCTTTCTTAAAAAAAACAAACGTCTTGACACTTTGTGTAGTCTTCATTATCTGCGACGCTTGATTTTTTTAAAGACAAATGAATTTACTTTTTTTAAATACAACGTGGTTCCGATAAAGTATCTAATTGGTTAATTCAAACAATCGGACTATCTCAGCGATTTCCATAGTATTGTTTGGATGTTTAAAACGATTTCTTGTGTATTTGTCTAAGATATGTGTTAAAAAACAATACAAAGAAAACATATATATATAGGAATAATCATTTAAGCGCTAGTCCGCTGGAACAACAAATAGTATATATGGAAATCTCCGAGGTACTCCGCTTTTTTATTTCATCTAATCAGAAAGTTTAAAAGTATCTCGGTAAATATGTTCAAGGACATTTGTCTTTCGATCCTTTGAACGGTGATATTTAAGTAGTAGTGAGAAAGCTCTTAAAAGCATTTGACCATGTAAGACCCATATACGTCATGAGATGGTAATCATATCAAATATGTATTCGTCTCTTATAATTCTTATTAGAATAACGTATATTGTACATTTTATTTGTACTACAAACTGTATTATACTGGTCATACCTATTACCGCGAGTCTAAAACTTCGTGTCATGTAAATAATGGCATCAATTATAAACAGTTATAAAGTTACTTAAGCGTGCCGAGTAATAAACAGTTACGGTACGAAATGTAAACAAATGCCGACGCTAATGGAAGCTGGAGCTTGTCTGTGATATTGTTATTAAACAGGCATTCGCGGTAATAGGTACATCGCGGTATTAGGTATACAAGGGATATATACGGGTATATTTGCTAAGACGTTAGTTATCTATTGTATTTTCATTTTGAATTATCATATTTAATCAAATTGAAGTGAAAACTCCAATATCTGAACTTGGCAAACATTATTATGATAAGCCTAATATATTTAAAGATGTATCACCTATAACTTTATGTTCAGTATATGATGGAACGGTTATTAAATCACAAAGAGGAACAGGTGCCATTCGAAGATAATGATTGATTCCATCGTAGTTTGTCTTATTTATTAGGTACACAGATCGACCTTTTCCGTTTTATTCGTCAATGCTTTAACATAACCCGATACTGACCAATGAGTGAATTTATCGCGGGCCGCGATTAAGTATTTAAAGAATTTTAAACTACATATATAAAATACAATATAAATTATTGAACGGAAGATCCATAATATACGAAGTTTGATATAAATATGTAGTTTTACTACTAAGATCGAAACAATATCGGCGATATAGGCGAGGCCGCTTTAATTTAGATATCCGT
Source organism: Panopea generosa (assembly GCA_029582155.1). NCBI lineage: Eukaryota > Metazoa > Mollusca > Bivalvia > Adapedonta > Hiatellidae > Panopea > Panopea generosa. The sequence goes on along the minus strand of CM055909.1, from coordinate 56,073,246 downwards.
AAATACATGTTAACCTTTGCTTTAAATTAACCATTTATAATTGTAAAAATTATCATTGTAATACTTTATCATTACAGAGCAACTGGGTAATGGCCATGGTTTTAGACTGCCAAATGAGGGATTTAACGGTTATTCCAAATCTTACACCCGTAGCTGAATTCCACATCGAGCGTTTGTGGTTGGATTACAACCAGATTGAGAATGTCACCGAAAACGACTTCCGTGAAATAAAAGTTAAAGAAATTCTACTTAATGGAAATAATATCAAATCGATTCACCAAAACGCGTTTAGAGACATGAAAGAAGACATTCTTAAATTAACTCTGTCAGAGTCAAGTGATTTAGAAATTTCGTCTCGTGGACTTCGGTTTTTATCTGGTATGACGAATTTACGCCATCTCGATTTGCGATCTACACGGCTTGAAGCCGATGTTCTGAAGAGGGGTATATTCGATGTTTTCAATCTAACAAGTTTACGATTTCTTAATATGGAGAACGTCAGCATGACGGATATTGAAGACGGTGCATTCAGTGGACTTCACTCTCTCCAAACTTTAGAAATAGGATATAACTTATTCGGTGAGCCCCCTATTGAGCTTAGACGACTTTCAAACTTAAATGAATTGTCTCTTAGAAATGTATATGGTATAAAACTGAAGAAAGACTCGTTTAAAGATATGCACAACTTGAAGAGTCTCATTCTATCAAATATCGGTCTAACGATATATCCTACCGCTGCCTTGGAACACCTCGATAATCTGGAGGAACTAGTTCTCTCATCCAATGAAATAACAAAACTGTCAGTTGATAGTTTTAAAGGAAAATATACGCTGAAACATTTGGACGTTGGGGGGAATCCCATCTCATTTGTTAAAAACATGTTCGGTAGATTGAGTTATAGCTTGACCACAATCACGCTCTCGGGGATGAACATCTCGCGACCACCTACCGAGATCTTACGAGAATTGCCATATTTAGATATTCTAGCAATGGAGAATTGCAATATCACAGAGGTAGACGAGAATTTCTTTGCTGGCCTATCTCTTTCAAGTGTTGACTTATCTTATAACAGATACTTACAAACAGTTTCCCAGAAAGCGTTTGCTGGCATGAAAATGCCCTTGCGTCTGGAACTGCGCGAAGCGGCCCTGTCTGATATTTCATTTCTGATGGACTCGCCAGTATGTAGTTTGGAATTCAAATTTTTAGACCTTAACTATGTAGATATACAATGCGACTGTGAACTTGAGAAACTCGTGCACAGCGGACAACTTGGCGGGAACATGACCGCCACGTGTTATTTTGACGATCGGTTAAACATGTATTATTTCACGGTTTCCGAGTCAGAAATCATAAGCAGTTACCCTAGTGGGCTGGAATCAAAGTTGGTTTCTCGGTGTGGAAGAACAAGAAGAAAACACACGTGTCCAGATGTTGTAACAAACGGAATAAACACGTGTTTTAACGAAAATAAAGTTGCCATAACGGCAATACTGACCTTCACATTCATACTCGAGGTGTTAGTTTGATGTTTGCGCTTTACTATAGACGCATAAAAGCTATATGTTTCATTATATGATGCACAAACTTGTGAATTTCGTCGTCTAATTCCCATCCTTAAGTTAAAAGTTAAAATCCCCAGGGTGTGGATCTATGTTTATAGCTTTGAGTTGTGTCTATTTCGGACCTTGTAAAATAAACTAGTTTTTTTTAATTTTAATAAACTTTGGCAACAGTGAATATCCACATAACATAAGCCAAACAAAGTGTGTGAATTTATTGGAAAATATAAATAATATCCGGAGAATTAACGTTCAAACAGCGGCATCCCAAATCACCAACTATGCAGTTAGTAGCGGGTTTAACTACCATTTGCAGCAATACAAGCACTCATCCCCGCTTCATTGAAAGCAACCCATTGCTCCGCCCCTGAACCTAGACGTGGGGAAGCTCATAAACGTTTATCGATGGTGGCCGGCGAGTTTTAACGCGTCTTCCCAACTCGTCCAGGACATGCCCAGTTGAAGTTTTGCGTTTTTGAAGTCTTAAGTGTAATTTCCCGGGTGTGCATGCCATCTCTCACACGTGGTGGAGGATGAGGGAACATTTATAGATGCTTAATGTAAAACCTGTTTGCATTGCAAAAGACCTGGACTGCGTTCAGCACGGTTAAACAGGTTTACTTTGTTTATAAACTCAAACGATGAGGTAAACGGAAATCGGCCTACTCGGCTTTGTCCCTGCACTTCCCATTAAATCACGTGATTAAACAAGGCAGCTCGCGGAGGTGTTTCATGTTAGCTAACAAGATAAACGTTTAAGTGAACTGAACGCAGCCCTGATTCGGGAGATAACGGGGACCGGGATGAGCTATAGAAACACAGTAGTCTACATATCCCGAATCAGGTCTATAGTACCTAAATGAAATATCAGGGAATGCAATGACTCTCACGATTTCATAGCACTTGAACTATTACCAAACTGTGACATTCAATCTCCTCTAAAGAAAATGACCACTCAGCGTGATCATATCCCACTGCTATGTTACTGAACTCACTGCTATGTTGGGAGATCTGGGTTCGTTCTAGAGCCTCTAAATCGTGCTCTGCGCATGCTCAGTGTAGACCGAAGCTTACTGTAATAGTGCGGATATTGTTTTTGTGTAAATCAATTTATATTGTATGTGTCTGATAAGCATGATAGTTTCATAAAATCAAATTATTCGTTGGAAATACTTTTAATTTTAGTTAAGATTGTTTGCGTGAAAACGCAAATTCACTGGCTCCAAATTTGATTTGACCAATCAGATTTTGGTAGACGTTACCACCCTTTACATATTTGACTAAATATCACGTGATCCTTGTAAAGTAGTCATTTGATTCTTTCGGAAGAAGCCAACTTGTGGAGAGAAAAAATCCCCCACCCCTTTTTATGTGTTTATATGAATATATGTGAATATGTGCTATTTTGAATTTAAAAAAAAATATGAGAGTGGGTGGGGGTTATTATATGTTTATATAAATATATGTGGATATGTATTATTTTACATTAAAATATTATGAGGGCGGGTGTTTTTATATGTTTATATGACCATATGTGAATATGTGCTATTTTTGCTTTAAAAGTTATGAAGATGGGGGTTTATATATTTAGATATATAGACAATATACATTACAAAACCCCACCTTTATAATTTTTTTAAAATCAAAATAGCACATATTCACATATGTTCATATAAAGATATAAAACACATAAAAAGGGGGTGGATGGGGTAGGTTGGGTGGTTTGGTGCTGATATCTTTTTTATAATTTAAACACCGATACTGCCGTCTGTGTGATAAGTCCCTCGTTCCCAAATTATGACATAGGCATGTCCATGGTCCGCCATTTCTGGGAAGTTAAGTGGAATCCAACATAGTAAAAATGAAAATGTCAGTTGCAAATGCTGTCATTTAGCGCAATAATTTGGGAATAATTCAAGGAATGATCCAGACACCCTTGTCTACGCTGCATTCGCCAGTGCATGATAATAGGCAATCATGAGAATGTTAAGACTCCAACCTGAACGCCACAATATCTATATATCTCATTTTCACCATCACCGTCTTCTCGTGTGCTCAGTCCTCTTATAGGGCGGTATATACTTTCTAACTTGCATCCCCAACTTACATATAAATAATTTTCCTATCGACTTTCACCACTTGACAACTAACTCGCATGAGACTGATCAGGTTGTTGCGAGAGAAAAAAGTTTTTCACTAGTTCTTTCTTACAAGTGTCCGTTTTAGAAAGTACTATCTGCAATCATGGTAAGTTTTATTTTTGTACATTTAATAGTCGTTAGCGATTATGAAGTTTTGTATATATGTGTTGTAAAGATCTACTTGTATTAATTAATGATCTCACCAAATCATCCCATACTAAGTATATACTGTACTTGCAGTCGTTAACGTGCTCCGGCCGACCATGAGTTGTTTTTCATATAAACTGAAATTGATATTTCACCTTCAAACAGTCGTTATTTATTGAATAAGGACACTGTTGATGTTTTCAGTGTAACACCAATTTCCCATTTTTCACAACGAAACTTTGCGCAGACTACATAAACGACCACTTGTTTTTTGTTTATTACAACAACATTATCTGTTAACGGGTCCCAGTTTTTAAGATTTCTCCTTGTGGTTTAAAAATAGCTCGAAAAATGGGAGTGAGGGGATAAGGTTGTATCACCATCTCGTCTGATTAAATTTTAATTTTCGACATTGGAAATCATAGATTCAGTAAATTTGAAAATTACTGCATATAAGATTTTCTAAATCTTTTCAGCGTGAATGTATCAGTATACACGTCGGACAAGCCGGGGTTCAGATCGGCAATGCATGCTGGGAGTTGTACTGTTTGGAGCACGGTATCACGCCCGATGGCCAGATGCCCAGTGATAAATCGTTTGGTAAATGTGACGACTCGTTCAATACGTTCTTCAGCGAAACCGGAGCCGGAAAACATGTCCCAAGGGCCGTTTTCGTCGACCTGGAGCCCACTGTGATAGGTAAGCATTCGTAAAAAAATAAATAAGGCACCGAATTCATAACGTTATGTCAGTGAGTCGACAGTGTTTCCATTCAATGATTGGCATGGTATGTGAGATCTGTAGGGTACCATAGGACTACCTTTACTTAATAAAGTAATTTTTTTTAAGTTATTTTTTTGTGTGATAATTGCCCGTTGATTTAACTATACGTGTACATCTTAATTGTTGTGATCTTTTGTAGATATAATCATTGCCAGTTATGTTTGTAAGTTATTAATTGTTCCCGTTACATTTATTTAAATACGAAAACAGTCAATAAGAATAACTATATATACTGCTTTTTTCCGATGAAATAACACAATCAATGGCGTGAGTCAAGGAATTATATACAATTATATATATAAATCCTAGCGTAAATGTATAACTTGAATGCTGCCGAGTGTAGGTTCCATTGTTGTACTTAAGTACAAACCCGGGCAGGATTTTATCTTACAACCGACATCCACAATTCGCCTTACCGGTCTTACACAATTCTCTAGTGTGTCTTTCCGATCCGAGGACTCGCCTTCCCGAACGGAAGTATTCTTATTTTCACTTTCAAACGATTAGTCATATGTCCGGTTTGTCCTTATCCAAAGTTTACCCTCTATTAAAGGGACACACTGAAATGCCAAAGTTTACCATCTATAAAAGTGCCAAAGTTTATCATCTATTAAAGGGACACACTGAACTGCCAAAGTTTACCATCTATAAAAGGGGCACACTGAACTGCTAAAGTTTACCATCTATTAAAGGGGCACACTGAACTGCCAAAGTTTACCATCTATTAAAGGGGCACACTGAACTGCCAAAGTTTACCATCTATTGGTTTAAACATATTTTATTTCTCAATATAAGTACATTCTATACAGTTATACAAGTGTATACAATAACAGAAAAAGGATTAGAACGGAAGCATAGTGCTTATGATGTTCTTCTCCTGAAGGGACACACTGAACTGCCAACATTTAGCATCTATCAAAGGGACACACTGAACTGCCAAAGTTTACCATCTATCAACGGGACACACTGAACTGCCAACATTTAGCAACTATCAAAGGGACACACTGAACTGCCAAAGTTTACCATCTATCAACGGGACACACTGAACTGCAAAAGTTTACCATCTATTAACGGGACACACCGAATTGCCAAAGTTTACCATCTATTAGCAGGAAACACTGAAATGCAAAAGCTTACCATCTGTTAACGGGAAACACTGAAATGCCAAAGTTTACCATCTTTAAACGGGTGACACTGAGCTGCAAAAGCTTACCATCTTTTAACGGGTCACCCTGAACTGCCAAAGTTTACCATCTATTTATTTACGGGACACACTGAACTGCCAAAGTTTACCATCTATACATAGAACACACTGAACTGCAAAAGCTTACCATCTATTAACGGGACACATTGAACTGCCAAAGTTAACCATCTATTAACGGGACACACTGAACTGCCACAGTTTACCATCTGTTAATGGAACACATTGAACTTCAAAAGTTTACCATCTATTAAAGGGACACTGAACTGCCAACATTTACCATATATTAAAGGGACACTGAACTGCAAACATTTACCATCTATTAAATGGACACACTGAACTGCAAACGTTTACCATCTTTTAACGGGACACACTGAAATGACAAAGTTTACCATCTTTTAATGGGACACACTGAACGGCAAACGTTTACCATCTATTAATGGGAAACACTGAACTGCCAAAGTTTACTATCTATTAGCAGGACACACTGAACTGCAAAAGCTTACCATCTATTAATGGAAAACACTGGACTGCCAAAATTTACCATCTTTTAATAGGACACACTGAACTGCAAAAGTTTACCATCTAATAATAGGACACACTGAACTGCAAACGTTTACCATCTATAAACGGGACACACTGAACTGCCAAAGTTTACCATCTATTAACGGGACACACTGAACTGCCAAAGTTTACCATCTATTAATAGGGCACACTGAACGGCAAACGTTTACCATCTATTAATGGGACACACTGAACTGCCAAATTTTATTGTGACACTATTATTTTTTATAAAGGTGTATGTTGGACTTAATTACATGTTTACATGATTAGGTATTTAGACCGTGGGCCGTTTTGTATCATGCCTTATCGATTTAATTACACAGTCTATAGGAACCTTCTGTACATGCTCAGTAAACAGACTCAAAGCACAGTACCACCATTGGAAACAGCCTTATGCTTCCTGGGGTAGTCGCATAATGGCGGTTATAAATAATCCTAGTTAATGCATTTTCCTCATTTTGATGCTCATTTTTTTATTTGAATGGCATAATTGGTGTATTTTGAACATTTTGAAATCATTCTCAGGTTTGAATTATGAATTTAGAAAATAAATTATGCTTGGAAATTACATGATTTCGGAAGTCTACTTTCACTTTGTCAACAGTGTACATACTGAACAGAAAAAAATCACTTATATGACCCCTACTTTTTTTTACCATATTTTGGTAGTGCAGAAGTTGGCAAACAATAAAATGTAAGTTTCACTTCTTCATTTGGGTCCTTCTATGAATGACAAACCTTCAAACTTTATTTTTTACTATAGAATAAAGAGCAAAAATCAATGGTGGACTTACACCTAAATTAGAACAAGCCGCACGGCATCACCGCTAGTTTATGTACAATTATATATATAACTATTTTAATCATGGAAATTAGTAATTTTCAGAAACAGTCTATTAAGTTTGCCATGCGTCCCTTAAATCTAACAGTCTGAATACACTCACATTCATTAATTGACCTATCAATTATTATGATAATGGATTATAATAACTAAGAGGTCAATTAAGCCGCAGTCTCTCACTTCAAATAATACCCTCTATTACGGGGATTCGTAGGCTAATATTGATTCAATATGAACGGCTGAAATTTCGGGTGGCACCTCTAGCATTTCGTTATTATTTCTTTAGTCATTCTATGAATTTAATAATTCTAATACCGAATAAAAATTTATAAAATTGTTGACATTTTTTTAATACCAATCATAAACTATTTTTGTTCTGATTTCAAAAGATTAAAATTTTATTTTCTTTAACAAAAAAAAGTAGTGCACAGATTTCTAAACTAAATTAAATTAAACGACACACTATATGACTACAGACGATATATTTTATACATCAATAAAAATAAACTGTTGGCTAGTTCAGAAGGAGTTTCGTGTGCAAAATGTGTCATCCGAACTACTAACAAGTACTAGTAGTTCTTTATCTCTGATTATTTGCCTCTGATTGGTATTGTTATAACCATCATCATCATCATCATCACCATCTCTATCATCATCATCATCATCATCATCATCGTCAGCAGCAGCAGCAGCAGCAGCAGCAGCAGCAGCAGCAGCATCAACACGATCATCAACAACATCAGCATCATCACCATCATCATCATCATCATAATCACCGTTTAACTGCTGTTATTATATTATTTCAATGTATTTCAATGATGATGATAGAGCTATTCATGTTTTAATTAGATCGATTATAATTATCATCATCACGACTACAATCGTATAATTTTTAATATTTTTTTTCAGATGAAATTCGAACCGGCGTTTACCGACAGTTATACCACCCGGAACAGCTCATTACCGGTAAGGAAGATGCCGCAAACAACTACGCACGTGGTCACTACACGGTTGGTAAAGACCAGATTGACAACGTTCTAGACCGGATCCGGAAACTCGCCGATGCCTGCACTGGTCTCCAAGGGTTCTTGATATTCCACAGTTTCGGAGGAGGCACCGGGTCTGGATTTACCTCCCTTCTCATGGAGAGACTAAGCGTCGATTATGGTAAAAAATCGAAACTGGAGTTCTCCGTCTATCCTGCGCCACAGGTTGCAACTGCCGTGGTTGAGCCCTACAACGCCATCTTGACGACGCACACCACTTTGGAACACTCGGATTGTGCCTTTATGGTCGACAACGAGGCCATATACGACATCTGCAAACGAAACTTAGACATTGATCGCCCATCGTACACGAATCTGAATCGTCTTATCGGACAGATCGTCTCGTCAATCACCGCTTCACTGCGGTTTGATGGAGCCTTAAACGTAGATCTTACTGAATTCCAAACTAACTTGGTACCATATCCGCGTATACACTTCCCTCTCGCTACCTACGCCCCAGTAATCTCTGTTGAGAAGGCCTACCACGAACAGTTATCCGTCGCAGAAATCACCAATGCATGTTTTGAGCCTTCCAACCAGCTAGTCAAATGTGACCCACGTCACGGGAAGTACATGGCGTGCTGCCTGTTGTACCGCGGTGACGTGGTACCCAAAGATGTAAACGCTGCGATCGCGTCCATCAAGACGAAGAGAACCATCCAGTTTGTTGACTGGTGCCCGACTGGTTTCAAGGTCGGTATTAATTATCAACCGCCAACTGCTGTACCAGGCGGCGACTTGGCAAAAGTTCAGAGAGCCGTCTGCATGTTGAGCAACACCACCGCCATTGCTGAAGCCTGGGCTCGTCTTGACCATAAGTTCGACTTGATGTACGCCAAAAGAGCTTTCGTGCACTGGTACGTCGGAGAGGGCATGGAAGAGGGCGAATTTTCCGAGGCACGGGAAGATCTTGCAGCATTGGAAAAAGATTACGAAGAAGTTGGTGTAGACTCAAAAGATGAAGAGGATGATGATGATGAAGAATATTGAGAGAGAGAGAGAGAGAGAGAGAGAGAGAGAGAGAGAGAGAGAGAGAGAGAGAGCACTCGTTCTTTCTTTTCTGTTTTTGCACATCCACACACATACATCAGTGTTACGAATATTTCAGGGAAGATAAAACATTACAATTATATGACTTTTTTTTTGCTTATCAAATAAATGAGATACAAATATTCGTTTGTGTTTATTTCACTTAATTAAAACTTTATACACGACAACAATAGCAAAGACATGTGTGCCATACTCTTGAAAGACTATTCTCAAATTCAAAAAGGTGAAATCTCACTCTCGTGCGTGATGAGATCTGTGCGTGACTTGAGCTCAGGGGAATCGCGACACACCATAACAAACCGCAGTGGTGTTTCTGACAGTAGTTAATTACAACAAAATTACATTAAACAGCCATGTAAAGAAAGACAACAATACAAGATATGAAAGAAAATAAAAAATAAGTTTCTCATGATAAAATAAAATTACTTTTTATCGTTTTGTGCGTATTTGTTTTACTTTAATTGATGCTTGATTTCTGGTGATTGGTGGGGTAATTTGTAAACTTGAGAAGTTTAGTATTATTTTTTTTTTATCAATATCCCTTCTATCATTTACAAATAGGGAATGATTATATTTTATTTTTTTAAATAGTTCATGCGACATGACGGATTTTATTAATAATTCTTGTCTTTTTATAGATGTATTATCTACCAAATTTCGGACCAAACTGACGACATGCATGTTGCACAGTTAATGGGCCTTTTTTGTTTAAAACGTAGGTAAATGATTTTTAAAAATAACATTATTACTAAAACATATTACTATAATCTAAATGTAGTCTTTTGCAAAAACACTATAATTTTCTTTTATTTAAGAGAGCTTTGAATGAATTACAGATCGGCGTTTCGTACCACCAAATTGAGGTTTCGTACAACACATAGGTTAATGCATAAACTTTAAAGTGTTTCACACCATGAATAGGTGTCACTATCATAAACTTACGGTATTTGTTTTTAATAAGTGTGTGATAGTATTGGATTGTTATTATTTGGGGTTGAAACGTAACTTAAATACATTTTATTTTGTTTATACTTTTATTGTATTAACGAGAAATTTGATATATTTATTATACATTTACACCATATACTACGGACACAAATCACAAAAAATAATATGCTTACAATAATGATTTTATTATATTTACAACATTTATGTGTATCACATTGTAATACATGACCACGAGGAGATATATTTACTTTTATTATAGTGTATTTGTGAAACAATACATAAAATCAGAAAATTTCAATTTGTGACAAAAAACTGTAACGTCTGCATCTCTGGTATATATTCTTCCAAGAAGATAAATATAATGTTACACATTCACCTGCTGTTATACTGAGCTACTTTATAAAATATAAAAAAAAAATGGTCAGTTTGGAAAGATATACACGGAAATGGAACGTCCGTCCCCGTAACGTCCGCCTCCCCTCCTCCACCCGCATATACATGCTATATTTTTGAATTTATAGAATCAATTTCCCTTTTTCAATGTATGAAGTATTTTATGTTTGCAGAGTGCAACTAAGAAATGAAAAATTTATCCCCCCAAAAAATGAACAAAAAATTTGAGATTTTGTTTAATGTCACTCTAATATAGGGGATGAACGTTACAAAAAGGGGACAGATGTTACATAATTTCTTACCATTGCACCCTATCTTAAACCCTGGGGTCATAAAACCTGTGGTGAATTATGCAAATTGGGGTACAATATGCATTTTTTTTATCATTACCACATGGTGTGACTGTAGTGTTGGTGAATTATGAAAGATCAACAGGATGCCAGTAACTGGACAGTAGCATACATTTTGTGCAATATGCCTGTAGGCAAATATATTCCATATGACACTATCCATCAAAGGTTAAAAAATCACATTTGTCTAGGTAACTAGTAAACTGGGTAACGATGTCATATGGATTGGTTTTAGATAAAATACACAATATGATAAAACAAAAAAACAGTGCAAGTTATGCAAATATTAAAAATACAACTCAACAACGCTTCATTTAAATTAACTTTGAAGGGGTATGAAATTAACATATTATCTGTCATTTCTTTGTGTACAGCAATGAATGCACCAGTTTAACATGATAATGAATAAAAAGCTGTCAAATACATTTTCTTTTCTTTTTTTGCTAAATAAGGTTTTATTTATTATTCTCTATGACCCGTTAAATATGTGTAATGGACAATTTTTTGCTTAAATTCCATTCCTGATTTAAAATGGTGAATTTGATAATTTACTGACTGTGTAGCAAACAGTGCATACCTTGATAAAACGGCTTGGATGTGCAGACTGATCTGAGTCTACATCGACACTAACCGCAATATTATTTTTTATTTCTTTATCAAGCGGCGGAGGGTTACTTTCATATTTTACAAATTCAATCATGCTTGCTTTTGTAATGACATACCCCCCAAAAAAACTAAATATACAGTAACTTGAAAAAATGACCACTGATTACATGTTGCCATGGCAACGAAAAATCGATTTTCGTGATTATATTCCAATATACCATTTTTAGCTCTACTAACCAAAGGTCAGAAGGGCTTATGCGATGGCGCGTTGTCCGTCGTCTGTTGTCTGTTTTCCGTTAGCAACACTTTCTCTGAAACCACTTGGCCAGTCAAATGGACATTTTCCACGGTACGTAGTATAGGGGAAAATATATGTCTCAACGTAATGAGAAGCAAAATCACGTGCTTTTGGGGCAAATATGTGGTCACGTGATTTCTGGCGTATGTTTGCACAGGGCATTTATGTTAAGATAACTCAGTTCTAGTCGAGTCTTCGCGCAGGTAACATCTAGTCTAAAAATGCTATTCGAATTATTGAACATGTAAGTTAAGAGCACGTTTGGACAAGATCCGTAGTTCCATTGTTTTGAGGAATAAGTAAGGCATGCCACGGATGTATGTTTCCGCTTCCCAAGAGGTTCGGTTTTTCGCACGCGGCCTGTATTCCTATGATAGCAAATAACGTGCATTTAATTGTTGGTAACAAGGCAAGCAAACAGCATATTCCATGTATTTAGTTCACTATATAAAGAAATGATTGTTTTGTATATATTCAAAGTATTAAACACTAAAAGAGACTTAGATGGAATGGTTGCTGATCAAGTTTTTTGTGAACTATGATTATATCAAATATCATACGTAGAGAAATGTATTGTGTTACATGTATAACCAAATAAATTATATATTGTGTATATATATCACGTGCTAGATGTTATAATAAAGCGCACGACTCGTACAATGCAAAAGGTGTTTTGTTGTTTTTTGATGGAAATTAAGGTTGAGACCTCAAGTTTCTATTGCACAGATGACAATAGAGATTTTTTGTCTAACATTCAATATGGCCGCCATCACTAAAATTATTAGGGTTAATTATGATGCCTGGCCTAAAGGCTTAATTAGAGGACACGTGTAATTATAATATATTTTAATAGAACTGATTTTACCTCAAAGCCTTCCATGTAGAACCAGTGCTAAGCATATGCACAAATGCGAATAAAGTGTCTTGCTCAAGGACATCACACAGAGCCATGGCGGAGGATCGAACCCACGACCCTTTAATCCTGGGTCCGATGCTCTACCACTGGACCACGTATTACGGAAATAACAATTACATACTATTTGATAATGACAACTTTTAAAGCAAAAAACAACAACTTTTTCATGTCACAGAGACTCGGTCAATTCCGGAAATAGCCGAGCGTTCCCACTGCAGACAATGATTTCAGAGTATGGCCAAAGGGAGATAATCAATTTTCAAATTGCTTACTCTCCCTTTGACTATTATTATTTTTACGCTATTAATAATTTTCATGTAATCACTGCACAAATAAAAAGAAAAAGAAAACTTTAAACATACTCAAAATACATGTATATGCTCTAATACATGTTTATATTCTACATGTCACTGACTTCATTAAAGATACTCGGTAAAAAATAATTCTTACATTTTAATGTTAATGAAAAGAATTTGCAAATATTGAATTGAGGTTTACATAACTTAAGTGTAATGATGATATATATGACCTATATGGATACTTCATTCAACACATTTTACTCAACCCATATGGTTCCGGGTAAAGAAAGGATCACTGTCGAACCGTGCAGAGAGGTAGGAAAACTCCAAATCGGTTCATTTTAACATATTTATTTTTGCCATGTTCACAATTGAGGTTAAATTATTAACTCTCTGTGTGGTACTAAATAAGTTAAGATGAGAAAAAAGACCACTGCAAGAGCATGTCTAAATAGGGGATACATTAAGTAGTAGGTAATGTTTGCTGAAACTGTAGATCTGCAGATATCAAAGATCTTGGATTATCCTTCATATTCATTTGTTAATGAAAATTTTATCTTAATCTATAATGTGTGTGTGTGTGTGTGTGTGTGTGTGTGTGTGTGTGTGTGTGTGTGTGTGTGTGTGTGTGTGTGAAGAGGGACTCTGAAATATTCCTCTCTGTTGTCGTCATTTTAATGTTATGTGTGTTAATACATCCATCAATTCAATTCAATTCAATTCAACAATTCATTTCAATTCAATTCAATTATTTTCAATTCAATTCATCCAGTGGCAATTCTTATCGAAGTGGTCCATGTAAATGATCTAAACACGTACGATGATTGATTTATCTAAACGTCACTTTTCTTCCTTTATGTCAAGCACAGAAATAACTTACTACTTTAAAATAATAAACTTATGGCAGATTCATATGTCAATACTTTCCGGCAAAGTCGCCATACTTTCCGGCAAGAGGCACCATTATAATATCCGACTACTTTTGGTGTGCAGTACATCCACGGAACTGCGGGAGTACCTTTGATGCGATGAGAGTCCGATACTTTAGTTTCTATATGTCCCGTCCTTGGGAACATATATGGCCTAAAATGTGTAAGTCCATTTGTAACCTGCTTTATCACATGTGTTACTATTACTATATATACAGAAACCAAATAAGCATATTTTTTTCGTGACATTGTATAAGGCATGATTGTGCTGACCGTCCAGAAGCTGTCTTTCAACCAGATTCTAGTAGTAAATATACCCACACTACAGGACCACTGAACTAAATCTATATACTAGTAACACGGTTAGTTTAGAAAAGCAAATGTTCATGCCCACCGTTTTGCACAAAAGAAGGCCTACAACAAATACTGCTTCTGTGGGCAGTCCTCCAAATAATCCTGCAGACAACCAACACTCTTGTATTCTCGGAGATGATCCAGTCGAAATTCCAGACGAGGAGCTGATTATTGCATCACAAGAAATAGAACGGTTTATACACAATAAGTCAATATGAAAGAAGTTTAACTGTAAGCAACAAGTTATTGATATATCAACACGTGTAGCTGTAGAACAGTACAATACTGTGTTACGTCCAGTAATCGTAATGAATGTAATTTCGATGTCCAGTAAACGAAGTTTGATCTCATAGTAAGAACGGAAATTATTCACTTCTTCAAGACGATATAATTACAATGTTCGTCCGAACTCTTTGACTGCCAAAACTAGAATATTTTGCATCGATACTTTGGACATACAATGAACTGTATTTAGAAATAAGACACGCCGCTGAGCTGGCTCCTGTTTTACCTAAATCTAATAAAAGCATCCAGGTGATATATCACGATTTTAGACTGATTCCAGTAAAACTGCATATTATATTTTTGATATTGATTATATAATATATAAATAACCAGTCAAAACTTTTAAGTTAAGTTTAAAGTATTTAAGTAAAATGTTGGTGAAACTGGAGCAAGTTTAGTAAGCCTTAAATGAAGAAATAGAGTAACAATAAAAGGTGCGAAACAGGTGTACACTATCTAAAAGCGTAGTCACATTGCGGTCTTAGACTACACAATAAAGACGGATAGTAAAAGATACAATCTACTTAAGGAATAAGTGAAATGTTTAACTTGATAAAACTGGTATAGAATAATAAGCCTTTGAATTTATATATATAATGTGCAAGGCAGAGAAACATCCTTGGAACAAAACCAAATCCAATCAGTTTTATTTAACGTCGGCATGAATATTAACAGTTAATAACGTATTATTTTAGCTGTTGAAATAACAAATATACAATCCTTTAAATTTGAACCAGTGGGCATATATATAATTGCAGAGCGCGTGGTCCAGTGGTAAAGCACTGAACCCATGATCGGAGGGTCGTGGGTTCGATCCTCCGCCAAGGCTATGTGCGAAGTCCTTGAACAAGACACCATTCCCGCATATGCTTAGAACTGGTTCTATCCAGGATGACTTCGAGCGTGATTTGTTACAACTTGTAAAAACTCGTTTTCGCAATCGAAGTAAAATGAATAAGTTTAAACTACTAAGTATCTAAATTGTTCAAACTATATCGTCAGATTTATATCATTGCATTCAGTATACCCATAAAATTGGCAATTGGTACAGGACCTATGTTGCCAAATATGTATTATTATACAATGTCCCGCTAATATTAAAACATTCTTATGTTTAAACAATAACAGTTATGATGTTCAAACGAACATAAATTTAATCGCTGAATGTAGCATTTGGCGTTAAAAGTAATTTAATACATTTCCTCGAGGGAAGACCCGTACTTTGGTTAGTTGGAGGGTCTTCCATTTTTTCTATCATTTTTGGGTGATAGAAAAGAGTCCTGATACGAACCTTATATATACTACTACTCTGAAGTACTTCTTCATATGTTAAATTTGTTTCCAGTTTTTCTTTAGTCTTATCGTCCAACTTTGGAACTTCACAGTTTAAAAAGAATCATATACATCAATTGTTTCAGTATCACTGTGAGAGTATAGTTTTTGATAGAAAGTTTTTGTCTCATTTATAATTCCTCTGTGTTTTTATAATATCTTTAGACGTTTTGAAGTAAAACGTGATCTTATGACAGCATTATTTATAAAGAAACACATAACATTTCCGATGCTAGAAACCTCCAAATAGATCTGGAAGCGGCTGGCCGGTTGGAACAGGACTGACTTATGCACTTCCACCAACAGATATGTAACATCCTAAGTGTCACACAAAAACGACCCCATCCAATTTTCATATAAACTACATGAACACAATCTCGAAAATATAACCAGCTTCTAATATCTAGGCATAACTCTACAAGACAATCTAAAATGGGATAAACATATCAACTCAGTAACCAATAAAGCTAACCAATCATTGGGATTCTTACGCCGTAACCTTAAAACAAATTCTACTTCAGTAAAAGATCATGCATACAAGGCACTTGTCCGACCAAAACTAAAATATTCATCCATTGTTTGGAATCCTCACACCAAAACATGTTTAAAACCTTAAATTGGCCCACGCTTGAAGCCCGAAGAACCCCATTATAATGTTCTACAAAATAATCAACCATGTAGTAGCTATCAACCCGCCGAATAACCTACTTGTGCCCGTTTACTCCAGAACATCCAAAGACACTTACAAATACTCATTCTACCCCAGAACACTAATACAACGGAACATGTAACTCCCAACTTAAACCACACAAGGTGGCCGCAGAGGATGCCTTTAAAGCCCTTATCCCTGTAGCTGTCCTCACCTCCCATTCTCCACCTGTAGACCATCATCAAATGTACGTAGTTTTAAAGGTAACACTTTAAAGTCATCCCTGAGCACCTCAAACTGTATAAACTGCCCCCCATCATAACCAAGGAATTCTATACAAGTCCTTGTCATAGCTAACAACTTTTAAAACATTTAATGGCACCGGCACAAACTCTTCATTAATGAAGAAGTGTTGTATTTTGAAGAAGCAGAAGAAGAAAAATAACATGATAAACCCGTATTCATAATTGCTTTGTCCTAACTAAGACCATTTTAAATAATTTATAAATTTTTCATTAAGCTCGTTTGAGATATCAACTGCTCTTTATTAAAATGACCGAGCCTCATTAAAAAAAACGAGTTATACAAATAACTATATTTTGTGTGTGTTTGCTTTCCTTGTTAATTTTTATTTACTAAAATCAGATAAGTATTAAAATATATTTTACATGTATACTTTATCTATTATGCAAAATCATCTTAACGTTCACGTTTGATGCACGCGATTCAATTTATGCCCAAGCCTCTTTTACATGGGTATAAATTTACATGCGCACCGTTTGATATTGACAGTTGAAACACCAGTTCAAGTAGAACGCAGTATTATTGACAGACTGTGTTTAGTCTTTGTTGTTGCATTTCATAAATTCAATAGAGACTGGCACATATTTTAAATCTCACGTGTATAAGTCACGATCTAGATATAAATGCAAAGTGTAGACTAAATCGTTTTTTTGAAATAGACTATAGCTGAATCGTGGTGTCACCATCATCAACAAATGGACATCAAACAGAAAGTAGCAGTAATAACGGGGGCGAACGCGTAAGTAGATATTTGTATTTCTTAAAACTTAAAAAACTATTAGATCTAAAAATTGTGTCCTGTTTTATTTGTTTGTGGAAGGGTGCTCAACTGACCCAAACCATATTGTCAAAATAGGTAGAATTTGTTTTTACCCATCAACTGCAATGATAAACAGCTGCCAAACACCATCAGTCGATCCACGATATCGAAAGTCATTACATTTTCCCGCTCAAATGTTTATCAGTGATTGGTCAATTGTTAACATACCATGATCATGGCAGGTACAAAAGGTTGTATTTTATCATGACCTGATCATTTTGCTTATTCTCATTTTGTCCTGGAGTACAAGTTTACTGGGTCATCATAATATGTAGGACATTTTATCTTGTGTGATTTCAAAAGGTGACCCAGATCATTGTTACACATATACTTGACACTAACTCAGTAGTATCTACCCAGTTTTCAGGAGCGTAGTATGTATGACAACTTTGCAAATTAGTCGGGACAGGGTGTGCGAGGGAACCAACACCTCAACTGGTTTGGCCACGCTAAGTACCTGGCCCCGGTTTCAAGAAAAAACTGGGGCCTAGTGTTCACACAATCTTAATTGCATGTACATTGTAGAGATCTGGAGCTTTTTAACAGAACTACTTTTGAAGATGTCACCAGTTCATGCAAATGTTTACTATATATATAATACAAGGAATTAAAGATAGATTTCTATAGTTCTTTGCTATACACAACAATACGCAGATGCTGAAAATGTGGAAAGTTAAATTTGAAAAATTAATTCACCTCATCATGAAAACAAATTATATGAAAATAAAACCAGTTTAACCAAACTCTTTTACATTATGCAATATTTGTTTATTTTCGCGGCACTGCTCGGGCCAAGACATAAGCGGGGAAACATGGACTTAAGGTCAAGACTATTACCAACCACATCAAGGTCTCCACAGTGCCTTGGAAATACAGGAGTTTTACAGTGCACACCAATAATAGCCAGGATTAACGTTGTGTTTCTTATCATGGGAATTCAAACATATCTCAAAAATACCAACAATAACAGTCATTTTCCTGTAACAATAGCAACAAAGTCTCAACAAAACAAACTCCCAGCAACCACCTCTTCACAACAAAAATTATACTAAACAACAACCACTTAAACATAAATTTCACCTTCTGAAAATGGCCATCTCTTACATATTTACTATAATTTAAGCATACCATTTTAATTTATCTATATTTATTGTTTCCACAAACTAATAGCAATAAATCTCATATAACTCCATCATATGACAACTATTTTCCAATACATGTAATTATCTGTTTCTATTATCATCCAACAAATAGGTCCCTGGAGGTTAAGGGATTTAGCAAGGTTTTACCAGCAGGACAGGGCCTTTACTTGGGCTCTGTGAGCAGAAAATCAAAATCCCCGCTATTACTCGTTTGGGGAGTGGGGCACGGGTTGCAATTGACTGGTATTACTTCTAAATAATCCACAAAACATATTATATTTTACTTCAAAAGATTGCCACATCTGCTCCCCGAAATTTGTTGAAATCTATGAGAAAATTTCTAGAAAATAGTATCTTTATTATTCAATCCAATGTCTTGCAAGCTGTACAATGCTCTTTTCCAAATTAGCTGATACTTGCACAGAAACACAAGGAGGGTGGTTTACCTTTATGACCATTGTAAGCAGGACTAGATTGCCTTGTAGTTTTTGCACAAAATCTGATGATGGAAACTTTTGAAGTTAAAGAAGTCTGTGTTCTATATTAGATATCCTGAAGTGTGATTGATAATGTTTCAAAGACAATTTAAATGTTAGTTGCCTGTATGTTACTTTGTTAAATATATGTCCAACAACAAATACAATTTTGAGAGTACAAAATGATAAATAAATTTGGAGAGCCAAGTTCCCTTGAATCATAAATAATTACGATATTTTAGTAATTAGTTTCAATGGGTGGTAGTGTAGTGGATAGAGTGTTGGCCACTCATGCCAGAGGTGGCTGCGGATTTTCTAAAATAAATGAATTTTAACTAACAAACTTTCAGTATGTTTGCATGCTGATTAATCATGATTTTATGGACTAAAGGTCATATACCAGCCTTAATTATTACCATAATTTATGTGGTCATATACCACACTTTTACCATCCATCCCTTTCCTGGTTGTCTCTAAACCCAGCAAGTCCAGCTCATAATAGTCTGATAAATACTGTGTTTCCAGAGGTGTGGGCCTGTCTCTAGCTGAGCGTCTTCTAGCAGAGCATGAGAGCATACATGTTTGCTTGGCTTGTCGAAATGAAGGAAGAGCTGAGAATGCCCGGAAGCGACTTCTCCGAAGACATCCATCTGCGGAAATATCAATTGTCATTGTAGACACAAGCTCTGTTCTGTCTGTATTAAATGCTTGTAAAGAAATCAAAAGAAGGTAAACTAATTAGTCAAATGAAGCCAAATGTAATTGGCAATTGTTATAACATTTATTATTTGAGTGTTTTAAGAAATTCCCATTCTGCCTGAAATTACTAAACTTGAAAACTTGAACCTGATAATGTCTAGATGTAACTCTTTATTCAATGATGATACGTTTAATGCACATATTCCTTAAGTCAGCCTTTCTTAATGTTTTTGAACTTCATACACATTTAAATGGCCTCCTGAGAGCCATTGAATTTGCATTAAGTTATGCAGGAAAATGGGTAAAAGTTCTCTAAAGCAAATGAAAGCTTTTAATAAAAAATTATTAAGTCATTTTATATTTGTGCATCTTTGCACCCAAAATTTCAATATGGTCACTGATGAAAACTAATATAATTATATATATATATAGGGGATGGAAAATAACTAATCAAACTTTTGTCACAATGTTCCTGATGTAGTGTAGTTTCATATTTGTGTATTTCTTTTTCATCTCCAACATTCCAAAATGGCCGCTTTCACTCTCTCTCAGTCTCTGTAATTACATTTTTGAAATCTGATAAATATGTCAGGGCCATCTTTGACTTTCTAGTTTTCAAAAAACGGTGATAATTATTGATCTTGGTTGTTATGGTACCTGTAATGTAGTGACAATATTTGGTGTTGTAATTCCATTAAAAAAATTGTGATAAGTAGTAAATGTTACCTTTCATTGACTTCTGACCTGTCACCTTCAGTGACCTCTATTAATCCAATTCAGTTGCAAGTTTTTGTTTTTCAGGTACACACGTGTTGATTACATCTTCCTAAATGCAGGCATAATGCAGGTATCTAGTATCAACTGGGACAAAGTTCTTGCTATTTTTTCTAGGTAATACATGTACAATAGTTGAAATAAATTACGTTGTATTCCTGTTTGAATGGTTTGAATTGTTCATCTGTCAGTTTGTCTGTCACAGTCTGTGAAAAAGTTATCTGCTACTTGCGGAGATAGCAATGCTTGGGAACTTGTTAACCTTCTTGGATCCCAGGAAAGAGTGGTTAAGTTAACTGATCCTCAGTTAGCCCTCGATGATACAATAATGACACTTAATATTTTAACAAATCCATCAAACTTCGCTGAACTTTAAGATATTGAGAATGTATGTAATGCACAAACTTAAGGTTTGTATGTGTTTTTTTGATACTTCCAAATTCTCCAGTCCTGTCACAGCTAAAATTGTATATCTACTGGAACGAATTCCATCAGACTTGTTCTAACCTCCAACCAATGACATATGCAAAATACGGTTGGTAGAATCAAGATCAAGGTCATCTTTGAAAGTTAAATATTGGTGTGTCACAAATTGTGTTTTGGTTATAATGGTATAACTACTGGAAGGAATTCCATCAAGTTGGTATGTCTGACTATCCATCCAGGGGTCCTGTGTTGGAATCTCAGCTGTGCCACAGTCTCCTTGATGATTGACTACACTGAACACAAGTTCTTACAACTAAGACAAATCACACTTCTTCACAAAGTGATCTTGGGTATAACCAGTACAAGGCGTATGTGGATAAAGTGTCTTGCTCAAAATGATATTGTCGTGGGTCTTACAAGATAATTATTGTCGAAGATAGCACTCTTGAACTGTTAATTTTTTCCCTAATTTGGTCTTGTCATCGTTATAATAACTTTATTTTGTAAAATGGTATATAATACATAATACATTTTACTGCAGTTTCTATTTACTGTCCAATCTTCATATGTAAATTACATCATACATGACTTTTTCTGCATCTGATGAGTGAATAAAGGTCATCGTTACCCTCTTGGTTTTGTAAGTCAAGTGTTGTCTGGAATATCACAAGTTTTGTGTCATATTGGTCAGTTTTGTGCTGATAGTCAAAAAAGCAATACAAGGTGTTCCATCCATACTTAGTCTGTATATAGGACCTGTTATCTCCCGAATCAGGTCTATTAACCCCAAATGAACAAAGCAAGGAATTCTATACCTGTCTGTCAATTCATAGCAATGGAATGCTTACTAATCTATGATGTCATTCAAAATTTCCCTGAAGCAACTGACCACTTGAGTGCGCAAATATGCTGCTATTTAACAGACCCAGTCGGGAGAGCTGGGTCCATGACTACATCCATAATACTTACTTAATCTTGTTTCATATTTCAGTCAAGGAGCCAAGATACTTAGTACAGGTGAAGGGGTACTTAATCATGTGGATACTGTTACTGATGAAGGATTGCAAAATGTGTTTGCTACGAACCTGTTTGGACATTTTGTCATGGTAATCATTTATTGTATAGAACATAAAATATGGTTCAGAAATGTCAAATGTTTTTTGCCCCGGTTATTCGAAGAATGATGTCCCCTGTCTGTTTGTTCATTTGTCCGAAGAAAAAAATGAATTCTAATTAATTACCTATGAAGAAGTCCAGATATATATTTAAATTATAGGGGAAGGGCCAGATAATATGTTGGCAGAACTTTTGTGCCTGACCTCATTTCATGAAATTTTGAAATAAAATATGTTTAAACTAAATATGAATTTAATTAATATTTCATGTGTACCTTTATAATTATTAAAATACTAGTCAAGTTCAATATTTGTCATCATTGGAAACATAAGGCCCAGTTTCAGCTAAATTTATGGTGAAAATATTGGTTTTCAATCAGTAGCGAGGGCATTTGTGCCAACACACACATTTCTAGTTTATTATGAATATTGTCACCACAGTGAAAGATTATCAAATAAACTGTTGTAACCAGGTTAACCTATAGAAGGTGAAAGAGCTTATTGGAAGGAGGTTAATTTTTTTATTTCTTTTATTCTTGTAAGTGACCCTTTTTTGATTGGTATAAGTGGTTAAAGCTACTGTTTCAATATCACTTAACTCTCGTAACTAAGCCTGGGTTGGTGAAAAAAATTGTGGGAGATGGTGTGCAAGTTAAAAGGAAAGTGGTTTTACTCAGATTCTTTCTGATGTCTTCATCCACCAATAAAATTGGATATGCCATATATTACCTGTTGTGTGTTGATAATGGAGTTGAATGCCATTCATAAATATATATGTATAACATTTAACAAGTTCAATAAAAACGGGTATTGATGAAATTGGTAAAATTATACACATGTAGAGCATTTCTGTCTTTGCAGCTAATAAACTTATTTACTGTAAAACTATTTGTCATTTTGTGTTTTTCAACTTGTGACTTTCAGGTGCGGGAACTTGAAGATCATATTGTAAATTCAAGCACTACTCAAATCGTTTGGACGTCATCACAGAATGCCGACTCTGGCACCTTAAATTTTAAAGACGTACAACATAAACAGGGGTAATTAGTGTAGAAAGTATATTCTTCGGTTTTTGATGAGTTAAAATAAATGAAAATGTGTTTCAGTTCCAATAAGCTATTTTTTGTTTAATAACCTTGACATTGCGTTTAGTTGACCTATTAAATTATGCCATTATGTTTTGGATTATTTTATGAAAGGTTAAGGCCTATTTGACATCATCAACAACCATTTTTCTTCTGTAATATGTAACTACAAGATCTGCAATGTTAAACATTAAATTTCAGTTTAACAGTTATTAAATCAAAGTTCAAGGTCACTATGAACAAAGTTAAAAACAATAAATTCTGTGAATCTTAATGACCACCTATACAGTTTTGATTAATGAATTACTGAACATGTTTACATTTAGTTTTCCCAAACCTGTGCTTCCGATTTAGCAAATTATTTTCTTGCTTTTTGTTCACAAAATTAATTTCATATCAATTTGATATCAAAGCAAAGGAGAGCATTCCATATATCACAAACATATTGGGAACTGTTTGGTGTCAGTGTGGTTAGATATATGTTATGTAATGAGCATTTCATTACATTATTTTGTTGTCTGCTTATATAAAATAATGACAAATCAATCTTTCCTTTTCAGAAAGGAGCCTTACAGCTCGTCTAAGTATGCCACAGATGTTCTCAGTATAGCCCTGAACAACAGGCTCAATAAAAAGGTAAGTCCATGTCTGTATAGCCCTGAACAACAGGCTCAATAAAAAGGTAAGTCCATGTCTGTATAGCCCTGAACAACAGGCTCAATAAAAAGGTAAGTCCATGTCTGTATAGCCCTGAACAACAGGCTCAATAAAAAGGTAAGTCCATGTCTGTATAGCCCTGAACAACAGGCTCAATAAAAAGGTAAGTCCATGTCTGTATAGCCCTGAACAACAGGCTCAATAAAAAGGTAAGTCCATGTCTGTATAGCCCTGAACAACAGGCTCAATAAAAAGGTAAGTCCATGTCTGTATAGCCCTGAACAACAGGCTTAATAAAAAAGTAAGTCCATGTCTGTATAGCCCTGAACAACAGGCTCAATAAAAAGGTAAGTCCATGTCTGTATAGCCCTGAAAAACAGGCTCAATAAAAAGGTAAGTCCATGTCTGTATAGTCCTGAACAACAGGCTCAATAAAAAGGTAAGTCCTTGTCTGTATAGCCCTGAACAACAGGCTCAATAAAAAGGTAAGTCCATGTCTGTATAGCCCTGAACAACAGGCTCAATAAAAAGGTTAGTTCATGTCTGTATAGCCCCGAACAACAGGCTCAATAAAAAGGTAAGTACACGTTGGTATAGCCCTGAACAACAGGCTCAATAAAAAGGTAAGTACACATTGGTATAGCCCTGAACAACAGGTTCAATAAAAAGGTAAGTCTATGTCTGTATAGCCCTGAACAACAGACTCAATAAAAAGGTAAGTACATGTCGGTATAGCCCTGAACAACAGGCTCAATATAAAGGTAAGTCCATGTCTGTATAGCCCTGAACACCAGGCTCAATATAAAGGTAAGTACATGTCTGTATAGCCCTGAACAACAGGCCCAATATAAAGGTAAGTCCATGTCGGTATAACCCTGAACACCAGGTTCAATAAAAAGGTAAGTCCATGTTGGTATAGCCCTGAACAACATGCTTAATAAAAATGTAAGTACACGTTGGTATAGCCCTGAACAACAGGCTCAATAAAAAGGTAAGTCCATGTCTGTATAGCCCTGAACAACAGGCTCAATAAAAAGGTAAGTACATGTCTGTATAGCCCTGAACAACAGGCTCAATATAAAGGTAAGTCCATGTCGGTATAACCCTGAACACCAGGCTCAATAAAAAGGTAAGTCCATGTCTGTATAGCCCTGAACAACATGCTTAATAAAAATGTAAGTACACGTTGGTATAGCCCTGAACAACAGGCTCAAAAAAAAGGTAAGTACATGTCTGTAAAGCCCATAACAACAGGCTCAATGAAAGGTAAGTACATGTCTGTATAGTCCTGAACAACATGCTCAATAAAGAGGTAAGTACATGTTGGTATAGCCCTGAACAACATGCTCAATAAAAAAGTAAGTACATGTCTGTATAGTCCTGAACAACAGGCTCAATAAAGAGGTAAGTACATGTTTGTATAGCCCTGAACAACAGGCTCAATAAAAAAGTAAGTACATGTCTGTATAGCCCAGAACAACAGGCTCAATAAAAATGTAAGTTCATGTCTGTATAGCCCTGAACAACAGGCTAAATAAAAAGGTTAGTCCATGTCTGTATATCCCTGAACAACAGGCTCAATAAAAAGGTAAGTACATGGCGGTACAGCCCTGAACAACAGGTTCAATAAACAGGTAAGTACATGTCTGTATAGCCCTGAACAACAGGCTCAGTATAAAGGTAAGTCCTTGTTTGTATAGCCCTGAACAACAGGCTCAATAAAAAGGTAAGAACATGTCTGTATAGCCCTGAACAACATGCTCAGTAAAAAGGTAAGTACATGTCTGTATAGCCCTGAACAACAGGCTCAATAAAAATGTAAGACAATGCACTTAATACCCAAACTCCCACTTTAAAGGTCAAGGTCACAACTTAACTTTGTTTGACAACACTTTCAGTCTTTTTGACATTTCTTGTCTGGTTCTGGTCTGTCATCTGTGGATAAATTTTAAAAACACGTGGCTCAGTTGATCAACATGATATAATAAGGTCACACTTTCAATTTGTTTGATATTGTGTGTTTGGTCTGTGACTTTGCCTTTAACTTGGCTCAATTTATCAAGATAACATGACGACGTGTCATAAGTAAGACTTAGACCCATACTTCAAAGGTCAAGGTCACACTTTTAGTATGTATGACAACATTGTGAATCTGTTTGAGATTTCAAGTCTGTCCTTTAACTTTTTCATACATGGATGGATTTCAAAAACACTTGGCTCAATTTATCAACAATTGATCTGTAACTTTGTCTTACATTAAGGGATTTTAAAATAGCTTGACACAAGTGATCAGCATGTCATGATGATGTTTCAGCAGCCTTTTACTGTTGAAATACCCAGACCATTACATCAGATGTCAAGGTTACACAAAGGTCAAGGTCACGCTTAAATGTAAAAAACATGAAATTGCATGTCTAGTCTGAAACATCAGTCCATTACTCTTTATATTCATGGATACATCGCTACCTATTATAACATAATTATATTGTTTTTCAACAACCATTTGGGGGACATGCGACACTTACCAGTGACAATTTTTGCTTTCTATCATTTATTCTAGCATTGTATAGTAAGTTCACTGTTACTTGAAGGGTAAAAGTAGACATTTTATGACCACTGCTAACTAGAGTGAGATTGTGTTATTTCTTAGAAAATGTTTCTGTTGTTCATCGCTGTTTCGCTATTATATTATGTAGGTATATCACTGTTAAACTGAATATTAAAAAACATTCTATTATTTCACTGTTACAGGGTGTATACTCGGTGCTCACATGTCCTGGACTTGTCCTATCCAACATGACACTTGGCATACTACCAGCATGGATTTGGATGATGGTGCTTCCATTCCTTTATTTTGTGAGTTACAATGTTTTTATGTTGAAGTTTAATAAAGATTTGGTCATACAGTTACATTGACAAAGAAGAGACAAATCTGCGTATTTACTCATCAGAGAAGTAAAGATTTTAAAAACAAGAAGGCAAAATTACATTATTTACATGCAGCTTGGCTTCGCTCAAATCTAAGAAGCCATCTTGTTTTTGTGAAAAAAAAAATCGTAACTGTACATGCAGTTATCTTAAAAATAGTAACAATTTAAAAAAAGTTCAAAGAAAATGGTTTTAGTTTTAGAGATGATTGTTAAGTTTCAAACTCTCAAACATACTTGTGTTATTTTCAGGACCCCAACCTGAGAGTTTAGTGGTTATTTACTGGGAGATTTATGCCTAAAACAGGGAGGTTTTTTAATGTATGTTTTAGCGCGTGGAATTCAGTCATTCTTATAAAAATATACAGATGTGGATAAATGGATTTAATGCTCATAATGATGTTTAAAATTCAAACTGTGTATAATTAAGCAATTTACAACATCTAACAGCGAAATAAGTTTAAAAAAAAAAAATTCTTATATCATACTCTATTTTCATGATATCTGTCATTGTTCTTCTTATTTCTTCAATTATTTCTATTATCAGATATACCAGTTATAGCACACTTGATATTCACATTTCAACTGTTTCTATTATCAGATATACCAGTTATAGCACACTTGATATTCACATTTCAACTGTTTCTATTATCAGATATACCAGTTATAGCACACTTGATATTCACATTTCAACTGTTTCTATTATCAGATATACCAGTTATAGCACACTTGATATTCACATTTCAACTGTTTCTATTATCAGATATACCAGTTATAGCACACTTGATATTCACATTTCAACTGTTTCTATTATCAGATATACCAGTTGTTGCACACTTGATGTTCACATTTCAACTGGATACTTTGAGTTTAATTACACTCTTTGCAATTTTAAAAGCCACTTGTTCATTTGAAACAGTGGTACTTTGAATATTGATATTGACACTCATGACAGTGAATCATTTCATTATACAAGACTGGTAGTTCTGTTGTTTGGGGAAAGGTGTATTCTTCACTTTTCAGTCCCTTCCTCATCCTGATTGATAGACAAGTCCATATGTGATAATTCACAGTTTTTTTTACCAATTCACGGTCTCTCGGGTTGTGATCAGTCCTTAAGTCCTCTTACATGTAACAGGTCTTGTTTCCTTTTACATGTTACATACCTTTAAGTCCTCTTTTATGGTACAGGCCTTAAAGTTTCCATACATGTTACCTGCCTTAAAGTGTTCATACATATTACAGTCCTAAACTCCTCTTACATGTTACAAGCCTTAAAGTCCTCTTACATGTTACAAGCCTTAAAGTCATCTTACATGTTACAGGCCTTAAAAGTTGTCTTACATGTTGCAGGCCTTAAAGTTCTCTTACATGTTACAGGCTTTAAAGTCCTCTTACATGTTACAAGCCATAAAGTTATCTTACATGTTACAAGCCTTAAAGTTCTCTTACATGTTTCAGGTCTTAAAACATCTAACATGTTACAAGCCTTAGAGTTCTCTTACATGATACAAGCCTTAAAGTTCACTAACATGTTACAGGTCCTCAAGTTCTCTTACATGTTACAAGCCTTAAAGTTCTCTTACATGTTACAAGCCTTAAAGTTCTCTTACATGTTACAAGCCTTAAAGTTCTCTTACATGTTACAAGCCTTAAAGTTCTCTTACATGATACAAGCCTTAAAGTGCTTTTACATGTTACAAACCTTAAAGTTCTCTTATATGTCACAGGTCTTAAAGGTCTCTTACATGTTACAGGTTTTAAAATTCTCTTACATGTTACAGGTCTTAAAGTTCTCTTACATGTTACAGACCTTAAAGTCCTCTTACATGTTACAAACCTTAAAATTCTCTTACATGTTACAGGTCTTAAAGTTCTCTTACATGTTACAGACCTTAAAGTCCTCTTACATGTTACAAACCTTAATGTTCTCTTACATGTTACAAGCCTTAAAGTTCTCTTACATGTTACAAGCCTTAAAGTGCTCTTACATGTTACAAGCCTTAAAGTTCTCTTACATGTTACAAACCTTAAAGTTCTCTAACATGTTACAGGTCCTCAAGTTCTAATGCATGTTACAAGCCTTAAAGTTCTCTTACATGTTACAAGCCTTAAAGTGCTTTTACATGTTACAAGCCTTAAAGTTCTCTTACATGTTACAGGTCTTAAAGTCATCTTACATGTTACATGTACTTATAAATCCTCATACATGTTATGTGTCCAAAGTCGTCTTACATGTTACAAGCCTGAAAGTCCTCCTATATGTAAAATGTAAGGGGGCTTAAAAGATTGAAATTATAATTAATATCCTTGTTTGATTTCAGATGCGTCTGTTTGTTATGTCTCTTACATGCAATTGTCATAATGGAGCAGAAGCCTTGGTAAGTTGTTTTGTTATAAAATTCTCAAATCAAAAACATTTCAATTATTAAAGGCTCTTTGTCTTTTTTAACTGAAGACATTGTAAACTGGTCAACATATATGTATTCCAGGTAAAATATCATATGTACAAAGATAATATGAATATGTTAAAGTAGGACTGTGGTGTGGTGAGTAAAGTCATACCAGAGGTCAAAGATTCAATCCAGACTTGGCCCGATAACCTCTCAAAAACAACAATCAGTACGGGTTCTACTCAGGAAAAGGAGTTCAGGAGCAATTCACATAAACTACAAGATTTCTCATTATTTGAGTAAAAATAAATGATCTTGCGCAATATTTGTAAAACAACATTTGTTTGGTACTGTATATCATGACAAGAACAATGCTATTATCATATTATGTATTATAACAGTTACTGGTATGAAAACACCATTCAGTACATTATACATAATTTTCATAAGAATAGTGAACTATAGACATATTGATCATAATCTTATCCCCTTATTAATTTTATGCTAATATAACTTTGAGCATTAATTGTATCTGTCATTTAATTTTGATAGCATCCAAAATTATGGCTATTGCAAATGTACAGGTAACCGTTGCACTTGAGCTGATATTTACAGCAGATTGTATGGCAAACTTGTGATAACTTATATACATGTAATATGCAAATATAATTCATTTTGTGAGTTTACTAGACCTCACAATTTTCAAAAACATTTTAAAGCAGGGTGGCAATGCAGTGGATAAAGTGTTGGCCACTCACAATAGAGGTTGCTGGTTCGATCCCCGGTTCCACCCAATGGCCTCTCAAAAAAACAACACTCAGTGCTGGTTCTACCCAGGAAGCAGCCCCTGGAGTGGCTCATATAAGCTTTGAACTTTCTTGGCACTCCAGATAAAATAAATTATTATAAATTAAAAACATTTTTTTATGATTTTACAATATGTATTTTTAGCTCACCTGAGCCGAAGACTCACAGGTGAGCTGTTGTGATCGCCTGATGTTCGTCTGTTGTCCGTGGTCGTCGTCTGTCGTCCGTCGTTAACTTTTAGCTTTTAACAACTTCGTCTCTGAAACCACTGGGCCAATTTTGATATAACTTCACAGTAATGTTCCTTGGGTGACCCTCTACCAGGTATTTTCAAGCCATCTTGATTTATCAAAAAACATGGCCCCCCAGGGAGCGGGGCAAGTTTGATAAGTAAAAACTTAAAAAATCTTCTTGTCAGAAACTACTGGCTCGATTTTAAAATAATTTCACAGAAATGTTCCTTGGGTGACCCTCTACCATCTTTGTTCAAGCCATCTTGATTCATCAAAAAACATGGCGGCCAGGGGGTGGGGTTAGTTTACTATATAAGCTATAGCAAAAACTTAAAAAATCTTCTTGTCAGAAACCACTGGATTGATTTTAAAACAATTTCAGAGAATTGTTCCTCGGATGACCCTTTACCAGGTTTGTTCAAGCTGTTGTAATTTGTTAAAAAACATGACCGCCACAGTGAGATGCTAGTTTACTATTAAGGCAGCTACAGTAAAAACTTTAAAAGCCTTCTTGTCAGAATATACTGACCTGATTTTGATGTAATTTCACTGACATTTACCATTAACCTCTACCAAGTTTGAACTCTTCTACACAGCTGTTACATCTTCAAAACAAATAAAAAATTCTAACTACTTGCCCGTCTCATCTTTCTGGAATTTTGAGTGTACATGTATTATGTAATCTACTTAAGTTGGGTGACTCAAGGTCAGTCAGGTGAGCGATATAGGGCCATCTTGGCCCTCTTGTTAATAAAAGTGACACAATGACAATTAAATTACATTTGGAATCGCAGGGATGGGATATCACACAACCACTGTCAGATTCAGTGACAGGATGTGTGTATTGTGTGAACTCTTGCAACAAAACAGCAGAGTTCCTTCAGAGGCCCTATTACTTAGCTTTCTCTGCAAAATACTATGTATAAAAAGTATTTTCATTAATTTACATTGTACTTGGTAAATACTATCAGAGCATATCCTTTTTGTAATTTGATTTAGGTGTGGGTGTCAAAACAAAAGCCAGAGTCACTAAACTCAAGAATTAAATATCGAAGTAACTGTTCTGTATTCGGGAGACCTTATGTTGGAGAAGAAAAGGTAAGTTGTGTGATTTAACCTGACATACAACAAATATTTTTATAATAAAAATGTTATAAATCGACCTAATTGAATTCTAAAAACGTAAGAAATGTACATGTATAAGCATACTTTTTTATATCAATACTTTTTTAAACAGAAAATGTTTAATTAAACAAATATATATTAACCCTTTACTTCATAAAGACCCCTCTGGATGCCTCTAATATTGATGCATTTTGACACCTCTAATATAGAAGGCTTTTGAATTATTGGGTGAATTATGTTTATATTAACTGACAGAGTGGAAAACAATGCAGGAAGTGTTCAAATTGCTGTACAAGCAATCTGAACTCTTCCTGAACTGTGTTCCAAGGCCTTCTTGATTGGTGCGGGAAAATGCGTATCTATGGAGTAAAGGGTTTAAGACTGTATGTTTGGAAAAAACGCTATCAATATCTTAAAAAATAAAATTATTTTTAAAATGGATAAACATTAATAAATAAAATCAAATGGTTCGGTATGTCAAATCCACCAAACGTGACAAAATAATTATTTAATTTGGAATGGTAAACTTGATCTCTATTTTAAAATTAGACAGCACTTAAAAACTGCTAAATGACCTTCGCATCATCATACAGACTCTGTATTGTGTTGCCCTGAACTAATTGATCATGATAGATGTGTACTTTATAAATGTGATGGGGTTTCGATAAATGTATATAATTATTATTCATGATTATTGTTTTTTGTAAAATTCTTAAAAAATGTAAAAATGTTGAAGTTGCTGTTGTCTGTTTAATAAATGTTTTCCATATTCAAGTATTTATTTACTTACATGTGAGGCCATCCTTAAAAAATATATTGTTTGCCAAGCTCCTACCTTCTCTCTCAAAATTGCAGCTACCCATACTTTTTTATTGACTTTCAAAGCATTTCATTTTTTTTTCATGATTTCTGTTCATTTTTCTTTATAAAAATAACTATGCATAATTAAAATTTGGCAAAAAAAAAAATTCGTAACCTACCCACATGAAAAATACTGGGTTGGAGCATAGCAAACAAATTTTTTTTTATGGATGGCCTGAATAAACCATGAAGAGCCTCATAAATGGTTAAAATTGTTAAAATGTGTTCATTTAAGCATAAATGTATAGATGCATGTAGGTATACATACTGATATATAATATACTGGGGTCATTGGAAGTACAGGACACGGCCTAGAAAAGAAACTAGCAGACTGTTTCATTGAATCTGCTCATAAGAGGTAATGCAACAGGTAACAATATGCAACACCAGTCAAACACTCTTAGGCAGTATTCTATTTTTGGATAGTCTGTAGTACGGATCCAGCTCTCCCGATTGGTCCATTAAATAGTAATGTTGGGAAAACGGCATTTGAGCATGCTGATTGGTCAGTTGCTTCAACTCAAAGTTTGAATGACATCACAATTTAGTAAGTGTTCAATTGCTATGAATAGTGGGACTGGGACAGGCATAGAATTCCCTGCTTTTTCATTGGTGGTTAATAGACCTGATTCTGGAGATATCAGGATCTAGGATAGACTAATTTTTAAAAACATCAACTGAGCCCTGTGATACCAAGCGACCTGAAATAAATAATACTCAAAATTAAAAGAATGGAGTGATATTTAACCCTTTACTCCATAGATGCGCGTTTTCCCGCACCAATCACAGAAGGCCTTTGAAAACAGTGCAGGAAGAGGTCAGATCTGAATACTTTCTGCACTGTTTTCCACTCTGTCAGTTAATATAAACATAATTCACCCATTGCTGATATGTGGTGAATTAATGCTTTCAATCTGGAAGAGTCCAAGAAAATGCTTATGGAGCAAAGAGTAAAATAAATAGCATTATATTAACTCTGACTGGTGACATTGTTGGCAATGGTTCTATTGTTGTAATTTTGATTTCATTTCAGCTTTCAATACAAGATGAGGAGGGAGACAACATTTATGATCAACTAGAGGAAATGTATCAAGGATTTAAGCAAAAATATAAACTAGAGTTAATGTCCAACGGTACTAAGGTGGAAACTCATGGGAAAATCTAATGAAAATAAATTTGGAAAAGCTGTTGAAAATGCATCGTTAAGGTAATCAAGGAAAGATTATGCTGTCTGTAAAAGAAATTAGATAAAGATGTGGAAATCAATACAGGAAAAGCTGTTGAAATTACCAATCATGAATGGAAAACAAAAGTTGCTGATAATTATTCAGAAAATAGCCTTTAAATAGGAAAAACTTGCACAAGAAAATAGGAAAACTGCTGAAACATCTATAAGAAAAGGTAAAACCTTTTACTGTGAATGACAAAGTTGAAAAATGCAGCTGCAGAAATGACTTGAGAAAACCAGAGGCTGAAAACAGTTGCATGCAAAGTTACTGCTGGGAATAAAACAGCAAAAACAGCTGCTGAATACAACACAGGGAAATTTTGACATGTTTATAAATTTGAGATGTCTTGGTGCTGATTTGTTTTAATCTATATTTAATACATAATAATCTGTTTACACTGTTGTTTTAATATGTTTAAACGCCATTTTCAACACATGGCAGAATATATATGGCATATCCAGTTTTATTGGTGGAATATAATGTCAGAATGAATCTGAATAGAACCATCGTCCTTCCGCAAGAAACTGGAAAAAAAGTCATTTACATAAAAAAAAATTGCGGGCTAAAATTCACAACCGTAGCAATGAGAGGTAAGTGGTCATTTGACAATAGCGCCTTATGGCACTTGACCACGGAGGACCCCTTTACTCTATTTAAAACTCAGGGTGGTATCATGTTTTAATTTAAGTACATAAAGTCAAATCATGTACTTCATTTTATGTTTAATGTATACTTTATAGCGCTATTTAGTTGTTTTTTAAATTGTGTAAGTTTTAATATTTATTTTATGCTTGTTGATGAATTATAGAGATTTCTTAATTTTATGGTAAATCACTGTTTAAAGTTGTGGATTATGGAATTATTAGTGGTAACTGCTTGAAATAGTGATATAATTAATGGTAATTTCACTGTTTGAAATAGTGAAACTGTTAATAGTAATTTCACTGTTTTAAATAGTTAATCTATTAATGGAAATTGCACTGTTTTTAATATAATGATGCATTGTATCATTAATGATTATTTCACTGTTTGAAGTAGTGAAATTATAAATGATAATTTCTCTGTTTGAAATAGTGAAATTATAAATGGTAATTTCACTGTTTTGAATCATAAAACAAAATAAAAAATTGATCACTCATGACATCACCACTTGTGACTATACCTCTCTTAAATGAAATAAAAATTGTTTAATTAGACACGCAAAAAGATGTTTTAGGATAAATTCAGGGTCACTTTTCCTTTTTCTTCCGTATTTTGGAGAAAATTTTGATACCTTTATTACATTCACAAATGATTACATTGTATTTGTTGATGTGTTTTATTTCAATTTAAATGTTTATGATCATTTGTTGTTTTTGCACATAGAGAGCTTCATATTATCTTTTCTGCCGGCTGTCCGTTGTGTTGGTAGGTTGTAAATCTAATTGATAAAGTAAAAAATATTTATTTTATTTAATAGTCACTGATTTATGTGAGAAAGTTATCAGTTGCGGCGATGGGTGTGATCGAGTACTAGTTAACCTTCAAGTGTTTCAGGAAATAGTGGTTAGGTTAACTTATCAGATTGTCTGTTAGCTCTCAGTGGTTTAAAAATGATGCTAAATATTGAAATCAAGTTGTGAATTTCAGGTCACCTTATTCTGAAAGTTAGCTATTTGTTGCAGAAGAACAATGATTCTACTTGGAATCACTTACGTGGGTTCATACAATGAAACTGGGTGCCATCATTATGAAGTATCTGGAGTATGATTGTTCTTTGAGTTTTTTCTGTGTAAGGTATCATTTGTTTGATTTATTATTTCTCTCCACAATTTTGTGTAATCAGTTAAATTGAGTTGGTATAATATTCTGTCTTAAACAATTAAATGAAGGATTGTTGTCAATTTTGAAAACATAATTAAGTTTATACTCATTTATTTTAGCTCAGGGTTTATATGAACCACTCTTGAGTCTACTTTCTGGTAGAACCATTACTGAGTGTTGTTTATTGAAAGTCGTCAGGCCAAGCTGGGGATTGAAGCTGCAACCATTAATATGAGCGGCCAACACTCTATTCACTGCCCTACTATCGTCCAACATAGTTGGATAGAGTTTGAACTTTGCAAATCTGCAGTATCAAGGTTGTAGGTTAATTCTGCATATTCATTCTTTTTTTCAATCTGTATATTAATTTATTATATTTGTACATTGAGAATGAGCCTTGAATATACCTTGTTGTTGACATCGTTTAACATTTGTTCGTTTGTACACTGTAAAATCCTGATTTATCAGTTCATTTAAAACATAGTTTATATGTGATAACAAGTTTTGTTGAAGGGGTACGTAGATTTGTCAACCAATACTATGTTTCAATTTTACATTGATTGTGAAACAAGGTCTTCCAACTGATACAGATTGGCCCGAAGTCTTCCTGGATAGAACCAGTACAAGCGCTTGCAGATAAAATTGTATATAATAAACTTATACAATATATGACGTTTTGTTTCCACATAAAGAATACCATAATATGATAAATGAATTATATACCAGTTACATGAAGCTGGCCCACCATTAATTTCACATAGACCGTTATATTAGCACTATAGGCTGTCACACTTACTGTTGTACTCCAAACTCCATGAGAATTTCTAGAATTTATATTCAATTCAAGCAGAACAAGCATTAACTGCTTTTAATTTCAAATATTGATCAAAGCGAGAGTAGGTGTCCCTATTTCACATACAGGGGTCAAATCAGTCAAATTACCGTCTAAAAAATGTCCCATCTGTATGTTATAGCAACCAGACCACTCAATTTTGCACCATTCTCTGGGAAAATATATTCTCTTCACAAGTTCACATTGCAATGGTACCTGTGAAGTGCATTTTCACACTCGCACCGTCTTGAACAACCACTGTCAATTTTCTATAGAACTACTTTCGGGTACTACCATTTTGACCCCCTGGTTCCTGGTCCAAGTCCACATGCTTATTATGCTCAACTGCATCGTCAAATACTACGGGTAATCTATTCTGTTACAGAGAGTACCGGAATTTACACTCTGGAGTATCCAATGATGGTTCAACTGATGCTGGTCTTCTGTTTCACCAAAATATTAAGTAGATACTTGAATACTTATAAGACTCTCATTTTAAAACTTAAAGCATTCAGATGATCATTAATTAAATATGGTTTCAGCAAAATTTCATTTGGCTTCACTGGCATTGATTAAAGAATATGTAAATAACCATAATTAAATAACCATAATTATGTTTTTAAGTAAAACTTAAGAAAATGTTGGTGAAACAGAAGCCTAGTTTAATAAAAAATATATTATTTAAATTCATAAAGGGTTAGCATTATTTTTACGTTTGATAATATTTTATAATCTTTTATAATCAAATAAAAAAATATATAGATATATCTCTATTGAGTTGTTAATTGCACCCAATTTCAGTTCACCAAAATGAAATACTCACAAGTGAACTCCCTTGTAATCCTTTGTCTGTTATAAGTTTTACTTTTCATAATTGAATTTTAAAATCATCAAAAATTGTTATAAATGTCTAAAATACAGTGTGTCAAAAGCCTTTAAATTCTAATATTATCACATCAATTTGGTTTCCTGAATTATGCTTCTTGAATAGGTCATGTATTAATGCAAGCACTTGAGTATCGCATGAATATTCCAACCTGAAACATGGTTCGAGTAAGGTAAGTATCCTGTGCACTTCTAGGAGTATGTGCCAGCAGATTATAATATAAGGAACTTGCCGCTGATAACGGTTAGAGAAACTGGGTAAAAGTTTTCACCGGGTAAGTAAGTGCATATCACCTATATTGAATGCTTTAGTGTTGTATTTGTGTTGCGTAGACTCGGATGATAGTTCTGTATTGATTGATTTCTGAAAGATTACTTGCTAGTTGGGTGGCACTGAATGGAACTTGTCACGTCACCAGGGCTGGTAGTTTTGCTTTCGTTTGGTAGGTTTTCTACACCAATGGTATTGATTTTTAATTGTTTTGTACTTTTTAGTTCGTGGAGAGCTATTGCCATGGCGTCAGGGTTGTCTGTAGACACCCAGGTTAAACTTTTGTGTTTAAGTTATACGTATCAATGCAAACATTCATTGGATATGAATGAAACTTTGCATATGTGACACAGTGTTCACCATCATCAATGGAACACACAGAGACAAGAACCATAACTCAGGAGTGCATTTTGGCAAAGTTATGGCCCTTTATGGACTTAATTTTTCAGGTTAAAGTTTTTAATCAGGTAAGATATCTATGCAACCACTCATTGGATATGATATTAAGAAAATAAAATAATTATTAAAATGGTTAAAAAGCATGTCATTAGCATTAATAAATGAAATCTGAATGGATTCGTATGTAAAATCAACCAAAATGTGACATCAATATTTAATTTGGAGTGGTAAACTTGAAACGAAAACCCCATTCTAACAAAAGACAGCACTTAAATACTGTTTGACGTCATTCAGACTTTCTAATATGAAACAATTTTTCTAAGTACATTCTTTCATGAACCCAGCTCAGTGTATATGGAAGAAGAATTGTTTCTACCTGTAAGCCTGTACTACTCTTTAAAAAGCCACCCATCAACTCCTTTATTTTATCAAAATTCACTATATTTCTACTGAAAAACATGTGTGCCGATTCAGATTTGGTGTTGTGCACCTCCAAACTAAAATCCTTGATCCGCAGATAGGCCCGTTGGAATCATTGACGCAAGGCCGCAAAATTAATGTGTTCTCAAATGTTGGAAGAAAATATTTGATTGAACAGAATAGAATAATACAGAGGGCGCTAGTGAGAGCAGTCGAGCACTTGTCACCCCAAATTTGATTGGTTGCCACAGCCGCTGCATTAAGATATCTGATTGGTTAACTGTTGACATCGAAGATTTTGTGAGGAATTTTTTGCTTTTGGACAGGTAAAAAATCATTGATTTGTTTAATAATGACGGTTATTAGAGAGATAATACAATAGAGATGAAGATTGAAATATTATTTTATAATTTCCGTTTTTCAGTTTTGAAATTCATTGCATATGTTTAACTGTGTTTTGAAACTCGCTAATCGATTATTCCGATTTGTTGTTACAAAAATTAGTAGTAATCGGATGGAATATGAAGCCGGACACTTTATGATATTCCAATTCGCGAATGCCAGGTTTTATTTTAAAGTCTGTTCCACCTCATTGTTTAAGTTTCTATCATTATGAGATATAAATATGTCAATGACTGCATCTTCAAGGACTTGTATAGACGGATAAGAAACTTGCATCTCCTGGCTAAATAAATGTTCATAAAATAGCATTGATGATCGTGTGTTGGAAATTGTACAATAAAAACAGTTACCAGCTAAAAGACATATTTTAATAGAGAAACAAGTAACAGACTTGACATAACTATATTAAATAAGGCATGTTTACACATTAGATCAATACTCAACATGCTGTCCTTAACAGGGGACACAACATAAAAAAAAATGTCAAACGGTTCCATAGTATTAGAGCATGCAATGTGTAGCATAAAACCTTAAAACAGCAAAACATTGAACGTGTTCACATATTGGCATTGACAATACTCACTGGAGACCATGATTTCAAAGTAGAAATATTTTGTTAATATGGATAAGGATGTATATAGACTCGAAGTCTCGCAATATCTCATTTTCAATTGTCTTTGCTTCCATTCATCTCAGACACACAAATCAAAATTCTTACATTGCAGAATGAAATTATCATCAAAACAATACCATTCCCAGAAATGTGTGTTTAATTTTTTGATTACAAAATTTATATATTTCAGCTAAACTAAAGACAAATTGTGAGAAATTTTCCTTCAAATCTTAATATTTATAATTCAAGATCATTTTGCATGATCGAAACATGTTTTAACATCTAAGATTGCAGTTAATGTACAAGAAATTAGTTGCCTGTGAATTATGAATAATTAATTTGCCAAATAATTAATCCTTTGTACGCTATTTTATCAACATTTAGTCAAGAGATGCAAGTTTCCTATCCTTCTATACAAGTCCTTGATATGGATAACATACCTGGCACAATCTTGTATTGAATTCCATTTCCAGAGTTGCATAGTTTATAGTTCTTTGACATATGTCATTTTCTCTAGATGTTGTTTTCTAATTAATATGGGCCTGTTGTGTAAATGAGTAAAATGTTGTCTGCTCGTGCCAAAGGTTGTAGGTTTGATCCAAGACTTTAAGACCAACACTTGGTATTAGTTCTTCTCTGGAAATGGACTCGAGCATTTCACAAAAGCCACGAGCATACTTGTAGTCTTGGTACCCAAGCTTTAATAAATAAGTAAGAAAAATCTTCAGAGAGAATATTGTCTGGTAGGTTGTTAGTATAAAGAAGGATAGGAAACTTGTATCTCTCTACCAAATGATGATAAAATACAATATGAAGAATTAATATTAATTTGGCGAATTAATCATTCACATTTCACAGGCATTTCTTTCATATAAAATGTAAGGTGTATGCAATCTAAGATGTTTTATAATGTTTTAAACAGGCAAAATAAAATTGAAATTAAAATATTGCAGTTTGAGGTAAAATTTCAGTACTTTCCTTGATTTTTTAGTAGCAGTATACAAAATTTGCAATTGTTAGTACTTCAACAATTTTAAACACAATTTGCTGGGAATGGTCTTGCTGTGCGGAGAATTACTTTGTGAAAGAATTTTGATTTGTATTTCTGAGATGAACGGTAGTAAGATATTTGAACACGAGATTTCAATGTAAATACGTGAGTGTTTATAACATCTCAATCAGTTGCTTTTCATTCTTAGAAGGACTGCGGCGTGGTCTAGTGGTAGAGCGTCCGCCTCGCATGCGGAAGGTTGTGGGTTCGATCCCCGGCCGGGTCATACCAAAGACTTTAAAAATGGTACTAGAAGCTCCCTTGCTTGACGCTCAGCATTAAGAGGAGAGTTCTGGTCTGGTCGGCCCGGTGTCAGTATAATGTGACTGGGTGGGGTATCATACCATGTGTCTGCGGCATGATACTCCAGCGTGACACTGCTCAGAATACTGTCTCAAGTAGACACCGTCGCGATATGACTGAAAAATTGTTGAAAGCGACGCTAAACACCATACAACCAACCAAATCATTCTTAGAGTATATAAGTCCTTGGTATAAAGGAGGACTAACAACAAACAAGAAATAATATTACTACCTGAAAACAGTGACTGCAGGTTCCTCTGATAACCAATTCCAGATACATGGTCTTGGAATCAATTATTACAAACCATTTAAAGAATTTTTTATGCACTTTATCTTTCTGTCCATCTGACTGAATTCCACTTTTGCCCAAAATAAATAGAAATCAGTTCCCATGGTCATACTTTAATATGCAGGATTTCTTTAAACAAAGAAGTTATATCGCATGGGTCTGTTTTTTTTTCTATTTTAAGTGAGTAGGTCAAAGTACAAGTCCTGATATCATTGATTTAATATATAGATAAAATCATATACTCGTAAGCATTTTTTTACACAACTAATGTAGTTTCCACAGGTCATTTAAAAATATTTATTTCCATACGCTGTCTCGTCTTTTCTTGGGCCATTCTGAATGCTCGGAAGAAGGTCATCTGAAGTTAAAGATTATATAATCATGTCGTTGATGCATACTAAACTTTAATCTTTAACACTTGTTTTTTAAGATAAAAATATTGTAAATGATCACTATTTTTGTTAATTAAAAGTTAAAAAAGTTTTCACTTTTACAAACAATTTTTCAAGGGAGTGAATTTAGAACCAGTTCATCGGAATCACCTTACAATAACATCTGGCGCATAGTGTGGCATACTCCATTACTCTGCTGAGTAGCATTCGAAAACAAACCAGCGTGTAAATATTGTTTGTTTTAAGTAATGTAATGTGTTCCAGCCCAATGAAGCATGAAAGTTGGAAAAGTCACCAGATGCCACCATTTATAGTTCTATTTCTCAAATATCTCCCCCCCCCACCCCACCAAGCCAAAGTGGAGGTCTCCTTCCCACACCCAAACTTGTCACGCTACGCTCCTGATCGTTATCAAAGGACTTTTATTTACCTATTTAAAGGCATTTATATAATTGAAATGATACGGGGAAAGCAACTTATTGAATTTTTTTTTTTGCGATCTTATCTTTAATTATTGATCATTCATCATCAGTGGTTGTAAACAGCAGATGAGTATGAGGTTAATTTGACTTAAATTCTCAAATTGCAACATTTCACAATATGATATAGAGATATAATTGTAAAAAAAAACTACTTTTGGCTATTGCTGAATGTTTAAAAGATTTAAAAAAGGATCATGAAAAATCAGAAGCACCAGCAGGGATATGAAGATCACTGACCTCTCACCTCTGAAGTACGTTGTTTGTCGATGTCATCTCAGTCCATGCTCAGTGATAATGTTTTATCATTTTATTGCAATATATTTTTTAAAAATAGCAACAACATTAATGTTGCACTACAATGTTTGGTATGTTGTAGCCTCTCTTGGCTCCTGTAAGTGGTTCACATGGGGGTTCTTGTGACATTTTGTAAGGCAATATCCTGTACTGTTTATTGATTTAAAGTTCTGCGCAGTGGCATTCCAATGAGTGATCGTATTTGTGTCTTGACATGGACTTCTTCATATCAACCTACAAGCACTACTCCATTTGATAAGAGAAATCATTTATAATCTTTCGGAAGTGATTTAATCTTGTCCGAGATAACCTAAATCAATCAGTCATTTCACGATGGGGGAGTTTACTAATTTTATTTGTCAGTACATATTTTTTAGATTTGATGACGTAATCAGCTCCTTGAGTTGCGATATCAATCCAATATGGGATGTAACATGCTGGGGTATGTCGTGAGAGGTTGGCTCATCATCGTCCTGAAGTGCATGTCACTGTTATGCCATGGCCCCCAATTTTTGTTTTGTTTACGCATATTTTATTAAAGGAATATATCCGGAAATTTTGAAATTTTAAAATTGGCTAAAATACCATTTCACTAATCCCATATTGCCATAAAGAAACATATGCCAAAATATTATAATGAAGGAATGAATAGGGTTTATGGCTTACCAACACATAATGAAGAAGAATTTCCTGACTTGTCCTAAGTGCCCAGGTTAGACTGAATACATTTCCCTATATCTTCTGACATCAATTATGAGTCCCATGATTTCATTTCAATTTCAAATTTGTTTTTGGTGTTTGCTTCACAACAAATTTTACTGTATAGAATCGATATGACAGAGAAGCCAGCAAGCAGTATTTTGCCTGCTCTCTAATTTTAGAATGGGGATTAAATGGAATGTTTTGGCAGATTTTGATTATCAAATCATTCATATTCGATATATTGAGGATAATGTGATTCTTTGTATCCATTTTAATAATATTTTTAGACATTTATAACAATTTTTCCTGATATACTAGCCTGCCTTTTAACATTAATTTTTCAAATGTTTTGTTGTTTAAAATAAGTACGGTAAATTAGTATTCTAACACCCTTCAGAAATTTCCAGTGATTTAATTGGTTGGTGCTGTTAGATTTGCGGGTATTAAAAACTGCATATACCGTCAGTAACATTGCCACATTTTCACGTTGTGTATAATTATTACTACGTCATTTGTTAACAACGTCACCGAAAACAATGTAAACAGTAGTGTTTAAAAAATGGTTTGTCGATTTAAAAAACAATTTATTTGTAAAATTATAAAATATATATAATATTTGAATCAGTTAGTTGATTAGTTTGATTTTTACCAGGAACTACTTTTATAGCGAATCATTGCTGATATGTGTCATTCGACTAAATGGTTAGTTAAATTTAAACACTTATTACTTGAGTTACAACTTTTTTTGGTTCGGTAGCGAGGGAATTTTAATAAAATAATGTATAAGTGTGTTAGAATATTCTTTCCTAAATTTTGTGTCATCATGTCACATGCTATCAGTTGACGTGCCATAAAACACCATTCATTCATTCACTTGCTATTAGATGATGGGTACCCATATCTAAATACATCTACATGTATTCAGTGCTCCAGATAAAGTGTTTTTATGCATGATAAAGCATTGAAATTTTTTTGGGTGGCATTATAGTAATTGCAGCATCCGTCCATCCGTCCTTGCTTCCAGTATTTCGTTTCCAGCCTGTAACTTTGTCATGCATAGATGGATTTTATTGATACTTGCTACAAATGATCAACATAACATGACGACGTGTCGCGAGTAAGACCCACACACGTACCTCAAACTCAAGGTCACAATTTGAGTTTGTTTGACAATACTTAGAGTTTGTGTGAGATTTCGTGTCC
Organism: Panopea generosa; assembly: GCA_029582155.1. Taxonomy (NCBI): domain Eukaryota; kingdom Metazoa; phylum Mollusca; class Bivalvia; order Adapedonta; family Hiatellidae; genus Panopea; species Panopea generosa. The sequence goes on along the minus strand of CM055909.1, from coordinate 56,029,139 downwards.
GGCCTGTAATTTTGTTATGCATAGATGAATTTTAATAATACTTGCTATAAACGATCACCATAACATGACAACATGTCGCAAGTAAGACCCACACCCATACCTCAAAGGTCAAGGTCACAATTTGAGTTTGTTTGACAACACTGAGTCTATGTGAGATTTCCTGTCCGACCTGTAACTTTGTCATGCATAGATGGATTTTATTAATACTTGCTACAAATGATCAACATAACATGACGAAATGTCGCGAGTAAGACCCACACTCATACCTCAAAGATCAAGGTCAGAATTTGAGTTTGTTTGACAACACTTTCAGTCAGTTTGAGATTTCGTGTCTGGCCTGTAACTTTGTCATGCATAGATGGATTTTGTTTTATACTAGCTACAAATGATCAACATAACATGACGATGTGTTGCACGTTACACCCAGAATCCCGCTTCAAAGGTCAAGTTCACACTTCGATTTTGTTTGATGACACTTTCAGTCTGAAACTTTGTCACCTATGGATAAATTTCAAAAACACTTGACTCAATTCATCAGCATGACATTACGATGTGTCACGTGTAAGACCCACATGTGTACCTCAAAGGTCAAGGTCACACTTTGAGTTTGTTTGACAACACTTTAAGTCTGTGTGAGATTTTTTGTCTGGTCTGTTACTTTGTCATCTATGGATAAATTTTAAAAACACTTGGCTCAGTTGATCAACATGACATAATTAAGTGTCACTTATAAGACCCAGAACCTTTCCTCAAGGTCAATGTCACACTTTCAATTTGTTTGATATTGTGTGTCTGGTCTGTGACTTGGCTCAATTTATCAAGATGACGTGATGACATGTCATGGGTAAGACCTAGACCCCATACCTCAAAGGTCAAGGTCACACTTTGAGAATGTATGACAACACTTTGAATCTGTTTGAGATTTCAAGTCTGTCCTTTAACTTTATTATACATGGATGGATTTCAATAACACTTGGCTCAATTTATTTATTGATCAACAATTGATCTGTTACTTACATTTAGGGATTTTAAAATAGCTTGACACAAGTGATCAGCATGTCATGATAATGTTTCACCTGCATTTAACTGTTGAAATACCCAGACCATCACATCAGATGTAAAGGTCAAGATTACACAAAGGTCAAGGTCATGTAAAAAAAACATGAAATTGCATGTCTAGTCTGAAACATCAGTCCATTTCTCTTGATATTCATGGATACATCGCTACCTATTATATCATACATTGTTATTTTTCACAGACCATTTGGGGGGCATGCAACACTTAACAGTGACATTTTCTTGTTTTATGAGATTTCAAATCTAAAAGACCCTAAATTGTCAAGCAATAATGACACTGTCTTGTCAAATAAAACTATTCACAAAAAAATTATAAATTGATATTTGTTCTTGTGTAAGAATATAAGTATCTTACCCAGGCAGAGCATCATTCCTACCATAGACAGTTATCCCTCAGGATGGAATTTTCTATCTGAACTAAAAAAGTTGTGTAAGATTATTTCTCTTGCATACCAAACACAATGAACATTTATTTTAATTTAAAGAATGATTAAATTTTATCACAATGGCGTTTAGACATTAAATTAAATATATTATGTCATATGTTTCAATATGTCATGTTAATTGTTCCAGCGTCACAGCCGGTTACGATGTGTATGTGAAGGTGTGTAGGATGAAAATTCCGAATCGATAAAAATATGCGGAAATCCTTGTCCAGTATTTAAGAAAGACAGTTCTCCAATTAGTTAGGATATAGTTAGTATTGTAATTACACTTTGACTTTCCATTTTAATTTAGGGAGAAAATAAGCATATGACCAAAAAATTATTTCGAACACTGATTTTTTTTAAATAAAGTTTTTGGACTGAGCTGGACTCGAACCTACAACCTTAGTGGTGAGAGGCAAGTGGTCATAAGATGAAAACATCTTGGGTTACTTAGTCATAGAGAACCCCAAATAAAATGTATGAGCAATAGATAATGCCAGTTTCAGCCATTTGTCAGTAATGCCCCTACATGTAGATTGAATGAATGGTGTTAATACTTAGATCTGCATTCTTACAGAGGTATTTTATTTATCATGTAGATAATTTAATATTTTGATTAGTGTTAAAAAAAAAGATTAAAAACATTCAGTATGTCCCTTTAAATTTATTATAAAATTGACAATTTAAAAGTCATTGATAAGGAAAACCTTCGTAATAAATATATAATTTTTTATATATGTATACTTTCTATTGAAAGCCTTAAGGTACATTTTCCCTGAATCGTCATTACACATAGTTTCTAAAAATAGCAATTGTGTTAAGTAAGAACATGTCTTATTTTCTTGTGTCCCTTTAAGTTTTGTATACCTGTGTGGTTCCGGGTAAGAATAGAATCACTTCGAATGGGTGTCATGTTCATTTTATCATTTTTTGTCATGTTCATTTATAATTTTGGTTAAATTACCAACCCCTGTGTTGTTCCAGGGAGCCATATGACAATTTGAGTAATATGATAGAATTTGCTTAAACTCTGCAGATATCAAGGTTTTAAGTTCATTCTGCATATTCATCAGATCTGTTGATATGATTATTTGATATGTATATTAGTTTGCTGTTTTTGTACATGTAGAGTGAACCAGGAATCTTCCTCCCTCAACAGTTGGCGTTGAATAACCTACAATTGGTTGGTAAGCCGTAGAACCACATTCATTCATTCATTAAGTTTTGTATGTATGTTAATTTTCATAAAAGAAACTCTTTACTATAAATATACCTCTAAAAAGCTTTCCCTGGATTATCAATATTTCTCTAAGAAGTCTACACACAGCAATGTTACTGCTTGTGTATACATAGTATAATCGGTAATGAATAATACAGGTGTTGTCAGCCTCAGAGAGACATCGAGAAACTTGAAGTTCACACATTCACCTACGATTGTGTCTATGAATGGAATACATGATAATTGGAATACTTGGTAATTCCTATATAATTTGCCACTTTTTTAACTAAACCTGTCTAATGCCCAATATTTTTTGTTCTGAATATATGATCATCTGTGACATTGGCAGATTCCAGGTTTTGTAATTGGAGCAGGTTTTTTTTTTGTAGAATTGGGATTTTCAATATATGGTAGGTTAAGAGTTATCTTTTGTAAATCCATGAATGTGAAGAGATCCTTAATTTCAACGACTGGGGTTTGGGTTCACGTCTATGTTGTTTTACCATTTCCACAGAAATCCAAACTGTTTTAAGTCATGCATTAATAACTTGTATAAATAATTCAAAACATATAACTATTAATATTCCCAAACCAGGATGATCAAAATCAATTTCTTTTTCATTTATATAAAAATTTCTTACCATTTTATCATTTCAGAGATGGATTTAACATAAAATCATGTGATCTGTAGGATTTTTAATATGTGAGAACATCTACAAATGCCAGACTAAGGCTCTCAGTGTCATTCTACCGTCCAGAGTAATACCGCCCGTGGTTTTACCCTTCACCGGAATGCCTCCTGTGCCAGAACACAAGAAAACAGGAAAAACTGAAAAGTAAGTTTAACATATGCTTTCTGTTATATTTAGGCTGAGCAGGGCCCGATAAGCTCAATTGCGCATCTGGCTATTATTCCAGGGGTCTAAGTTCAAATTCCCGCCCTGCCACAGTCTTCATGATAATCAATATACAAAATTGTGTCTCATTATCAGTCCTCTCTCATCGCTGATCCAAGTGGTAAAGTTATCAGTTACTTGTGGAGATAGGTGGGCTGAAGTTCTGGTTACCCTTTCAGGATCCCAGGAAACAGTGGTTAGGTTAACTGATCATCTGTTAGCCCTTAATGATGGCATAACAATGACGTTAGATAATCAATCAATCAATCATTATCTAGGCTGGCATTTAACACCGTACTGTACAGTACCACACCACATCCACACCATGTCGTGGGTCTTGATCCCTGGCCTGGTCATACAAAATTCTTCAAAAATGGTACTAGAAGCTTCCTCACTTGGTGCTCATTATTTAGAGGATAGTTCTAAGTCTGGTCGACCGGGTATCAGTAAAATATGACTGGGTGGGGTATCGTACCATGTGTCTGTGGCATGATACTTCAGTGTGGCAGGACTCGGAAGACTGTCTCAAGTAGCCACCCTAGTTTAAGTCTGAAACATTATTGAAAGTAACACTGCCACTAGACCACCACTGTGTAAAGCATGTGATTATATGTTACAATGCAAGGAGGGTTAGGGGAGAGGGTGTAGGATGATATTTGGAAATCTATGTCGGGTATACAGGAACGTTCATGGGTTCAAGACCAGATTGGTTTAACAACTTGACGTGAACAAATTTTTACAGACAGCCGATGGTTCTATTTTAATTCATTCTGCACTGTCTTCTTCAGCTAATGAAACTGGATGTCATGTATAACCTGTAATGAGTTGGCGTAAGTGAAAATGGTGTACAAACCTCATTCTGCACTATCTTCCTCAGCTAATGAACTGGATGTCATGTATAACCTGTAATGAGTTGGCATAGGTGAAAATGGTGTACAAACCTCATTCTGCACTATCTTCCTCAGCTAATGAAACTGGATGTCATGTATAACCTGTAATGAGTTGGCGTAGCCGAAAATGGTGTACAAACCTCATTCTGCACTGTCTTCCTCAGCTAATGAAACTGGATGTCATGTATAACCTGTAATAAGTTGGCATAGGTGAAAATGGTGTACAAACCTCATTCTACTCCTTCCCATGTCTTTCAGAAATAAAGTTCATGATGACAATTTGTAACAACTATGTACTGTTGGTAGATATTTACATCAAAGTCAGGCCCACTTAGCTCAGTCTGATTATCAATCCAGAGGTTGTGAGTTCGAATCTCCATCAGAGTCTCCATGATGATCGATATACAATATTTAGTCTCATTGTCTGTCTTTGCTGATTACTTTTTGACCTTTCAGAAACCCAGCAAAGAGTGGTTAGACCTCTGTTTGACCTAGGTGACAAAAAAAATGATGCTAAAATTAAAAAAAAACAAAAAACAAATATAATTACCATGGGTCTACCAAGTGATTTTATGTTGTAGAATGATAAGAATAATAACAATAATAAGAGTAGTCTTTATTCACAGGGTCCAATTAAGTTTTTTCACACACTAATCTTTCATGGGGCCCTCTCGAGGAAGATTCATATTCTTACAATATGCCCATATGAACATTGTATACAATCGCATGACATAATTAAGGATGTACCTGAGATCATAACATGAGATAATAAAATGATAATTCTGTGTATAATCCAAGAATCAGATTTTATCATCAAGTATTCACATTATTATTTGCTGTGTGTTTGATACAGAGCTTTTGTTTGATTATATCATTTCCTTTCATGTAGTCTATGGAGGCTGTAACGAGATATGCATCTAGAGGTGCATGCAATTAGTATAAGAATGTCATTACAGAAAATAGTTTTAAAAAAAAATACACATGTTTCAGTTTTGTTCGAACTAAAACAATCACTAACAACAATGGCAGATCTACTCTTTACAAAAGCAGTGCATGCAGAAATAATGACAAAAAAAATGTAGTTACAAAATTGAGTGCATGAGTGCACTTATAACAAAATAACTGGTTTACATAATTATGTATGCGAGACAAGCAGCTAGCCAGGAACAGTAACAGTAAATCCTCTCACACACCAAGATTTTCTTGTCTGTCTAATAAACTAAAAATCTTATTAATTTTATTTTGATTTTTTAGCAAAAGTTCAATTGTGCAGACTAAATTGCCATTCAGACTTTCTGACCCATGGAAAGGCTTTCAGACTGTTCATTATTTCACACGATTTTGTCCAAACTTTATAAGCGTTTAATGATACTTTTGTCCAATGTTATTTTTTAATGCCGTCATCAATTCAGTGCAAGAATGTGTTTATCTCCATTATCTTAATATCTCAACCGTTATCCCATTCTGCAATGGTAGTAATGTTTTGTTTGATTGGATTATAGGTTTTATGGCACTCAACAATGGGTTCTTTAACAATTTTTAGTGTGTTTTGATTTTTAAGTAACAATACATTTCATGGCATTGTCAGTGTTCTGGTTTGTTTACTCTCATATTTACGCTCTACAAACCGTCAATTTGTGGCTCCAGGGACTTTAACAAAGGAATCAATTACAATTTGGGCCAGTTGACTTTGCTGACTGTTTAAATGTTTTTTTTTAAGAGGAGTATTTCTGAAGGAACAATGAAGAACAATTATAAAAAAAATATTGCTGGATTCAATGATGTAATAATTTAATCAAATTTCAAATCATGTCCATGTATCTATATTTCACTGAAACAGCTAAAAAAATATTTAAAAAACATGTAAATCTTTCTCGATTAACAGTAGTGATTGTTTACTGTTAGTCCTTACTATTGATCGAATATTTAGCGTCTTTTTTATGCCATCAAGGACGATCAGTTAAACTAACCACTGTTTCCTGGGATCCTGGAAGGTTAACCAGTACTCGAGCACACTCTGTCTCTGCAAAAAACTGATTACTTTCGTTCTTGAATCAGCGGTGAGAGACGAATGATAATGAGACACAATATCATATATCAATCACCACGGAGACTGATTTAATTTAAAGTAATAAAACTTGAATATCCATTTATATTATATACCTGATCTCCCTTATTTGAAAAGAAAGAATTCAAACTGCTAATTAAAATAACATTGGTACAAAAAGTATCGAGGCGAGTAAACTACATGTGCATACAGCATGCAAGTACTGATGGCAAAAATTAAGCATTTTAGTCGAATAATTGAAATTCAAATAAAAAAATTATGGTGAGCATCAATATAAATGTTTAAGCTTATCTATTTTACTTTGATTGCGAACTTGTACAATTCATGCTCAATGTCTTACTAGGTAGAACCTGTACTAACCGTATGTGGAAAAAGTGTCTTACTCAAAACCACAACACATAGCCATGGGGTTGGGGTATCAAACCCATAACCTTCCGATTATGGGTTGGGTGCTCTACCACTGGACCATGTGCTCCACATGAATGTGATATTAAACCCATACCAATGCCAAAGTATGATACATTGTATATTAAAACAGTTAGTATTAAAGTGAATATTATATTATAGTGGCATGTATTGATAGTGTATAAGACAAACAGCATAATACAAACATAAAGAAATATATAGCACCCTGTCATATTGGCTTATAATTCACCTACAATAATTATAAAACAGTTACAATACATCAAAGTATATACATATGGATGGGTTGATGGGTAATAATTATGTATATTCAAACCTGTGTAAGTGGTCACCTTTATTGCAGTCATTTGTCTTAAGCAGCCAAATATGCTTTTTCTATTTTTCTTGAGCAAATTAACCTGTATTCAACAAGAACCTGTCTTAAAGGGCCACTTTTGTTCCTTCCCTTGATTGGTTTATTAAAACAGTTTTGACTGTATTTTGCTTTCTGTGTGCTAGAATGTTTTTATTTAAAGGGATTATATTGGCATATTACCGTCAATTCCCTGTCCTAAATACACACGTCCAGCATGAAGATACTCCTATAACTTAGAGATATACGCTTCTGTATAACCTCTTAATTACAAACATCGGGTTTCTGAAGCCACGTTTTTGTTTTTGTTTGCATTCGCCATTTTCAACGAACCGCTTTTGGGTTTGCGATCAATCATCGGATAACATTGTGAAGACTCATTTCTGATTTCGTTTTCGAGGTTTTGTTTTCAGGAAGTTTACGGAGTTCAATGTAAACATTGCCCAATACTTTATTGCGGGATGTATTAAAGTTTGGGCCAATATTCAATTACTGTTAATTTGATAACTTTCAAGTAAATAAAGGTTATACGTCAATACATAAGCATTATTTTGTGCACACTGCATAAAGGAAAAGTCTGGATTAACAGCATGTTTGTGTTACTTGCCGATATAATCCCTTTAAGAAGTTTAATAAATAAGTTTATTTTGGACTACAAGAATTATATAATATTTAAACATATATATTTTTACTATATATCGTTTTTGGCTGAACTACCATTATCAAAGTAATTATCTGAAATTTTCAAAATAAGTCTTTTGTTGTACTCTTTCTTTCAAATACCAAATTTTGTTGTGTCACAGTTAAATCTCTATTACCTCAGTATACACCACAAACTATTGTATATCTGTGATCACCTTTCATGGGCAATGTCCTTACGTTATTTAATCTCTCCACCTATAAACCACTCTCCATTGTCAAGGTAATCATTTCTAACGGATTTATTTAAATTTCTGGAGTGGTATATAATATGGGCCAGGAATATCTGTTGAAGCATGTTTTTGCTGTGGGGGCAATAGGTTTAATATAGGGTGCAGAGAGCGTACTGGGACAGCCCAGGACTTGTTTTGACATTAAACAGCTGATTGTGTGGTAGTCCACATTACTTAGAAGGGAAGTGTAATGCAACATGGATGTATGGAGGTTTTGACTTCGGAATTATATTGAGAAAAAAAAATAGTTATAATAATTTATTTTAAATGAAATTATGATTACATGTATGTGAAGGTAGATTAAGTGTATCCTGAAAGGAATTTGTTTATTTACAATAATATCAATTGTATCGTGAAAGTGGAACATATGTTATAAGTAGGTGTTATTAACAATTATTGTGAAAGTGGTTCATATAAAAGTTTCTGTTATTTGCAAATATTTCTGAAAATGGTTCACAGTAAGTTATTGTTGTTTGCAATTATACTGATAATGGTTGTTACATGTTATTATATATGTGTTATTTGCTATGTATTATAGTTTTAGAAATGGTTCATATTTCAGTATGCATTATTTATTCTGAAAGAAGTTCATATTTAAACATGACTGTTATCTGCAATTTAATTCTGAAATTGTGTAATATTTTAGTTAGTGTCATTTGCAATAATTCTGAAAATGGTTCACATTTAAGTATGTTTTTTTTGCAATAAGTCTGAAAGTGGTTCACATTTGAGTATGTTTTTTTTTTCAATACGTCTGGAAGTGGTTCACATATAAGTATGGGTTATTTGCAATAATTCTGAAAGTGGTTCACATATAAGTATGGATAATTTGCAATAATTCTGAAAGTGGTTCACATATGAGTTATTTGCATTAATTCTGAGTGGTTCACATTTGAGTATATATTTAATTATATGTATTCTTATATGTAACTGAAATTTTGTCAATTTCATGTTTGTCAATTATTTATTTTATTTAACTTATTCACTCGTAGTGGAAGTAATCATTAAAGGCTCATTTAACTTCTGAAACGGTTGTTTTTAGTTTTAATTTAAGTCAGATTTACTCTTCCAGATGATAGAATACATGTTTATTTGGTCACTGGGTGACTTTGCAAATGAAAAAATAAATATAAAGCACATACGTACATAATTAAGAATGGCTTTTGTTTACAAATTAATGTTCGTCTCTTTTCGATAAATATCTTCGGCAGAAAGCAAGGAGTTACAAACATTGTTCAGAAATGCATCGGGCAGTAATATATGATCAATTCACTTCAGAAAGAAACATAGTATGGGGAACTGTAGGGGATAAGGTTAAAAATTAAATAACCGCTTGCAGTTAGATAGTTTTTAAGTACATCCCCTTTATTCCCCTCAGTGTACTAATGAACTGGAACCCACTGGCTAATTTATTGCATGTTAGCGAAGAATGATTCATATAAAATATAACTGTACTAAACAAACCACCCTTGGTAGCCTCTCAATAATGACTGTGATTTGTGACGTAATAACATGTGCGATAGTATCACGCGTATATGCAAGGGAGGATCCTGAGCAAGAGTTACTAGACCAAACTAGTAATCTGTATTCATTGTTTTAAGCAGTATAAATAATATCATGCATACTACGCTCGATACAGTTTTATTGCAGTCATCAATATATATTTTTAAGAAAACGCCCAATAACGATACATAATATTAGTGGAGCCATAACTTTTCTAATCTTGTTAATGAACCCTTATCTAATGGTCTTGAAACTGCACACTACCACTGTAATATTCATTTGTGTACTTCTGAACACTGGCGGAGATACCGTCGGAAAGCATCCAAGTCATTAGGGAATTACAAAAATGTTAACAAAAGTTAAAAGCTTGGTCCGCTCGTCTAAAAAATACACATTTCGATTAAGTTAATATATTTTCTCGCTTTTTTAAAAACAGTCACTAACAGGTCTACAGGAATGGTTTTAGCAATACTATAAACACATTTAATTACAAAAATTTGTGTAATTATCAAAAAGTGTGAATTTTGGAAGTTTTATGAGGTTTTAAGTATGCAGAAATTGTTATGAAAGGGTGCAAACTTCTTTCAAAACCATTTTTGTGTACATTTTTATTGCTTTGATAAATTGTCACTTCAAGATAGGCTTTATTGGCACATTCCAGTGTTGTTTGACAAATAATTTTTGGAAAGTGTTGAAAAGCTATTGTGACTTGCTGTTGACAGGTTTAAATATTTCAATTTTTTTTGTTGGTGAGTTAGTGCAATAAAGCCTCCTTTTTTTTTTTTTAACTCTGTCTGTTTGTCAATGATGATGCTTGCTGTTGATATCATTAATGCTGTCCAAATATGTGACATCCATTGATTGAATTTGAATAATTTGCAACATGCACATTTTTGTGTGGATTGATTTGATTAGTTGATTTGTTAAATTGTTTCAACAGTTTCATTGGTTTTTATTGATTGATTTATTTTTGATACTTTTTGTCATCAAATAGTGGATCAATCCTCATTGATAGTTAGTGATGTAGATTTTGTTTATACAAACATCTTTTAGCTTGATTGTGTGGTAAGCTCAGAGCTTATATGAGTTTTTCTCAAGTCTCATCAGTGATTTAGGCACTGAATGAGCTTAGGATCTGTCACGCATGACCTTGGCCACCACTCTATCAACTTAAAAAATACTGCCTAGTTAGAGTTTTCTAGATTTATAAGTTTTATAAAGACCTTGAGATTATTTTCAATTTTCAATGAAATTTGAAATGCATTTTTGTATATTATGTGTATATATAAGCAGATTGATGAACCGGGTCACTCGATAGCCAATCTGAGTGACATTCCAGGGGGCGTGTGTATGAATCCTGACCCTGCTTCTGTCTCCGGGATGATTAATTTGTAACATTGTATATCATTGTCATTCATCTCTCACCACTGAGTTTAGTGGGAGAGTTATCAGTTATTTGCGGAGATGTGACTGATCGAGTACTGGTTAACCTTCCAGGATCCCAATAAAGAATTGCTAGGTTAACTTGTCTGTTAGCCCTCAATGGCATTTATAAACATGACGCTATGTAATCAAACAAATAGACAATTCAGTTAGATGAGGGGGTCCTCCGTGGCCGAGTGGCCTAAGGCGCCGTCTCAAGATACTTACCTCTCAACACTAAGGTCGTAGGTTTGAGTCCCGCTCGTTCCAAAAACATTAAGTGATAAAGTTTCCAGTTACTTGCGGATGGATGGTGGTTCTACTCAGTCTGACTCAGTCTGAGGTCTTCCTCCACCAGTAAAACTGGATATGCCATATTTATATAACCTGAAATGTGTTGAAAATGGCGTTAAACCCCATTCCAAAAAAAAAAAATTGGCTTGATGATGATTGTGTTAATAGAAATATTTATTTTAACAACATTATTGATATGCATTTAAGTATACAGTTATTTTAATCGGCTTCTATTTCCCCAGTCTTATGGTGTGGTAGAAGGATTAAGGAAGTATTGATTTTAATGAAATTTCAGTATTCTGTAATTTTAACAAGGTTCCTATTTCACCTGATTTACGGATTTATAAATATTGATATTAACCATGCCCTTCTCAGATATCTAGTAGGAACATCAATAAACAGTCAGATTGATATCTCATGTTTAATTGTTGGTCAAATACACCTGGACTTTTATGACAAGTGCTGACACTGGTAGTTCTTTTGCAGCCTAAAATGGTTATAATTGGATCTGGCTTCATTAACACAACATCCATTCGGAATTTGAATCAATGCTTCATACATTGTTTGACAAAAATATTTTGATCAGAAGTTTGCCTCTTAGTCGCATTACGATTTATTGATTTGTGTATCATGTACCTGTTTACCACATGATGAGTGTGATAATAGTGAGTCGATATTCTAATTTACAGTTAACGATATTTTTGGTATTGTTATTGACAGTCACTGTAGTATTGATTTGATTTGAAGGAGTTCAAGGGGCTCCCTGATCCCTGCGGCACGTTGGAGATTACGGTGAACTTCAGTATGTGTTGTCCGAGGGAAGCTTCAAAATTATAAACGTAGATTGGATGATCGATTTTATTAATAATGATTGAAGGTGTTGTTATGTTCTGTTGTGTTGATTATTAACCGTATAAGCCAGGTCAAGTTAGCTCAGCCGGTAGTGCGTTTGACTATCTGTTCAGGGGTTGAGATTCGTAAATATGCAACATTGTGTCTCATTTTTCTCTCAATGCTGATTAAAGGGAAAATGTTATCAGTTATTTGTCTTGCGTAGATGGGTGTGCTCGAGTACTCCAGGATCTCAGATGGGTGTGCTCGAGTACTCCAGGATCTCAGATGGATGTGCATGAGTACTCCAGGATCTCAGATGGGTGTGCTCAAGTACTCCAGGATCTCAGGAAAGAGTGGTTTAGGTTAACTGATCGACTGTTAGCCCTCGATGGCATAAAAAAGACACTAAATATTCAAGCAATAAAATCTGTAAACTTGTATACAATATTGGTACATTTAACCAAGTATTAAAAAGTGAAAATTAGATATGTTTCTCAAGGACAATGGGTATCAAAGTACATATTTATACATTACCCAAATACAGGAAGGTATCATTTCAAATTCGTGAACATATCATGGAGGTGCAAGTAACAGTATTTTTTTCTCTCAATATTTTCACTATGAAAAATGTTGGTATTAGGAAACTGTTTCAAGAGAGGGGACTAGATCTGACAGCAAACTGATGGTAATCATGAGATCACTTTGACTCCTTTCATATGTGAGGTGATGGAAACAATTTACCCTCGGTTACGTCTTATTAAAAAAACAATTTGGGTACTTTTAAAATTTGTTTCAACTTACTTATTTTACATTGATTGTGAAACAAGTTTTTACAACTTTGACATATCAAAAGTCTCCGTCTTCCTGGGTAGAACAAGTACTAAGATGTCTTGCTCAAGGACACTGCACATAGCCGTGGCAGAGGATCAAACCAACGACCCATGATCCTTGGTTCCATGCTCTACCACTGGACCACATGCTCCAGTTGTTGACTTTCATGACTGTTATTACATGTATGATGTAATATTTTGTTATGGCATGAAACACAAAATTGCTCTTTACTGAATGATGATAGATGATAGATAATGTAGCATGGATATTGTTTTTATTTGATTTCTGTTTTATTTGTTGTTTGATTTCAGTAATATATATTATTCAGGGATTGGCACCCAGTGAGAAAAGATTGATATTTAATGTCATAAACTGAACTTCTACTGTGCCATTATGGTACTGATATTAATCTGCAACAATGTTTCATTAATTGCAAATAGGTGACAGGATATTGGATAGGAACTGTCTTTTTTCATGTGAACAGTTGTGTGTTTGTGATTGCTCTGGATTTTCCTTGCAAATTAGATTTTGGGATTATACTATATAAAAAATAATGCAACCTTGTGACTTTTCAAATTGTTTTAATACAAAAAAAATTGTTCATTGGCTGGAAAGTTAAGGAAGAATGATCTTTTTGTCTCAGTAATGAACATTGTAAATAACTACTACAAGAGGATGTGAACCAAATGCATGACTGTATTGAGGTTTGTTTCAGACCAAGGATTATCCAGTCGTATGTTCAGATGTTTTGATTAGGGTGACGCATGGATTTGATTCGCTGCCATGCTAATGTATGGTATCTTTGAGCCGATACTTTGATTACTCTAAGAACAATGTTAAATTGATAAGTTTAAATTTATTAAACAAGTTAACTGAACTGATATTCTTCCACTACCACTTTTTTATCTGTTTCATACTTTTAAAAATAAGAAAACAAATGTTAATTTGCACGACCATAATACATTGTATATGTTTTGCTGGCCATAACAATTTCACTAAACTGTACACTTGTACAACTTTCTAAACAAATGACAGATGTTGATGTTAATTGATATCTTCCAAATCAGGTCTATTAACCACCAATGAAAAAGCAGGGAATTCCATGCCAGTCCCACAATTCATAGCAGTTAAATGCTTACTAAACTGTTACATCATCAAACTTTCAGTTGAAACAACTAACAATCAACAATTGGCTTTCCCAGCATTGCTATTTAATGGAGCCAACTGGTAGAGCTGGGTCCGTACTACAGACTACAAGGTGCCTACATAATTACTAATAGTGCAGACTATGATATTGTAAATTACTTGTCAAGCCACTGGTGTAGTAATAATAATTCCTGAAATTAGATAGTTACCCACAATGCAATATACTTGTTTTATTCAAATAAATCATATTACCATGCCTCTGAGATCTGTCTCTATGAATAATACTGAAAGATATTCATGAATTTTTAATTATTAATCATTAAAAATGCTAAATATTTGACAAATATCTTGAGGGTAAATCATGTGCTTAGAGAGCCTGAGAGGTATAAATTATTTCATTGTTTGTCTACGACATAATAGATACATGTATTCAATCTGTAACTGCCATTTGATTATATTTTCTAGAGTATGGTATAATGTACATGTATATTATTTAGTTCTTTCGTTATTACCAGTCATAAGACAGAGAACTATTCTATATATGGCAGACTGGTACACATCATTACCATAACTATTAGTAATGTTCATCCTAAATATGACTGGCTAGACAGAGAACCATTCAATACAATACATTATTAACAAACATATACAGATATAGATTTACGGCATATATAATGATGAAGCACTGGTGGCCATCATTATTGGATTCTGCGTAATGACCAAGGTGTCAATACAAAACTGTACAGGGTTACGATGAGGGTAACAATCAGAGTAATCAAATATTTAGAGGGACAATCTGGCAGAAGTTTGGGGATAAACAAAGAAGTCAATCTTGAATTTTTATAATCAACCAATCAGGATTCAGGTTCAGTTTGTACTATTTAAAGAATTGAAATGGTAAAAACTTATATATTGCTGTTTATATTGCTGCATTTGATAATGGTAATGGCCATCAAAAGATCAAAGAGATGTTTTTTAAATACACAATAAAAGGTTACCGTATTTAATCAACAGAATTTTAATGTTTCATAATATATCTCGGTTTCTGTGTTTATTTAGAGATTAAGAGTATATAATTAATATCATTTAGTTATTTTTAATGAAGTTACAAGATTTATACGTATAGACAATCATGGTCTATTGGAAAAACTTATCTTTTTGCCAATTCTAAAATTTAAAAAAAATCTTGATGTCTTTCTCCAATGACATAATAACAGAGCTGAAATGCAAAATGCTGCAGATAATTGCTTTGGAATAAAACTGTTGATTGATGGTAGCTGGGAACTCTTGCATAGTGGGTTTTAGCATACTTCAGTTGGATTGTTGAATTGTTGCAACAATCACACAATGGTTATTTGTACTCCATGATAGATCATTTTGAAGGAGATCAACTTCTGTGGAATAGTAAAATCAATACATTGCCCGGGGCTGTTATCTTCCCATGATAACGTGATAACTTGCCTAACCACTCACCTGTATAGGTACATATTGGCAAATTGATTTGCAAAATTCATCAGGAGGTTGGTGCAGGCAAAGCAATTAACTGTTCTCTCAGGAGTCTGGTGATGAAAGTGACATTGAAGGAGAGCTGCATCAGCTGAATGTAAACATGGCATTTGAAATATTTTGTGGTGCTCTCACTGCCTAAAATGGAATTCAGTTTGGATTTCTTTAATTCATTACATTATCGAATATAGTAAAATTCAGTTTCTATGGATTTGGATAAGAATGGTGTGTTTTTGTTTTTGATATATGTTTTTTGATACATGATTATTCTGTTTTCATACTGGAATAACTATCAGGTAATCAAGTAGTAGACCAACACTCAGAGGGTTGTGAGTTTGAACCCTTATGAGGGCCACAAGTTGTGTCATTAAGCAAGTGTGGAGCATGTGGTACATTGGCAGAGCATTGGACCCAGGATTTAGAGGTTGTGGGTTCAATCATCTGCCACTGCTCCTTGTGTTGTCCTTGAATTTAAGGCATTTAATCTGCATATTCTTAGTACTGGTTCTATCCAGGAAGATTTTCAGCTTGATTAGCTGAAGATGTAAAAACTTGTTTCACGTCCATGTAAAATAAATAAGTTAAAAGTAAAACATTAAGCAAGACAATTAATTAGTACTGGTTATGAGTCTTATACGATTGATATATGACATATTGTCTCATTATCATTCGTCTCTCACCACTGATTCAAGTGGGAAAGCTATCAGTTACTTGCGGAGATGGGGTGTGCTCGAGTACTGGTTCATCCCAGGAAACAGTGGTTAGGTTAACTGATCGTCTGTTAGCCCTTGATGGCATAAAAATGACGCTAAATATTCAATCAACCAATCAATCAATATACCCTTTTTGCGTGAGGGGATACTTTCCACTATGTCTTGGCTCTGGGAGTGTGTGTGTATGGGAGAGGGACACCCTTCACACACACTAACCCCAGGTTGCCTCCCCCAAATAATTGAAATGCTCTTACTCCCATTTAAATATCGTTTTCCAACAAAATACTTTTAATTACACTAAGTTACTCAGGCAAGCTATTCCTTTTGAAAGGAAATTTTATTTTCTTGTAAATCCACAAGGTATGAAAATTTGTGTAATACAGTTTTGTGCATTTTAAAACTGTTTGACTTGCATTGTGTTGCATTCACATGAAATGTTTGTTTAACAGGGGTCCTGATATGATATCAGCCCTGTTGTATTTGTCTTGTTTTTTCAATGTGCTGTCAACACAGTGCTTGTAGATTAAGGGCTTTCAATGGATTTTGTCATCAGGTTGTCGGGGTTTGCAGGCAGTCATCTACTGCTTCTTGCTCACAGTTGTGCTGTCATCAGATTGGGAAGTTTGTAAGCATTTCTTAAAATTAGTCTACAGTCAAAAAAGTGTTTTTTTGTTTGTTTCTTTTTAGAAAATATTAAAATGACAAAATTGGTATCTTTTCTTGTAGGGCTTCTGAATAAAAGTTATAATGTGCCAGTTGTAATATGACAATGAAAAACTGAAGAGATTTTACTTGATTATAATAAAATTGCTGATGTAGCATGGAATATAAAATGTGGCAAAAAAAGGAAAACTTTTCTACGATAGTTTAATTGAAAAACATTGAAAATCAAAGGACAGTGACAATAGTTTATGTCAAACATTAGAAGGCATGATGGTTATGCCAGCAATTCGCTTTGACAAATATGGAAATTCTCAACAATGTGCGTGTTACAGACAACTTGTGCTGCCCCCTATAGCTAAAAGTATGGAAATGCCATGCATCACAAGATTGTAAGTATAAAAATTCATGTGTTTAATTAAGTTATTTATTTTTGTTCTAAAGTAATTATATTTTTTAACTTTGCTGTTATTAATATATTGATTTTGCAGACTTGTGTTGAACTCGGATGACATGGATGAGGTTCACAATATGTTATAAGTATATGCCATTCTAATAACACATAAGTATATACGGAAATCATTGACAGAATTAAAAAAAATCCTTCCTCAGATACCTCAAAAAGAAATACCAGTACTAACCTAAACAATAAGAACCCTACCTCTAAATTTGTTAAATAACTAAAAGAATTTTGAATTGTTTGTTATTTTCTTGATAAATGTGGTTATTGTTTCCTCATATTTCCGTCTGGGATAGACATCTTTGACCTATACTTGTGTTAATTTTGTGTAAATTGTCCAATAATACAACTTAATTAAAAGTTTTGTATAATCAGAGTCATTTAACGGGACCCATTATTTAGGGTAATTGCTTCATAATAAACTTTAACATGCCAATAAATCGGCCTGTGTTATCTTCCATCAATGTCAGCTGATCTAGGAGAGGTGATATCAACATGCAACATGGAGAGGGAAACTGTTACCAACATGTCCATTATATCTTACCGGTATATATCAGAACACGATTTTATGGATTTTAGATAATCAGTTTGATTATTATCATCATATAAATTTATTCATTAATAATATATAATCCAGACTTGCAAACATATTTAATTATGAATAGATTCCAGCTGGAGCAGATCTAGAGGGGGTGTAATTGGGGGTGGGAACACAAAATCAGTAGAAATATGGTAGGAGGGCGTATGCCATTTTTTTTTTTAAGAATAGATCCACCATTGGATACAATTACAATAGTGTTGAGTTGATTGTTTTTCACCAATTTTTCTGTCTGTTCAATTATGGTATATAGTAATTTGATTGATAAAATGGTTTAAAATTTCTATAAGCGGGATGGTAGTGTAGAAATGTTCATCAATTAGGTTTAATCTTTCCAAAGGGAAGTAATAGTATTTTGTATAAAGTGATAAAACATAAGAAAATAGTAATAAAAAGTATTAATAAGTAAAAAAATAAGTTCATTTATACTTTAATTAAATACAAACTTTTATGTTAATTGTGTTCTATCTCTTGTTAATTGCTTGGCTGATAATGACAATCATGCAATGTGGTGGCATTAAATTTTTACCCCCCTCTGTGTTGTTTTCTGAGAATTGTCGGGTCAAGTTGGGGATTGAACCCACAAACTTTGAAGTGAGTGCCTAACACTCTATTCTGTAACTACACAACCACCCACTTGTTTGCTGTTTACCTAATAGTAATTGGACAGATCAGAAGCAGTTTTGAAAATTTAAAGATTTCATGGGACATATTCTGATTCAGTATATTTAATAGATGTTATGACGGTGGGACTTGCATTGACAGAGACTTGGGATAACATCAAGCCAAACTAGGTCAATGGTGTTTTGTACCTGTATACCGTTAGATTAGAATGAACCAATCAGCTGATTTCGAGTACTTTTGGAAATAGGAAAATTGTTTTGAATTCAATGTAATATTAAAGTGGTATTTTATCAATATTTTATCATTGATTTCTATTTAACTTGTTCCCAGTTAGATATTGGTATTGATTTTGGTGCAAATCTTATTGATATAAGTGCTTAACTGTTAATATCTTGTCAGAGCTTGTTCATAATAACATATTAATAATCAATTAGGGTGATTTTAGTGTGAAACTAGATCTCAGTATAGATCTAAGTTATGAGGTGTTTGACCTAGATGACCTAGTTATTTATTTCGGTTTTAAGTTTTGTTTGCAATCTCTAGTAGGTAATCATTAATTATAAATGATAGTTATAATTCTACTTGAAAGTCTTAAAAGAGTTTTTCATTGAGGCATGAGGGTTTCTCAATGGCTGAGTGATCTATTAGGCACTGCTGTCTACATCACTGCTGAGGTCAAAGGTTCGAGCCAAGCTTTGTAGTTGGTCAGTGGTCCTTAGTATACTAAGATTCCACAACCTTATAATATGTTGTGTTAAAAAATCTAATATTTACCAGAAATCAAATAAAATAGAATCAGCTGTCTGAGCTAATTAACAGAACAAGCACTTATTAAGGGACACTGTGGAAATTTTGATTGAAAAAAAAATTGGAATGATTGATTGATTGAATATTTAATGTCATTTTTATGCCATCGAGGATCACCTTACCACTGTTTCCTTGGATCCTGAACAGTTAACCAGTACTCGAACAAACCCCATCTCCGCAAGTAACTGATAAGTTTTCCACTTAAATCAGCGGTGAGAGATGAATGATAATGAAATTTTAAAGGTTTTCATAACTAGTGTGACACCACTGAAGTTTTATAAAATGGCTAATTTCTTTCTTTAAATATGAAATTTCAGGTAGTACTACGGTACTTGGAGACCTAAATTTACATCTCTGCATTGTTATATTGAATGCTCATCAGTGTTAAAGGAAGTGTATCAGGATATTTTAAAAAAAACATTTTCATTATATCATGTTAATTAAATACTCATTGATCCCATATTTTCATAAGGGCACAAGCATATCTATTTTAATATGCTAAAATAAAATATTGAACTTGTAAGACTTAGTACAAATTGTCACGTTTTGACAGATTTTATTTACCAAACCATTTGTATTTTATTGATTAATGGCATTGAAACAGTTTCCATTGATTCTAAAAATAATTTTATTCTTTAGAAATTTATAGTGATTTTTTTCAATATACTGCCTTTAAAATCACAACATTTACTGCCAGGGTAGTAAATATGTGTAAGAGGAGACTATCAAATTACAACGCTACACTAGGTTATCTGCTGATGGTGAATTAACACAGATCCATTTGTAAAGAGTGCATCTCCCACAAACTTCGAATTTTTGGCAGTTGGAGCAGTGACTTTAAAGTCTGTGGTTGGAGATTAAAACTTTTTTTTTCAAACTGCATATTTATAACAAATACTTTTTGCCAATTTATCTTTTTTTCCCAATTAAATGTATTAACAATAATCTAGTAGCATGCAACATTATAACAAAAACAATGCATTGATGACTGAAATTTTGAAAAAGGGTTCGCTGATTTGAGTCATGTACTAAATTATATAAAACCAGTGGCAGAGTTATCTTGCAGCTTTAATATGGCAGTTGGGGCTTTAAGATAAGTTTGATGCCTGAACATTATCTAAATCAATAAAACTGATTTCATCATTGCCATGTGTCCCTTTAATATTGTACAGACTTGACCAACATAACTGTCCAGTCTCATTAGAGTCAATAATAAATACCTTCGTGACACGGCTAATTTCTGCAGACATGCAAAAACATAAGTACACAAGATAACAAATTGTTTATTCGTGAATGATGGAATTTAATTCTTTTATGAGCGGGGGTGATGTAGTGTAAATATTGATGTTTATCATACTGATTAAGAGAAATTTTACAATATTTGAAATGAACGCTAAATCCATATATTCGTGGGGCATTCAGGTGAATAAATAAGATGAAAGATAAGGGAATTTATTACATTCTTTGAAGTTTAATTTTTTATAAATCTTTCCGATCAGTCTCATTCTTATTCCTATAAAATTCCTACATTGCAGGTCAAGTTTACGATGCACCCTCTGTGTACATTATTAATTATAATGTTGCAATAGCAAATTTCAACTTTATTAAAAAATTTTAATCCATGCTTAATCTTGCAAATATGTTGTCAATAATTTCAGACTTTTTAATATATTCGCTGTATTTTTATAACAAATGATGATATTTATAATTTGATAAAATAAAACTTTTTATGTTATAGTTATAGTAATAATAAAAAAATGTTGTTTTTATACAACTGACATAAATGATTATGTATGTTTCATGCTATCACTATATATATAGCTCAAGTCAAAATTTATTTGTTTATTTTTTTTTTTATTCAATCACTATAAAAAGTATTCCATCTATATACCTAATAATAGGTTTGTTAGGATAGGGGCGGGTCATTCCTTATCAAACTGTTCAGATGTATAAGTTGCGTCATAATTCATTGTTATTTAAATTAAAAAATATAAAAGTTTGTATTTAAATATTTAATGACAAATAGTTTTATCTGGTCTTTTTTTAAAAAAATTGTTGACTTTTAATATGATTGAAAAAAAAAGATTTCATGCAAAAACATATGTTACATAGGGTAGATATTAATGTTTATACAGATTTGAATTAGTTTAATTAACACAAAACTTTGACCCTGTGGGCTATGGAGGGTGACAAGAGACAATTACAAATAATGTGGTAGTCTGTGATTTTTAACAATGTCCTTTATGGCAATACTAGAAGGGTTCCACACTCTGGGTTCCTCATTGTGATGTAAACAATTTGGAACATAATAAAAGTTGAGATCTTTTTTGTCAATTTACACTTCATTCACTGTCTAATTGTTAAAATTTGTAAAAAAAAAAAAAGCTGTCTAATTTGTCTCTCATTGTTCTGAATTGATGTAATTCCAAAAATGACGGCTGTTTTTTAGGCATCTCCAAATCTAACAATACTCTATTCCACATGTGTATAGTATGTTTTGTATCACATTATTCTTTTATTGTAAATCTGTTTGCAATTTGTTATTCAAAATTAACTTCAAAAAGTTATGTAACAATTCAATGAAAATTATAAATTAACAGTCTGTGTTTATTGAATAGAACATAAATTTTGCCATTCTCCAATTTTCTCATTCAAAATTGAGCCATGTCACGCCACAAGCTAAAAATTAAACTGTAATTCGTATTATTATTACAGTTACGCATTACTATTATTAATGTGTACGTACACCTTTGAATTTTAATTGTAAAAGAGCTATTCTTATCAAGTGTAAACTTCTGTTGACATTGTGTATAAGGCCCATTACACCTGTGAATGCAGACGTATACCTACACCATTTATACTTCATGTAAGCTCCAATCGACTCAGATCGATCATGGTCATACCGCACAAAGCTGCTTAGTGCTTATAATTATACCGAATTAACAGTTCTTAAACTTGTTTGATTTTTTTGACAAAACTTTTATTGTTTCAATTACTGGATAAATAACGGAGAAAAGTTGCATGGGATATTTTTATTAGTGATCAGGTTATAATTTAGTCGCCTCCAACAAAGGAGTTATTTATTATAATTACCTGAAGTAATTGTGCAAAAATCTTAAAAGTTATATAGAAAATACAAAAGTGCCTTGTTTATGGAATGTTTGTTCTGATTATTTAACTTTGATATATAGGTTTGAGTCACAAAAATCTGTGACTAAGTGACGCGATAAAATGTGCAGAGTCATGTTAATTAACTGTTGATAATTAGATAATTAGATAAGATATGTAATGTTTATAGCAATGATTTAACCTTGTTGGTTTCTAAAAAGCAAAGTTAACCTGTTTAATTTCATTGTTGTAACAAAAAGCCATTTTGTCCCAGAAGTGACTAACAAAAAATAAAAGAAAAAGAGCAATTAAAAAATAGAAAGGAAAAAAATAGTCGTTAAAAGGGATAAAAAAGAATTTTCATGACTAACCGAACCAGGTAAATATTTGTCCATTTTAGCTTTTCTTTTAGCAGAAAAAAAGAGCTATTGTCATGACCCTGATGTCATCATTGTTGTCTTCGTTGCCATCCACCGGTTAAAGTTTTATGTTTTAAGCTCAGCCTTTTCTCTGTTTCTGAACTAACTGCTTATGTTATAGTCTTTTTCTATATTTTCTGTATTTTCAGTCAACAATTGTGTTTTTTCTGTATTTTCAGGCAACAATTGTGTTTTTCTGTATTTTCAGTCAACAGTTGTGTTTTTTCTGTATTTCCAGTCAACAATTGTGTTTTTCTGTATTTCCAGTCAACAATAGTGTTTATCTGTATTTCCAGTCAACAATAGTGTTTATCTGTATTTCCAGTCATCAATAGTGTTTATCTGTATTTCGCGTTAGCAATAGTGTTTATCTGTATTTCCAGTCAACAATTGTGTTTTTTCTGTATTTCCAGTCAACAATTGTGTTTTTTTTGTATTTTCAGTCAACAATTGTGTTTTTTTCTGTATTTCCAGTCAACAATAGTGTTTATCTGTATTTCCAGCCAACAATTGTGTTTTTCTGTATTTCCAGTCAACAATAGTGTTTATCTGTATTTCCAGTCAACAAATGTGTTTTTCTGTATTTCCAGTCAACAATTGTGTTTTTTCTGTATTTTCAGAGAAACCAAAGATCTCCAGCAGCTTCTTGGCTTGATTAAGATTCCCGCCAGCAAACAACAAGTATGTATCATGTGTTTGAGGACATATCTAAATTATATTTTAGTGTAAAATAGTATTTTGTAATGCATATAATCTAGTTTTAAGGAATTGACAATTTACCGCAGCGTGGTCTGGGTGGTAGAGCATCCACCTTGCATGAAGATTGTCATGAGTTTGATTCCCAGTCTGGTCATACCATAGACTAGAAAAAATGGTACTTGAAGCTTCTTCGTTTGGCGCTCAGCATTTAGAGGATAGTTCTAGGTCTGGTGGACCCAGTGTCAGGGTAATATGACTGGGTACGGATATCATACCATGTGTCTGGGGCATGATACTCCAGTGTGGCAGTGCTTAGAATACTGTCTCAAGTAGACATTGTCACGATTCTGAAAAATTATTGGAAGCAATGCTTTACACCATACACTTACATTGACAATTTGATACTGAATCTTCAAATGGATATAAGTTCTTATTATAACTATTTCACTTATGTTAAGTCTGCAAGTAATTTTATTTCAAGTGAGATGTTATTGTTTTAAAAAAAAAAAATGAATTTAAAGTTGACAGTTAAACTTATTTGTATTTCTTAAGTATTTAAAAAGTTCTGATAAATCATTAAAAATTTACTTTAAAAAAGTTCGTATTAATCCATTGTTTTATTTCATGATTTTCATATAAATCATAAATTTCATATGAATCCTTAATTCAAATGACCCATTTATATATTGATTCATTTCTTATTCATTTCATAAAGTTCAGATTAATCCTTAGCAATAGTTCAGAAAGTACTCTAATATATGGTTTATCTTCAAACATATTGACATAGCTCTTAATGTATTCCTAAACCTATTTGTCTATAAATAAAAAGTCTATCTGCAAAACAAAGAAAAGCAGCATAGTCACCCTGCTCTTGTCCAGATGTGGGTCTTCGTACGTTAAATAAAAGTGCAAAGTTCAAACAAGTCCATGCCCTTTAGAGTCTTCACAGACCGCCTACAAGTGGATGGTACTGTCTGCTATATATATATTTGTTAAGAGATTTGCATGATTATGGTAATAAGTCAGTCGCAGTTTGTTTGCAGTCTTTCAATGAGTCATGATGGTTGACATTAGTATTAGGACAGACTGCCTCTTTCTTGGTCATTTCCAGGGTCAGGTGACCTGGGGCCAATTTCACTAAACATCTCAAGTTGAGATTTTCCCTAATTTAAATTCTTCAATTTCTCTAAATGATTACTTTTGAACTCATTGTACATTAAATGACTTAACATAATTGGAGTCATAACACATCTTTAGTCACTAGTTTTTGTGAAACGAGTTATTACAACTTATACAAATCATGCTCAAAGTCTTCCTGCAATTTTTTTTAAGAAAATACTCAAAAGTGTCATGGGATGTCTGTCCTTTATATGTGTATTGTGAGTTTAATGAACATAAAAGGGTGGGGAATGGGATGAGAGGGGAGTGGGGTGGATAATACATTGAAGTCAATAAGACAGTAAATTTTAAAACATGGAGTAGTAATTTGATGTATGTTTATATAGACATTTCTGTTCTCTCATGAACATGATAAAAAAAATGCAACAATTTTTATGCATTTTGTGAAGTAGATTTGATCAAAGTGAATGAATGGTGCTCTTGAAAATCGTCATGAATGCATTTGTGTTTGTAGCAGTCCTTTATTTGAATAACTCTCTCTTGTAAATTATGTCCATAATCAAATGGCATAAGACTAGGCCAAGGTTTTCGCATACATTAATATAAATTTTTTAGATTGACGATCCTTCATTTCGGTATTTGTAAAGAACACGGGGTATATATTTGATATTAGCTTTTGTAATGAGTTGTTAATCTCTTGTAAGATTGTGGATATGATTCACATTGTATGATATCTTTAAGTGGTATGAAGAACAGTAAACTACTAGTTACAATATCTCAAGGTTTTATGTAATATATATGGAGTGCAAGGTCCGTTGGTAGAGCATTTGACCTGGGATGGGAGAGTCCCGAGTTCGATTCCCTGCCATGTGTGGTGTCCTTGAGCAAGACACTTTATCCACATATGCTTAGTACTCTCTGGTTCCCAACAGGAACAATTTGAGAGTGAGTTGTAAGTTACAGTTAATGTAAAACAAGTTTAAAATAACATATATAAATTGTAGTTATTTGTGCTGTAGTACCGGTAATGTGTTTTATGATATGTTGACAAAGATTTTTCAATGCGATACAATTTGTTTTATAAAAAAAATGGCGTTTCCAGATTTATTGTTTAAGAAAGACCAGAGCAGAACCATGCACTGTGCTTCCACAAGTAACTGGCAATCTTTTTCACTTATTTATTAGAACCAAACTGGACTCAAACCCATGACCTTGATGGAGGGCATTTTGTATATAAATTCTAGTGATTTTTTATTATCACTTAACAATTTTAGTGATGATTTTTGGGTTGTTCATGGAAGACATTTAGCATGATACATCATAAGTTATCTATTATATCTCATGTTTGAATTTTGCAGCTTCCTTCCATCAAGTATGAAAAGCAGCAAGTTCCTGTGGTCAGTAATGGATATAGCCAGTGGCCAGCCCCACAGCCCCCTAAATCTGGGGCCCACCAACATCTGTCATCAGAAGCATATGCCCTTCAACAATTCAGGTAGGTTGATGCATAAATGATGTTTTATACAAAATGAAGTAATCTGCTATGATAAGAGTTGAATTTTGTGAACTAATGTTACTTGATACTGACAATATTGTAATTAAATAGCATGATTTTAATTGCTCAAAATCGTATTCTGGGGACAGTATTAATACTTTGTGGATATTTTCATTATTCTATGCTGAAATGTTCATACAAGTGTGCCATACAAATTTCTAGTTATAATTGGATAATAAGATAATGTTGTGAAATTCTGATATGTATTCAGTGCCTGAAATGTATCTTACAATTTGTCAAAGGTTATTCAGTAAAGTTAAATCAATGGGGCTATCATAGATAACACCGTCAAAAGCGTGGATTCAAACCTCAGTTTAATAATGGAGTAATTTTTAAGTTACTTGCAAAATGATGGTGAATATTATGTTAGGCCATAATAAATTAATTATTAGATTATCATTCCTGTCCTCCCCCTAATTTACATGCTGCCTCTACCCTTTTTATTTTCATAAAAAAAAAAAAAAAAAGAAAAAGAAAAATACTTTCATGGTTTCTGAGGTCTTTATCTAATATCTAATATTTGAGATTAGCAAATTGAGATTGTACTCCTTAATTCATTAATGTACTTCCAGTTCAAAGTATCATGCTGAAAGAAATTTCAGTCGCCATGGACACCATGCGAAGTTTCTCGAAGTGTTTTCTGGGTTAATTAAACATCGACTATGTAACAGGTTTGTATCCTTATATCAAGATTTAAATTCTAGGTTAAATTAACCAACCTTGTTTTAACTGCCATTTTGTGTAGTTCTAGTATTGTAGTAAACTGGCTAAATTTTGTAACAAAACGGCTATGTAAAAAAATTACAGTGTTTGAAGTGTCCAAAATTAAGGTCATTGACGATTTTAACTATCAATCCAGGAGTCGAGAGTTTGAATCCCAACTCGGTAACAGTCTCCGTGATGATTGATATATGACATAGTGTTGCATTATCATTCATTTGTCACCGCTGATTCAAGTGGGAAAGTTATCAGTTACTTGCGGAGATGGGGAGTGCTGAAGTACTGGTTAACCTATCGGGATTCCAGGAAACAGTAGTTAGGTTAACTGATAGTCTGTTAGCCCTCAGTGGCATAATATTACACTAAATATTCATTCAATTCATTTATGTAGGTAAGCAAGATTAATGATAGCAAACATGATGGTTATGCAATTAAAAGAACACAACATAATGTATTTTTTCTCTGATTTATAGCGACTGGATGAGTGGGGCGCCCTCGGAGAATATTCTCCGTGTGTTAATGTGCCTCAGAATACTTATGAGAGACTCCACATACCAGAAACACTTTTTTGAGCTGGGCGGAGTAAAGCAGCTGTCGGAGCATTTCTCCAAGGCCACAGACAGTTATCTCTGCTACGGGGATGGGCCGTGTGTGGTGGATATTCTGAAGGAGATGACAAGTATGTTACTACATGGAATTTGAAAAAGCAAAATTCATTTTACTTAAAAAACTTTAGATAATTCTTCATCAGTGAATTTTAAAATTATTATTTAAAATGGTTTATCGATTTAAATTTATTTTATCATGTAGTTTTTAACTAAATTTTGTTCATTTGTTGTGAACTTAAAAGATTTTTTTTTTTAAAAGTTTGTCAACAACTACATTCAACATGACATTCAAAATTGGTTTACAACTTCATTTAATGTGACAATCAAGTATGTTTTAAACCTGTATTGAATGTGACAATCAAAGTATGTTTTAAACCTGTATTGAATACGACAATCAAAGTACATCTGAAACCTCTATTTAATGTGGCAATCAAAGTATTTTTGGTGCGCATGGTCTAGTGCTGTGGTAAAGTACCAAACCCATGATCGGAGGGTCGTGGGCTCGACCCTTCCCCAAGGTCATATGTGGTTTCCTTGGGCAAGACACATTTTCGACATTTGCTTAGTACTGGTTCTACCCAGGAAGTCTTCGAGCGTGATATGTAGAAATTGTAAGAACTTTCGCAATCAAAGTAAAATAAATAAGTTATAAGTATTTTTGCAACTTCATTAATTAAATAAAATTAAATTTTGACTTGCTGTGTATTTGACCTTTATTTGAGGTACAGGTATTTATCAACTGTACGTAATTTATACTTTATTTTACTTCCTTGGAGAGATCATGATTATGGACGATACATTTGATTCTGCAAAATTATGTTGGAGATGACCCAACCAATAACTTATTATGTTTCTTGTGTTTCAGATATATTCCAGAAGTTGTCGTCAGTTGTGGCTCAGCAAGAATGTCTTATAGCGTGTGGGGCTCACAAGGTAATCAGTTTTACCACTGTTTTCTTAAAATTCAATATCTTTTTATAACGCCATTTTCTACACTGGACATACTGTTGTGTGTGGTATCCAAATAGTGAGTCTTAATAGACCCACTGTCCTTATGCAATATTTCTTCCAGGGGTGGGGGATTTTTAGGTTAAAGAATCCTATGACTAGTTAGGCTAGCTGTTCCTTTCTTTTCAACGTTTTATACATGCATCATTAGTATTTTTGCATTCTACAGATATAACTATAGAAAACAATGCAAAAATTCCTCCCTCAGAGTGGGCCCTGCCCGAAAACGAGGGGAGGACCATGATATAGATAAGTCATTGTAGAAATGTAGACTTGTGTTCATGTTTTTATTATACATTGATGGTAAGGTGTTGTGGTTAGTCATTTTAATGGTAGTTCCTGGTATGTGCCAGTGCATAATATATCTTGACGTTATATAATCTTGCATCTTTTTATACCTCATTCCTATTGATAAATCATTCAATGTCACAACTTGTTTCAGGTACAATGCATTGTTTTTTTGATCAAGTACATATTTGTGTGTACCTTGTATCTTTATTTAATCAAACTTAAAACAGGATGTCTTGAAATAATTCCCCTTCCAGCCATCCCCACTCCCCCTGGTAGTTCCTGGTATATGGCCATACATATATATCTTGACATTATTATGATCTCCAATCTTTTTTACCTCATTCCTTTTGATAAATCATTCAATATCACAAATTGTTTCAAATAGAATGCATTGTTTTTTTATTGAAACTTCTTCAATTCTTGTGCACCTTGTATCTAAATTTAATCAAATTTAAATCGGGATGTCTTGAAACAATTTTTTCCTTCAAGTATTCTTTTCATGAATCATTTATCTAAATAAAACTGAGATACAAATGATATATCCTTTATCTATAAAATAATATATGGGTGTATTCGATTACATGTTAATTTCATATGTATTTGGTTTTTTCTTCTTTAAAAAATGCCTAAAAAGATTGATTTACAATCTCTCATAATTCTGAGAGAAATATTTCACTGATGAATAACGTGTTACCAAATTACTGCTATACAATATCGTAAACTCCTGATGTATTTATGGAACAAATGCAAAAAAGAAAGAAAGAAAAAGAAATCACTTTGTAAATTGATATGACTAATTATTTCAGTAAGAAACACCACCATTCATTGACAGTTGAGCGAAGAAACTATTTATAGGCTTAATCATTCAGTTTTGTCACGATTCTGTAGAGCAATACAAATTTGAGACTCCTTGTTCTAAATCGGTCAGATATTGTATTTCCACACCGTTGTATAAATACCATTATAAAAAAAACACACGAAGAGAAGCAATTTTCTATTGTCTTTAAAAATAAGGTAATGTAGTCGGGTAATACCCGTAGATAATCACGCTAATTTTTTGGTCTGTTAACATACCTGAGCATAGTTATGTATGGTAATATAAGTTGGTCTTTACAAAAGTTAATGCTTGTATTTAGCCAGGCAATTTGTATCGGATTGCCCCTAATTCAGAGGATTAATTGAGTTTAATTAAGAATGAATCAACTGATCTCGGTGATAACAGAATTGTTTCGGGGAGCGCATGGTTCATTGGGGGTAGAGCATTAGGTCCATGATAGGAGAGCTGTGGGGTAGAGCATTAGATCCATGATAGGAGAGCTGTGGTGGAGAACATTAGATCCATGATAGGAGAGCTGTGGGGTAGAGCATTAGATCCATGATAGGAGAGCTGTGGGGTAGAACATTAGATCCATGATAGGAGAGCTGTGGGGTAGAGCATTAGATCCATGATAGGAGAGTTGTGGTGGAGAACATTAGATCCATGATAGGAGAGCTGTGGTGGAGAACATTAGATCAATGGTAGGAGAGCTGTGGTGGAGAACATTAGATCCATGATAGGAGAGCTGTGGGGTAGAGCATTAGATCCATGATAGGAGAGCTGTGGTGGAGAACATTAGATCCATGATAGGAGAGCTGTGGTGGAGAACATTATATCCATGATAGGAGAGTTGTGGGGTAGAGCATAAGATCCATGATAGGAGAGCTGTGGGCTCAAACTGAAGTTGTGAGATCTTGAATCATAATCAATGTAAAATAAACAAATTTAAAAAAAAAGAAATTTTTGAAAATAGACATGGTTAATAATACCGTTAAGGTGATAAGTAGGGTCATCCTTAAAAAACTATTTGTTTGCAGTGCTCCAACCTAGTATTCTTCATCTGGGTAGGTAGGTAGTTAATTTTTTTCATTGCCAAATTTTGGTTTTGCATAGTCATTTTAAAGAAAAATGAATAGAAATCATGGGGGAAAAAAATAAATGCTTTGAAAGTTAATAAAACAGTTTGGATAGCTGCAATTTTGAGTGAGTAGGTAGGAGCACAGCAAGCATTTTTTAAGGACGGTCTGGAGGAGACCATGATGGAAATGTTGAGATAATGATATTCCAATCTGAAAATTGGGGAGGTAGCGGGAGGGGTTGGATTAAAAAACAATTAAAAATCTCCATTATGATTAATTAACATGTGATGTTGCACCTGGTTGTCTTTCTTAAGTTGGAAAGTAATTGTGATGACGAGGGTGAGCCTGATTACTGATTAGCCTTCCAGGACGTAGAAAAGAGTAGTTAGTCTGTTAGTCCTCAAACACATAAAAATGAAGCTAAATATTCAAACACATCCTTCTCCAGAAAATTTGGATGCCATAATTCACATAAGGCCATTATAAATTAATTATTGGATTATCATCCAAATTTTTCTTAAAAACGGGGAGGGCGGGAGAATTTTATTTTAAAAATATTTGATGTTTTTTTAATGAAAAATAAAAAGGGTCGGGGCGGCATGAAAATGAGGGGGTGGGGATGATAATCTAGTAATTAATTTATTATGACCTAAGCTGCAATCGATTGAAAAATATTTGACCAAAATTTTTTTATTTTAAATCCATAAACATGTAATTATGTATTAAATCAGAAAAAAAATCCATACATCTTCTTTCAGCATGTCAGATTGCTTAATTGATTTATTAATTATTGCAGCAATTTATCAATCAATTAAATGTTTGGAAATGTTTTCCCCACTAATCAATTTTCATATCTGCTGTCAGTGCGTATTTATGTCATTTAGATACCTTTAATTGCTGTTAATTGACCATTATAACTGTTTTTATGGAAGAACAATAATTGTTTCTTGTCATTTTTACTGCTGTAATACCAATTTCCACCTGTTTCTCTGTGATTAGAATTTTTTAATCAATTCTTTTTAATCATCCGCCTGCCAGGATACAATTTCTAAGAGTAATGTTTTGTGCTTTAGCCGCATGTAAATAAATAAATAAATTACAAGTGACAATATATTTTTCTTCAGTTTTTTTTCCTATAAATATTGTTTGGCTTTTTAAGAGTTGCGGTGTTATGGATAGTGTGTTGGCCACTCATGTTCTCATTGTTTAACCCAGTGAGCTGCCAAAAACAACACCAAGTACTGATTCTACCCAGGAAACAACATAGAGAGTGATTCATAAACTTCCTTTCAAATGTCAGCTTAATAGATCATGCTTTTTTATCATTTTCCAATAACAGGTATTCAAATAGCCATTATAGGTATATGTTTTTATATATATTTACCAAGTAACCATCAATTCCTGTTCTTGTGGTTTATAATATGACAAACTTGTTTCAACTGAATTTTAAGAAAGCAAATTAAAACTCGGTGGAAACCTTTTTCTGGTCGCAATCACTAACTTCCAGTCAGTTCAGTTAACGCTTCAATAGAATTTTCTTATCACTTTCTGTTATAAACATTTAACGCAGAATCTAAAATATCCATTTTCTCTTGAGATCTTGAAGGGCTTCATATGGTCACATATCAAAGACTCTCAAGTTGATTGACCTTCTTTCAATGATTCTCATATTCAATGCCACGAACGGTTTGAGTATCAATAAATGAAGTAATGAAACGTCCTGGCAGTGTTGACGTTATTAACAAGTATGACTAGGCCCAGTCGGTGTTTATTTCACCTGTCAATCAATAAATTTATACATTTCAGTCGGATATATTGGTTTTTGCAATTGTATGCAATTCTATGGCACAATTTATTGATGTGTTGTTGTTTACTTAAATGGGCAAATGATAATGACGTATTTGGTATCGGACATGCAAAAGTTTGTATGAAACATGCAGAATTGAAAATAATGTACGTCAAGCATTCCATTTTGTGTCAACAGAATTTATAAAGTATCATTAAATTTTGATCAGTCGTTTTCTATTACAGATATAATGGAATTTCAGGTGTTGTCATGTTTATAGCAAAAATCAAACTGTGTAAAAAGTATGTAAGGTTTTGATAATGGCATTTTCTATAAATCCATAATTTATTATGTTTGTCCATCTCTTCATATCTGCAAGTCAAAACAAACACCAACAACTTTCAAACGTTCCACTAAATCATTCTATGTCATGATAAAGATCCTTACTGTTTATGGTGCCATTTGGTCGAAGGTCAAGGTCTGTAATTAGACCCAAGCTTGCAAAATAAAAACCTGTAATTCTACAAATCATTTTATTAATTATTTGATTTGTCCTGTACCCATAACTGTAAACTCATTCATTTATCTATTCCGTACCAACTTCTGGGAGAACTATTTACTTTGCTTGTCCTGCATTATTTTCTTACTTGTGAAATTATCACTGATTCAGCAAAATCTATAACACCATATTGATTGTGCGAGAGTCGGCAGGTACAACTTACCAGAACGCACCTTAGCTGGCCTACCTCGATCGTGGACATGAATACTTGATGGGTATTGATCATGTCCTATCACCACCGCTGCAGTTTATTCTTGTATTAGTGCTACCCATAAAAGGTATTATTTCCATTGCAGATAAAGAAATTTCCTTCTTTCCATCTTGAATTCCAAATTTGAAAGAAGAGTTAAAACAACTACATGTATATGCTTTGATGTGTTTAAATTTGTTTTAAACATATTTATTTGACACAAGTGTACAAATTTTACTTGCTGTGTTCATGGGTAGAACTAAGCATATGCTGATATGTCTTCCTCGAGAACACAATATATGGCTGTAGCGAGGTTCATATACACAAACCTCGGATCCTGGGTCTGATACATTCCACAAAATGGGATTATTATCTACAAATGGTTTAATATGTTCGGTCGTAGGTGTAAAATGTTATTCAGTTTATAATAATTTATAAGTTTTTATCACAAAGTATTTACAGCTCTAAGCTCTGTCGAGTCGAACCTGCTCGTCAGTATTGAATCTTGTTTTTAAGAGACAATGGGGCCAAGTCTGGGGTCAAACCTGCAAACTTTTAGGTGACGACCAACCCTATCCACTGCACTACCGCCCCACTTGAAAAATTAATTTGATGCATCATTTCAACATTGACCCTGGTGATGTCACTTAAGCATTGCTGAGTAGTTCCCAAGTGTGGGTGGATAATTTTTTACTTTTTACTTTGTCATCGTAATCATGGGCAGCTTTGCAAGTCCACACTTGTATATTTGTTCCAAAAATTATTTTTTTAAAATTCACTTGACAAAAAAATTAAATAAATGCAAAAGAGTAATATCTTCAATAAAATTTTGTAGTAGTTAAAGACTTCTTTAAAGGTGAACTGATGTTCTGAATGTTACATGACTAATTCAGTATTCAGAATAAATTTTTGTCAGACATTTTAATGTCAAGCAAAATATTGCTAAGTTATAAGTCAAATAATTGAAGTGCCTTTTAAAAGCTGAGTACAGGTATGTTAAGTGTATTACAAATGTGTATGTTTGGTATTTTACTATAAAATACTATAAACCGACAGTTCAGACAAGTCATTTCATGAAATCCAATTTTTCTTTGATACCCGTATTATTACGAGTATGTTCATTAAAAAAGGCCTCCCTTTATAATCAAACAATTTGTGTGCTTTTTCCAATCCTTTATTTAGAAAGATGTTATGCAGATGGGTTAATATTTTGGGTTGAAGATGGCTCTGAAATGTGTTTTAGGTGATTTTGATAAAAAAATTTAGAATTTAGTTTGTACTACTTTATTTTAGCTTGATTGCGCAGAAAGCTCAAAGCTAATTGATATTGATCGGTCTTGAGTCTGCTTCCTTAAGAGAACCAGTACTGAGTGTTTAAGAGGAATTTGGTTGAGCTGGGGACCAAATTTGTAACCTCTGGCATGAACAGCCATCACTATCCACTTCACTACCGTCCCATTTAAAAGCTGAATTTGATGCATTTGAAAATATTGTTTCCACAATCAAAAAAAAAGAAAAAGTTAATATAAAATTCAAATACAGCATTCTTTTTCATTGTAAAGAAGGCAGTATTTATTAGCAAATCTAAAAGGTGTATTTCTTAGGTCAGAGTAATACATAGATATTGATGAATTGATAAATAAGCATTTACAGAAATCAAATATCCCCGCTCACATAAAGGTGTGGGTGTACAATTAATATGGTTATGTATGGGTCTTATGCTGATTTCAAAGTTCACACGCTGTTTACCATAACCAAGCTTCTGATATCTGACATTTTATCAATAAT
This sequence comes from Panopea generosa, assembly GCA_029582155.1. Classification (NCBI taxonomy): domain Eukaryota; kingdom Metazoa; phylum Mollusca; class Bivalvia; order Adapedonta; family Hiatellidae; genus Panopea; species Panopea generosa. The sequence goes on along the minus strand of CM055909.1, from coordinate 55,993,710 downwards.
CCCATAACTCAGTTATATAAATAATTAACCATGGGTATTTCACCAGGATTTTTGTGGTTTGTATGGTCGGTTCTTTTGTGTGGTTTTAATCGGGACCTATTTTCAATAGTATAATGTATTAATTCTTACAATGTATACATTGACGTCACTAAATAATTAATCTTGCCACGCTTTTGTACATAAAAGAAATTCATGGATTCAAAATACCAATCTTAATTTAAACACTGGTTCATTATTAAAATTTTACTATTTCTGAAGAAAAAAAATCATTTTGTTCTTGACATTTATAGAAAAATATTAATAGATAATCCAAACTGTGTTTTCAAATGTTTGTTTCTATGGAGAGAACCATGCATGCTCAGATGTAATTGCTGATTATCTTGCTATAGTTCTTTAACATACTCATATGGTAAAATGCTAGCAAAAAGATTTTGTTTTTCTATTGTTCTGCAGTTTATTACAATGTCCTGTATGTTCAGTCTTATTAAAGGGAAAATATCGGGATTCTTTAAAATTTTAAAATTGGCTAAAAAAATTTCTTTCAATATAATGATCATGCTTATAATATTCTCATTTATCTAAATATGCCAAAATAATATATCGAAAAGGGATTTCTTAACTGAGTTTTGATTTCAATTTGATCAGTTATGCAGGTTAACAAAAAGTAAAAATTGCTCCATCTCAGAGAGTCCAAATGACACATTTCGATTTTTGTCTAACACATTATTAAATGTGTATTAAAAAATTAATTATAAATTAGAAGTCTAAAATAGACTGTTACAAGATTTATTTTCTTAAACACCAAATTATAATTTGTTCTCAACCGAATAAATCTTTTAGATCTTCAGTTACTAAGCTCATTCCCTTTTATTCAAGTTGTAGCTTCTTTTAAAATAACTGTACCTGGTGGTGGGGGTCATTCCATTAAATTTATTTGTAAAATCCTATTGAGTGGAATATATATTTATTCAGTAAAGTCTAGCTGAATTTTTCAGAGGTCTTTGAAGTTATGATATATACAACAATGTAGGGGGTAACCGCAGTATGGCAATTCCCCATTATTAATATAACTGGGGCACTTTGTTTGACGGCTTGGCAAACAAATTCTCCATTAGAATTTCAAGATGTTGCATTCATTTTATATTTGCGCAAAGTTGATAGTATATAATTTTAGAAAAACAGGTGTGTGTTAAATTTTACATGAAGTGAAATATATATCTGGTGTTAGCATAGAACCACATATCTCAATATTATTTTTTCATTAAATCCACCATAATAAAAGCAGAGGGAACAATTACAAATGTTATATTTTTATGAATAAGGGTCGTCCATGGTCGAGTAGTGTGGGCGGTTTGCCACTGAGGTCAGAGGTCGGGGATTTGATCCCCAGATCAGTCCGATGCCTCTCAAAAACAACTTTCAGAACGGGCTCAGCCCAGGATGTGGATTCCCGACAGTGGCTGATATAACCAGTGTCAAGTAGTCTATGGTCACTTTTCTCTCAATGCTGAGGTTTTGGGTTTGAGTCCAGCTCGGTCCAAAACTCAGATTCATTTTGGAGGTCATTCTTCACAAGTAAAAGTGGATGTCACAAATTGTGTAACTTCCATTGAATACCATTTAATCAACATTGATGTTTTGCAGTCTTCTTAATTTCTCTATAAGATTATTAAGTTCAAACTGATATAATTAAATTTGATTGGGTTCGTTGTTGAATCTAAGTTACGAGTTAGTGGTTGAATCTTGGTGGATCTCTTATATTTGTTTATTATATTTTATGGCAAAGGGCACTTGTTTATTAAGAGACCCTACAAGATATTTCGATGGCTAATTTGGCAGTTTATAAATATTGGTTTGCCAAATCCTTTGTTTACCATTGGTATTGATTTAGAAATGTCAATGACTTTTCTTATCATCAGTGTATAGACATGTAGCACCTGAGTACATCACATTCGGATTTTGGTACAATTTTAATGGAGTGTCACATTCCAGAGTTTTTGGAAGTCGCGTACCTTAGAACATTGTTATATATATACATTTTGTTATGTTATCAACTGAATTTTGATCATTGAGAAAACTAAGAGGAGAAAATCCATGTAAAAGTTTTATCTGAAGCATTTCAGCTATACAGCCTGCATTGAAAATACATAATGAAATGGTTTTACATGTAAAACCACTCAGTTGTGGGTGACTATTAATTCAGGGGCCGTGAGTTTGAATCTCTGTCCAGCCAAAATCTCTGTGACGGTTGATATACAACATAATCATTATCATTCGTCTCTTACTGCTGATTCAAGTGGGAAAGTTATCAATTACTTGTGAAGAATGGGTGTGCTCGAGTACTGGTTAACTTTCCAGGATCCCAGGAAACAGTGGTTAGGTTAACTGATCATCTGTTAGCCCTAGATGGCATAAAAATGACACTAAATATTCAATCAGTTAATTGATTTACATGTAAATCTCATTTCAAAGAAATAAAAAAAGTTTCATGAAACTAGTATTGGTAAAAAATCTATAAAAATGTACTTATCACCTACATAATGTAATATATATTCAAAATTACAGTTACACTTCATGTGAAATCAAGGATAAACAGATAATTTACAACTTTAGAATTTAAACTTCTAATCAGATGTGAAACCGTTCAATGGTGTTTTCATGAAACTTCACTGAACTGAAATACCTTCAAAAGACTCTGTTAACATTATGTTTAGTCATAACTGTAATGGAATATAAATGTATCACATGTCAAATTTCACACAAAAGTTTGAACTTCCGAGTTCCCTTTTAACATAATCGCCAATTTCTTGTATTGCTTGTGGCCTTAGGTAAAATATAAAAAAGATTGAATAAAAATCAAAAGAACGTCCAGGTAATCCAAACCATCTGACATGAATTTCCAATCAAGAGGAAACGTTTTGTCATTTAAGTCTTGATGTTAGAAGAAAAATCAATTAATGGAAACACATTGACAGTTTTGGACTTTCATCTAAATGGGGTTGTTGACTTTTACTTATTTGACTACATAATCTTATAAAAAAGCTCGGAGCTGGAGATCTCCGTGTGGTCATTGAGAGAAATGATAGACCCCCCACCCACCCTTTGGTCATTGATATGAATAAGCTCTCTTTATTATGCCTCGAAAGGGGGTAAATTATTTAAAACAGCATGCATGGTTTAGTTACGGCTATTATATAATAATCTTTGATATGATTTTAAATTTTATTATGATTTTATTTATGCTTACTGACATACCACTGGAATGGTGGTGTAGTAGATCGGATGTATGCCGCTCATACTAGAGGTTCCAGGTTTGACACCGGGCTCTAGCCAATGCCTTTTAGGAAACAGATACATATAAGCTATTATAGCTTTCTTCTGGAAACTTGTCACTTGTAATTTTACATTTATATTGAATGTATGACTACCATGATGATTATGAATAAACTATTGTTTAAACTATCCAATGCCTCAAGAACAACACCCAGTACTGGTTCTTCCAAGGAAGTGGACTCGTGAGCTGAATACACATAAGCACTGAGCTTACATCTTAATCTGTGAAGCTCAAGTAAATTAACATAGAGCAAACATGCTTGATTTTGAAAAACCTAAGAGCTTACTTAAATTGCTTTTGAATCCGCTTGCTGCGAATATCCAGTACTGAGTGTTGTTTGTGAGAGGCCAATGATTCAACCTGGAAATTCAACCCGCAACCACTTGTTTGAGAAGTCAACACTATCCACTGCACTACTGTGAAATTGAAATGGCCAAATGAAATTTATTATTATGATTAGGTATTATTATTATTATTATTAACAAGTTGAATAACTCTCTATTTACAGTCACTGGTATTACTGTTGTCTTCCAATGATGTCATTGTTCTGCACTGTTCACTGTTGGCACTCATATGCCTGGCTCAAAGGTAGGTAACTCCTTATATTTACATTTGTCACATAACTCATTCATGAAACCTTTAAAGAATTTTTTTCATTCATTTTCTCCAGAATGCATACTAATTAACAGTTAAATATACATATATATTTTTTTTAATTAAATATTTTATTTTAGAAGTCAGCATAGTATAGCAAAAACATAGTTGTAATATAATAGAACACACATAGTACATTTAGTTGCAATATCTATAATTAGGTCATGCGGCCCTGAGCATAATTTTGGATAAAATAAACCTTGCTTGAGATTGTGGTTATGATGCTAAAAATGTCATTATTAATGGTTTTGGTTATGAAGCAACAGGTAGTGTACAAGAGATGTGACTTTTGCTCTTCTTTTCATTAAATTTGACTGAATGATGCAACACATGTAGATAAATGTGAAATGTGACATGCATTAATCAAGCACATTAATGCTGTAAATATAAGACATGAACTTTATTACTTGAACATTCATGAGATAGGAACTTACTGTTAAGAAGCAAAGTTGACTGCTTACACATGTTACATGTAACTTCATGTCTCATGAACAAATAACAGATAACATTCTTTCCTATATGACCAGTACTCTTAAAACACTGAAAAGGTGGTGCGGGGTGGAGGGTATCAATCATTTGCAGTGATAGGTCCAGTTTTTTCAGTCATAACTTAATGAGAAATTTTTTCAAATCGTTATAAACAATAAAATGAATATTTATACATGAATGTGGAATTTAAACACAATATTTGTTGATTTTTCAGTCCTCAGCCACGGTTGATGATTGGAGAACTAAACTGTGTGGAACAGCTGCTCAGGATCATACAGGAGTATGACAATGTCTCAAAAAAGTAAGCATCTATGTAACTTTGATACAATTGTTAACATGAACTTTCTGATAACCTGAACAATATACATGTATAGCCATTTCTTAAGAAGGAAGCTGGCACTAGCATAAGCAACTGACAATGACTTCTGTTTCAGCAGCAGTTTTTTTATTTACTTAACTACTTTGGATTGGCTATCTATTTATTATATACTCAAAATCAATGACACCATATGCAATTTTTTCTAGAACCAATCTAACATCAGGTACTCCTTAATGTTTGTCTCAGAATTAAGTATGTAAGTAAATACTAAATGATCATCTAAGTGAAACAGACAGCTGGTCGGCATATACATTGACTGGTTCCCGATCGGTCCTTTCTCATAAACACCCCTACATAATAGTAATGATATATTTTGAAAATGAATGGAATTCAGCAGGTAGGGAGAATTTGTAAGAATGGTTATCGTTATTGGCAGTTGGAACTCGACAGTTGATATTCGCTGAATACAAAGTTATTATTTCTGCTTGTTGTGCTGAAGTTGATGAAGAATCTATGTATTTCAGACATGCAGCACGCCTGCTGGGCCAGTTGTGTCAGGACATACAAACACGCGAGATGGTGAAATTGCACGATGGCGTGCCAATCCTCCTCAGTCAGCTGATGTCGGACAATGCCAACATGTTATGTCATGTGGTCTGGTGTTTGGCGGCACTTTGTATAGACCAGGAGATCAGTAAAGATATACGCCAGACTGGTGGCATACCACTGCTACTCTCTATTCTACAGTAAGTACAGACTGGTGGCATACCACTGCTACTCTCTATTCTACAGTAAGTACAGACTGGTGGCATACCACTGCTACTCTCTATTCTACAGTAAGCACAGACTGGTGGCATACCACTGCTACTCTCTATTCTTCAGTAAGTACAGACTGGTGGTATACCACTGCTACTTTCTACTCTACAGTAAGTACAGACTGGTGGCATACCACTGCTATTCTCTATTATACAGTCAGTACAGACTGGTGGCATACCACTGCTACTCTCTATTCTACAGTAAGTACAGACTGGTGGCATACCACTGCTACTCTCTATTCTACAGTAAGTACAGACTGGTGGCATACCACTGCTTCTCTCTATTCTACAGTAAGTACAGACTGGTGGCATACCTATGACTTTCAAGTAATATAACAACTGCTTTTCGAAACTTCTCACTTTGGCATGAAATGTTCTTTCTGGTAGTGTCAGGCCCATTTAGCTCTGTAACTATCAATCAAGGGGTCGTGAATTCGGATACCACGTGTTTACAGTCTCCGTGATGATTGATATATTTTGATGGCCTTAAATTGATGCTAAATATTCAAACATAATCAAACATTCTTTTTGATGGCAGCGCTCTTGTGTCTTCAATATTCTGTGAATTTTTAACTGTAAACTTAACTCATCAGGGATAGTTCTTTAAACATTCTTTAAAAATTGTATTGATTGTTTTTCAGTGAACGTACATTTGTATCAGAGAGAAATGAGACTAGTGGCTGTGCAAGTGCCAGCATACATGGCAGATCTCCAGCCCAGGAAGATGTAAGTTACCATTCAGAGCAGTGTACATGTATCATGTGACATTAAATTATCCAATCAGATTTCATTTTAAGCATAATATCAAGTTGTTGTTTTTTCTCTGTCGACACCTAAATAAAGTCTGATGTGAATTCCTTTATAGAGTTGTATTTTTTGACAGAAGGGGTGTTATTTGTCAGACTACCCAGAAATAATCAAGACATTAATGTGAAAAAAGTATGGCAAAAAGAATTTAACAAATATGGTACAATTAGAATCATATGTTTGCAACACTTATCATGTTGAATAGATTACTTAACTATGATCCAAGGTGCCAAACCTGGTTAGCTCCATTGGAATCCCCAACCAATCACAATTCTTGTGATGATTGTTATTTGACATTGCATCTCATTTTCATTCATTTCTCACCACTGATTCAAGTGAGAAAGTTATCAGTTATTTGCAGAGATCGGTATGCTCAAATATTGATTAACCTATCAGGAAGGAGTTAGGTTAAGCTTGCTGAATTCTTTTATCCTTTGATGATACAAAAACGATGCTAAATATTCAAACAAGCAAACACGAAGGGTCATTGTTCTGATCCTAGCATTTGACGTCAATACGATTACATACAGTTCAATGCAAGCCTGGCATCTCTGTAGAAAAATAGTGGCTTAGTTATTCAGTCTATACTTATGGAACTTTACACAGGTGTAGGTCATAGATCATAGATGTTGAAAGTCAGTAAGATTAGATATGGAAAAAAGTTCCTGTTGATTACTGGAAAAAATGAACCATTGTTTGGGGTCAACGTCACTAAGGTCATTTATCGAAAACAGCTTGTGTTGATTGCATGCAGAAAGAAGAATTCTATAAATTTATCAGAGAACTGTAATTATGGAACATCACATGGGTTTAGGTCAGATCATATTGAGAGAACAAACAAAAGTTTCGGGTCAAGGTCACTAAGGTCAAATATCGAAAGCGGTGGTTGATTACATGGTAATTAATTAATAAGATAATTAAGTTTTCTAATTAATTAAAAATAGTTTAGCTGCTCTATTGTCCGCTCTTGTTTTACTGAATCAAATTGTTTTATGACCATGTACATTTGAAACGATCTAAAATATAATAACAACTGTACTAAAAATAAACTTCAGAATCGTGTCTTTGACTTTACTACCACAAACAAAGATCCCAAAATAAAGGTATATCTGAGTTTGGTGTGGCTAACTGTTAGTGTGTTATATATATACCCGTCAACCATCACATCCTGGTATCTGTGTGTGGTCAATATCAGCACCGTAACACGTCATATCTTCCCATCATGCATCGTCAACACATCACATCCTGGTATCTGTGTGTGGTCAATATCAGCACCGTAACACGTCATATTTTCCCATCATGCATCGTCAACACATCACATCCTGGTATCTGTGTGTGGTCAATATCAGGACCGTAACACGTCATATCTTCCTATCATGCATCGTCAACACATCACATCCTGGTATCTGTGTGTGGTAAATATCAGCAACGTAACACGTCATATCTTCCTATCATGCATCGTCAACACATCACATCCTGGTATCTGTGTGTGGTAAATATCAGCAACGTAACACGTCATATCTTCCTATCATGCATCGTCAACACATCACATCCTGGTATCTGTGTGTGGTCAATATCAGCACCGTAACACGTCATATCTTCCTATCATGCATCGTCAACACATCACATCCTGGTATCTGTGTGTGGTAAATATCAGCAACGTAACACGTCATATCTTCCTATCATGCATCGTCAACACATCACATCCTGGTATCTGTGTGTGGTCAATATCAGCACCGTAACACGTCATATCTTCCTATCATGCATCGTCAACACATCACATCCTGGTATCTATGTGTGGTGAATATCAGCACCATAACATGTCGTGTCTTCCCATCATGCATCGTCAACACATCACATCCTGGTATCTGTGTGTGGTCAATATCAGCACCGTAACACGTGGTATCTTCCCATCATGCATCGTCAACACATCACATCCTGGTATCTATGTGTGGTCAATATCAGCACCGTAACACGTCGTATCCTCCCATCATGCATCGTCAACACATCACATCCTGGTATCTATGTGTGGTCAATATCAGCACCGTAACATGTCGTATCTTCCCATCATGCATCGTCAACACATCACATCCTGGTATCAATGTGTAGTCAATATCAGCACCATAACACATCGTATCTTCCCATCATGCATCGTCAACACATCACATCCTGGTATCTATGTGTGGTCAATATCAGCACCGTAACACATCGTATCTTCCCATCATGCATCGTCAACACATCACATCCTGATATCTATGTGTGGTCAATATCAGCACTGTAACACGTCGTATCTTCCCATCATGCATCTTCAACACATCACATCCTGAAATCTGTGTGTGGTCAATATCAGCACCGTAACACGTGATATCTTCCCATCATGCATCATCACTGTCAACACATCACATCCTGGTATCTGTGTGTGGTGAATATCAGCACCGTAACACGTCATATCTTCTCAGCATGCATCGGCAGCCAAAACCCTTCATCATCAGTCAGTGCAGAACACTTTGATGCATTAGTCACCCTCTGAATGTAACATGGCCATAAAAATTTACTGTCACTTTCAGGCTTCAAATCCATATAAAAAGGCATAAAAAGTAGAAACAATGCAAAATTTAATGATAAATATTTTAGTCCAATATTTCTGGATATGAAGAAAGTAACTGTCTTTCAGAAAGACCAATGTGTAACAAGCCTCTTTTCCCCCTTGTGAAGTTAAATATTCTACATTATTGATTAAACACCATAACATAATGCAAATCTCATATTCCACATTACATAATGCAAATCTCAAAATCCATAGATCATGATGCAAATCTCAAAATCCATAAATCACAATGCAAATCTCATATTTTTTATTACATAATGCAAATCATGTATTGCATTATTCATAATGCAAATCCCATATTACATAATGCAAATATAATATTCTATATTACATATGCAAATCTCATTTTCCATATTACATAATGCAAATCTCATATTCCATATTACTGTTACATAAAGCAAATCTCATATTCCATATCACACCAATGAAACTCATATTCCATCTGGTGGCATCCAATATAGTGATCAGCTTTTGTGTGCTGTTTTGTCTATCACTGTTTTTCTGCTATATGTGGAAGCTGAATATGTTTCACAACCAATGTAAAAATAGAGAAGTTTGAAAACATTCAGCAAAGTAGCAAACAACTCTGTTCATCTCATGTCTATGTCCACACGTTGATCATTTGTTCTTGTTATGTTTCATTATAAATAAAGAGTTATACATTTTCTAATGACCATCTTCATTCTTGTTTATCAAATTATGTTTATGGTAAGTCATGCCTTTCATTATTAACGATTTTGGTGGTGGCATATCATTGTGACTGGGGGTTAAAAGCAATTGTAGTTTGCTTTTGTTTTTAGCATAGGGAGGAGGGCTTAAGTAATTGCAACTTGCTTGTCATCTGTCTTTGGTCTGTAAATATTGTTTATCTAAAGTTTTTATTTTTTAAATTGGATTTCAACCAAACTTGAATATACTGTATATAACCACAGGACATTTGACTACCTCGTAAATCTATACATTAGTTAACACCATATTATAAGAGAAAAAAAAAATCATAATGATCCATCTTGTGTTGTTAACATCCCTTGAAAAAAATAGGGAAATTTAATTTTAATTTTAGGAGATATTGGTTGGAACAGTAAATCAGTATTTAGAATATAATGATTTCAAGAAGTAAAATATTTGCATGCAGGTGGGCAGAGGCCAAGTTGAACAACTCGCCATTATAGTTTTCTGATCTTTATTATATTATCTGATATTTCAGGCCGAGGAGTTCATGGAGCTGCAGTACAAACTTAAACAAGGTTGGTTTTGTTTCTTTCCTTGAAGTAGTTGCAATATTAATCTTAAAAAACCTGACTAGTTAACTGTTCATTCTTTAATCAATGTTATTTTAGCTATGTGCAACTTTACTGGAACCAGTCTAAAATCATGATTATCTGGATGCTTTTCTTAGATTTACATTTTTAACTATTAAGTATACAGAAGCCTGTAGTAGTTGTCTTGTGACAGAATATAACAATCTGACACATGGGTTTGAGTTTCGGATAAAAAAAACCTGTCCCTAGGGATAATTGTTGGCACAGAAAGTAATAAAAAAAGCCATGATTGATTTTTTTCCCTTTCTTGCTAATCACGTTGAATAATTAGTTTACTTTAACTTATCCTAATATTTTTACTATAGTTACTTTAAGACATTAAATTATGTAAAAATGTCATATTTATACATCACATCCTCGTAATCAGCTTTAAAATTTTATCTCGGGGGGGGGGGGGGGGGGGGGATGGGCCCTAGGGTGATATAAAAATGTCGAACCCCAATACAACTGCAGATATCCTTATCAGAATATCATCTTCACATGTGTATGGATCAATGTATGACTGGCGGCATTATACTAAAGTTTAAAATAATAGTTAGCATTTAAATTATCAGTGTTCAGAGGACATTTCTAGGGCTGGTAAGTCTGGTGTCTCCATGTTAGTATAAACTACATATCATCTTACAAAAAAGGCTTGTCATTGTTCAAATATTGAACAAAAAAACAGACTGTTAACCATATCTATTTTCAGCCTGTTGTGGGGCACTGGCAGAACTTCTTCTGAACGATACCAATGCCCAGCAGATTGCCCAGGCTAATGGTATTTACACCATCGGGCTTCTGATACTTCCACCTTGCCCAGAGTGCTCCAGCAGAGAGCGTAAGTCTGCTCAATTGTTACAGGTAAGACGTCAGTCCGTCCGTCCGTCCGTCTGTCTGTCCATTTGTCCATCTGTCTGTGAAGAGACAATGTTTGTTTTTTTATATATTTGCTCATCTATTGTTCCTCAATGTCATAAAAATAATGCTAAATATTCAATAAACCCCCCCCCCCCCCCCCCCCCCCATATTTCTGCACCTAGTAACAGTTTGTAGCCGTCATTGGAATTTCACACATTTCCTTCTCTATTTCAGAGATTTGCATTCCGAACATTACGCTTCTTGTTCAGCATGGAAAGAAACAGAAGACTGTTTAAAAAACTGTTCCCGCCCGAATTATACACCATGTTCATAGACATTGGTCACTATAACAGAGACCTTCCCGCATACAAAAACTTAGTCCATGCAATAAACAGTTTAACGAAGGAGAAAGTGGTCAGTATCCACGAGAACATCCTGGAGATGAATCAGAACAGAACCCCCACCCACTATATAAAAGACTATGCAGTGTTTGAACATTTGGGGAGGGGTGCCTTCGGAAGTGTTTATAAAGTGAAGAAGCGCGGTGGACAGTCATTCCTGGCATTAAAAGAGGTAAGCAAAAAATCACTGGGAGTAGCTATCTGTGTTTTGAGGATACTCCTTCAGTGGTGAAAGGAGCTGTCTCACGATCACTTGACCTCTTGCCATGGAGGTCATGGCTTCATGTCGAGCTTGGTCTAATACTTCATGTGAGAAAGTTTGCAAGTTACTTGTGGAAGGATGGTTATACTTCTCTGATTCATTCTTAGGTCATCCCACATTTACCGATAAAACTGGTTAATATGTTGAATATTGTATGAACCACATTAAAAAAAAAAAGACTTGAGTAATTTAGAGAAAATTGTTATTGCAGGTTTATTTTACTTTTAATTTTGGCACTTATGAATAGAACGGAAAGAAGCTCTCTATTTTTAGACAACTATGCCATTATTGTTGTGTATGTTTACTGCAGATTGACTGTCTATTTTTAGACAACTATGCCATTATTGTTGTATATGTGTATTGCAGATTGACTGTCTATTTTTAGACAACTATGCCATTATTGCTGTGTATGTTTACTGCAGATTGACTGTCTATTTTTAGACAACTATGCCATTATTGTTGTGTATGTGTACTGCAGATTGACTGTCTATTTTTAGACAACTATGCCATTATTGTTGTATATGTGTACTGCAGATTGACTGTCTATTTTTAGACAACTATGCCATTATTGTTGTATATGTGTACTGCAGATTGACTGTCTATTTTTAGACAACTATGCCATTATTGTTGTGTATGTGTACTGCAGATTGACTGTCTATTTTTAGACAACTATGCCATTATTGTTGTATATGTGTACTGCAGATTGACTGTCTATTTTTAGACAACTATACCATTATTGTTGTGTATGTGTACTGCAGATTGACTGTCTATTTTTAGACAACTATGCCATTATTGTATCATATGTGTACTGCAGATTGACTTGTTTAATCCTGCGTTTGACAAGCCCTCGAGTGAGAGGGACAAGAGTGTCGGGGACATGATGAATGAACTACAGATCATGCGTGCAGGAATCCGGCACTCAAATATTGTCAAATATCACAAAACATTCCACGAAGGTAATTTTATAATACATGTTTATCAAAACCTGACAATTATGTTTAACATGATTATTTGTAAATAGTTTTAAAAGATTTTTATATATGTTATTATCATCTTCACATTCATTAATCTTGCAGACATAGAATAACTTTTTATGTTTGAATGTGCCATTAAACATCAGTTGTCTTTTATTATTCATGAGCTGAGTTAACTCAGTTGGTAATATGTTTGACTATCAATCCAGGGGGGTTAGTGCGAACCCTCGTCTGTCCACAGTTTTCGTGATGATTGATGTACAACATTGCATCTCATTGTTAATCATCTCTCAGGGCTGATTCAAGTTAGAAGTTTTCAGTAACTTGCGAAGATGGTTGTGCTGGAATACTTGTTAACCTTCCTGGATCTCAGGAAAGGGTGATTAGGTTAATTGGTCATCTATTAGCCCTCATTGGCATGAAAATTATGCTAAATATTCAAACAATCATTCATTCATTCACAATGTTCATTTCCAAATTTGACTACAAAACTATTAGGAATTAATGGTATGATGATGTAACTGTAATATTGATGTGGAAGGAACTGGAGAGGATCCAGTGTGTGGAAGAAACTGGGGAGGTTCCAATGCATTATTATCATACTCAGTTAATTCTACTGCAACACTGAGATTGGAATCTGAACTCAAAACGTCTCTGTGTGAAGTTCTGCTGACAACACTAATCTGAAACTTATGAGGACCTAATTCACAATTGCAATCAGCATTAGGCAGTCACATGACATGAGCTTTAAATTTCTATGGCCTACTTGTTTCAGGAAACACATTATTCATCATCATGGATTTGATAGAGGGCGCCCCACTGAACGAACATTTCAACTCACTGAAAGAGAAGAAGGACAAGTTCTCTGAAGCAAGAATATGGAATATTCTTACACAGGTTTGTACATGTTATATTGCATGTATTAAACAAGCATTTAATTTATCATTTGGCTCTAACATGGCTTAGTAGATTTCTCGAGGTCACTTACCTTTCGCTGCATATGTTGTGGGCTCAAGCCCAACTTTGGGCTTAAGTGATTTATGTGAGACAATCTGAAAGATTTTTATAGAAGGCTGATGGTTCTACCTGAATTCTTCCTCTACTAATTAAACTGGACATGCCAGATATAACCTGTCTTGTAGGGAAATGGTGATAAACTGCATTAGAATAATGGTGCAGTTATGTTTATAAGAGACTATTTTCTGGGAAGAAGTCTCCGTTTCTCCCTTAGTCTCTCAATGAGACCTTTTAACAGCGACGTTTTCTCCCTTTAATATCTATGTACATATATTGTTGCATCAGTTTGAATGTAGATTTATTTGTAATAGATACTAGTATGTACTTCATTGAATTGTTTTGTATGATCACAGATGATTTTGGCACTAAGGTACCTACACAAAGACAAGGGCATTGTGCATCGAGACTTGACACCAAACAACATCATGCTGGGGGAAAATGACAAAGTCACTATCAGTAAGTTCATCAAATTTAACTTTCAATTATTTTAAGCCAGGTCCAGTTAGGTCAGTTGGTAGTGTGTCTGACTATCAAATGAGGGGTTGTGAGTTCGATAATCTCACCCAGTCACAGTCTCCATAATTGATATACCACATAGCATCTCATTGTCATTCATCACTCACCACTGGTTCAAATGAGGAAGTTATCAGTTGAGATGGGTGTTCGAGTACTGGTTAACCTGCCTAAATCCCAGGAAAGAGTAGTTAGGTTAACTGATTATCTGTTAATCCTCAATGACATAAAAATAACACTAAATACTCAAACAATTATTTTATAATATTGTTGCCATAGTAAGTCAGTTTTGAAATAAGTGTAAAGCTAATTTTTAATATTTAATAATATATCTTGGTTGTTACCTCATCTGAGAAAAGTAATGTTGTGTGCCCACTGGCACCTGCATTATTGATTGACCCTTCAACCTCCACACAATGGTTTAAATTTTCACATTTACATTTTGTTATTTTATTTGCATTTCAGCTGATTTTGGTCTAGCCAAGGTGAAGGGCACTGACACCAGTAAGATGACATCAGTGTGTGGAACTATACTGTATTCATGGTAAGTGTTTTGTTTCTTAACAGTCTTATGCATGCTTTGCTTCTTTATCTCCCACCACACACACACACATTTTTAGACATAGTAATGGTTCTTCTGTTTGATTAATAACTTTAAATACCTAATATTTAAGGTAGACTTTGATTAAAAGTGATACTGGCCTTTGTTTCTTAAGTTTAACTGATACTATTGTTATTTATTTGATAATAAATGGAAATTTCATGTCTGTGTGTTTGTTTTTCAGTCCAGAGATGGTTGAAGGTCATCCGTATGGAGAGAAGGCTGACATCTGGGCCCTGGGGTGTATATTGTACCAGATGTGTGTACTTGACCCACCATTCTTCAACACAAACATGCTCACACTAGTCAAAAGTGTAAGTTTGTCTTCAACAGTAATACTTTCTTCATCTTGACCATCACATCTGATAAAGTGGGTTGGCGGTATATAGGGCATTGTTTGTTGGCTGCTCACTACAGAATTTGTATGTTCAATTCAATGGGGGTTTGATGTTATTTTTAACACATAAAATATTATATATATAAATGGCCTGGATTATACAGTTTTAATGGAGGAGGAACGTTAGAAATAAGCCATCCGTCTGCAAATAACTGGCAAATTTTTTAACCCTTTACTCCATAGATAAACGTTTTCCCGCACCAGTCACAGAATGCCTTTGAAAACAAAGCAGGAAGAGTTCAGATTGCTGGTAACAAGTAATCTAAACACTTCCTGCACCTTTTTCCACTATATCAGTTAATATAAACATAATTTACCCAATAATTCAAAAGCCTTCTATATCAGAGGTGTCCAAAGTTATCTATATTAGAGGTGTCCAAAGGCGTCTATATGAAGTAAAGGTTTAATCGAGCTGCGATTGAAACCCACAACCTCAGGGATAAGATGTAAGTGGTCAATAAACGACAGCCCCTTAGACCACTCGACCATGTAGGACCGGTCAGTTAAATTTGCATGTTTCGAATCATTTCTATTTAGGGCTATTCCATTACAACATACAACCCACTCATGGAAGGCACTTTGAAATTGGACCCTCCCCCTTTATATTTTTAATTCATTTTATCAGGTCCCCCATTTTGAAATACCCTTCCACCTTAGAAGTTTATTATTTTGCCGTCCATGGGTGGGATGTATGTGTAAATGGGACAGCCCTTATTAATACTGCAATGCTTTATTATTTATCAATAAATATTAAAACAGTTATATGAAATTTAAATTGTGATCTTTTGTATATTTACAGATTGTAGAAGGTAAATACAAGCCAGTACCCGAGGGTCTTTATTCCGCACGGTTGGTGGACACAGTGAAAAGGTACATATGAGAGTGACAAGTTTCAAACTTTTTTCTAATTGAATTTGATGCACTTTGCCATTATTTCATGAATTGAATTTCTTCACAGTTTCCACAAATAATCTGAGTGTCTTGATAGTTTTAAATTTTACTTTTAATATGCTATATACCCTGCCATGAATTGAATATCTACCTGGTTTCTTCAGCCTAATAACTTTCTATTTTTTATGGTAAATGAGATTTTGATGAAATTCCATATAAAGATGATGTTCATATAGCATGTCACTGGATCTTTTAAGGTCAGCTGGTCATAGGTGAATGTTGAAGGTAATTGTTATGTTAAATTGAAGGAGAAAAACAGCAGGTGTTATGGAAAATTAACTTTCAAAATTAGGTCAAAGTGACTCCGACCTTTGAAATATATGTATGTTTTTTATACAATTATTATTTGTTTGCCAGCTGCATCTGCCCATCTGCAGACCAGAGACCAGACATTGTGCAGCTTGCAGCACAGATGTCTGACCTTATTCTGAAGCACATGGACATGTTGCAGACGTCCCAACACACGCTGGAACGAAAACTAGAAAGAGAGAGGAAACGCACACAAAAGTGAGTATTATATTGACTGTCTGCTTTCCGTCTGTTTACTTATTCACTCTGTGTCCAGTTAGGCACGGTTTTACATGAAAACAATATTCTAGTTACTTCCAGAAGGACAGTGGTTCTACTCGCCGTTATTTTGAGGTCTTCACAAATTTTGATATTTCTTTATACTTTTTTCTCCTTCATATAGTTTAATAAACATCTGAATAATGTTACTGTGGGTTTTTTTTCAGACATTTTGTGGAAGCCAATCAGAATATGCAGAACTATCATCGGTTGTTCCTGGTGTCCCAGGAGCGCTATGACAAGCTTGCCAACCTTGCAGGTAGTGGTGGTGCTTCCAGTATAAAGGACAGCAACATGAATGACAGTGCCTACGACTCACAAATCTCACCCTGTTTAAACAGTCCCTCACAAATGTCCCCCTCTATTAACAGTACTGAAGACACTGAACAAGGTGTGTGGTAATTCCCTTTCATTCCATGCCGTATTTCTTCTCCATTTCTGTGTTTGTACTTTAACCATGTGTGTCTGTGTGTGCATGTTTATGTGTGCGTTTGTTCACTATTTGCTAAAATAAAAATGTTCAAACCTAAGTAAATGGTAGGGGTTATAAAATTGGAGAAAAAAACAACATGTAACTTCAGTATCATAAACATGTTCAAATAAATTATGTAATATTTAGGAACTCATGTTTGGAAATATTAGCAGCATGTCAGATGTGTGAATAGCT
Organism: Panopea generosa; assembly: GCA_029582155.1. Taxonomy (NCBI): domain Eukaryota; kingdom Metazoa; phylum Mollusca; class Bivalvia; order Adapedonta; family Hiatellidae; genus Panopea; species Panopea generosa. The sequence continues at coordinate 55,976,172 of CM055909.1, read as the reverse complement.
GTCTTAAAGTTATGGCTATCTACACAGACTTAAAAATATCCGTGCTTTTCGGACAATGTCAAATAGGTTTTGCGATCAATGTATTTCATTTAATTTTTGTGTGTAGCTGTATTTTTATGATTATTTAAAATGTTGCCTCAATGAAACAACTAAGTTTATTCAGGTATTTAATTGGTAAAAGAACATTATTGTGTGAACAAGTCGCACACTTATACGTAAATAATATTTTTTTTGCAAAATTTTGTCATTTTTTTTTTGTTCCAAAGTAAGCATTAAGTTTTGACAAGTGTTGATGTTCCATCATACTCATATGTGAAGTTTTTGTGCTTAATTTTGTTTTCAAATTATACAACTATCATCCATGTTATATTCCTCCATGTCGTCCATCAGAATTTTAATATGTCACCTTGTTAGTATTATCAAGTGCTGGATTGGCATATTGAGCATAAAAACTTCCAATATCCATTTGGAGCTTGCACTTGTTGTAATTGTGTTCATTAAATTTAATTACATCTTAGAAACAAGAAAGAAATACAGATATTTAAAAAAAATTATATAAAATATAGGAAATATTAATTGTTCTTGATAATGTTATTACAATAGGTGTCTGACCAAAAGTGTTTAATTGGTAATTAACCCTTTGCTCCATAGATATGCGTTTTCACGCACCAATCACAGAAGGCCTTTGAAAACAGTGCATGAAGAGTTCAGATTGCTTGTAATGAGCAATCTGAATACTTCCTGCACTGTTTTCCACTCTGTCAATTAATATAAACATAATTCACCCATTGCTGATACATGGTGAATTTATGCTTTCAATTTGGAAGAGTCCAAGAAAATGCTTATGGAGCAAAGGGTTAAATAAGATTATAATTACTGGCGTGCAAATATATTGCTCAAAATCTCATTGAAAAAAAAGCTTGTATCCTTGTATAACATACAAACTTGAACTCCCTTGTTTACATGCTGCAGCCATTTTTAAGTCCGGGCGAAAATGAAAGACTAATTTTGATTGGCTAGTTAAGAAGTTATGGTAATTATGAAAGATATTTTGCTGAAGTTTTAAGTTATTACACCAGGTGGTTGGACCTCGGATGAAGACTCGTGTCCCAGCAGTGAATGTGAGAGTCAGAATCAAAGTCGGGAGAGCAGTGCCGGTAGTTATCGCGGTGGTGGCGGTGGGCGTCACAAGGGTCTCTCACAGCTTCCCCCTACCCCCACAACAAGGCCAGGGTATATAAGGGACCAGTACTCACAGCAGCTTAGTGTGGACATACCCAACAGTTGTAAGTTCTGTAACATATATGAAATATTTATGACCCAGAATGCATCTTACATAGAAACATCTGGTTTACAGTATAACCAATACCTATATTTTTTAAAATTAATATTACAAATTGAATAGCTGTTAGTTTCATAAATTCTGTAGTAGAATTCTTATAGTACCGGTAATCATATTTTTACATTTTTTTAAACCTTTTATTATCATCTAAGAGCAAAATATTGTATATATACACGTGAAGCAACTCCCAGTATGGTTTGGGTCTACGTTGTCTGCAAATGGTAGCCCAGTAGTAAATATTGAGTGTTTGTGCAAAATTTACCCATTATAGACAAATAAGGGAGATAGATTAGTTTTTGCCTTAAGCTCTAAAAATATTTTTCTGTTAGATTTAAATTGGCATGAACACATTTAAGTTTGTAACAAGCTTTAGATTATGAGCTTTATTGAAAATAGTTTTTAGCTTGTATATGCTGGTTAAAAGCTTGTATGCTCTAAGAATGTGATCATTTTTTATGTATAAAGAGTAAAGTAATGAAATCCGTACTGTTATTTTTTAACCAGCAAAGACAAGTCGAGACTCTGGATTTGGCTCTGGTGATCCCTCTCCAATACACAGCCAGTCCCCTAGTGCCACTAACTCCCCAGACCACAATGATCACTTGATGGATAGCAGGAAATATTATCGCTCCAACAGCAGTCCTACAGTGAACGGCCGTGGAAAGAAATCCAAGTCATCAAGTAAGAGACCTAGTAAGTTGGTGATTTGTGGGATAGTTTAGTGGTTTCTTCCAGTTGGTCTTTGTGGTGTTTTTATTTCTGTAAAAAAAGGAACTTATTGTGTATATTACAAAATAGACATTAAATAGATGATTAGCTAGCCGGGAAGAAGTCCAAGGAGAGCTATTGCCATGACCCTGGCGTCGTCATCGTCATCCGTAGACACCCAGGTTAAACTTTTGCGTTTAAGTTTAAGATATCTATGCAACCACTCATTGGATGTGAATGAAACTTTGCACTATCATCAATGGAACACACACCGACAAGAACCATAACTCTGGATTGCATTTTGGCACAGTTATGGCCCTTTTTGGACTTGGACACCCAGGGGCGAGCTTTGTTGTCTTCTGACAACTCTTGTTAATATAATCCATTACATCCCATTGTCATTCATTTCTCAGGGTTGATTCAATTTAGAAAGTTATCAGTTACTTGTGGAGATAATTGAGTACTGGTTAAATTTCCAGGATCCCCGAAAAGAGTTGTAGGTTAACTGATAGTCTGTTAGCCCTCAATGTCATAAAAATGATACTAAAAATTCAAACAAACATTAAATTATTCATAGTGGTAACTGAATATTTGTTTTATTGGTTTTCTGGATCCTGCACATGACCTGGGTCATGTTTAAATAACAGTTACTCAAATAAGTAGATAATGAAAAATTTAAATTGGTATTGGTCCTCCATTTCCAACATTCTTAATTGAAAGTTTAAAATCAAAGAAATATTAAACTAAGTTTCAACCAAATGTTCACTCGTCATGGCAAGCAGACAAGTGGAATTTTCCAGCCCTGTGTTAATGTTTACATGGCTGGTTGTCAGTTCTCATTGGCTCAATGATCTAAGGCACTTACCTCTCACTACAGTGGTCTTGTATTGGAACCCAGCTTGGTCAAAACACTGTGAGAAAGTTGTCCAGTTGTCTGCGAAATGATTGTGGCTCTACTCAGATTCATTCTGAAGGCTTCCTCCACCAATGTAATGTATATAACCTGCATGTGTTGAAAAAAATAAACCATTCTAATATTAATGAAAAAAAAACACCAATACTTTATATAATCTTAAATATTTGTATTTTACAGAGAGTGCAAATACCGCGACACTGACCATTTCTAACAGACGTGTACGACAGATCAGCGATCCTATCACTCAGATGCTGCATACACTACACAAAATTATCTACATATCGCAGTTACCACCCACCCTGAATCCCAACCCGAAACGGCGCATCATAGAGAGGTTCAAGAGGGCCCTTTTTGGACCCCAAAGTTCCTCTTTTAATTTGAAAGGAGAACTACATAAGGTAAACTGTATAGATTTGTCATTGTACCTTCATATTGATAAAAGTTGTTTGGCCTAATCATAACCTTGAGTTAATGTCCCCAACTGTCATATAAAAGCCACTAGATGGCACTGGGGCAGGTTTTATATTATTCTATACATGATTCAGATTAGAACCTTTTTTCAAAACTTCACAGTCCCCACTGCATTGTCTTTGTTATAATTGACCTGATGTGGGCTGTCAATCAAACAAATCAGCGATTGATATTGGTTGCTATGCCATCATTTTCCTTAGACAAGCTCACAATGTAACCACTTCATTGTATTTACTTGGCCAAAAAATGCCACATGGCCAGTGGGTAGAGCAATAGTCATTCTCGCTTTAGATCATTTGTGTATACCGGTACTTCTAGATTATTACTCCAGTGTCTTGTGACATTTACATTTTATAAAGGACCATTTTATTACAAATACATATTTATTTTGTAAAGGATCCTTTTATTAAATATACTTTGTAATGTCCAAAAACATTACTTGTGAAAATTTGCCATTTACTTCATGAAAGACAGTGGTTCTGCTACGATTTATTTGAGGTTTGAGTTCTTCCTCCACCCATATTTATATGATCTGTAATGTGTTGATATTAAGTATGTTTTCAGTTATATATAAATTGTGAAAAATAATCAATTCCTTTTAATCATAAATATTTGGAGATAAGATACAAGATACAAAATTTGATTTATAGTCACATGAGATTCAACACCATAAACACTAGCTATGTATAGCTATTGAACGACATTTACATAAATAAGCAAGTTATGAGTTATCACATAAATCACTGACTCCATTACAATGTTACCAACACATTGTTATACCAAGCAAGTTACATTACATGGCAAAATGATGTTAATTTTAACCATTGGCCTAAAAACTATTTTAAAAAAGATGATTGTTAAAAACTGAGATGCAAAACAGATACTAACGTGCATATTTAAGAAATGTTCTAAAAAAACCTACATCACCTCAAATCTGATTTGTTGTGGACTGATTAACATTATCTTCTCAACTATATTTTTGTTTGTAGAGTTTATTTTAAAACTTACAATTTCCTTTCAGTTGAACACTGGATCGAGAGAGGTTATAGATCTTAACTTTGGTCCTATAGACGGAAGAATAAACTCAGCTGGCTCTGATTTAAGTCTCGGTTCCGAAAGTAGGAGAGGATCTAGCTCAAGTGCAAATTCAACAGAAAACAATAAAGTGAATTCACTGGACCGTAAAGGAAATCTGACAAACAGAAAACGCAACACTTCATTGGACAGGAGACAAAAGAGTTCCTCTCTTCCTATGTCAGAAAGAAAACGTGAAAATTCAGTTGAGAAGAGAGTTGGTTCCGCTGGTTCGGATTCTGACTCGTCTCTTAGTTCAACATTAAAAGCAGAAACGCCGCGGACATTAAATATCGACTTGGCAATGACAACTCTTGATCAAGATGATGCGGTAACTTATGAAAAGTTGCAATCAATGATCGAAACAGTTCTTGTGGAGTGTGGGTACTACAGTGTGTCTCCGCAAGGAAGGGAGAGAACTCCACCTCTTGGGGGCATTGGGTCCGACTCAGTTCGGAATCGTTTGTTAGCATCGTCTCATTTCTACAGCTGATCTGATCGACTCATATTTGTGCAGCATTGAGTACATATCATTCCAACTGTCGTGTATTGAAACTGCTTGGTATAAAAGGCAACTGTGGTCTTGGAAAAAAAAATATATATATTATTTGAAGTGTTAAAAAGTGCTTTGTAATTAGACAGACAAATTATTTTTGAAAATAGTTGTGCATGAAATCTTTTCACAATTACATATAAGTAGATCAAAATGGCCAGAAAATTTGTGTGATATTTTTTGGTTAAAGACCACATCAAGACTGCACACCAGCAATACATGTAGTTATATGACTGATGTGCATAGTAATTTAAACCATTCCATGCATATAGACAGAAAGTGCTTAAGTGGTTTTCGTCTGTAAGTCGTCAATGGCATAACTTGAAGTGCTTCAAGGTATCCACAATGCCAAAGTAATATCTACTCTACAATCTGTTAGTTATGAAGAAGTAGTAGTAAACTTTATCTGTAAGAGTGTAACTTATATCCAGGTTAGTCCGATAGAATAGCGAAGATTCAGCGTAACACTGCTCTATCTACATATAAACAAATAAGTAAATACAGCAGTGTTGCAATGAATCATCCAATTAGTCGAGTAGTTGCATATTGACAAAAGAAATTCAAATCATCCATTCTGCATACATTCCATTTTTTTCTCAATGAATTGGTTTAAAATTCTGTCAATAGATGGTCGAAGTTTCACCAACATCTTCAGTTTTACTTAAATTCTGAAAAACTTTAAGTGAATTCTGAATGGTTATTTACTAGTTATTAAATGTCAATGAAATCCTATGCATTTGTACTAGAATCAGTCTGAAATCATGATCACTAGGATTTTCTTATATTTATGTTCAAACTTTAATATGTAAGTTTTTCTAGCTTAAACATGACTGTGTCCCAAACAGTAGCTACCTGTATTTATAATGTTATACAAACTTTGAGAAGTTCCTATCAAGTTAAGTTTTGTCTATATGGTATGAAGTTGAAAACATTCCGTCCAGCCACCATGAATGTGTTTTTTGCTCATTTTATTTTATACCATTATTTAGGGACATAGTCAATGAGGAATTTGTATGCAGATGATATCATGGAAAATGGTACATACTCCAGTAAAATATTAACTTTATTTATTTACATCAATAATGAAACAAGGTTAATAGCTATTAATTTAAGGTATTTATTGACGTATTCTATAAGAACTTGCTGATGGATGGGTTGACCTGCATTGAATCACGCTGCAGAAACCAGGAAAATAAATATGGTGCAATTGTTTCATTGGGTGACTCATACAAACCAATAAACAAGTGTAGTAAAGCATTTTACTTACAATTGGACAGTCGTGGGTTGTATCACCCACCAGGAACTTGTGTTGTGACTTTGATCTAAACACTTAAAACAGGGTAGTAATGATGTAGATAAAGTGTTGGTCCCTCATGCCGGAGGTTGTGTGCTCAAAACCAGCACTCAGTTGTGGTTCTATCAAGAGAACAGTCTCAAGAGCGATTCATAAAAATTCTTAGCTTATTTTACAATCGACAACTAAACACTTTATCTGTGCATGCTTATATTATACGCTCTACTTAGAAAGACATCAAGCCCAATTCATTAAATTGTGTAAGAACTTGTTTCATGATCGATGTAAAATAAATGTGAATAGATATAAACCAACGATGATAATATTTAAGTACTGACTGTGCTAACTTGTCGTAATAGTCGACAGTGCATAAACGTGAATCACAAATGGATTGAACTGTTTATTCAAGTTAGGAAAATGTGTTTCAAATTTTTATTAATTTCAATATTATGAGTTCAATAAGTATTTGTACCTTTTTACATGATGCGACTGAAATGTAATTTCTGCTATTTGAAATTAATTTTCATCACATCATTTATTATGTTATTAATTTATGATAAATTTAAGTTATTACTAATTTAATTTTGTTTGTGAGGATTTATATTCAAAGGAAATATTGATATGAATCAAGGTTAATTATTTGTATATTATTCTTGCTGCTGTGTATCTTGAAAAGAAACTGGATACACAATACTATTTATAATGTAGTTATTTATATAATTAAGGATATTAGATTAGCAACATTAATTTATTTAGATTCAAGTTTTATAATCATGAGTGCCTGCAGTTTTTGCATGCAATATAATATATATGAAATTTATGAGAATGTTTGCCTACATTTATTGCATGTAATTGAATTTAATATAAAATTTATTTAAAGTTTATAATCATGTTTGCCTGGAAGAACATTTATCAAAATATAATGATCATGTTTTTCTGTATTTATTCGTTGAATGTTAATTTTACCTTTGTAAAATCCATGAAAATGTTTGTCGTTTGTTGCATGGAACATAATCATTTTAAATTTTATGATCATGTTTATTCATGTTTGTTTTATGGATTGCAATCTATTTAAAGTTTATGACCGTGTTTGCCTGGAAATTACCAACAGCATTATGTTGGCCTAACTTTTTGTTTTGTTGCAATTTTCCTGTTAGAAGTATTTGTTATCATAAGGCTGGGACCTTTGACCTTTTGACTGGTTGTGAGATCTGTCTCTTCGATGCAAGTCATTTGTCATTTGCAGGATTTGTAAGGAAGATGTATTATAAAACTATCTGAAATTTATCGACATACTCAAAAGTTTTATATATATATTCACCCATATATATATTTCTGCATGAATGGCCAGTGAAGTTGAGGGCTCAGTGTGGCTGAGTGGTCTGGGGCTCTGTCCCTAGATCACTTACCTCTCCCCGCTGAGGTCTTAGATCCAAAAACTTTGTGAGAATGCAGGACAGTTATTCAGTTATTTGCAGGACAGTGGTTCTGCTCAGATTCATTCTGAGGTCTTCCTGCACCATTAAAAACTGGATGCAACTATATGTAACCTTAAGTGTGTTGCAGATTGATAAAAAAGTAATATATATGGGTATGTAATCTTATATAATCCATCAAAATACCACACCACAAGTGCTAACTTGCAATGAAATAGTCCAGTGTCCCAGCCTTAATTGTTATTCTGTTTATTCATTGTTAGATATTTTATATGTTAATAATGAACAAAAATACACATACCGTACACCCCAACTCCCCAACACCTATGCTACTGAAAATAAAATAACACTCTGGAAGTTAAGTAATCAAAATAAATACATACAGATTTCAAGTCTAGTCTAAAATCGATAATTTCTTGCACCCAAATGAATGCCCATTTTTTTGCAAAATGCATGGTCCGAGGGGGCATTTATTCAGGGGTATGCACTTAGTTCATAGGTCAGATGTAATGCACATCAAAGTAAAGCCAATACTTTATCATGGTGGCATTGTCTGGATGTGGCCTTGCATATTTATTCTGTAATCTTTTCTTGGGGTTTTATAACGAGATCTCGAGTATCAATTACATGACCTAACTTCGACATTTAATAAATTACTTTAATAAAAGATGCCAAACTATTTCATGGGACAAAATATCTTTTATTAAAGTAATATTATAATCAATGTCCTGTGACATGATATTTTATAGGTCACATGTTAAACAATGTCATGTTATGAGACAAAATGTCTTCTGAATCACGTGTCATTTGATTTAATATTTTCTAGGTCACATGTTAAACTAAGTTATGTGACAAAATATCTTTTGAACCACATGTTAATCTATGTCATGTGACATCCTATAGGTCACATGTTAAACTAAGTCACATGATGATGCATCACACATTCAACATGGAATATCGTATTTAATGCATCCATATTATATATTTTATTCATGTAACATTAAACTATTCCATGCAAGTATCAGTATTATAAGAAATCATTCCATAAATTGGTGACCTTGACCTGTTATAACATGTAAAGAAGTGTGAATATTTATTTGTATATTATATAAATAAAATAATATATTATGTGTAGATGTAAAATGCAGTACAAATTATTTATTTCACAGAATTTACAATTCAAGACATGTTTTGAAGCCGTCCATATGCTTATTTTTCTTACATTCATGAGGTGTCCAAAGGAGTCTTGATTAGAGGTGTCCAACTGTGTCTATATTAGAGGTGTCCAAAGGCGTCTATATGAAGTAAAGGGTTAAATTAATATTCACTTTATTATTTCAGTTTAGCAAGGGTGACAATGGGGCATCAGTTCCCATGCTTACCGAATAACCAAAACTATTGCTTGAAAGAAAAACAACTTGAGTACATGTATTTGACAGAACTTGTTATTCTGTAGTTCTGTCAGTATCGAGGCTATTTTTTTTTGCATGATCATTTGTTGATTTGTTTAAAAAAATAATCTGTAGTTCATTTGGTGTTTTTGTACAGAGAACCTGGAAACTTTGTTCCCGCTGACGTCATCATTTGCTCAGTATATTTGCAATTTTTAAAAAAAATACTATTTACAAGTGTTACAACAGTTCGTAATATGATGTAAGCGAAACACTAAATTAATTTCCCCTTGATTGTTTTTTCATATTTTACACTAACTTACGAACAGTAGTGATATGGGTCCCTCTATTGGGAGATATCATGTTCTGGGATAGACAAGTGTAACGTATAGAAGCAATTCTGGGAAAACGAACATTTGATAACCCAAAATGGTTGTTATTCATTTTAATACTATAATAAATAAAACCGTTTGGGAAACCAATACCTACATAAACTTGATTCAGCATATTTGTAAGATTTACATTATTGGCCAGTGCTATTGTAATTTTTAGTTTTATTTCATTGAATAATTATTTTCATACGAGTGGTCTGATTTCCGTTTTACAGAGCTTTGTTTTATAGTTAAAAGGATCGAAATAATTAAAATACATGTTATTTTCTTTTGCTCCATTTGGATTTGTTTCAATTTTATTTTTTCCATAGAACATTTACTTTGCAGATTGGTAACCATTTTTTAAAAAGAAATTTTAAAAGAAATATTACAAGAATGTGTATTCATGGCCTAACAGTCCACGTTACTATCTCAATATCACTTACCTCTGACAGCTGAGTTTGTGGGTTTGAGCCTAAGCTGGAGCAAAGACTTATTTTACACAGATTTCCAGTTTTTCCATTTGTGCCAGGAAATGTATAAATATTGATGAGGGCTTCTAAATTCACCAGTTCATCCGGTTTTCGACCGGATTTGTTGTCTAAAATCAATTTTTATTTCAAAATCCGATACAAAACTGGTCCAGATATTTTCTACCAATTGTATATTGCATGGACTGAAATCATGAAATTGTCCTTTATGGACTTGCTGAGATTGTGAATAACACCTTGCAGCAATGTATTTGATCTGTCCACCTGTTGTTTGCATATTATGTCGCCTGCCTTTCATGAACTGATGGTAGGAAGTATTACAGATGATGGGCCTACACAGCAGTATTCTCCCTCAATCAAGAAAACTGGATGCTGTATTTACATGTTGCCTGTAATTTGTTTTTTATTTTTTGTGAAATGATTCAGAGATGTTATGTTTATCTGTCTTGGTTCCTTCTGAATCAGGTGATCAAATTAGGACCACTCTGGCCCTCGTGTTTTTTACAAATGCTTTAAGGTCCTCATGTATTCCGTCCATTATATACTTAATGTTTTATGTGATGTGTTTGACTTCTCCTCATTCACATCATTTTATTTAAACCATCTTTGTTTAATTTATCTAACAACTGTTTCTGTCTCCCATCATTGCCATACTGTACCATATAGCATCATAATCACGCAATTTAATTGTTGGAAAATGGTCTAAGTTTATTGACATAAATTATAATATATATAAGATTTGTTGTTAATCTTTAAATGAAAAGAAAAAATAATTAAATGAATTTGAAATGATATTTTGTTTGTTTTGTTTATTGAGCTCATGTTTAGCTTTTCTGAGCTTTGACCTTCGGTCAGTAGAGCTAATGTCACGGTTCATTGTTCAGCAGCTGGTCATACATCTGTCAACTTCCGTTTGCTGCAACTACTCATATTGAAACACTGGTTGTAGTTTCATAAAACTGTAAAAGAATGTTTCACTTTTTGTGTACATGGTCGAAATGAAAATTCAGGTTGGAATAAAACCTAGATGGCTGCCATGGCTGCACAAACATGTTTACCTGATGAAGAGAAACATGATAACAGATTCCAAACTTAGTTTATCTTCTTTTAAACAATTCATGCCACATAACAGATATAGCCTGATTAAATAAGGCGTGGATGGACAGCCTTTTTATTATTTGGATATCTGATCTGCTTTCCATAAAAGGCTCTTTAGAGACGTGCAATATGTCACACTAATAACAGACTGAATTATACAATCAGATTAAAACAATTGCTGTAAATTCACAAATATTGACAGAGATGAAATGAATGAGAACTACCGGCTATTATAATCAGAAAATGGAAGGGAAAGAACTCATTATTCCCGCTTTAAGGAAGTAATCTCAAATGATTTGTTTCCCTTTGTGACACTTTTTTTTAACAAGACTCCCGCTTAATTATTTAAGTTTGCCTTTCGACATATATTTGTATATCCGGGTGAAATTTAGTATGTAAATTGGTCATATCACAGGTCAATGGCCTTAATGTCAAGGTCACTTTTGCTACAAATAGGAAAATTTATTTTGTTCAATAATATGAGTTTCCATTTATATATCCTGACGAAATGTTATAGGCAAATTGCTTACTTCAAAAGGAAGAATCAGACATTGCTTTTGAGGTTATTTTATAAAATATCTATTTTCGAAATCCTGCCTGGCCACAGTCTCAAATTGATTGATATACAATTTTGTGTTGATATACATTTTATGTTGTCTCTTGTCACTGATTCAAGTTGGAAAAATTATCAATTGCATGCAGAGATTGGTGTGCTTGAGTTAAGCTTCCAGGATCCCTGAGAGTAGCTAGGTGAATTGATCATCTGTTAGCCGTTGATTATTCTGTCTAATTTCAAGTCAATTCATTTCTTTTATCATACGCTGTTCATTAGTTTTATAATTGAGATGGTTCTCATAATTTATTTTCTTCTATAAGAAAAAAAAGGTTTAACATCTTTATAATAGTTAAATGTCCTTTTTAAGCATCAACAACAATTTCTTTCTTTTCTAATAATTTATATTAAACCAAACATAAGTAAACATGTAAATAATTTCCTCATTTTATAATTTATCAATTTAATAAACTTGAAAATCACTCCTTTGAATGAGAACTCAAACATTTTTCCTTGAATGCAAGGATATTTAAATTATGTTGTCTTGTATTACACTTTGGAATCACACCTTTGGAATCACACCTTTGGAATCACACCTTTGTAAGAACTCGAAAATGATTTTTAATGGAACCAGGTTCATCCATAAAATGTTTATATTCTGTTATTTTACCACTCAAACTTTCAAGTTTCTCAACAAATTTTTTCTCTTCTTTACCAATCCATTTCCGCACAGGATCTTTAATTTGATACGGAGTGACATGCACAATAAACTCTTTGTTCCACTCCACCATCAATTGTAAAGTTTCTTCATCCGTTATATAGGCACTGCTTCTACCAACATGGCCCCCATCCAGCCAATAGATAGAAGATATTTGTGATAGAAACCCTTTAAAAGAGTCGATATTTCTGTATGCACAGAGCTCATACATGAGCTGATTAAGAACAACGCAACCTTTACTGAAACCTACAATTTTGATGGGGACATTATTACAAATGTCCATTACTTTACTGTCTGTGTCTTTATCATTTTTTTTCGTCATCTCCTCTGGACCCTTCTCCATCTCCATCATTCCTGTAAGCACATTTTTATATAAAGTAGTGAGATGGCCAAAAGCTCTAAAATCATTACCAAACTCTGGTTTCCCCTCATCATCAAAGTCGAGGAAGTTTCTGTAGATGCTGAATGTGTTCAGAAACATCACTGATGGTTTGATGACGAGTACAGCAGAGTCCTTGAAGCTGGATTGGAGCAGATGGGCAGTTGTCTCAAGATCCCAGTTCACATAGGCAGGATTATTTTTCTCCATATTTTCCTTGTAATCCTGCAATTAATCAATATATTAATGAGCACAATGGTGTTGTAAAGGTTGGTGTTGATTGATTAACTGGAGGTTGTGGGTTCAATCCAGTGGGTGGTAGTGTTGGCCACTCCAGCTCAACCAGATGGACTCTCTAAAATCAACCCTCAGTTCTGGTCCTTCCCCGGAAGCGTATTCGAGAGCATTCATGTTATAAGCTGTAAGCTTTCTCTGCAATCAAGCTAAAAGAAAATTTGTATAAACTAGTTCCAGGCCAAACCAGATGGCTTTTCTTTAACTACATAAACAAACTGAAAATGAGCTTGAGAGTGATTCATAAAAGACAAGCTTATTTTGCAGTCGAGATAAAAAATAATAGTATTTATAAACTAACCAAATGACCTTTTTAAACATTTTTTATCCTGCAAAGCAGATAGACAATTTTTCTTTTCTGCAAGGCTGATAGATTCAAGTTTAACAATGTTTCCTTTACAACAATTACATGAACAGTCAAACTTGCCATAAACACCTAATCAAAGGACATATAAAGAATATACTGTTGGATATCTTGAGCCAGGTGACTCTTTATTACAGGTAAAATTAACTGAGATTACATAGCATAAAAAGCTTATGAGATTTTGTAAAGGCACAATAGGTGTAGAATATCAAAAGTATGAAATGAAATAAAGTTTTTGTCATGCCTTGTTGGAGAAAAAAAGACACACATGTTATTATTCCTTTGGAACAAAGGCATCAGTGGTATGTTCTTGTAATAACTAACAGCTCTACTCTCAGAAATTGTTCAATTTACAGTCATAAAATTTGATCTATAGTTTCATTATGGGTAGTACAACTAAAAAACCATGCAGTATTTTTTGGTTTTATTTGTGGAGGGAGATTGCAGAATAATTCTGTGTAGAACAACCTCTCTTCCTGGCAAGCTTTTTCACATAAAAAGGCTAAGGACCAAGATGGGTTAAAACCCTACAACCTCAGCTGCTGTAAGTGATATTGAGATGTCTTAAACCACTAAGTATAAAAATACTTAATTATTTAAGCTTGATCGCGAAGAAAGCTCAGAGCTTATATGAATCGCTCTCGAGACCGTTTCTTGGGTAGAACCAGTACTGAGCGTTATGAGAGGCATCAGGTGAGCAGCCAACACTCTATCCATTAGACTACCGCCCACTTAAACCACTTGACATAGATCCATCTGTAATTATGTTGTAAACTTTGCTTATGAAACAAGTTCTTACAACTTAGACAAATCACGCTGGAAGTCTTCCTGGGTAGAACCAGTACTAAGCATATGCATATGTGGAAAAAGTGTCTTGCTCAAGGACACCACACATAGCTGTGGTGGAGGATCAAACACAAACCTCCGGTCATGAGTTCGGTGCTCTACCACTGGACCAAGCGCTCCACTAATTATGTTGTTGAGCATGTGGTTTAGTGGTAGAGCATCAGTCCAAAGATCTTACATGTTTAATCCCCTTTCCTGGCTATTTGTGGTGTCATTTATGTTATTTTTTACTCTGGCTTCTCCAGGCTGGGACAAATTGGAGGATAGCTGTGTTCTTACTGCATCAACGTCCCAGCAGTGTAGTTAAAGTATGTTAGTTTTACTTTGCGTGAAAGAATAACAGTGTGTTTACAGGCGTTTCCTTTCTTAAACTGGTGTGTATTTACAATTACTTTCTTAGTTACCAACCCTTGAATTATCTAAATTTGCCCTAATTGATTTTGTGTTCACGAAAGTGTTCTAATTTTTCAAACGTTTTTAATCAAAATTACACAGCCATAAGAGGATACCATGGGGCAAAGTGTTTTCAGGACGGCTTTGACCTAGGTGCTTCAGAGAGAAAAGTCCTCATTATGTCTCAGACTGGGGAGGACAGTATTGGTTCTACCAAGGAAGACATCAAGGGTTTTGATTCTCTACTGCGGTTATTCGTAGTGTTCTTGAGCAAGACACTATACACATATGCTTAAAAGTACTGGTAGTGATCTAACTGATGGTTTTATCAAGGAAGATTTTGAGCGGAGTTGTGTAATTTGTAAGAACTTGTTCCACAATTGATATAAAATAATAGGTTCAAACAAGACATCAATAATGATTTGTCCTTAGCTGAATGTACGAGTTACAATCAATGTAAAATAACAGTTAAAACTGAATTTCGAATTATTTGTATGAATGATGGACATGATATAATATTTGTATATGACATCAATCACCTGTACATCCCCTCCGAAAAAGATAACATGTTGTTTGGCAGTGAAGGGAGAACCATACACGATCACATCGTTTGGTGCTTTTTGTTGTCCTTTGACAGCTGGTAATCTATGACAAACGGTTGAAAATCCAACCCCATTTAATGTCTGCGCCATCACAAATATAAAAACACCAATAATTTGTGTCCAGTATGCGAAAGATGTCATAGAATCTGACTCACTCCCACTTGTTTGGTCGCACTTGTTTACATAGATAAATGGTGCGTTTGCAACACTTAGACAAAATTTAGTATCGTCTGTGTAGAAAAACGCTCATTGAATTCTGAAAGGTGAAGGCCACTGCTCAAAACCCAATTAGTGAGTGTTAAGAATTTCACAGGTTCTGTACAAAAACTACGCATTCAAGTCAAATATTTATGTTCAAGCTATTGATTAATGATTTATGTTTATGTTGTAATAGAACGTTATCTTCTGATTCATTTCTGTATGTAAAATATAAGTACTGACCTTCTTGATCCTGTTGTGTAAAATGTGGGTGGGGTATTTATAAATAAATATGCCCTTAACAATAGAGCAAGACGTCTGTTAACCAGATCTCCAACATGTATTAACTTATAGTTTGGACGTCCGGGAAATTTTTTTTTTTAATTTTATGAGAGAATATCTAAGGCGTAATTTTTTCTGGTCTGAAATATTGTGCTAATTTCCCGTATGGTGCCGTAACCTGTTTTCGAGCGTCACCTGAAATCGATCACTTCCCAGAATTACGAATATCGCGCACGCGTATTTCAACTTCCTACGCTATTGGCAATATTTACAAACAGTATCCACGTGGTCATTGAATGCAAAGAAAAATATCAAAAATAATGCTTCCGATAGAAGTGAGAAAGTCATTTTATGGTACAGACCTGAAAAAATGTATTTCTCACTAGGTCCATTTTTCAGTTTACATAAAACCTCGACAAATACTAGGTTTGTTTACGAATATCGATTTCATACACGTCTGCTGAAAACTGATGCAATACAGGTCAAGGTCGAAAGTTATAAAATATTTTGCTTGTGCATGTCAGAAATTATCAAGGTTCCGGACGAGTGACCTTCTTATAGATTTTTTTTAAGAATGAGATTGAAATTAACTAGTACAGGACCACATTTAAATGTAGTAACAGTTGAAAAGGTTTGTTATAAGAAGTGGATAACAAGAGGTGGTTATATAAAGAATAAATAATAAAGTAGCAAATAAAAAAGAAGATATATATATTTTAAATCAGTGTTTTTATTTGGTTACTATGATTTTTTTTAAAAAAAAAAAGGAAATTTTTTTAAAAACCTCATGCTGTTAAGTTAATTGATATTATGATGAAATTAACCTATTGAGAAATATTTATTCATGTTAAAGGTTATGCAGTTTTCTCTGCTTTCATTTATTTGTGCTTTTGAAGCCATGTGTCATTTTAGTTTGACACATTACATCATCCTATCATGTGCTCGATATCAGGTGCCGCCATTTTATTCAACGTATACTGGGTCACCATGATCTAACGTGAATGGTGAAGTCAATGGGCATGTATTTGTAATTGTTTTGGTAGAAAATAATTATTTGATAGTTATTTTAACGTTGTATACAAGCATTTAGTGTCAAAATCCGTTTTGCATTGAAATATTTTAGCAGCGATTATTAAGTGATCGATAACCGGTAACACAATCATATGTATGTGTAATCTAGATGGACTTTTTTTGACAGATCTGCAGTGTATTTCAAAAGCAACAGCTTTACAGCACAAGTTCAAATCCTGCCTGGCAACAGTCTCTGTGATGATTGATAGACGTCATTGTATCTCATTATCATTTGTCTTTCCTCACGGCTGATTCAAATGGGAAAGTTATCAGTTACTTGCAGAAATGGTGTGTTCTTGAGTACTAGGATCCTAGGAAATAGTGTGCCTAGGTTTAAAGATCATCTGTTAGCCCTCAAAGGCATAAAAAAGACACTTAATATTCAATCTATCAACCACAGCACATGTTTTGTAGACAATAGTGATGGGAGTAACTTCATACATATGTTACATCATCATCATGGTGCTGAGACCAATTCACAGACCTATATATTATTTTGGAAACTTCCCATTAATTTGTATAATTTGTTTTTTAAAATGCTGACTACTATTTACAGCAACCAAGGACAAGGTAGAAAAGGAAAAGCAACTTTATTATGCAAAATCTTATTTTTGATATCTAATTTTGATTCATGTCGAAAATACAAATCAAAATTCTTTCTTTACACAATGAACTTCTCTACAAAATGAGACAATTCCCAGCAAGTTGTGTTTAAAATTGTTGAAGTACTTATGATAATAAAACTTGCATACTGCAACTAATAAAAACAACGAAAGTACTTGAAAACTTGCATAAAGTTTTCTAACCTTCGATATAAGTCCTTGCAGCAGCTTTTATATTTTACCTAATTTACCACAAATGATTTTAAAGAAATCCAAGTAAGCTGAAAATGATGTCCCTCATCTTGACACTTGATACTTGTAAATGGAAAGTTTGATTTGTGTCACATGTATTAAATTGTCATGGATTACAGACAATTGAAAAATTTTACCAGAATTTTCTTTACACCACTCCATTACAATCAGATGTTTAATTTGTATCCACAAATCAACTATTTTGATACAATCTCATGCTAAAATATATGAACTGGGGGGTGTGGTGGGGATTCAGAATTCAGGAATATGGACATCATGGAAGTAAATTCAAGAAAACAAAGAACAAGTTTTCAACAATAAAAATCTTTACAATTGAAAGTCTTTAGATTCTTTTTAATAAGATGCCTTAAGAAAATATATGTCAACTTGTCAAGACTTATTAGTTTAAGTCTACAGCTACTGTAAAAATGTTAGGTTGGCGGTGGACATAATTTATTAATACTTCAACAAAAGCTGTTTGTAATATTTCTTAAGTTCATTCGATGAATTGTATTGGATGTTGGTTCCATTCGTTATGAGGTATTTCTCTACCAATTGAACTGAATACGAAATATAGCTTGAAAAGTATTGAAAATGGTGTTAAAACGTGATTTCACATTTTTTTTGAAAAAAAATTATTATCATTTTCGTTGCCACTTCTTGTTTAATGACTTTCACTTTTGTCTTACAGGAGCATATTTGACTATTAAGTATAAAGAAGCCAGCCTGCCACAAAATGGCATCCAGGGTATGTATGAATAAAGACAAAATGATTCATGATTGTTTGGCATTTTCCTCTTTTTATTTGTTCTTACAATACATTTGGATCATTCCATAAATGATTTGCATTTGAAGGTAGCAATTGAATAGGAAACAGTGACAGTATATATTCAGTACTCTGGTTTGACCACAGTGGCTGGTTCTGAATTATTTTTTTTAGTTCATATCAATTTAAAATGTTTGTTTAATGACAAACCAAAACAATTTTGACAGCATGCGTTGGCTTTTTGATCTGGGCTACATTATTTTGATGAAGATCTGATCAATATTAAACAGCTATTATCCGATAGAATAAATAAAGCTGAAACCGAGTAAACATAATGAAAAAGTATGAAACATCACATCTGGAAAAAGCCAAGAGTTCATTCACTAGCAGGTAGTTACAAAGAACATAGTTATCTGGATAATCCAGGTCCATTTTTTATTTTAATTAAACAGTTACTGGTGCTCTTTATTTTGCATCATCTTTTAGTCATCAACACACCAGGAGGTAGTCTTTATTGTAGCCACAAATAATCCTTTTTACTACTTAAAAATGCATTTTGCTTATTTTAATGGTCATTCTTTTTTTTGTTGAATGGTATTGTTGGTATATTGGCAACATTTGGAAATCATGTTTGAATTTAGGGGGAAAAAATGAAATTTTGAAATGGCAAGGTATGAATACATTTTTTTTTTAAATTTTATTTTATTTTGTCAACAGTGTAATACACAAAACAAAAATGAAATATTTTGAATGAAACATGGCCCATACTTTTCTTTCTATATTTTGGCACTGCAGATGTTAACATTTTCACAATGAAAAGTAAGTTTCCCATTTTCAGTTTGAGTATTTTTATGAGTGACAAACATGTAAAAGAAAATTCACTAAAGATCAATCATTAGTAGTTTTATACTGTCTACTTGGTTTATAAAAAGTGGTGAGATTTTATCTTTGAACTTACAAAAGGCTTGAAATTTTTGTTTTTCAGCTGCTTACCAAGCATGTGGCATATCTGCCCAATCTGAGATCAGCAGTGAAACATGTCAGAGCCTTCGCTTGGTATCGCAATGATGAGCAATATAATGACTTCAAAATTGTTGAAAGACACACAGGTACTAGACTAATAGTATGTATTTGTATACTGAAATAGATGAATTATGCTTGTATGGATATATATTAGCAACTGATGTTGAAAGACGTGCAGGTACTAGAATATATTTTAAGTAAATATCTTTACATATAAGGTATGCTTATTGTATCACTTGACATAAATTATGTAATAAAATAGATAAATTAACTTTTTATATGGATATGTACCAGCAATTGTTGATAAAAGACCTACAGGTGGTGGTATATAGTTGAAACTTGTTATCTCGATATCGGTTGAGTCGATATTCCAGTAGTGTCAATATTTTTTGTTTTGCCATCCCCAACTTTTCCCCTTCTTTGTGTATGTAAATTTATTCTTTTTTACTCAATATTGTCTGTATCAATATTTTTGATATCTCTATCCCAGTTTTAGTTCCTGGTTGATCATTTCATACCTTTAATTGAATGTTTGTCTGGATGTAATTATTATTGACATAATATTGTGTATGTTTGCACTTTGTGTCAAAATATACATGCACAATTTTCCACAGTTTGTATAAGACACAACACTAATTACTAGCCAATGATAAAGGTGTCAGATTTAATGACTGACAGAATGTTGCAAACATTGTGTCATGGAATTGGGTGATTGCATGTAAAATGTTTAAATATCATTCAATCAATTTAGCCTCAACTTATATCTCACACTGCCGAGAAAATCAAAGAAGGTACCGGATATCAGCATTTATCATTATTTACTGCACAGACAGTAATATGAAAGCAAAAGTACAATTGACAGGCGACAATTATCAGGTGATAAAAATAAATATTGGTCTTTAGACAAAATCTATGTCGATATTCGGATATCTCAAGTTTTTTTGACAGGCCCTTCAATATCGAAATAACGAGTTTCGACTGTATATTGTAAGTAAATATCTTGGCAGATAAATTTAATTATGCTTACCTGGTATTGTATTATCCCGGTAGATAAATTACATACTTGCTGTATACTTTTTGATATTTCTTGTTTTTATGGATATATGCCTGTAGTTGTTGGTGAAAAAACATACTGGTATGGGTACATGATTGTACTGTAGTGACTAAATATGTTAAAAGTTATTATTCTTGTTGTATGGTCTTGCATATTGTGGAGGTACATTAAGGGATGTTCAAAAATCAATCAAGACTTTTTCTCTCTTTTGAGAGAATTATTTTGCCTCAGGATAACAAAATAATTGTAAATTTGGTTGACTTTTGCAGATTCTTTGACTGTGTGGCCGGATGAGAAACTGGGTCCATTTGGGCCCAAGGACAAGCGATTCCCTCTGCCAGGATGTGTGGGAACCAGCCTGACATCTACTACATTAACTGATACCAAACCTCAAACAACACAAGTGGTGGACCCAGAGCAGCTGTTTGATCAACTTCCCTCAGCCAGATATGGAAACATCCTTAGACAGGTGGAAGATGAAGCAGATTTGGTAAGTTCTGATTGGCTGCCATTTTATGATTGGCGTAAAAGAGATTGTGTGTAGTCCGGAAATGCACTGACTAACCAAAACTGTATCACGCTGTAAGTGGTACTTATAGTCTCTAGACTAACACTGTGTTGTGATAATGTGACTTCAGGTCTCACTGCACAGTTGAATTTTGCTTTTTGTTATATAAAATAAGTTCTAGGAATTCCATGGTAAAAATCTACATAGAATACATGTGTAGTTGTTAAAGTTTTTTTTCCATTGCAGGAACTTGTCCTTTCATAAAAATGCACAGTAACTAGGTTGGCCAGCTTGTGTTTTTTTTTAAAGCCAGTACAGTGACACCCTTAAGTTTTGTGGGTTATTTTAAAACGAAATCCTCAAATTTTCTAAAAAACATCCATCTGTTAAAATAAAAAAAACTTGTTTAAAACCTGTGATGTCTCATTGCATTATATATACAATGCCAGTTTCTGCTCTACTCAGCTGAATCAAGAAATCACAGCCACTATGAGCCATTTTGAAAATACCTCTATCACCAAATTACATACAACTTTTTTAACACTCTTTTCATTGTTACTGAATTGATAGGTATAACATACATGTTTTTTCTTTGTTACTGAATTGATAGATATGATGTACTTGTCTTCTTGATTCCGAAGTGGTAGATAAGATGTACATGTCTTTGTTGATTAATTGATAAATATGATGTACATACCTTTCTTTGTTATTTTCCTGAATTGATAAGTATGGCATAATTGTTTTTTTGTTTCTTCATGGTTTTTAGGTGCTGTCACAGGCAGATGACGAGACCTCAAGTAACGAAAATGTCCCTACAGCTGATGATATGTTGGAGTTTGTTGCACATGAATGTCCGCAGATAATGAGAAAAGGTATGATTAGTGATTACCATTTGATTTTTTAATTGGATTCAATGCCATCTTTAACACAATACAGGGTTATATATAGATGGCATCTAGTGTTATTGTGGGAGGAAAACTTTGGTTGATTAACATGAATTAGAGTAGAACTTCTTTCTGCAAGTAATGATAACATTTGAAGACAAATGCTTTATTCAAATCGAATCCATCACTACAAGATATTTCACTATTATATTTGTGTTTTTAGCCCATCTGAGATGTCCAGGCAGGCAGATGTCCATTATTTTACTTCTCAAATAGATACATAGCAGTGGTCATGTTAATTACTCATGTTTATGCATCAAATCAAGGATTTCTATAGAAAAGGAAAAGCAACCGATTGAGATGTTAATGAATGTTTGTGTATTCACATAAAATCTCGTGAATTCTTGTTTTCAACTACCTTGACTTCCATTCATCACAGAAATACAAATTAAAATTCTTTCTTTGCACAATGGAATTCTCTATAAAACAAGACCATTCCCATCAGTGTGTTTCAAATTGTTTCAAACAAGGAAAGTACCCCCTGTACTTGAAATTTTACTTCAAACTTCAAACCTTAAATTCAAGATCATTTTGCTTGTTTAAAACTTTATTAAACATCTATAAGTTACATACATCTTACATTTTATGTAAAAGAAATCAGTTGCCAGTGAAATTTGAATGATTAATTTGCCAAATTATTAATACTTTACATGCTATATTGTTAATATTTAGTTGAGATATGCAAGTTTCCTATCCTTCTATATATCAAGTCCTTGATCAAATCAGTATTATTGCCTTTGAATGTATTGTTATTGAAAATAACATTTAAGCCTTGTCCTATTTCTTCTGAATTGATTATGTTTGTTTTGTTTTTCGTTTCAGATTTTGCAGATTTATTCCCTTTGATGGACATTATGCATGGACATTTTACAGTTATCACGATCAGTCATAAGACGAAGGAGGACATGACAGGATGGTCAATGGAGGTGGAGGCAGAGAGAGAACAGCTTCTAGAAAGCGTATGTCCATCTCTTTGCCATTTGTAAAGAAAATAGTTTAAGACATCGGTGAATGTTAATCAAAACATTTAATTCACATGTTATATACAATGAAAAAAACACCAGTATGGAAATTGATAGCGAAGTGTCAAGTATCAATTATTATTCATAGCAACAAAATTTTACGGGGGATATTAAAGTTTGCACTGTCCATGTGTCCGTCCACGTTTCCAGAGCACAACTCTAAAACCATTCAAGGTAATTCATGTTAACCTCATGGTCTAGTTGTGTCTCGTTTCTATGTTTTCATTTTCAATATATTTTCTGTAACCATGACAACAGATAGCTAAAGTTACATAATTCTCATAACTTCAAAATGTTTAATGGTCTAATATTGCCTTTTGGAGTTTTCAGTATTTGTTCAATTTGGGGAGTGTGGTGGAAATCATCCAAATATTATGAAATTCTCCGTTTTTAGGAGCACAACTCCAAAATCTAGTAGTCTAGTAGTGCCTTTTGTTGTGAAGTGGTTTTCATTTTTATGTAAAATATCCCGTGATGTTGATATTTTGGTAATATTGATGACCACGTTTTCTTGTTAACTGTCTCGAGTCATCCAGTGCTTGCCTGCCAATCTGTAAGGTTTTGTTAATATGTGATAGTCATGAAGTGACTGGTTGAATTTTCATCAAACATAGCAGGAAAGTTAAACTAAATGTCTAGTTAGTCCTAAAGACATTCAGGTCTGAAATCTTAGCT
The DNA here is from genome assembly GCA_029582155.1 of Panopea generosa. NCBI lineage: Eukaryota > Metazoa > Mollusca > Bivalvia > Adapedonta > Hiatellidae > Panopea > Panopea generosa. The sequence continues at coordinate 55,952,481 of CM055909.1, read as the reverse complement.
GAAAAATTGAAGTCCCGGTAGGCTGAGTGTTGAAAATTGGAAGGGAAATAACTGTTTTCAAATTTGATTTAAATTGAATAATGTTTGTTTTCCTTCCTCAAATTCCTTTACTGTTTTGTGTTTTGGCTGCCAAAATAATTTTTTCTTAATATTTAAGTACTGAAAATTAAAAAGGAATCTTGGGGTTGCATTTAAGGCAACTCTATTAAAGTCAAGGTTTCTTTTACTAAAAATAGAAAACTAGTTCAATAATAAAAATAATAAATGAATGGGAAACTTGGCCCTTATGTACTAGTCCAATTCTTTTATATTGGATCTATTATTGTTATTTCAGTTTATTCAGGGTGCCACAGATATTTGTCTAGAGTTACAGAAAGCTGGTTATTGGGCAGACTTTATTGATCCATCCAGCGGAAAACCGGTATGTAAATTTATTTGAGCAATCAAGGGTTCACAGTGGCTGAGTGGTGCAAGACTCTGCCTCAAGATCACTTACCTCTCATTGCTAAGATGTATGTTTGAGTCCTGCTTGCTGCAAAATCTTTTTATAAGAAAATTTGCCAGATACTTGCAGAAGGATGGTGGTTCTACTCAGATTCATTCTGAGGTTTTCTTCCACTAGTAAAACTGAATATGCCATTATATAATCTGAAATGTGATGAAAATGGCATAAACCCCATTAAAAAAAAATTAAGTGATCAATATAATTTTTTGAAGTTCATTATTAGACTTACATGTTACGTATGTAAATTAAGTTAATCTTGTAGGTGTTCACATAAATTTTACTTGTTACCTGTATTTTGAATCTCGTGAATGTGCAATAGATAAGAGTTCATTTCTTGTATTTATATTATTAATGCATTCGAGTAACAACACTATGGTATCTAACACCAATACATAGGTAGGCTTAAGTTTTGTGTTCATCTTCAAGTGAAGGGGAAATGAATGAAAACATTCTATAAAGGTTCATAAGTTTTGATTGCTTTTGAAGTCATTACCTTTAAGATCACTGTTTCTATAAATATAGGTAAAAATTGTTTCTGCTCAGTAAGATGAGTTTCCTATATTTGTAAATTGCTTGTAAACTAGTTTCAGTGATTTCAATTACAATAAGGTCATAGATAGAAAAACCCATTGGAATTTTTTCTTTTTACTATGTATCTGATTTTTATGCAGATAACATGCTTACATGTATAACACAAATACAATGATTTTGTAGTTTTATATACATCAGAGATATTTCAAAATTTTATTGCAATGAGTAGCAAAGTAGTTTATTAACATATACAAAGTGACAAAGCTGGCGGTAGTGTAGTGGATTGAGTGTTGGCCACTCATGCAAGAGAATACAGGTTCGATACCCAGCTCGACCCGATGCCTCTCAAAATACAACCCTCACTTCTGGTTCTACTCTCTACAGTGATACATATAAACAATGAGCTTACTTTGCAATCAAGCTGATATGAATTAGTATAAACTTACACATCTACGGAACTGATATTTAGAACATGTGTATTAGCACAATTCCAGACTGATTAATCCACAAAGTGTGATCCAACATAGGTCACAGTCTAGATGCCATGGCATTCCATCCAATCACTATAGAGATGTCTGCTTGATCAATAACATTCTAGTCAACCAGTGTACATGTAACTGTCGAAATTATTGAGATATATAATAGAAAGGAAATTTAATAAGCTGATTTGTTTTTCTTTGTGAGGAAAGGTGTGACCACAATTGATTTTTCTTTTTAGCATTTTTAGATGGTTGTCAATCATAAAGAGACTCAATTGGTTGTTTGCATGTTCTAAATTTGCAATTCAAACATGGCATTTCTTTCAAAATGTTATAAATACATCAGATTGATTAATGATAGATAAATTAAAATAGAAAATATTTTCTGTTCAGTGATGTGATTTCACTTTGAAGGGTTGAATGGGTTGGAGCTTAACTCATTCCAAAAATATATATGAGAAAGTTTGCCAATAACATGCGGAATGACGGTGGTTCTTGTCAAATTAATGTTTGGTATATGGACATATTTGACATTGAGTCTCATTATCATTCGTCTCCCACCGTTGATTCAAGTGGGGGAAGTTATCAGTTACTTGTAATGATGGAGTGTGCTTGTGTACTGGTTAACCTTTTAGGATCCCAGGAAACAGTGGTTAGGTCAACGGATCGTCTATTAGCTCTCGACGGCATAAAAATGTTGCTTAATATTCAATCAATCAATCAATCAATCAATGGTATATGGATCCTAGGTCTTCTTTCACCGATAAAACTGGATCCATATATAACCTGTAATGTGTTGAAAATCGTATTAAACCTCTTTCTTTTTTTTTTAAAAAACGTATTTAATTCTGTTGATATAACCTTTATTACAAAACCTTGATATAACCTTTATTACAGTACCTTGGTGAACACACCAACTCCACACTGTATGAAACGGACGAAAGATATCGTAAACTCGGGTTTGAAATTGATGATCTGGGCTGTTGCAAAGTTATCCGCCATCACCTCTGGGGCACCAACTCCTATATTGGATGTTTATTTACAAATGCACCGACACAACACCCTATTGTCAACTTGATGAAGAAGTCATGATACAATTTTTGTTGTCTTTTACTTAATAAACTTTCTTTCTCGTTTTTTGTTTTATTTCATAGAGCAGTAGATACTTTTTTAAGTTTTATGTAATTAACAGATATATTGAGGGATGGACGTTTAATATTCTTTAATTTATCTTAACCATTTACAGTTGCAGACTATTGTCTTGTTTAAAGATGTTTTGAGTATATCATAATCAAACGAAATCATATCATTTAAACTTATGGAACTATATAATTTATACAAGTATATTCAGGTGTTATAAAATATAATTGTTAGAGGCACAGTACATTTTTAAATATATAAAAGAAAGACAAAATCTGTACGTGAATGTGTTGATTTACCTGCCAAGTAGTGATAAACAGTTTGAAATGTTAAATATGTGCATTAAATACTTTATATGTATATTCAGTGCTGAAATATCCTTCCTTGTTAATGACACTCTAAGTGATAAAAATATGATGTATACATAAATAGCAAGTTCTAAATTTATTGAACGAGTCCAGAAACTCTTATAAGCCATAAAATTGACTGTTAGGTTGGTAACGATTGGTTTAAATGTTGTGTTGTTATTTTTTAATTGGAAAAATTAAGTATTTGCTGTATCAACAATTTAATAAAGCAAATTAATGAATGCCAGTATTATTTTTCTTTCTTTAAGCTCTGCAGGCTAAAGGCCAGCAGGGCTTTAGTCATGGTAAATTGTCCGTCATCCCTTCGTCTGTCTCTATACATTTTTCTTGTAGACGCGATAGCACCATCATTTTTCATTGGATCTTAACCCAACTTGCACAGGAGTTATATAACAACAAGATCTCTGATGAGTTCTTGAACCAGCATGATTCGACCACAAATGCTCCTGCCACAGGGCTTATAAGCACATTTTAAGCAAAACTTTAAAAACATTTTCTCTGAAAGGTCAAGGTCTAGACCTTCGATATACATTGTATCTCATGTAGCATTTCATGGAGGTCCCCTGAAAGATTTATTGAGGTTGGGTCCTAGAAATCAAATTTGGGGCCGCAACAGGGGTCCCTGTTTTTGAGTTATATAAGGAAAATGTTGGAGACATGTTGAACCAGCGTGATTTTACCACAAATGCCCATGCCACAGTGCTTATAAGCACATTTTAAGTGAAACTTTTAAAGAACATTTTCTCTCAAACTTTAAGGCCTAGACCTTAGATATTGTATTGCATGGGAGTCCCCTTAAAGGTTTGTTGAAGTTGGGTCCCTGTGGCCGAAATTTGGGCCACAACGGGTTACTGTTTTAGATGGAGTTAAATAGGGAAAATGATGTAGACGTGATACACGTGTAGCTCCCCTATTTTTCATTGCATCTCAACTAAACTTACACAGCAGCTATATAACTACACAATCTTAAACAAGTTTTTCAACCATCCTGATTTGACCACAAATGCACAAGCCACAGGGCTTATAAAAAGCACTTTTTAAGCGAAACTTTAAAAATCATTTTCCCTGAAAGTTCAAGGCCTAGACCTTAGATATTTTTCATGTATTATTGGATGGAGATCCCCTAAAAGATTTGTTTAGGTTGGGGCTGCCACAGGGGTCCCTGTTTTACAAAGAGTTATTCAAGGAAAATGTTGTAGACGAGATAGCACCCCCATTTTTCATTGATTCTTAACGTGTCCACATCATTCCAAGCACACATCCAGCTGTAAATGTATACTATAGGATGTCTCTTAATTGGCCAGAGACAGGACAATTTTGACAATTTACAGTAAGTTATAAAGAGGGATTTTGTACAGGTGTGACACCTCTTTACCTGGGAAACATCATTTCACCGACAAAACTATTGCAGACCTGACAGATACGGTTAAGACCAGACAAAACGAATAAAAAAGAGGTAGGTGGTCGACTTTTGTTGCTCTTAATTTCAAACCTAAGACGACATGCATTCAAAATCGATTTTACACGAAGGTTCTTATCAAAGCACTTCAAATGGTTTGATATTTTTTATTTGATCGGATAGTCTCGCCCTAGTGCGACGTGTTACACATCTCTAAGTAGCATTTTAACAATGTTTTATTTTGCATTCATGCCTTTATTATCGGGGCAGGGTCATTTTTAACCCTAGGGAAACCATTTCAACAAATCTAACAATACTATAGTTGGTCATCATTACTACATAAATATTTTGAAAATCTGCTGTGCCATTTATGAGAAGAAGAGTTTTTAAGTTTTGGACTATTTTTGGTAATGGCGGCCATCTTGAATTTCAGATCAAAAAAAAAAAATCTTCTGTATAGTCTCCTATGCAACAGAAACATGCATGTGAGGTTTCAGTTTAATTGACCTAATGGTTTCAGAATAGATGAAAGAAAAAGAGAATTTTCTGTTTTACCATAGTATCCCTATGTAAAATTCTAAGTCCCCTTACAGGGCCCCTATAAATTTTAGCCCCTAAATTCTCATCTGCAATCATACACCTACACATAGGGATAATTTATGCAATATATGGACAAATCTGACATACCGGTTGTTGAGAAAACGATTTTAGTAAATCCAAATTTGTACCGTTTTGGGGCCCCTCCTGACCCCTTAAGACAGAAGAACCCATTCATTTTTACAAATCTGAACCTCCTTCACCAAACAATGCTTCTGTGAAGATATAGGCGAAATCATTTCCATTTAAAAAAAAAAAAAAAAAAAAAAATTATAATGACATGTATCCCCTAATTGAACCCTCGGGGTGGGGTAATTTTTAACCTGAGGGACACCATTTGAACAAATCTAACAATATAATTGTTGGTCATCATTACTACATAAACATTTTGAAAATCTGTTGGGCCGTTCATGAGAAGAAGATTTTTTAAGTTTTGGACTATTTTTAAGTAACAGTGGCCATCTTGAATTTCAGATCGAAAAAAAAAAATCTTCTGTATAGTCTCCTATGCAACAGAAACATGCATGTGAAGATTCAGTTTAATTGGCCTAGTGGTTTCAAAGAAAGTGCTGCTAACAGACGACAGACGACGGACGACAGACAACGCGCCATCGCATAAGCACTTCTGGCCTTTGGCAAGTAGAGCTAATAATAAAATTATTTTTAAACATTTATATTGGTGAGATAAGCTTGAAAAGAAAACCCCATTCTTAAAATATACATCAAATAATGCTTGACGACTTCACATCTCTTTATAAGATGAAATAAAATAATTTTTGCTACATGTAAAGAAGGAATTATATAGAGAAAAAATTCTAATCAAAACAATGCTATTCCCAGAAATTTGTTTAAAATTGTTGTAGTACTTTTGATTACAAAATTTGTATACTGCAGCTTAAAACACGACAAATAACAATAAATTTTCCTTCAGTACCTTCAAGATCATTTTGCATGGTCGAAACATGTTTAAACTTCTAAAATTATGTACAACTTACAGTTTATGAACAAGAAATCCTGTGAAATAGAAATGATTAATATAGTCAGGACATGCAAGTTTCCTATCCTTCTATACAAGTCCTTTATGTAAACCTGTATAACCAGTGACTTAATGGTAGATATGTCACTTGTATAACGCATCAAACTGAAATCACACGACTCATTCAATAGTTGCAAAATATCTAGCACTTTTAACCAGAAAATGTATTTAAGTCTAACCTAGGTGCGTAGCCAAGTAAAGAAATCCCTTCCCAAAATATTATTTTGGCATGTTTAATAAAATCCTTTTGGCAATACATGATCAGTGAGTATATATTGGCATCTTATATTGGAAAAAATGTTTTTGGCAAAATTTGATTTATTCTCTTCAATATATTTATGCCCGCAAGTTTTTTCTTTCTAGAAAGGAGGGTTTTTACATTGAGTGTGGATGGAGAGAATGTGTCAAACACACTCTTCTTCGAGAAGGTCCGTAAGTGGAATGGGCTGTTGGTGGAAGCTGATCCTTCAAATTACTAGATGCTGAAATCTAAACACTGCAAAGCTTTTATTATGAACACCTGTCTAAATACGCAGCCTTATCCATCTGTTGTAAGTAATACTTAATTTACAGCAGGGCCTAGTCTGTCAAAGAACTGTTAGCTAAACGTCACATTAAGATGAAATTTCAAATCATTATCTTATGAGATTTAATGTATCCAAGGTAACAAATGACTGATAATTGTAACAAAATGATTTTCTATTTCTAGAACTCATTGTACTTGATATGAAAGACATTGAATTTATTGATATTGAACAAACAATATTTCACCTAACAGAACTTTAAGCTGATGGGGCTTTGAACCACTCAGTCCATAACTGTAATTATGTGTCAACCACAAAGTGGGGGATGAGGGAGATGTAATGATTCTGCCTTGGATATCTGTCTGTCCGTCCCTCTATCAAAAAATGCGTCCACTGCATAACTCTAGCATTCATTGATTGATTATCCATCTTCAAGGTCACCGAATATATAGAGGATCTTACATGAGTGCTCATTTATTCAATGAGATGACAACTATATATTATGTGAGGCTTTGCCGAATGTTATATCAATTTTGCCGACGATTTTAATAAATGATATATGAGCATGACTGTCAGATTCCTTTTATCACATAACTCAAAAAAATAGTATGTTTACCTTTAATCTAATTAACATATCATGTCTATAAGTAACGAGAAAAAGTTTGGCATATGTGTTTCTGTCCTTCATCGTATGAAGTATTGTCGCAAAATAACGTCATTTTACCATGACAAATTGACATCATTTATTCATTTGGGGAAGTCAGACCGTAGTTAGGCTTTTTACATACAAGAGCCAAGTTATACAGAAAACACCAAATGATGAATCGGAAGTGATATTACACTAGGCGTATATAAAAATGTTATTTTTTATACCCTCCTGCACATAAATTATGTGATAAATAATATATAACAAGATATCTTGCCCAAGTTGCTAACCTGATTTCATTTTGTCAATTCATTTAAAATTTTGAATGGACTTAGCGCATGAAGAACTTTTTGCAGTACCCATGCCTCAGTGAAACTTCAAATGTGTTGACTACCATAAAGTGGACTCAAGTGGCAAAGTAGGATAACTCCATTTTACTTTTAGACAGAATATATGGCCCCTGTATACACAGAAAAAATCGATTTAAGTTGTAAGGCATTCTCATATATTTTAGAACCAGTACCACAGGAAGGAGTAACAGACCTTAGTTAGTCCCACTACCCCATCTGACCTTTTTTTCAATCAATTTTTTTCCCCATTTTTTTTTCAAATCTATGTTCAACCCATCATATAAATTTTAAAAAAAAGGATAAAAAAAAAAGCGACAAAGTTAAGTACATGTACTTTTCTCTCTTTTTTTTGGTTATATATGATGGATTGAACATACTTTGTAGATTTGAACAAAAAAAAATGAAAAAAAAAGATTGGTAGTGGGACCCATCCATCAATGTGTTCACTATCATAAAGTGGACTCGAGAGCACAAGTGGGATAACTACATTTTGATTTTAGCCATGATCCAGATTTCACAATTTATATTAAATATTACAATGATTTTTACTGATTTGAAAAGACACAAATACTGGGTATAATACTTACTGAACAATGAAACCTTTTTTTATATGGAAATTAATCCTCAAAATGAAGAGACATGTTGATTCTATCTCTTGTTGTAGATTAGTACTACATGTATTCGGACGAATAAATATTTCTCGTTCTTTTATCCAGATGACGTTTTACAAGGCTTTTAACCGTGGCCGAATTGTCTATGGACAGGAAGTAAGATTGCATCCAGAAACAAAACATCGCCAAGGATGAAGTGCAGGTTCAGTGCTTCCCCGTCTACTTGATTCTCCTTGCACTTAATTAGATGACGGTGGATTTTTCAGCTTAGATGTCGAGGGGGATGAATTTAACGTATTGGAAGACAATTCCGTTTGACAAGGTCAACATTAAGATGATGAGTCGCAAATGTGCACAAGACGAAGGTTGCTGGAGATTTAAGGGTGTACATGGAGAGTAAAGGCTACAACGAATCGTTACAGGTGTCCAGGTGGAATAATAAAGTTAAAGATTTTATTTATAGTAAAATATGATCTTGCTGAAAGAGACACATATATCAAAATTTACTTTAAAATGATATTATGATTATCAAGATGGACAAACATAGCTGTTGTCAATAAAAAACCAAAAGTAGGGCCAGCGGTGTAATGAATTGTGTTGGCTGCTCATGCCAGAGGTTGCAGATTCTATCCCCAGCTCAACACGATGCCTCTAATAAAACAACGCTCAGTACTGGTTCTACCCAGAAAGCAGACTCAAAAGCGGATCATATAAGCTCTGAGCTTTCGTCGCAATAGAGCTAAAATATATATGTATAAACTAAAACAAATGATGCCATCATGCTTCCAGTGCACACAGATCACCTTGTTTCCCCATTACCCAGAAAATACTCAAGATATCAAATTAAGTAAATCTTATCTCTGCTGTGAGAATATTCAGAATAAAGTCCTAGCTGTAAAGGAGCGCACAGCAATTTTGATAAATTTTAACCATATTTTTTTCCCCCACTGGACACGACTGGTGAAAAAGTCATCTGACTGGAACTTTCCTGACAATATGAGCATGCCATGTCCACTCGATGTTGTTGATTTATACCATGTTACAACTGAATAAACTATAATCGGCAGGACAAGTTAAAATCACGAAAGATGAAAAGCATGACAGAAAGTCAGGTCTTCGACACTAGGGGTGTAAAAATATTTCACTGTTTATGAATAAAAAATGTGTTAATAATTCTCATGCAGCATCAAGGATAAAACTAAAATCTGTTTGACATTGTTAAAAATGTATTAAAAAGATTAATAAATCATTAGTTATCATAATTTACAGTGTATGAGGGAAATGAATCCATGTCATATTTTTAATATTAACCTAGTGTAATATCATTTCCAATTCATCGCTCTGTGTTTTCTGTATAACTCGGCTCTTGTATGCAAAATACCAAATATATAACTTGGTGGTGTTTTGATCGTCTTGGACTATCGGTAATTGTATAGAAGGATAGGAAACTTGCATCTCCTGACAAGATGTTGATGAAATAGTACACAAAAGATTCATGATTTGCAAATTAAACATTTGTAATTCATAGGCAACTGATTTTTAGCTCTACTGGCCAAAGGCCAGAAGTGCTTATGCGATGGCGCATTGTCTGTCGTCTGTCATCTGTTAGCAGCACTTTCTCTGAAACCACTAGGCCAATTAAACTGAAACTTCACAAGGGTGTTTCTATTGCATAGGAGACTATACAGAATATTTTTTTTTTCGATCTGAAATTCAAGATGGCTGCCGTTACTAAAAATAGTCCAAAACTTAAAAAATCTTCTTCTCATGAACGGCCCAACAGATTTTCAAATGTTTATGTAGTAATGATGACCAACTATAGTTTTGTTAGATTTGTTCAAATGGTGTCCCTAGGGTTAAATATGACCCCGCCCCGAGGGTTCAATTAGGGGGACACATGTCATTATAATATTTTTTTATTTTTTTTTTTTTAAAATGGAAATGATTTTACCTATATCTTCACAGAAGCATTGTTTGGTGAAGGAAGTTCAGATTTGTAAAAATGACTGGGTTCCACTGTCTTAAGGGGTCAGGAGGGGCCCCAAAAGGGTAAAAATTGGGAATTACTAAATTTGTTTTCTTAAGAACCGGTATGTCAGATTTGTTCATATTTTGCATAAATTATCCCTATGTGTAGGGGTTTGATTACAGATAAGAATTTAGGGGCTAAAATTTATAGGGGCCCTGTAAGGGGACTTAGAACTTTACATAGGGATACTATGGGAAAACAGAAAATTCTCTTTTTCTTTCATCTGTTCTTAAACCACTAGGCCAATTAAACTGAAACTTCACATGGGTGTTTCCATTGCATAGGAGACTATACAGAAGATTTTTTTTTTCGATCTGAAATTCAAGATGGCCACTGTTACTAAAAATAGTCCAAAACTTAAAAAATCTTCTTCTCATGAACGGCCCAACAGGTTTCCAAAATGTTTATGTAGTAATGATGACCAACTATAGTTCTGTTAGATTTGTTCAAATGGTGTCCTTAGAGTTAAGAATGACCCTGCCCCGAGATTTCAATTAGGGGACACATGTCAATATAATATTTTTTTTATTTTTTTTTTTAAATGGAAATAATTTTACCTATATCTTCACTAAAGCATTGTAAGGTAAAGGAGGTTAAGATTTGTAAATATGACTGGGTTCCTATATATTAAGGGATCAGGAGGGGCCCCAAAAGGGTACAAATTGGGAATTAGTTAAATTGTTTTCTTAAGAACCGGTATGTCAGATTTGTACATATTTGATATATATTATCCTAAGTGTAGGTGTTTGATTGCAGATAAGAATTTAGGGGCTAAAATACATAGGGGCCCTGTAAGGGGACTTAGAATTTTACATAGGGATACTGTTGGAAAACAGAAAATTCTCTTTTTTTTTCATTTATTCTGAAACCACTAGGCCAATTAAACTGAAACTTCACATGGATGTTTCTACAGCATAGGAGACTATACAAAAGATTTTTTTTTTCTATCTAAAATTCAAGATGGCCACCGTAACTAAAAATAGTCCAAAACTTCAAAAATCTTCTCATGAACGGTACAACAGATTTTCAAAATGTTTATGTAGTAATGATGACCAACTATAGTTTTGTTAGATTTGTTCAAATGGTGTCCCTAGAGTTAAAAATGACCCTGCCCCGATGTTTCTATTGCATAATAGAATTTCAAAAAGTGCTATGGCCACTATGAGTCAGTAGAGTGTCCTCGGGCGCTCTTGGGCCTCTTGTTTGTACATAAACTGTATGTTGGATGTAATCTTTAGATGTTTACACATATTTTGATCAAGCAAAATGATCTTGAATTAAAGATATTGTGGTTTGAAGGAAAATCTATCATAATTTGTCATTATTTAAGCTGCAGTATACAAATTTTGTAATCATAAGTACTTCAACAATTTAAAACACAAATTTATGGGAATGGTATTGTTTTGATGACAATTTAATTCTGCAATGTAAGAATTTTGATTTGTGTTCCTAAGATTAATGGAAGTTAAGATAATTGAAAATGAGATTTTGTGTGAATACACGAGCATTCAAAAAAAGCTTAATCAGATACCTTTCCTTCTCTTTATAATACCTTTTTGAAAGGTTTAAGTTGAAATTGATGATATTCGGTTGTGTTTGTTAGCAACTGAATGTCGCTGCACAATGACATTTAAAGTTATTTTCTTACTGTCAGATAATTTCTGTTAGATTACCAGGTATACATGGGGAATTTGAATAATTTCAGCTTAAATGATTTTTAATAAACACATAATTTTTTTTATATATCTCTGTCTCCCTCTTTATCAGCCGGGCCCAATTAGCTCAGTCGGTGATGCGTCTGACTATCAATCCAGGGGTCGTGAGTTCGAATCCCCTGCTCGGCAACAGTCTCCGTGATGATTGATATACGACATTGTGTCTCATTATCATTCGTCTCTCACCACTGATTCAAGTGGAAAAGTTATCAGTTACTTGCGGAGATGGGGTGTGCTCGAGTACTGGTTAATCCCAGGAAAAAGTGGTTAGGTTAACTGATCGTCTGTTAGCCCTTGATGGCATAAAAATGACGCTAAATATTCAATCAATCAATCAAACCCTCTTTATCATGTCTCCAAATGTTTTTACATAGCTGAAATAACATTAATTACTTATTTCAATCACAAATTTCAGACATAAAGATAAATCTACCATTTGATCTCTCTCTCTCCTTCCCTCTCTCCCTCCCTCCCTCCCTTCCACTAATTTACGGCGTATGAGGGAAATGAATCCATGTCATATTCTTAATATTAACCTACTTACATGAGAGTTCATTTTTATTTAGATCATCAATCTCATCCCATAATATATTTTTGCCAACTTGTTTAATAAATTCAATAATAAATAAGCACTTGTGTAAGATCCTTTATGTTTAACTGATCACTTATTTTATTATTAACAAAGTTGTTATTAATAAGATATATGCTTGTATAAAGATCCATTGAAAAGAGCGGATGCTAGTGATCAAATAGTGCAATGGTTGATGATTCAAGGGCAATAACTAAAATTATTTTATTTGGCTAGTTCAACTTCATGAATATATTGTGGGTATAGAACTACTGAATAAGATTGCTAATCTGATTTGGCCAGTTCAAGAATGTATCAAATATTTTATAGTTTAAATCGATATATTTTCAATCTTAGCAGGAAAACTGCACAATTATATCCAACATCATATATAATGAATATTCTGTTCAATAACTTCTATTGTATTTTGTCTTCATCGTGCAAAATTCTTTAAGTTTGTTGGCCAAATACTAAATTGCAGCCAGCGATAGTCGCTCAATAACCAGTGTTGGTTTATGCTAAAACACTGACGAATAAAACGGAAAATGCTGACCTGTGTATTAACCCATTTCTCATCATTACTAGCAAGATAAACTACAAGGACGTAATCAACCATTATCTTCATATGGGACCTTCCTCTTTGCAACATTTACTGTACAGAAAGTTGCAGCTGATGCAACTAATATAATGTTCAAATTTAGTATTCTGGTAAAAAAGAACGCTATAGAGCACAAAACTTAATATACGGACAGACGCTAGACACATAGTGATCCACTTTATATCCTTAGAGCTCTGGTTCAGGTCCCGGCTAGCTCTAGGCTTGTCAGTTTGAATACCTGCCCAGCCAACCTGATCATGTACTTTGTTCTTTGGCCATTAGTCTCCCACCTCTGAATATGTCGGGAAGTAGTGATTTGTAGAGATAAATTGTCTAGAACTGGGTAACTGCCTTGTGGAACCATTGATTAGGTGTGACCACTGTTAAATAACTAGAATAATGTTGAAAAAAAGGCATAAGTACTCAAACCACTATTATCTCCCTTGAGTACTAAGGACCTACAGATGAGGGAGGTAGAATTAAATATTTAATTATCTTTTTATCAGGACTTTGTATTGCAGTGACTTATTTTTCCTAGCAGGAGTTAAATGGTCAGTATTTTAGAAATCACCATTGAAAATTAGATACTGGTACCAACTTTCTTGACAGGTCTGTGTCATTTCATAATTGTTGGTTCAAACCGCATCGTGGGCAAAAAGTTGACATTATTATTCTGGAAATTGATAGGTCTCACAAAAGCATTGAATATAAAAAAAATGCTTTTTTCCCCTTTATAATTGCAGATCTTAAACCTCCATGGCCAAGTGGTCTAAGGAACCGTCTCAACGTAATTTACCTCTCACCACTAAGGTCGTAGGTTCGAGTCTCGCTTGCTACAAAAACTTCGTGAGAGAAAGCCAGTTATTTGCAGAAGAACGGTGGTTCTACTCAGATTCATTCTGAAAAAACTGGATATTCCATAATTATACAACCTGAAATGTGTTGAAAATGGCATTTAAACCTCATTAAAAAAATAAAAAAGGTAATTATAGAATACAATACTAAATGATTTGTAATGACATACTTTTTTAATTATTAACTTTCTTTTTCTTTAATTTCTAATATCTTTTTTTTCTTCCTCTTTAATTTCTAACATCTTTTTATTATACAAATCAATAAGGTATTTATCTGGCTTTAAGTTCTTTTGATCCAACTCAGCCCACACTTTTTCCAACCTGTGTAATGTATTTGCACTTTCTAATTTTCTACCTATAAAATAAAGTTCAAACTTGTCTCTCGACATTAATTTACAGCCATCAACTTTGCAAAGATTTTTCAATGTGTCTCTATCAAGTTTTGGAGTCAGATTCATTCCAGAAACTCTCTCTAACTCTTCCATATCTACTTGATATTCAGTGAGAGAATGCTCAAATCCTATTGGTTTATTTGGAACAATAAATGCACCAATAGCTGTTGGTTTAGAGTTTCTGTCTTCAATTATGATCACCTTGAATAAATGTGTTGGAACAGCAACCTCGTTTTGTCCAATAACCTGTGGAAATAATTTATTTTATATTAGAAAAAAAAAAAAAAGTTAATGAAATACAAACCGGGCCCGATTAGCTCAATCCATAACACATCTGACTATCAATTCAGGGGTCGTGAGTTTGAATCCCCACCCAGCAACAGTCTCCGTGATGACTGATATACAACATTGTGTCTAATTACCATTCGTCTCTTACTGCTGATTCAAGTGGGAAAGTTATCAGTTATTTGCGGAGATGGGGTGTGCTCGAATACTGGTTAACCTTTCAGGATCCCAGGAAACAATGGTTAGGTTAATTGATCATCTGTTAACCCTCGATGGCATAAAAATGATGTTATATATATTCAATTAATCAATAAAAAAATACAAGTTGGCCATATGATAATGGCACTAAATTGTCATCTGTAGCATGAGCACAACAGTAACTAAAACTTAATAATATTAATTGTTATTTGGAGTTTTTAGAGATCTTTACCTATTCAGTTACATACTGGAATATAAACTTTATTATGCTTATCATTATCCAACATGTAAGTCAGTTTCTCCAATAATGATAAGGTGGTGAAAAAGACCAAGCTATTCGTACACACAGTCAAATAAAGCAATTTTTATGTCCCCGCCATTCAAAGAATGGTGAAGGGGTATAAACTGTTATCCAAGTCCGTTTGTTCGTTCATCTGTCTGTCTGAGATGAAAATTGGTTTCCTATCAATATGTTCTGAAGCTATCTTTGTATTAAACTAATATTTGGTGTGTACCTTTGTCAACTTTGGTCAAACAGTTATGGCTGGTTTTCCCTTTAATTTTCGGTAAAAAATGTGTTTCTCATCAATAATGGGGACATTCATGTTTATAGACACATCTCAGGCCATGACTAGGCCCAGTTATTGATCCTTTGACAGTTATACCGACTCATAGTGTTCAACCAATATGCAGTGGGGCCTGGTTAGCTCAGTCGGTAGCAGGGATCTTGAGTTTGAATCCCTGCCCAGCCATAGTCTCCATGATGATAATTACACGATATTAAGTCTCATTGTCATTCATCTCTCACTGTTGATTCAATTGGGAAAGTTAACAGTTACTTATGGAGATGGGTGTACACTCGATTACTATTTAACCTTCCAGATCCCCAGGAAAGAGTGGTTAGGTTTTCTAATCGTTTGTTAGCCCTTGATGGCATAAAAACCAATATGACAATCTTTGGACTAATAACTACCAGAGATGCCAACCCTTAATTACTGAAAATAGGAGTGTGGTCGAAAGCAAGCATTTTGCGGGTGGGGGGTCTGAAGATGTAGATGCATTTCAGCACTTTTCAGTAATAAAAAGTCATGTATTCATTAAGAAATATTTCATAATACCTGATGAAAAAGAGAATTTAGTGATCGAGTTTTATAGAATAAATTAAAAAACATGATAAACTGATGAAAAGCAAGGCTTTATTGAACATTCAAATTAAGCTTTATTGGGATTTAATTACCGACTTATCCATTGGCTGAGTTGTCGCAACCATTGTCGATATTTTCCTTGACGACGACTGAAAAGTTGAGAGGGTGATATGCCATTTTGTAGCAATGTTTTTTCAAATCACCCGGCCTTACCGGATCATCAGATATTGTTTTCGTAAATACTCGGGTATTTTCCTGATAACCTAATAAAAAGCGCTTCAAGAGGTGACGTAGCGCGTACGGAAATGTCCGAACATCAAAACCAGTGTCAGTGTAAACGGTGCTGATTATTTGAAATTTATCCCGGACCATTTTTTTTTTAAAAATCGGAGACAATTCATGGAAAATCGGAGAGCGGATTTTTCATACAAAAATCGGATTCACTCCGCCAAAATCGGAGGAGTTGGCATCTGTGAACTACATCAATATCATGAAATAACATTAGACCATAGACACTTTATATACAGGTATACACACCTTATATTTGATGACCTTTGAACCATCACTGTCAAGCTCTGGTAAAACCAGGGGCCCACTTATTATGTAAACTGATGAGTATCTTTTGGTCAGGTCCCTGCAATACATCTCCAACCTATTCCAAAATCCAGCATTGTTCTCAAAATTCTGTGGTACAATGTTGCTCAGATAGAACGATTCCTCCATGGAAGCCTGACATGTAATAATCAATGTTCATATCATGTGCACTGGTTAACACCTCCAACTTTAAAATATTGAACACTTGTTTCTTGGCATTTTCATATGATCATAAATTTAATTTTGATTCAAATTTTGCACTTATTTGGATAAAAAACTAGGTACCCCCCGTAACTCTCAGAGTGTAGAGTAATTATATTTTCATGTAAAATGGTTGAGGGCATTTATGAAGGCACAAATATAACAAAAGGATCATGAAAAAGACATTTTTTTGGGATTGTGTTCACAATCAGATAAAAAAAATGAACTATAAAATTAAAAAAAAATAATGTAGTAGATGGTAAACAAAAAAATCTTTTAAGGATGACCTAACAAATTGAAACAACGACTAAGGTGAAGCTAAACAGACAAATTGTTTTTTTATGAATATTCTTTTTTTTTTTTATGAATATTCTTTTTTAAAACTTATTTATTTTACATTGATACAAACTCTTACAACTTAGACAAATCACTTGTAAAGTCTTCCTCGGTAGAACCAGTACTAAGCCTATGCGGATAAGAGTTTTGTTCCAAGAACATCACACATAGCCGTGGCAGTGAATCGAACACCAGACCATCTGATACTGGATCCAATGCTTTACCATACCCACCATGTTCATGCATATCAGTACAGGACATATCAATTTTATCACAAACACTGGATAAGTTTCAAGCATGTCGAAGTTTAGTTTTTCTTAGAACAAATTATACTAGTTATACAACAAACAGTACCTTACTCATTTTGTTGTCGCCAGCGGGGTTAAGATGCCCTCTGGACCATCCACTTTTAAGATAATCACTATTTTTGGCAGTAAACATTTCTGCTATAGCTGGATCTGGTTTGAACTTCACATTCTTTCTTGTAGTTGAGCCTGCAACGTATGTTATAATACCATAACTTTTGTCATGTATGTATACTGGTCATACCTGTATACTGGTCATATCTGTATACTGGTCATACCTATTACCGCGAGTCTAAAACTATGTCAGCCATGTAAATAATGGCATCAATAATAAACAGTAATAAAGTTACTTAAGTGTGCTGAGTAATAAACAATTGCCAGTACGAAATGTAAACAAATGCCGATGCTAACGGAAGTTGGAGCTTTGTGCATGTCTGGGATTTTGTTATTATACTGGCATTCACTGTAATAGGTATATCGCGGTATTAGGTATACAGGGATATGTACCAGTACTATACAAGAGTGAGATGGTTATAATCATATATTACTGAACCTAACAATTAACCATGAAATTAATTGTATATCATTTTATTGTCGGTTGCATTTTTAGATATTTTTATTTAGATTTTGAAAATATGGTATTTGAGATATTATTGAAAATGATTTTTGTTCTTTAATTTCATTTAAAAGTGTTGATAAATTCATAATGAAATGCAATACTAATTTTTTTTTAAAGTTCTAGAATTTGTCAAAACCGGATGTGACCTCCTTCACTGTGCATTCATTACAGCAGTGCATCATCTGCGCATCAACTTGATTTGCATTAAAGACAATTGCTATAGTTTTTGTCACATTTTTCCTATGGATAGTTTTTTATGAAACTTCCCAGTATTTAAGTTGAATGTATGTTCATGCAATATCAGAAATAAAAAAACACATGCTATCGTACCGATTTTTTGGTATTACCTCCTCATAAACATACCTGTCCTCTTAATTGTCGGAAATAATGTAGATTTAACAAGCAAAGCGAAAAAAATATATTTAAAATTGTTTACATCTAGTATTTAATTAAAACTTTACATTATATGCATGCATATAATATTAATGTTCATGGGAATGGTAACTATAAGCCTGAATTTACCTGTTTAGGATTTTAAAAAAAATAAAATCATTTCTGCAGTGTTTTTCAATTTTATAATGAAAATATAGCATTTTTTAAAAAAATATTTTGATATTGTGAATGAATATATTCTGCTTAAAACCTCACAAAATACTCTCTGATACCTTTTTAATGGCAATCAAATAACAAAAACACTTTAAAGTGTTATTTGAAAAAAAATAGTTCTGAAAGTATGCCATTATTAAATAAACTGCATTTGCAAAATTAACGTTTTTAAACTAATTGAGCATATTTTTTTTTATTTGTTTAAATATTAAGATTTCTTTTATGATGCATATTCAGGTTAAATTGCTATAAACAGCTATTTCATACCAGTATAAATATTTCATATATTGAACACAATATAAGAGACCAATTTTAGGCGTATCCATAAATGATTGTGCCATCTGAAATAGGGTCAGTTGTAGTAAAGCGGTATGTAGTGACTCTGGCAGGTCTCGACAAAATAGCTTCCCTTTGTGCACTGAGTTGATGCACATGAAAATCTTTAGCAATCGTCCTTAAATCTCAACATAATTGCAGCCAAAAATGTTTAATGTACCTTATATTTTTAGACTACAGACTGGTACAGTCATGGCAGCATGTGCAAATATATAAAAACACTCTACCACAAGTGCAGGATTTCTAAAATCATCAATAATGGTCTGGAAACAGTCAAACAATTGTGTTATGACAGTATATTTCAAATATTTTTATACTTTGAAATTTAACACATGATTAAAGTTACATACAAAATTTATCTCATCTTGTAAATATATTGAGACACCTTATCCTGGGCCGGAAAATTCCACTTGTCATGATATGTGAACATTTTTAAAGTATTCAACAGAAAATGTTAGAAATGGAGAACACGTGGCTTTTATGAGAAATTTCAAACCCTGTTATCACATGTACAAATCAGGTTTTGGTATTAAAAATGATCTTGAATTTAAACTTGATGTAAAAGAAAAACAAAATTCATCTGTAATTAGAACAGAAATGTTCAAATTACATGCATACTCACTTTTTGTTTTAATCTACCTTTTCATATTTTATCATTTTTCTTGAATGGGAAAAAGTGACATAACCGGTTAGTTTTAAAATCAATAAATAACTGTTTTAAATGTGATATTTAGCATAAATTGTGACTATCTGGTGCAAAATACTGTTGTTTATCATCAAAAACATGTATGCTATTATCATCAATAATTCAATGAGACCTGACTCATGGATTAACGTATATGATAAAATATACTTGAAGGATGGTTATACGTCCAGAAATTTCCAGGTGCCATCGATTAAGCCCAGGTAAGTGGTTAAATTTAAATATGAAGGGGGACTTGAATCTACGATCTCAGCAGTGAGAGGTAAATGATCTTGAGATGACGCCTTATAAAGACAACCTCTATTATTAAAATTGCTTATTACATGTTTTGTAGCCTTACAAACCTGTCAGTCTGTCTGCTGTTATGTGTTCAGCTACCCAAACTGGGGTCTTCTTCTGCTGATCATACACCAAAGCATGATTGCTATAGTAACGAATGTCACTACCTCTTTCTGGTGCACCATACTTTAAAATTTTACGTCCACGTTCCAAAATGTTCAAATCTTCAGAACCTATGAATTAAAAACAAGATATTAATTGGTTCATATTTTGAAATGACAGCATTTGCTATGAGTGACATGCTTAAATGTTATTACAAAATATATCCATAAATGTTTTATTAATTAACTAAACTGAATATTGTGTTATATTCTCATTTTCACATTAAATTGACATGTATGATTACAAGTCTGAGTTTTAAGCTTAAAGGAAAAGATGGCAATTTTAAAACACTTAATGTAAAAATATTTATTAAAATAGCCCAGTATTGCAATGCATTTTCTAAATGACATAATTTGAGTTATTAGTTGTAAAAGTTGATGATAGGCATGAACAAAATCAATTTCAACACTGTATTGTGTCCCCTTTGATCATCTGTTAGCCCTCGATGGCATAAAAAGTATGCTAAATATTGAAACAAACAAACCCTTTAACAATTATTGCTACACACAAACTTATATATTTTTATCAGAACATAACATATTTTATATCCATCGTTACTGCAGATGCTTACCACTGAGCATCATTACAGCAGCAAAATAAAACGTAAAGGGAATATATCAGGAAAAAATGCTATAAATGTCTTGAAAATTGAAATAATTATTAAAATGGATGAAAAGCATCTCATTATCATTAATAAATAAAATCTCAATGGTTTGGTATGTCAAATCCACCAAAACATGACAAAAATGATATCTTAATTGGAGTGGTAAACTTGAAACTAAATCCTCATTCTTAAAATAAAAAGCATTCAAATATTGTTTTTTACTTTGTTTACTACTGATGTAAACCTGTACAATGAATCAAGTTGAAATCAAAATGAAATCACGCAACTCATTTAATACATCACAAAATATGTTGCAATTTTAAGTGGAAAATCTATTTTAGTCTAACCTAGACATGTAGCCAAAGTTAGAAAATCCCTTTACAATATATCATTTCGGCATGTTTGAATAGATATCCTTTTGGCAATACGGGACCAGTAAGCATATATGGGCATGATATATTAGAAAAAATTGATTATCTATATAAGCAATATTTTGAAAAATCCTGATATATTTCCTTTAATACCTGTAGGTCAAAGTCACTACAAAAAAGTAAAACTATTTACAAGAAGTTAAAAGAAAAAAAAACAAAAACACTTGGAGCCAGATTCATTCTAAATGACTACAGATCAAGGAAGATGGGTTGTGTAACCCATATGCTCAGCACCCTGAAACCCTGAAACCGATTGGTGATGCTCTACAAGATAGATGGGTATGGTGCAAGCCACAGATCCAGGCTTCTCCACAGGCCATTTAAGCATAGGGGCACCCCAGTGCTTGAATGGCAGAAATGGTATGCCACCAGTACTTGAAATCTTAAAAAATATCTTTCAAAAACTTATATTCCTTTAAGGGCCTGTCACACCTAGCCGATTTTGAACATGCTAAAAAATGTTCACTGTTGCGCTGATGAAGCGAGCAACAGGACTACGACAGCAGTACTCTGGTATGACTTCGTTAATGTTGGTAGAGCACTGGTAGCACCACATAATGGATCGGAGGCTTTCTTGCCGAAGCTCTGCTGAGGTTTAGTTCCGGCGAGGTACACCTGTGTGTGACAGGCCCTTTAAATCTTCATTCTTCTTTGCATATCTTTTCTTATTTTAATGGATAAAACATACTTAATCTAATGACTTTTACTGATTTATACCAATTTTTTATTATAAATCTATTTTAATGAGTGTTTTACATATCGCTTTTAAATAAATGGTTTGAGGAAGACCCTCGAGTGTGCACACTCTTACCACATGCTTGAATTCCACAGTGAAGAACCCTGAGATGTTAACCTGGCAAAGATCATGGAAGGTTGTTCAGTTAAAACTAAAACCTATTGATACTTTGAGGTATCAAATATATTAGAAAGATACAGTTTATTAATACAGTAGAGGTTTTTAAACAAGTCCTCCCTCAGCGTTACTAGATACTCCACCTCCGTAGAATCTATACCAAAGTCGTCCTACTTATATGAACAGATAAAGAAGTAAGGTGTTGCTGAAAATATAAAAATTACACAGTATATAGTGCTCATTTACATTCTACAAATACCACAACGGTGGTCTAATGGTAGAGTGTCTGTCTTGCATGCTGAAGGTCATGGGTTTGATACCTGGCCAGGTCATACCAAAGATATGAAAAATAGTACTAGAAGCTTCCTCAATTGGCGCTAAGAATTTAGTGGGTAGTTCTGGGACCTGGGTGCCCCGGTGTCAGTATAATGTGACTGGGTAGGGTATACCATGTGTCTGTGGCATGATACTCCAGTGTGACATTGATCAGAATGCTGTCTCTAGTAAACACCGTCGCAGTGACTGAAAAACTGTTAAAAGTGACGCTATTTAAAGACAATACAACAACCTTCTATACAAGGAAACAGTTAATTTTATCAATTATTACGGTTACATACCAACATAATAAACATAAGTATGCGCCATTTAATTTGTGGTTAAAACAAGCGCTTGTATATAATTCCATGGTTAAAAATAATAAATATTTACATGGTTCTATTTGAACTATTTGTTCAGTCACATTCAACTTGTTCTTTCTGCGACTGTCTAGTGCCTGTCCATAGATTGCGGTGGCAGCGGTCACAAAAAAGCCAGTAAATAAACCCTTTCGATATAGGGGGTTACTGAAAAGGTGAATCCATTTAGGTGGCACCTTCTTCTGACCTCCAGCGTCCATTATCAATTAGATCTTAGTATAAACATTTGACAGTGTCACTGCCTCAGTGCCTCAGGCCGCGAACACATGTGTATACGCAATGGCTGAATCCCTGCTTGAAAGTATATTGGCAACTCGAAAGCAGGGTGACAATTTTAATCAGGGTGATGCGGACGCATTCTTTTTTTTTCGCATCCGCGTTATCGGTTGCAGAGATACAAGCGGAGATATACGTGACACACGCACAGAAAGACGGGTAAAGGTATCGTTATTATTCCCTTTTATCTGCTAAAACAGATCACAGTTGTTTTCTGTTTTCATATCGAAATATGGTATAATATTATAAACAGAACGCAGTATATATAGATACGTTTGAGTAAGAAAACCCGACTAAAGTGATGCTAAGAAGGTGGGGTAATAGCAGCGACTTTATGCGAGTAAATCGGAACCTGGACAATCCGGCCCCACTCCAAAACGGCCATGGACAATCCGGCCCCATTTAGCATGGTCAATGCGGCCCCACTTTTTATTTTTGTTTTATTTCGTTTAAACGATTAAACCAAAAACGAAACAAGAAAATCAATTTGTGTTTGATTACAAATATCTAAACGCCAATACAGACGTCACACATTGTGCAAACAAATAAACATGTTTTTCATACATCCCAGTTATTTGAATAATTAAATCAATTTGCGTTTGATTTAAATTATCTTGATTATTTATGTTGGGAATATGCAAATAAATAGACACAATGTTGACACAATGTAAATCAATTTGCATTTAGTAAAACACAGGGCTCGAATTTAAGCACTCGCCACTCGCAAAATGCGAGCTGTATTTTGAAAATGCGAGTTGAAATTACTTAAGCTGGCATTTTTTGCGAGTGGATTTCAAGTTGAGAAAATTACTTATTTTATTCATTTTATTGATTTTTGAAAATAAACAAGTACTATCCTGGTAAAAATAACGAGTTCTTGTCAATTTTACCAAATTTCTTATGCTTTTCGCGCCAAATTACCCCCTAGCAGCACGGTATTAAATATTTATATATGTGTAGACTGCGTCCAATTGTTTTTGATCTCAAGTTCATTCTACAAAAAGGAAGTAAATTTATAACCCGTCAAAAACATAATGAGTAGACTGTGTCTAGTTTGATCGATCGCGCACTCACTCTATAAAATAAAAGTAAAGTTGAAACCCGTCAAATTTATTGTTTACATATTTTGTCAGCTGTTAAAGTGGCAGATAAAATAACATCTTTTTCTCCATTGAACCGACGAATGGAAGTTAGTCCCAACAAGAAAAAAGTGAAATAATCCTTCCGTTAATACTGTAATGAAATGGGAGCGACAGCTCAATATCACACAGGGCTATAAACTTGACAATGACAAAATGGTGTGTCAATTGTAGAAACCACCGCGATCGACAGGTCATCCATAATAATTAAACTATATTACTATGATATCACAACATTTACACATGTTAAACAATCGTCCTTGGCTAGATCTAGATCTTATTTTAAAACAAAAGGCCATTGGCTATATTAATTCTATAAATAGAAATGTGTGTATGTCACAATCTCAGCCTCTCTGTACACTTGTTATTGTTGAATCCATGATTCATATTTTGGTTTAGTTAAAAGTGTTTATTTATGATATATCATTGTATGCATTTATTTATGGTAGTATAATAAATAACAAGGACAATTTTATTTTTTTAAATATTTTGTTTTGTAAAGTACTGCTTTGAATTGTACCTTAACATATATAATAACCTTGATACCATTGTCTATAAATAAAAAAAAGCTAATAATGCATATTAAATAACACGCAGGCTTTGAAACAATTAATTTTGGGTTTATTTAGACATTTAGGACTACAAGTTTCTGCGAAAATTGGTTTGGCTAGTTGGTTTCAAATTTGGCCAGTTGAAATTTTAGGCACTGGCCAAAATTGCCAGTGCACAAAAAAGTTAAATTCTAGCCCTGAAAACATGTATTTTGATATTTAAAAACTGTAAATTAAAAATATCAATTTTATATACATGATTTGATGTGATACTTAAACAGACTGTTATTTGTTGTTATACTAGATTTTAGTGTTTTATATTGTTAACTTGGATAACTTTAAAATGGATGATTTGTGTATAACCTCTCGGTTAGAGAGAGAGAGAGAGACAGAGAGACAGATAGAGAGAGAGAGAGAGAGAGAGAGAGAGAGAGAGAGAGAGAGCTTGGTAGGGTGCCACTTTACATAAACAGATACGTACAAATATTAAAATATTGGTTTAAAGTTATCTGTTCAAATAATTTGATAATTACCAACATATATAACTACGTCTTAATCAACAACAACGTTCGTGGTGGATCATGGCCTTTTAAAGTAAAACATCTACTAGATACATATGGTTTCTCCGATATATGGTATAATCCTTATCATGTAAATGTACTTTCCTTCAAAAAATAACTGAAGACAGTGTGCTATAGATACTTTCTGTCAAGAATGGTATGCAGATTTAAACAGTAACAGAGTGCTTAATATATTTTATGTTCACTTAAAAACGACTTTTGAATATCAGGCATATTTATCAATCATTGTTTCTTCAAAGCTTAGAAAACTCATTACGCGAATGCGTATATCTGCAAACAATTTACGCATAAATACAGCTCGATTTAGGACAAGAGTGCCACGATATGAACAATTGTGTCAGATATGTCCCCGAATAGTCCATAATGACATTGAGGATGAACTACATTTTATGCTCAAATGCAAATGTTTTGCAGATCTAAGAACAAAATACATAAGGAGATTCTTCTAAGTTCGTCCTAATATGATTACATTTTTACAATTATTAAATACGAAAAATAAGTAAGAGTTGAACAGTTTGTGTTTTTATATCAGACTAGCCACTGTCAGACGAGACAATCTATTTCACATTTTAGGAATTTCGTAATCCACTTGTAAACTTGTTTAATTATTCCATAACTTATTTTCTGATTCATACTCCGCTTTTTTCTACTATGAACCATTTGTATTGCTTCAAATTAAATTATAATATTACATCTGTGTGCGAGTTTTTGTGCGCGAGCGTTTATACGTGTGTATGAGTGTTTACATGTGTGCGTGTTTTTGCGTGAGAGTGTGTGTGCGTGTTTTAGAGAGAGTGTGTTGAATATGTGACATACTTTTTGTAAATTCATTGTTGTATGACTATGTACTATCATTTATATGTCAAATAAAATGTATTTCTGTTCTGTTCTTATTAAATTGAATTATAAATCATAAGTGTGTTTTGTCCAATTTAATCCCCCAAAACAGGTACTTATATTAACAATCATTGATTATTATATGTGTACTATGTAATTCCCGTTACCAGTTATTTTTTCAATAACAATCGCGCAGTAAGTATTATGTGCATTTCAAATTATATAATAACTATTCAGTATATTACTTTTTTAATTAGAAATACCAAAAAATAAATGCTATAATTTATAAAATAAAAGTGGGGCCGGATTGACCATGCTAAATGGGGCCGGATTAACCAAGGACGTTTTGTCTAGGGGCCGGATTGGTAGCGGGGCTGGATTTGCGTGGGGTCGGATTGTCCATAAATCAGTAAATCCAGCGTTGTAAAATGTTTTACTTTTTCCGTTTAGAGCCAAGATCCTCTTGGAACGAAGATAACTATGTTGAAATTTTTGAATTGTCTGACTCTTAATAGTTTAATATAAATTATAGGTGCATTCCAAGAAGGATAGGAAACATTCATTTCTCTTCCATAATATGATAAAACAGCACGCAAAGAATTAGTGTTTAGGCAAACTAATTATTCAGATTTCACAGGAAAGTGATATATAGATGTAATGTAACCTTAGATGTAACACTCACGGTTTAAGAATATTTAAACATGCAAAATGCTCTTGAATAAGGAACCTGGAAAATCCGGCCCCACTCCAAAATGGCCGTGGAGAATCCGTTCCCATTTAGCATGGTCCATCTGCCCCACTTTTTACTCTTTTTGTTAAATAGCAATATTAGGGTTATACGGTTGAACTTTGAACTGACTGTCTACAGAACTTTGAACAGAGAGCTATTATGCCACTTCATGATACATGTAAAATTAGATATGGCACAAAATGTGCACTTCTGCACAATTCAGTCCATTTGTAACCCACTATATTCCTTTGGTAACTGAGGTTACTTGTTATATGTCTTTGGTAACCTAGAAAAAAACATTTATGCTACACATATTGTAGTTAAAATTAGAAATAAACATGTCTATCTCTGGTTACTTCGTTATCCTTCTTTGTCTTTGGTAACTAAAGGTTACTCTAGGTTACTACAGCAAATCTATGAAATTAGTGGAAAAAAACATGTCCCTTTTTCTGGTTACCCTTCTCTGTCTTTGGTAACTGAAAGTTACTCCACGTTACTGCAGCAAATCTACAAAATACCTTAAGAAATTTAGAAAAACACATCTCTATTTCTGGTTACCCTTCTTTGTCTTTGGTAACTGAAGGTTACTCCAGGTTACTGCAGCAAATCTGCAAAATCATATTTAAGAAATATTGAAAAAAACATGTCTCTTGTTCTGGTTATTGGTTACCCTTCTTAGTCTTTGGTAGGGGTCCTCCGTGGCCGAGTGGTCTAAGGCGCCGTCTCAAGATCACTTACCTCTCACCGCTATGGTCGTAGGTTCGAGTCCCGCTCGCTCCAAAAACTTTATGTGAGAAAGTTTCCAGTTACTTGCGGAAGGACGGTGGTTCTACTCAGTCTGACTCAGTCTGAGGTCTTCCTCCACCAGTAAAACTGGATATGCCATATATAACCTGAAATGTGTTGAAAATGGCGTTAAACCCCATTCAAAAAAAAAAAAAAATAGTCTTTGGTAACTGAAGGTTACACCAGGTTACTATAGCAAATCTATAAAATCATTATATAAGAAATATTGAAAAAAAAACATGTCTCTATTTCTGGTTACTTGGTTACCCTTCTTTGTCTTTGGTAACTAAAGGTTACTCCAGGTTACTACAGCATATCTACAAAATCATTATATAAGAAATATTGAGAAAAAACATGTCTCTATTTCTGGTTACTTTGTTACCCTTCTTTGTCTTTGGTAACTGAAGGTTACTCCAGGTTATTACAGCAAATCTTCAAAATCACTAATCCGGCCCCTGGATGAAACGTCCTTGGAACATCCCGCTCCATTTAGCATAGAAAATCCGGCCCCACAATTTTAAAAATAAAATTATTATTTGGTATTTCTAATGAAATATTGGAAAGTTATTAGATAATTTGAAACGCACATATTAATTACAGTGGGATTGTTTTTTGGTCATTTATCAATATAATTTGAAAGAAGACAAGAAAAAAATGGATCGCATGTCTTCAGGTAATTGTAATACGATATTATGCAGTTAATTTTAGTGAATAGCAACGTCAACATAATAACGTGGCCAAGTATTCCTGATATAAAAGATTGTGCATGCACTCAATACAATTGTATTGTTATTGTAGATAATGCCCTACCTGTGTCTTATTGATATTTATTGTGTGTGTCATCTTCAGTTAAGATTGGTTTGTAAAATGGCATATATGTATGCAGTCCTTTCAATGCTTCATTATTTTTGAAATCTATAATATGATTGTAATCGATTCGAGTTACAAATATTTGCGTACCAACTCTGTTTATATGTATCGAACAAACGTCGTTTAATTGAATCAAAGGGTATATCTTTTTCAAATTGGTATAACTAAATGTTATGGAAAACATGGAAAACCGAGGTGATCATGTTATTTTTTAATTTGGTCTGTCTAATTGGTTTTATTGAATTATTATTTTCAAAATCATTTTTTTAACATGATATAAACTTTTTTGGTTAACATATTAATGCCTTTTTTTTATGTGTATATTGTTTATGATAAATAACCCTAATATTGCTATTAAAAAAATTAAGAAGTGGGGCCGGATGGACCATGCCAAATGGGGCTGGATTCTCCAGGGGCCGGATAATCTTTGGGACGGATTCTCCATGGCCATTTTAGAGTGGGGCCGGATTTTCCAGGTTCCTCAAAAAACTATGCTTGATTTTAAAAGCATTAAGCCTACATGTATCTGTGCAATCAAAAGCTTAATTTAGATTGGCTATTTAAATTATTGGTCCTTAACAGTCATCAGTCACAAACATTTGCCTCAGAGCAGTGCAGCTACAGAGAGCCATATATCACACTTTTGTGCTAATGAAGGGCAATATAACATAAGATTATGTAATAACTTCCTGTGCTTATTAAGGACAGGCTACCAAATAATCTTATAGTTACCAAAAACATATAAGTAACCCTAGTTACCAAAGGCATATAGTGGGTTACAAATGGACAAAATGCCTGTAAGAATAATTGATAAACAGTTAGTTACCAAAAGTTACCAAAGATATATAGCAAGTAACCACAGTTAACCTCAGTTACCAAAGGAATATAGTGGGTTACAAATGGACTGAATTGTGCAGAAGTGCACATTTTGGGCCATATATGTGTAAAATACACGACACTATATAAATTGTTAAAGCTAGTTATAACGCAATATTTTAGAACAAGGCCTCAGATTGTCCAATGTCATGCATGTATTCGATGACTCAATTTAAAAGAGTCACTGTTAACATGACAAACTTGAATGTGTACCTGACAGCCAATTTTCCTCATTTGTGGCGGAATAACTCAGATGTATGTATTACGCTGTATTTATTTATGTAGTACCAGGACAAAATCCAAGGTAGAGGTCATACAGCGAGTGTCCTGAAAATGTTCTTGAATTAAAGATATTGAGGTTTGAAGGAAAATTTATTGTAATTTCATTTTATTTGTCGTTATTTTGGCTGCAGTATAGAATTGCATACTTGTAAAAAAAAAAATAATATTGTGGATTTTATGTTCTTCTTAATCAGGGTTTCCCCGAGAGTCATAACGCATGTCGCATGCGACATCCCTTCATAATATTTGGTTGATGAGTGGCATCCCTTAAGTGGCCCGACATGCCTTCCCACCCATTGCGACTACCGTTAGATAATCCCATTACACAAGCCCATTAGTAATTAAACAAGTGACCCCATGATTAATTGACCTATTTCACAGACTTGTCAATCACTCACAAGTGTGAACTGGAGGTGTGTACAGGTAAGCCAATCAGAACGAGTCATTTGAAGGTTACCCTGCCTCAATATAGAATGCGGTGTCCTGTGAAATTTCTTGATCTGAGATTGTTTTTCACAAGATTTAAAATCGACTACTGACCAAGGTGTTGGCATGTAACCTTTCAATTGATTCATTAACCTCCCAATCATGTGAAGTCTGTGTTGTATGTATAATGCAATCAGTCTGAACGAAACATTTAATAACGTCTGTCACCACCATTTCTCAGATCAAGACAACTAGAAAAAGATCACAGTGTATAGTAAGGCTTTATGTAAGTAAGCAAAACAATGAAATCGTAAAGGATTTTCTCAGCATCTTACTTCAATAAAGCTAGAATAAAATCCCCACTTAAAATGGTTTATTTTGTACATAAATTGAGAGAAAACACCCGTATGTTGCCTACCGTATGTTAATAAATTTGAGAAACCCGGTCTAAAAGTCTGCGCCTTCAAAAGTTGGATCCTTAAAAATCGGTGCATCGGTTATAGCGGTCCTGTTTATTAGGGATGTTTAAGACTTAACTATTAATGTTATCTTTTATAAAATTTATATTTGGAAATACAGTGACACCTAATGAAAATTACAGAATCAAAGATTAAAAATGTTAACTTCTCAATTGTATTAACTTTGAAATATGACAAGTTGTCCATTATAAACACTCCTTTACTATATTTTTATGGCAATAATATTCTAATATAGGATAGAAACATATATTTGAAATGCACATTAATGGATAGTTGAATGCACCTGGTTTATCTTATTTCAACAAATAAAATCCCCACTTAAAACGGTTTAAATTTTTAACATAGATTAAAGCGTTTTTGTTCATTGGAAATACCTGGATGTGGTGACAGTCAAAATTTGGTTACTGTGGTCCAGTTTATGCAGGATATTTAGGGGATAAGGGAAAAAAGAATTTTTAAGAATAATCTATCTGTGTTTACTTTTATAAAATTGGTTTTCATTTAGAAATACACAAATACTGCATGAAAAATATAATTTGCTTCTACAGTGTATATTGAATCAAACATTGAAACATATAAATTTTCAAATATGACTAGTCATCAAGGACTTGTATAGAATAGGATAGGAAACTTGTATTGGATAGGAAACTTGCATCTCCAGATTAAATGTTGATGAAATAGCACACAAAGGATTAATTATTTGGCTAGATATTGAAGCTTGAAGAAAAATGTATCATAGTTAACTTGTCGTTATGTAAGCTGCAGTATAGATATTTTGAAATCAAAAGTGTTTCAGCAATTTTAAACACAAATTTCTGGGAATGCTATTGTTTTGAGAATATCTCTCTGCAATGCAAGAATTTTGAATTTGAATTTGAATTTTGAATGGAAGTTAGATAATTGAAAACAAGATATTACTAGATTTTGTGTAGATACACAAGCGTTCACAAAATCTCAATCAGTTGCTTTTCCTTCTCAATATAATTCCTTGCTTGTCATCCATTAAAAAAACTTTAAATTTCTTTGTATTCATTTTATTGCAGCAATATTCTAAATAAAACACATACTTAAAAATACACCATTCATAAATGTTAAACTTAAAAAAAATCAACACAGGAGAGGAAAACACTCCTGTACCAACCCCACCCATTTTTAGCAATATGCCTTCAAAAATTCCTGTGGGGGTGGGGACCGTGTTAAACTATAAACATTGTGACCTGTGTGTTTCTGTGATAATTGTGATGTGTGTCTGTTGCAACATGGAATCACATGTGATGTATGTGACAAGTGGCAACACCAATGAGTACTATCTTAGATATATGATAATTATATCGTGTACACTTTTTGGTATTTTTCTTATCTATATATTCTTAAATATTTAAGTTGATATTTAAATATTGCTGAGTACAAATAAATATAAAAACTTTATTATTGTGTACAAATATATTCTTAAATATATTATTGTGTTATTATTTGTATTAACATATATTTACATTTAGTTGTTAATTTATCATGTATTAATTATTATTAAGTGAATACGTCAATTTAAATAAACCTTTTAAGTTTTAATACAAATGTTTATAGCCTAAAAATAATAATGAAATGGTAACAAACACAAATATGAAGGTTGTATTAATGCTACATACTTCATTGTGTTTAAAAGCCACCTTACCATGCAATGACCATAAAAAGTGTCACTTTCGTTGATTGGATAAGTGTGTATGTTGTTTATTTTAGCACCTAATTAATCGGTTTTACACAGAGTACTTACAAATGCATGTTGCATATTGAGCACCTTAGAATTTAATTATTATAAAAAGATTGAAGGATTTTTAACCTTAAGTACATCCATACATGATAATAAATAACAGCAACATTTTGATGTGGTTATAATATTAAAAATAATATTTTTATATGAAATCAAAGACTTCTATATATAGGAATAAGTATTAACTTTGTATACTCGTTTTTAAATAAGATATTTTCATAAATATCAGCAAAATTGATTATTTCGAAACACGGAAGTGTCTTATAATCTTAATGAGACAAGTTACATGGAAATATGTTTATAAGGTAAATAGTTCCTTGTTAAATCTTTAAATGTTATCTACATTTTTTAAGTCACCTGAGACTTTGTTTCATGGGACCTTTTGCGATCACCATTTGTCCGTGCAACAGCCGTCGTGCGTCTGTAAACAACTGACATTTTCAAATTCTTCTTTTAAATATATACATGGGAAAACATAAAAAATATTTTAAGACAGGTGGGTTTCAATGCAGCCAAACCATAACATTCCTCACAGAACCATCACATGCATTTCTGAACCATAACACTGTGTACAAAATGTTTTTGCTCTAGAAAATGAAGTGCATGTGGTGATGTTTAATGCAAGACCTTCTCGGGCATATATATACAATAAGCAATTTCAAACCAATTTAAGTTACAATCCTTGGGACATCTGGTAATAAAATCACTTGGTAATGATGCTGAAAATTGACAAAATTTGCAACGACTTTCGTTGCCAGAAGTGATTACAGAAAAACAAAGGATTGTATCTGAAAAGAACATGTATGCCTGAACAGGATATTTATAAATACATGTATATCTCCGATTTTTCGGAAACATTGAAGACGATTCAC
The DNA here is from genome assembly GCA_029582155.1 of Panopea generosa. NCBI lineage: Eukaryota > Metazoa > Mollusca > Bivalvia > Adapedonta > Hiatellidae > Panopea > Panopea generosa. Next base: position 55,919,314 of record CM055909.1, on the reverse strand, counting down.
CTTTGTCAACATTTCTTGTGAACGGAAATGCTACGGAACATTTTATTGCATCACATTAATTTGATGATTTGGGAGATTACCAGGCATGCTCACAGTACAGCGGATCAAATTAAAATCAAAATGAAATAATGTGATTCATATACATCACAAGATATGTTGCAGTTTAAAGCTGGAAATCTGTTTTAGTCTCACCTAGGTGCAAAGCCCAAATTAGGAAATCCCTTAAAAATGTTTTAAGTCAATTTTAAATTTTTAAAAAATCCTGATATATTCCCTTAAATAATAAAAGTTTTTATTAAAGGGAAAATAATTTACCCCCCATAATTATGTCTTCTTTTTTTCTTTCATGACTGGAATGAAGGAAAAAAAACATACTTTAATTAAATTTTTATTTCAAAAAGTATTTCTACAAAATGTTTTTGGTTATCACATGAACCTTTTTTCAAGGCAACTTCGAACCTGGAATTTACTAAATTGTAGACCTAATATCATTTGATTTTTAAATTGAATACCAATATTTGTAACTTTCATTTCAGATTGTGAAATTGGACAGAAGCAATGAAATTGACAACAGCAGCGTACCTGTTGGGCACTTGCCTTCTGTGTGGGCTCATGTACCTTCTGTACAAAAATCAAACTCGACCAATCACTGCTTCCGACGTCTACATGCAGGCCCCTGTCGCTGCAAATGATGCAAAAGAAGATGGACTGCGAGCAGCATTTTCGCAAGATCGACGTAATGTGCTGCATGAGCAATCTTTTAATCCCATGGTGATTCCAATAAGCAGAAATGCATCATTTGATTTTAAAGCTGCCATGAAGAAACTTAACGATGCGAAAGTGAGCGCAGATGATCCACGATTGATAAAGCTAATAAGAGATTACTATATCATACCACCATCAACAGAGCCATACAACTTAGACGTCCCTGACAGGCTTGAGTATTCCAATGGTCAGACCCCATTTATTGATAGTAGGCTGAATTATATGGTGAGTTACAGTCAAGGTTACACTTAAACTTTGTATCACAACACTTTCAATCTGTTTTAGATTTTGTGTCCGATCTGTAACTTTGTCATGCATAGATTGATTTTATAAATACTTGCTACAAATAATCAACATAACATGACGATGTGTCATGTGTAAAACCCACATCTGTACCTCAAAGGTCAAGGTTACACTTTGAGTTTGTTTGACAACACTTTCAGTTTGTTTAACTCTCAGTCTGTAACTTTGTCATACATTCATTGCAGTTATTCATTCAGCCTCATCACCAGTTCTAAAGCTAAATTAACAACATTTATGATAATTCTCACAACTGTATGAGGGGGAGAAATTGTCCCTCACTCCTCAAAAACAAATTCTAGTATCCTTGATTTTTTTTGTCATTCCAGGAAGGAGGGTTTTACATTGAGTGTGGTGCATTGAATGGAGAGAAGGGATCAAACACACTCTTCTTCGAGAAGGTCCGTAAGTGGAATGGGCTGTTGGTGGAAGCTGATCCTTCAAATTTCGAGATGCTGAAATCTAAACACCGCAAAGCTTTTATCATGAATGCCTGTCTAAATACACAGCCTTATCCATCTGTTGTGAGTATCATCTATTAGCCTTATCATCAAAAAAATATTCACATTAACTGCATTATATACTACTTATAGTTACAAGTAAAAAAAAATTGGGACTAGCCCTGGCTGAAAAATAACTTGCACTGATCAATGGTTCACATGCCCAGATTTTAATTACCAATACACCTTGCGGTATAATATGAAATATGTAAACATAGACTTAAATGTATTTATTTTATGTAGGGTTAACTCCCCTTTACATGCATGTCTAAATCACAAGTTTTAGAGGTTGAATAAGACCGGGAGAAGTGAGAGAATTTCGGGAGAACTGACTACGTCTCTGTCAGTATACCTGACTTATTATGTTGTATTTTATCTTTGTTCTTTATCGACTATCATTTCTGTTCTGTCAATTCAGTGGCAGTGTGGGAGCAGGAGTATATTTAAAACATCATTTTATATATCTTTCTGTTGTTTTCTAATTATTGCTGTCATAACATACAATAATGGCAATGTGAAGCCTACAAAGCTATTCAGTCTATCCAAGAGAACTTGGTAATATGATAAATAAATGCAGTCTATGATAGCCTTCAAATATCTAGAAAGTGCAACTTGTCAACTATATTTCAAATATTAAAAAAAACCTCACATAATTCATCTTAATTGTTGTTTTCAAAACTATATTTAAATCATGCCAAAAAAAATTATACGCTGAAACTACACGACCAAAAAGCAATGTTTATTACTATAATACCCAACCCACATTTTCTTTACTGTAAACTCAATTTAAATATCAACTTTCACAGAAGAAAATTTATATACATACAGTTCCAACTTGCATATCTGCGAAATATTTATAAAATTACCAGAACCTTTGAAAAAGGCACATGCCCAGATCCAGATTTGACAAGCCCCGGCATCGGGCTATTCTATTCTTGGAGCACTGGTTTTCCGTTTGATGTTTTTTCACAGAGTTATGGCCCTTTGATTGAGTCTGTGACCAAATTATTGTCTGCGCTATTTCTCTACAACCCCATCTTGCAATTTTGTGAAACTTGCTAGGATGCATCATTACCAAGTGCAGATGCGCATATTGTCTTTGTGTTCTGGTTAGATGATTTTTCAAGGAGTTATGGCCCTTTGATTGTGTCTGTGACCAAATGATTGTCTGCGCTATTTCTCTACAACCCCATCTTGCAATTTTGTGAAACTTGCTAGGATGCATCATTACCAAGTGCAGATGCGCATATTGTCTTTGTGTTCTGGTTAGATGATTTTTCAAGGAGTTATGGCCCTTTGATTGTGTCTGTGACCAAATGATTGTCTGCGCTATTTCTCTACAACCCCATGTTGGAATTTTATGAAACTTGCTTGGACGCATCGTTACCAAGTGCAGATGTGCATATTGTCTGTGTTTCGGTTCGATGATTTTTCATGGACTTATTGCCCTTTGATTGAGTCTGTGACCAAATTATTGTCCGCACTTTTTCTCTACAACCTCACGTTGGAATTATATGAAACTTGCTATGTTTGTGTTTCTGTTCAAAGATTTTTCACAAAGTTATGGCCCTTTGATTCAGTCTGTGACTAAATTCTTTTCCGCTCTATTTCTCTACAACCTGTGGTTGGAATTTTATGAAACTTGCTAGGATGCATCATTACCAAGTGGAGATGTGCATATTGTCGTCATGACACTATTTCCCTACAACCTCTGGTTTCATTTCTGTAAATCTAGGTAGGATCTGCTCATATTGTCATTTTGTTCTGGTTAAATGATTTGCGAATTAGTTCTGTGAAGTGCAGAGCCACATATTGTTCCTGCTATACAGTTTGCTATTCTTCAACCAAGTAGCCCGTACAGAGGCAAACACTCACTTGGGGAGCATCCATAAGTTCCACCGATATTTTCTTGTTACCCATTGGTGAAGGACAACATGCAAAATGGTCAATGTAAATGAAGTTATAGCAGTTAATTTGAGTTAAGGAAAATCTCAAGTTGAGATGTTACATGAAACTAGGGCCAGGTCCTTGGACATTGTTTTGCCAGTGGGCTAGTATGACAGTTCTGGGACCAATTAATGAGCCAACATGAATCACAATAAACTAGAATATGGTGTACTGGTAATGTGCAAATATCATGCATTGTAATTTTGTAATCATTACATTTTTTCAATGAAATGTCATGTAATGTGTAATGGACCATTTTTAGCTCACCTGAGCCGAAGGCTCACAGGTGAAATTTTGTGATCGCCTGGTGTCCGTCGTCTGTCGTTAACTTTTAGCTTATAACAACTTATCCTCTGAAATCACTGGGCCAATTTTGATATAACTTCCAGGGTTTCCCGCAGGCCTTTATCGCATGTCACACACGACATGCCTTCAAAGTTGCCGGTCATTTTGCAACAGGTCATAATCGGCACGACTTGCCTTAATTCCTTGAGCGACAGACCATAAATATCTACTTCAACAGTACACAAATTGATCAGGTCTCATAAAAAATCCACGTATACTGGGCCGATATCATAACTACCATACCACCCGCTATTGTTTACTGTGCAGACCTTACTGCACACAGGCGGCTATTTCTTTGATCTGTCAGAGTAAGCAGTAGACCTTTTTCTGATTGTTGTAAAAAGTGTTTGTGTTTGTTGTAAACTGTTTCTCTCCATGAGGCTGGCATAATTACGTCACAGGTGTATCTGTCAATCAAGTGTAATACTGACCAGTAACATTGTAACTAGCCACTTGTACATAAGATCACTGCGAATCTGTTGATTTGACCACACCTACTGCTCAATTTGCCATGTGCTTCAATCAACTGTTGATTGAAATTGGTTTGTTTATTCCAATGACTATGGAAACAATGAATGTGTAAGTTGGAGGGTCAGGTAGGGACAGGTACACAACGTGACCGTTCACAGGTTGTATTATCAAGACAATAGATTTATTAATTTGTGGAACAGGTACAGGTCGCTACCTTTATGTTAGGTATTGTATGGTTTCAATCAAGACAATAGATTCATTAATTAGAGGAGAGGGTATATGTCATTAAACATGTTTGTTTTTACGGGTATGTTTCAGTTGGCAGATTGTTCCATAAAAGTTATAATTTATGATATTGATAAGAGATCAACAACATCAAAAACTTTTTTTCAATCTAAGAATACTACTCTATGTTTCCACCATTCATTTCTTGAAGCCATTTGTCAGTTATATTCATTAGTACTGTTTGACAGGAGCGATTTGGCCTAAACTTAGATTGAGATGTATGTAATTGGTTAAAATCTGACAGATACTTATAAAGTTGTTTGGATCTCCCTTTTTTGTATTGGAGTGTCTTTTGCATTTTTAAAAAATTAAGGGCAATTTCCACTTTCTATGACTATTGAATATATAAGTTTATGAAGAAACTATTGCAGGTCACTGGTGCACTTATTCATAATATTCTAGGGCCTATGTTATCTAGGCAATAAGATTTGTTTATATCAATATTATATTGTTCTTTAAAAAGTGTTATCTTATTGATTAGTTAAAATACTGTTCATGTGGATGCTTTCTTTGAACATGTCTTTAATTCTTGAAAACTTGGAGATTGTTCACTTGACTGACTTCTAAGATTTTTTACACTAGAAGTGAAGAAATCATTAAATTCATTTGCAACATCATGAAGATTTGTGATTTTTAAACCATCATTAGAATTAAGTACTGTTGAACTGAATGATGTGTTTGAAGGACTTCAGAAAAAAGTACATTTCCATAATGACTTTGGGTCCTTAGAGTCTTATTGCCTCAGGTTAGAGCTCGCGCTATTTCAATTAATACTTACGATAAACATGTGTTTAACTATTTTTTGTTATTGTATAACTATCATAAAGGTAAAGAAATCACACTTTAAATGTCTTTGTATTCATTTTATTGTTTCAATATTAAATAGAAACATATACTTGAAATTGCACCATTCATAAAAGTAAATCTAAAAAAAATCCACAACAGGAGGGGCTACAACTCCCGTACCCACCCCGTCGTATTAATGCATCATGCCTTCAGAATTCCTGGGGGAAACCCTGACTTCACAGAAATGTTCCTTGGGTGACCCTCTACCAAGTTTTTTCAAGCCATCTTAATTCTTCAAAAAAACATGGCCGCCAGGGGGGGGGGGGGGGGGGGGGGGGGCAAGTTTAATTAGTAAAAGCTTAAAATATCTTATTGTCAGAAACTAATTATTTCACAGAAATGTTCCTTGGATGACCCTCTACCAAGTTGTTCAAGTCATCTTGATTTGTCAAAAAGCATGGCAGCGAGGGGGTGGGGTTAGTTTACTATATATAAGCTATAGTAAAACTTAAAAAATCTTCTTGTCAGAAACTACTGGCATGATTTTAAAATAATTTCACAGAAATGTTCCTTGGGTGACCCTCTACAAAGTTTGTTCACGCCATCTTGATTTGTCAAAAACATGGCGGCCAGGGGATGGGGTTAGTTTACAATATAAGCTATAGTAAAACTTAAAAAATCTTCTTGTCAGAAACTACTAGCTCGATTTTAAAATAATGTCACACAAATGTTTCTTCGAGGACCCTTCACCAAGTTTGTTCAAACCGTAGTGATTCGTCAAAAAACATGGCGGCCAGGGGTTGGGTTAGTTTACTATATAAGCTATAGTAAAAACTTAAAAAATCTTCTTGCCAGAAACCACCAGATCGATTTTAAAACAATTTCACAGAAATGTTCCTTGGGTGACCCATAACCAAGTTTGTTCAAGCTGTTGTGATTTGACATATAACCTTTATTTACTTGAAAGTTATCAAATTATCAGTAACTGAATATTGGTCAAAACTTTAATACGTCCCGCAGTAAAGTATTGCACAATGTTTACATTGAACTCCGTAAACTTCCCGAACAAAGCCTTGAATATGAGATCGGGAATGAGTCTTCACAATGTTGTCCGATGATTAATTGGAAACCCGAAAGCGGTTCGTTGAATATGGTGAATGTAAACTAAAACAAAAACTTGGCTTGAGAAACCCGATGGTTGTAATAAAGAGGTTATGCAATTAGATACTTAAGACGCGTATATCTCTAAGTTATAAGTGTATCTTCATGCTGGGCGTGTGTATTTAGGACAGGGAATTGATGGTAATATGCCAATATAATCCCTTTAAAAAAACATGACCGCCACAGTGAGGTGCTAGTTTACTATATAGGCAGCTATAGTAAAAACTTCAAAAGCCTTCTTGTCAGAATCTACTGACCTGATTTCAGTGTTATTTCACTGACATTTACCATGGGTGAACCTATACCAAGTTTGAACTCTACTACGCATCTGTTACGTCTTCAAAACAAATCAAATTTCTAGCTACTTGCACATCTCGTTTTTCTGGAATTTTTAGTGTACCTTATTTTATAATCTACTTAAGGTGACTCAAGGTCACTCAGGTGAGCGGTATAGGGCCATGTTGGCCTTCTTGTTTCAAGTTTCACATGATGGTGTCATTCTTTTAATGTCGAAGTAAATTTTATACATAGTCATGGATGGAGAGTATCGGAATTGACACCCGGGGGTATCAGACGATGCATTAATGAACACAAAACTTAAAACTTTTTTCAACACAGGATGGGGAATGGGATACCTATCCCATACCAACCCCATCTCTTTTCTTGTTTCATGTATTTCTACGAAAAACATTGAAATGTATCTATTGTTTTTGTTAGCTCACCTGAGCCAAAGGCTCACAGGTGAGCTTTTGTGATTGCCTGGTGTCCTTCTGTCATCCAATGTCCATCGTTAGCTTTTTACCTCTAACAACTTCTCCTCTAAAACCACTGGGCCAATTTTGATATAACTTCACAGAAATGTTCCTTGGGTGACCCTCTACCAAGTTTGTTCAAGCCATCTTGATTCATCAAAAAAACATGGCTGCCAGGGGGCGGGGTAATTTTAATTAGTAAAAACTTAAAAAATCTTTTTGTCAGAAACTACTGACTCGATTTTAAAATAATTTCACAGAAATGTTCCTTGGGTGACCCTCTACCAAGTTTGTTCAAGCCATCTTGATTCATCAAAAAAACATGGCTGCCAGGGGGCGGGGTAATTTTAATTAGTAAAAACTTAAAAAATCTTTTTGTCAGAAACTACTGACTCGATTTTAAAATAATTTCACAGAAATGTTCCTTGGAGAACCTTTCGCCAAGTTTGTTTAAACCTAGTGATTTGTTAAAGAACATGGCGACCAGGTGGTGGGGTTAGTTTACTATATAAGCTATAGCAAAAACTTAAAAAATCTTCTTGTCAGAAACCACTGGCTCGATTTTAAAACAATTTCGCAGAAAAGTTCCTTAGGCAGCCCTTTACCAAGTTTGTTTAAGCCGTTGTGATTTGTTAAAAAACATGACCGCCACAGTGAGGTGCTAGTTTACTATATAGGCAGCTATAGTTAAAACTTCAAAAGCATTCTTGTCAGAATCTACTGACCTGATTTCAATGTAATTTCACTGACATTTACCATGGGTGAACCTCTTCCAAGTTTGAACTCTTCTACGCATCTGTTACATCTTCAAAACAAATCAAAATTCTAACTACTCGCCCATCTCATTTTTTCTGGAATTTTGAGTATACTTGTATTCTATAATGTACTTAAGTTGGGTGACTCAAGGTCACTCAGGCGAGCGATATAGGGCCATCTTGGCTCTCTTGTTTGAATTACCTAGCTACGTTTTTCTAAGAAGAATTGCTTCATAATTGATCAATATGAATATTTCCCCCTGTGGCAAGCATAATACTATAATACTATGGTTCATGAGTTTAAATCCCCACATAGCCACAGTCTCTGGATTATTGATATAAGACATTATGGCTCACTGCTGATTCAAGTGGGAAAGTTATCAGTAACTTGCTGAGATGGGTGTTCACAGGTACTGGTTAACTTTCCAGGATTCCAGGAAAGAGCAGTGAGGTTAACTGATCGTCTTTCAGCCCTAGATTCATTTTCAAGTTGAATGGTGGTTCATTAAAAGAACCAATAATATAATTATTTATTTTGAAGTTTTTTTGTAGCAGATGTGCTACAATGTCTGGCTGTTTCATTTATGCCAGTATTAAACACATACTGTAAACCAATTAACAATTGAGACACAAACTGGCTGTCGGGATGTCGTCTTGTAACACTACTCCATGTTTAAGTCATTATCTCTTTATCAGAGCTGGTTTACAATTTGTTATCCTGTTTGGGCATTCATATGCAGGGTGTGTGTCTATCTTGCTAATGTCTCAAATATGAACATCGGAGCAGGATTAGAATTTGTTATCCTGTTTGGGCATTCATAAGCTAGATGTGTGTTTACCTTGCTAATGTCACAAATATGAATAATGTTCGAGTTCTGTACTCTTTAAAACTGGGTTGAATAAATCATCCTTCCCATAAAAATTATATTTTTATGTCTCCCAAATTTTTTTTATGGGTGGCATATAGTTATCGCAGCGTCCGTCCTTCTGTCCAGTATTTTGCATCCGGCCTGTAACTTTGTCATGCATAGATCAATTTTGTTGATACTTGCTACAAAGGATCAACATAACATGACGACGTGTCGCGAGTAAGACCCACACCCATACCTCAAAGGTCAAGGTCACAATTTGAGTTTTTACAACACTTTGCGTTTGTGTGAGATTTCGTATCCGGCCTGTAACTTTGTCATGCATAGATGAGTTTTAATGATACTTGCTACAAATGAATTTAATGATACTTGCTACACATGACGAGGTGTCGCAAGTAAGACCCACACCCGTACCTCAAAGGTCAAGGTCACAATTTGAGTTTGTTTGACAACATTGAGTCTGTGAGATTTCTGTCCGACCTGTAACTTTGTCATGCATTGATTGATTTTATAAATACTTGCTTCAAATGATCAACATAACATGACAACGTGTCGGGAGTAAGACCCATACCCATTTCTCAAAGGTCAAGGTCACACTTTGATTTTGTTAGACAACACTTTCAGTCCGTTTGAGATTTCGTGTATGGCCTGTAACCTAGTCATGAATAGATGGATTTTGTTAACACTAGCTACAAATGATCAACATAACATGACGACGTGTCGCATGTTACACCCAGAATCCCACTTGAAACGGCAAGGTCACAATTTAACTTTGTTTAATGACACTTTCAGTCTGTGTGAGATTTTTTGTCTGGACTGTAACTTTGTCATCTATGGATAAATTTTAACACTTGGCTCAGTTGATCAACATGACATAATCAAGTGTCACATTTAAGACCCAGAACCTTTCCTCAAAGGTCAAGATCACACTTTCAATTTGTTTGATATTGCGTGTCTGGTCTGTGACTTTGTCTTTAACTTATCAAGATGACATGACAATGTGTCATCAGTAAGACCTAGACCTGTACCTCAAAGGTCAAGGTCACACCTTGAGTATGTATGACAACACTATGAATCTGTTTCTGATTTTAAGTCTGTCCTTTAATTTATCATTCATGGATGGATTATAAAAACACTTGGCTTAATTTATCCATTGATCACCAATTGATCTGTAACTTACATTAAGGGATTTTAAAATAGCTTGACACAAGTGATCAGCATGTCATGATAATGTTTCACCTGTACTTAACTGTTGAAATACCCAGACCATTACATCAGATGTCAAGGTCAAGGTTACACAAAGGTCAAGGTCATGCTTTAATGTAAAAAAAAGCCATGAAATTGCATGCGTAATCTGAAACATTACTCCATTACTCTTGATATTCATGGATACATCGCTTCCTATTAAATCATATATTGTTACTTTTCACAGACCATTTGGGGGGCATGCGACACTTAACAGTGACATTTCTTGTTTTTACTGTGGTGATACCAGTCTATCAGTTTAAACCAATGTAGACTGGATGCTGACCTGTAAACTGCTTTAAACATAATTTAAACATAATGAATGTTTGCATTGTTTTGATTTTGTCTCCCAATTTTCATCATTACTACGTTATTTCTGCCCATTCCCCACCCCCATAAAAATAAACAAAAAACAAACACTGCAGATTGTGCTTAATTTACTGCATATGCTATACATTTCTCAACTAACATTTATGAGATATATATGTATATAAATTATAATATTGTATGGTGTTAAGCATCACATTCAACAATTTATAAGTCATATCGCAATGGTGTTTATTTGAGATCCAATGCTCTACCACTGGGCCACTCACTCCACACTCCCCTCTTAATTTGACCTTTTGAAGCAAATGTGGTAAGAAAATAATTATTCATCATGTTTGGTATATGCAAGAAAAACAATCATGTATGACTATTTTTGGTGGATAGACAATTTGGTCCATGAGAGAAAACATGACAAAATCTATTTTTTAAATTGTAGTGGTAAATTTGAAATGAAATCCCCATTTTAAAAATTGACAGCACTTAAATACTGCTTGACATCCTATGCATTGTTTTTTAGACTCTTTTTAAGATGAAATAATTTTAACTACGTTTAACGGATCGAATTGAAATCATAATGAAATCACATGACTCATTTAATATGTCACAAAATATGTTGCCATTTTAAGAAGGAAATCTATTTTAGGCTAACCTGGGTGTGTAGCTCAAGTTAGGAAAGCCCTTTTATGCCCCCACCATTTTCAATTGGGGGGGGGGGGGAGCATAAAGTACTACTGCTGTCCGTATACATTGTACGGACATCCTGTACGTACGAAAATGGTTTCTAACTTATATCTTTAGTTTTAATGGACAGATTTAAACCAAATTTGATGTGTGACTTCATATTCAGGTAATACGGGGTAATTTCGTATTTCATTCCGGTTTGATGATTTTTGATGAAGTAATGCCCCTTTTTGGACTTAGATTATTGACAAATGTCAAGATATTGGTTTCCACTCGATATCTCTTGGAGAATTGGATGGATTTGATTCATATTTGGTAGAAAGATGTAAAGTGATAAACTACAGCTCAAGTTTGATTTTGGTTAAAATCCCTGCATATTAATTAGGTGTTCTGGGCTCTGATTGGCTGATAGTTTCATACCTCTTGAGTCTTTATTTATGGACCAATTTTGACGAAAATTTATATTTGGATTTTTATCAACAAAACCCAGGTCAAGTTTAACAATGGACCAAATTGGCACATATTAATTAGGTGATCTTGACTCTGATTGGCTGAAGGTTTCTGACCTCTAAAGATAGTCAAACTTGCTGATATTTGCGATAGCTGCAATTTACAATGTAGTTACAAAGCGGGGGCATCTGTGTTCCATGGATGCATTTCTAGTCATTATGTTATTTTGGCATGTTAGATAAATATCATTTTGGCAGTACAGGGTCTCTGAGTATTTTATAGGCATGATATATTGGAAAAAAATGTTTATAGCCAATTTTAAAATTTTGAAAAATCTTGATATATTCCCTTTAAAAATTCATTAAGTTCAGTCAGATAAATATTTCTCATTCTTTATTCAGTTGACGTTTAACAAGGCTTTTAATCGTGGCCGAATTGTCCATGGACAGGAAGTAAAAGATTGGATCAAGAAACAAAACATCGCCAAGGATGAAGTGCAGGTTCAGTGCTTCCCCGTCTACTCGATTCTCCTTGCCCTTAATCAGATGACGGTGGATTTTTTCAGCTTAGATGTTGAGGGGGATGAATTAAACGTATTGAAGACAATTCCGTTTGACAAGGTCAACATTAAGATGATGACAGTTGAATATGTGCACGAGATGAAGGGTGCTGGAGATTTAAAGCAGTACGTGGAGAGTAAAGGCTACGAGTCAATGTTACAGGTTTCAAGGTGGGACGGGGGAGTAAATGATATCATTTTTAGAAAAAAAGGTCTCTCTCACTGAAAATGACACATTATAAAGTACAGTCACACCTATTTTAAGCAGACAGTCAAAGGTAGGATCAAAAGTGACCTTTTAAGACAGGTTGTTGCTTAATACAGATGAATTTGCACTGAAAGTATATAAATTGGATAAAGCAAGTTTGGATGCTTTGATTAATAGGTTTGACTGTATTTACCTTCAAATGTCATAAACTGCGAACACAGATACGAGGGGTTATCCAAAAGTACATGGACAAATTTAATAAAATCCATATTTATGCAAGTAAGTAACTGTACTTTTCACAACTTAGTATTGGTGTATTTGTCATCGACGTACAGTGTTTTAGTATATTTCTTATGTCAGTAATTATGTATGGTATCCATCGCAATGTACCTACAGGATTAATGCCGCAGCTCAAAATGTTGAAGAATTCGACAGATAAATATGTGAAAAATAACAATCGTTAATTTTTGCTGTAACACCGTGGTGAAGCATGTATTATTGAGGATACGTCATCAGTGTCTGCATGTGTCATTCCAGCATGGTGCACAGGTGTGAGGAGTTTAAATAAATTTGTATTGAAAAGTTACGACTCATTCATTTGTGATGAAAAGTTGAAACAATGAGCAGCAATACAGTTTGTGTCAATATTAGCAAAACACTGATCAGACAATAGATATGCATAGTAAAGCTCCGAGATAGTTGTTTATAGTGTCTACAAATGACACAAACAGTATAGTGAGGAATGAGAAACAATAATGGACAATATCAGGTGTGGCATCCTGTGTCAAAATCAAGCAAAGTCACGTCAATGTGGTAAAAAGTGCCTCAATAAGGATCACTGTAATACAGTTCATGAACTATGCTGCAAATCAAGTATAGGTTACAATACAGTGCACATGATAATAAAGAATAGCATGCTGGGAGGGCTCGCAGGAATCCCCAATTGCTAAAAGAGTATGAATAGAGCGACAAGTAAGAGTAGGAAAATTACTTGTAGGAAAATTACGATATAACATAAATTTGGCCTGCGGTAGATAGGCGTACATGACATTTTAGAGATACTTGTTACTGTTTTATTTGAATATACATTTTCTTCATACTTTGCATACAGTTTGCAGTTAGATTAAATATAATACATGTAAATCTTCAAATAAATCAGACAAGTTATGTTCATAATATGAGATTTTGTCCACATACTTCTTGATAACCCCTCGTACATGTAATTTTTATTTACCTGAGAACCATTGTAAACATAAACAGGTATCTTATTATTAATTTGTGGTTTTGCAGGTTTAAATGCATATAAACAAACTTTACCTATATCAAAATACGGTAACAGTATTTCATTTGCATTCAAGTTTTAATCGACTAGTATTGTATACTAGTTGATCATAATTTTTTTGAAAGGAAAAAATGTATATATGCAGATATATTGCATGCCTATTGAGATTATAATCATAGCATGTTTCTGTCAAGCAAGGTCTTGTACAGGTGTAACCCCACCATTGATTTTTGTTCTTTATTCTATAGTAAATAATAAAAGTTTGAAGGCTTGTCATTCATAGAGGGTCCCAAATGAAAGAAGTGAAACCTACATTTTACTGTTTGTCAACCTCTGCACTATCAAAATATGATGAGAAAAGTAGGGGTCATGTGTCATATAAGAGATTTTTTTTCTGCTCAGTGTGTACACTGGTGACAAAGTGAAAGTAGACTTCCGAAATCATGAATTCATACCCCAATTTCCAAGCATCATTTTTTTTTTCTAAATTCACAATTCAAACATGACAATGCTATCAAAATGTTCAAAATACAACAATAATGCCATTCAAATAAAAAAATGAGCATTAAAATAAGGAAAATGCATTTTTAAAGAAGAAGAATTGAGGATTATTTATAACCGCCATTATGCGACTACCCCACGGAAGCACTTCCTTTTTGCAATGGTGGCACTATGCCTACACATGTCATTTTATAAATATAATATATCATGCTTCCCCTGCATCCAGATCACAGATATTTTCATTACCCAGGATGCTTCATGATATAGAATTGTCCATCTTAAGAATGGTGACAATATTCAGGAGGGAGACCAACCTTTGAAGGTGGAACTAATAGAAGCTTTTTTTTCTGCATTTCTGATGACTTGCAGAGATTTCACAATGGATTTAATTTTGATAATCTCACTGTTGAAAGTATTAAAGTAACAAATAGTTTTTGGGTTTTTTTAATGATAAAAGTAGGAAAGTTATCAGTTACTTATAGAGGTGGGTGTACCGGAGTACTGATTAACCTTTAAGGATCCCAGGAAAGAGTGGTTAGGTTCACTCAGCATCTGTTAACCCTCAATGCCATAAAAATCAAACAAATCAATGATAAAATTAAAAAAAAAATGGCTTTTACTATGGGTTCTCCTATTTAAAGGGAAGAAAATATAATATCAATGTATATGTTAAACTCTTTTTTTTCAAATTTGCTGTTTACGCCTTCATCAGGAAAATAGCAATAAAGTTTTAAAAACTAAGTCACTAGCAGGAAATGACGTTACATCAAAAATTAACATTAATTTAACTTGGTAATTTGAAAACTTTGTAATTTAAGAACTTTGTTATTAAGAGCTTAATTAAAATTTGTAATTAAGGACCTTTGTATTATAAAAACTTAGTTACTTTGTTATTTAAGAACTTTGTAATTTAACATATTTGTGGTTTAAAAACTTTGTAATTGTTATGGGGGGTGGGCAGATTAGGTGCATAATTGGAAGACTTGAAGCTAGGTGCTTCAATGAAATGTTTTGAGATAGTGTCATTATACTCTGTATTATTTAGAATCTCAGCCATGTAAATGTTGTCCTATTTACATCCTTAATTGTGAGTTTTGGTGATAATATTCCCAGGTCAGTGAGTAAAAGAGTTCAATTTGGGACTCAAAATTCCGTCTTTCTCTGAACATTCATGTTGTTGAAGTGTTCATGTAATTTAATTGCTAAAACAACCAGCTTAGAAATATCACACCAAGAATATTAATGTGTTTTTTTTCCACGGTCAAAAAGCAGTCAAAATGATAACATAAGCTGACTCATTTTGTTGATCATTAAATTTTAGTGTCTGTTTACATCGCAAATTTCTCTAGTTGTCCCGTACAACTTTTCTATGGGAGTTTTTTTTACAGGACATGCTGATAGACTGTTGTAGAATATAACATGTTTAACATTTTTGATTGTTTGAAAATAACGTTTCTTAATAGTTGTAGAGTTTAGTATTTATATAATTTGTGTGAAAAATAAGAAGACATTTTTGCTTGAAGTGAGATTGGCCTGGGGAACATTGTGCGACAGTGATACTTTGATTAATACAAATCTTAGCATTTACCTGTCAGTATATAACATTCCTTTTTTATATGCATGTAAGGCCAAAATAAAATATTTGTCTGTTTTAACTGTTATGGTGCTCTATCTATCCTACTTTTTGTGCTTAATTTTTTTACCAAATCTTTAATAAACACTAAAAGTCCAGAAATGAGATCTATATTTCTTGTATAAGATAAAATAAAAATATTTGCTGTCCTGTCCTTAACATTTAGAATAAGTAACCTGAAGCACACATATTTTTATTTGGCCTTAAAGTTTATATTTGTTCCTCTGTATAAATTGTGTAGATCAGTTGGAACACACATAATATTTTTGTTTGGTCTTAAAATTAATGTTTGTTCCTCTAGATCAAACTATTTGGCCTTATATTTCTTTTATATAAGTTGTATTCATTTAATAGGAATACACATATTTTTTATTTGGCATCAAAGTTAATATTTGTTCCTCTGTATAAATTGTGTAGATCAGTTGGAACACACATAATATTTTTGTTTGGTCTTAAAATTAATGTTTGTTCCTCTAGATCAAACTATTTGGCCTTAACGTTGATATTTGTTGCTCTGTATAAATCATGTATAGGTTAATAGACTGTTAATTTACTGTTATCTTCAATAATACTCATTCTGAACAATTAACACACAGACCAGCCTAAGAATAATTATGTTGGGGACTTCATAGGCTAGGTGGCATGTTGGAATTTTATTTCATGTACATTCATTAAAGAAGTTTATGTCAAAATACATCTTGTCTCTGATAAGAAACTTCATTATTTCTGGGACAGAATGAGAGATGATGTGCGGAATCACTGTCTCATATAATAGTGGATTCCCTACTTGCTAATATAAAATATAATTTTTTTAAGTATTTCCCCCCCACCCCCACCCCAATATTATAACAAGGAACTTTTTATTGGTGACCCTGTTAATAATAGTATTCCATTATCTTAACAGTATTAAACTATAAAGAGATAAAAGAAATCCATCCATTGTCATTACTTTATGAAGATCTGTAACAAAAAATCTTTATTTTCTTTTGTCTATTTATGTTATAAAAAAAACTTTTGTTTCTTCACATTTGTATACACATTGCATGATACTGATTTACTTTTCTGTACTCTGGGCTTGTTTTGTCCTCTTGTTTTAAATGTATACATGTAGTTTTATTGTCATTTATAGTATAATTGTCATTTATAGTATTATTAGAATTTATAGCATGGGTGTAGGTGTGTTTCAATAATTGGGGGTGGGGGGGGGGGGGGCAACCTAAGGAAAGAGTAAATTATTGGGGATGGGGTGGGGGGCAAAGTATATGCTGGCCCCTCCATCCTGAACATTGGACACCCCAACCCATCCGCGCCTCATACGCCGATGTATTGTCATTTACATAATACAATCAAAATTGCAAACCGTCAATAAAACAGCAAAGTGGGGTGGTGGTGAAGCGGATAGAGTGTTTGCCACTCAAGGTAGCTTGGATGCATTTCTTAGAGTTAAGTTTATAAGTATATAGTACTTACATATGTTGTTGAAGAAGAAATTCGATGCCTTCTCAAAAACAAGAAAAACAAGAAAAGCAGCCAGGTGATCATGATTTTAGACTGGTTCTCGTAAAACTGCATATGGTTTCATTGATAATGATTATATAATAAATTTTTTTGATATGCATTGAACATTGATTTTTCTAATCATGAAGTTAACTGACATTAAAGTTTTGGCTTTTATATTTTACATTATTAAAAAAACACTCTTGATATTCATGGATACATTTAAATGGTTACCTATTATAAAAAAAAATAAAAATTCACAGACCATTTAGGGGGCCGGGCATATGACACTTTACATTTACATTATTGTGTTATAATATCCAAGAATGGCTGGTTTGTCAAGATCATGACTAACTAAACATGTTTATCACTACTTACTGATTATCTCTTAACCCTTTACTTCATATGGACACCTCTTATATTGAAAGCATTAATTCACCACATATCAGCAATGGATGAATTATGTTTATATTAACTGACAGAGTGGAAAACAGTGCAGGAAGTGTTCAGATTGCTCGTTACGAGCAATCTTAACTCTTCCTGCACTGTTTTCAAAAGCCTTCTGTGATCGGTGCGGGAAAACGTGTATCTATGGAGTAAAGGGTTAAATAGTCATCTTATATGACAAGTGGTTGTTAAATGCCTATGATGGCTTCAGCAGGTGTGATTGTATTTTTTTGGTAGTTTGTTTTATTTGTTTTTTTATTTTGTGTACTATTATTTACACCCCTGTTTCAAGCTCTCCTGAGCCAAAGACTCAAGATGAGCTTTTTTTGATTGCCCTGTGTGTCACTTGTGAGTTACTTTCTTCTACTGCACAATCTTGAACTTGCATCTTTCATTGGATCCTTAACAAACATATACAGAAGTTTTATTACCATAGCATCATGGACGAGTTTTTTAACAGGCCAAATTAGATAATTACTGTCTAAGTTATGGCCCTTGGACTGTAAAGGTCTGACACTAGGTCCTGACATCACGATAACATGGTCATAAGTGTACAATCATTTGTGGTTGGTCATTAGGCAGGAAATATCTCAAATGCTTCATTAAGTATGCTTTAGTATTGAATGAAAAAAAAATTGCATTTAAATTTGTTGTTGTTTGTCTAATGCTAAACGTGAGCAATCCATATATGTTTTTGTTCTGTATTCAAGATAGTTTTAACCAGATATTGTGTAAAAAGTAGCATGCGCCAAAAGGATATTTGATTTATAAATTTTTTATTGTTGTTAGTTATAGAACAGGTGTACCATGTATTGTTTGTATCAGCTGTTTTGGAAAAGACGTGCTTGGTTAGCACAGTCGGAATCACATTATATTTTCAATTGAGGGGGTCATGATTTTGAATACTCGTTTCGTGACGATTGATATGTATACAACATTACGTCCCATTGTCATTTGGTTCCCTATGCTGATTTAAAAGGGAAAGTTATTGGTTACTTGCGGAGATGGGTGTGCTCTAGTACTGGTTAATCTTCCAGAATCCTAGGAAAGAGTGGTTTGGTTAACTGATCGTCTGTTAGCTCTCGATCGCGAAAAAATGATGATATAAATTCAAACAAAGTGTTATGGAAAAGAAAGATAGAAAATAGAATCTTTTTCAGTATTCATCACCAAAGGATGTAACCAACCTTTCAACTAATCTGTAAAAGCTAGAAGTGTGTCCAGTATTTAATAAACTCTGAATATTTGGTTCTGTGATTGTATTGATTATGTGATTTTAGCCATTATGATTTAAAGGGTGCTAAGGGAGTTGTGGCAATGTTGTAAAGAATGTTCATATACGTAATTAAATTTAATGGAAGTATTTTGTTTTTGCTGTTTGTAGCCATATTTCTAAAACTCAACTTTCATACTCGGTCACCTGGATTTATTGATATTTCATCAAAACAATCCAATGAAAAAATTCATTGGGCATATTTTCAGAAAATTCCATTTAAATTAAGACAGAAATAAGCATGTAACAACTTTTTTAAATGCACCACTCACAAAATCAAATTCAAAATTGTATAAGTATCTTGTATGTCGGTCATTTGCAACCTCAGTGACCTTAACCCAGTTGTATGTATGTGACAACTTTCACAACCACATATGTTGATGCAATTGCAAAACCAGGCATGGAATAACTTATCCAAAGATACTTGAATATATGCTTTGTTTCAATGAGGGTGAATCACTGTGATAAGTATGCATACATAAAACTGATATGATTATGAAAATTGTTTTAGTGGGTAGTGCATTTTAAAGAGTTGGTACATGTGTATTGCCTTAAGAATTTATATGAAATTTTCAGAAAATATGCACAATCAATTATTGATTAAAATATGAAATTTGCAATCTGGTGTTGCCAGAATATCAATAAATTCAGGTGACCGATTATGAAAGTTTAGGAGTGTATACATAGAGAGACAGATGGACAGACAGGCACTCATCAATTCATGGTTTTGTATAAATTATATAGCAATTAACCCTCTATGTCATTTTCTATTTGTTAGAGGGTTGATAACAATTGAATGATAGCATGTTCTTGTCAATATAGATGCATTTAGTACTTTGTGATGTAATAGCGTTTTATTTATTGAAATACATGTATTAACTTACTCTATTTGTTAGCCTTGCCATATAGCAAAAAGCTCATCTCATATGATGTGAATTTGCAAATATCAACCCAACTGTACCAATGTTGCGGGGAAAAAAAGTTAAGGCTAGAATAAACTGGAACTGGACAACAAAAGGACAACTTCTGGTTAGAAATAGGAGTTAAATTTTTTAAATGATTTCATATATGTCATTTGACAGCCATATTTCGCCACAACCTATATATATATATATACATTTGTATAGAGATAATTATTAGTGAATAACCAAGACATAAATGTATAGACCAGACTACGGCAAGTGCGCCTAGCTACAATGCAAACCATAGATACAATATCAAGGCCTCTGCCAAACCAATAAATTTGGTGTAGGCCATGACTTATATACTATGGAATTACATGCAACACATCTGGACAGGGTGGACAAATTAACATACATGAACTGATTATCCATATATATATATATATTATGCATTGTGAATGAGCATCTGAAAAGAGCATCTGAAAAGATCCCAAAAATCGTAAATTCTGTTGTTTGGAAATTATTTATCATATATACATATATATATGTAGTACTGACACTGTCGTGTGTTAGTGTTCAACCCAATACTGATGCTCTCGTGTGTAAGTGTTCAACCCTATACTGACGGTGTCGTGTGTAAGTGTTCAACCCTATGCTGATGCTGTCATTTGTAAGTGTTCAACCCAATACTGACGGTGTCGTGTGTAAGTGTTCAACCCTATACTGACGGTGTCGTGTGTAAGTGTTCAACCCTATGCTGATGCTGTCATTTGTAAGTGTTCAACCCAATACTGACGGTGTCGTGTGTAAGTGTTCAACCCTATGCTGATGCTGTCATTTGTAAGTGTTCAACCCAATACTGACATTGTCGTGTGTAAGTGTTAAACCCTATACTGACATTGTCGTGTGTAAGTGTTAAACCCTATACTGACACTGTCGTGTGTTAAGTGTTCAACCCTATGCTGACACTGTTGTGTGTAAGTATTCAAAATAGTACTGACACTGTCATGTGTTTGTGTTTAACCCATTCTGACATTGTCATGTGTTAGTGTTCAACCCAATACCAACACTGTCATGTGTTGGTGTTCAACCCATTCTGACACGGTCGTGTGTAAGTGTTCAACCCAATATTGACACTCATGTGTTAGTGTTCAACCCAGTACTGACACTGTCATGTGTAAGTGTTCAACCCAATACTGACATTCATGTGTTGGTGTTTAACCCATTCTGACACTGTCATGTGTTAGTGTTTAACCCGTTCTGACATTGTCGTGTGTAAGTGTTCAACCCAATACTGACACTGTTGTGTGTTGGTGTCCAACCCAATACCCACACTGTCATGTGTAAGCGTTCAATCCAATACCGACACTGTCATGTGTTAGTGTTGATCCCAGTACCCACACTGTCATGTGTAAGCGTTTAGCCCAATACGACTCTGTCATGTGTAAGCGTTCATCCCATTACCGACACTGTCATATGTAAGCATTCATCACAATACCGACACTGTAATGTGTAAGCGTTCATCCCAATACCCACACTGCCATGTGTAAGCGTTCATCCCAATACCCACACTGTTGTGTGTAAGCGTTCATCCTAATTCCAACACTTTCATTGTGTAAGCATTCATCCCAATACCCACACTGTCATGTGTTAGCATTCATCCCAATACCCACACTGTCATGTGTAAGCATTCATCCTAATTCCAACCCTGTCATGTGTTATTGTTCAAGCTATACTGACACTTTCATGTTATTGTTCGAAGAGGTTTATACCCAAAATGTAGGGGTTGATGTTTTCTAAATTGATTACAGATATTTACCAAAATTTTGGTTCAGATTTAGTTTGAAAGCACTGTATCATTAGACATATTTTGTGGCAATGATGGAATGAGACATTATAGTTAGAACCCTCAATATAACTAAATGTAATAAATTTAATTTGTCAAAACAGTCATGAGATATGTTCTTGCATGGCAGTGTAATAATTATGATCTCTAGTAGGAAAAACTTTACTTTACTAAACTTTAATTTACTTTGTTTAGTGCATTTTATCACAATTGTAAATATATAAGTTGTAATCTTTTGTATTTAAATAAAGAGTTTCAGTTGTAACATATTTTCTCTTTCTAATTAATGACAAACTTAGCATGGTCTAATGGTAGAGTGACCGCCTCACATTAGGTCATGTCATGCCAAAGACTTAAAAAATGGTACTAAAGCTTCCTCGCATTTAGAGGACAGTTCTAGGTCTGGTCAGCCGGGTGTCAGTATAATGTAACTGGATGAGATATCATACCATTTGTCTGTGGCATGATACTCCAGTGTAGTAGCGCTTAGAATACTGTCGCAAGTAGACACTTTCGCAATAACTGAAACATTGTGTAAAGCAACACTAAACACCATACAACTAATTCTTGACTTGTTATACCCCCGACAAATGAAGTTTTGAGAGGGTATACTGGAGTCACCCTGAGGTCGGTCTGTCGGTCTGTTGGTCTGTCGGTCTGTCGGTCGGTCTGTCCGCAATTTTCCTTGTCCGGAGCATAACTTTAAAAGTACTGGATGGAATTTCATCAAACGTCATACAATGGTAGAATATAATGAGAGGAAGTGCAGTGTACAAGAAACATAACTCTATTCTTGCTAATTACAGAGTTATTGCCCTTTGATATTTTTTCTTGTCGGGAGCATAACTTGAAAAGTACCGGATGGAATTTCATCAAGCTTTATACAATGGTAAAATATAATGAGAGGAAGTGCAGTGTACAGGAAACATAACTCTATTCTTGCTAATTACAGAGTTATTGCCCTTTGATATATTTCCCTTTGATATTTTTTCTTGTCCGGAGCATAACTTGAAAAGTACCGGATGGAATTTCATCAAGCTTCATACAATGGTACAATATAATGAGAGGAAGTGCAGTGTACAGGAAACATAACTCTATTCTTGCTAATTATAGAGTTATTGCCCTTTGATATATTTCCCTTGTCCGGAGCATTACTTTTAAAGTACTGGATGGAATTTCATCAAACTTCATACAATGGTAGAATATAATGAGAGGAAGTGCAGTGTACAAGAAACATAACTCTATTCTTGCTAATTACAGAGTTATTGCCCTTTGATATATTTCCCTTGTCCGGAGCATTACTTTTAAAGTACTGGATGGAATTTCATCAAACTTCATACAATGGTAGAATATAATGAGAGGAAGTGCAGTGTACAAGAAACATAACTCTATTATTGCTAATTACAGAGTTATTGCCCTTTGGTATTTCTTCTTGTCCGGAGCATAACTTGAAAAATACCTGATGGAATTTCATCAAGCTTCATACAATGGTAGAATATAATGAAAGGAAGTGTAGTGTACAAGAAACATAACTCTATTCTTGCTAATTACAGAGTTATTGCCCTTTGATATATTCCCCTTGTCTGGTGCAGTACTTTTAAAGTACTTTTAAAGCCATCAGTGATAACAGTTTAATAAAGTTCATGAAAGAACCAAGTTGATGAATACATGGAGTTGGAGCAAAGCAGGTTCGATATTGTATTCCTAGTGCTCTTGTTTGTTTCTTATCCATAAAATAGTTGTCCCTCAACATAACTCGAAAAAGTATAACATTTATTGATTGCCATGAAAGCTTGTACACTGCACAATAATTAAAAAGACCGTTTTTAATTTTAACAAAACCATAAAAAAATTAACAATACAAACAACTCAATCCATAACATTCTCTTTTATTAAGAATTTCTTTTGTCTGGAGCATTACTTAAAACTATTGGATATAATTTAATAAAACTTCATACAATGGTTAACCATTTTCTGTCATGGCGGCGTTCAGGGGTATTCATCACTACAGTGATAGGTCTAGTTATTTTTGGCATCATGATAAAAATATTTTAATATCATTATGACAGAGAAAAATTCCCAGAAAATACCAATTTGTATTTTAAGCTCACATGAGCGACGACTCACAGGAGAGCTTTTGTGATCACCTTGTGTCTGTGGTCCATCCATCTGTAACTTTTGCTTCAAATGACTTCTTTTCTGAAATCACTTGACAGAATTTGTCACCTGATTTTGTGTGAATCATTCTTGCATGAAATTTGTGACCCTGGGGTCAAATTTGGAACCATTCCAGTGGTTTATAATTATCAAGTGTTTTTTTTCCCTTCAAAATGTCCAGTCTTCTCCGAAAGTGCAAGGCCTAGAGCTTTGATATTTTTAATGTAGTTTCACCAAAGGATTTTCTCTCAGATTTGTTCAAATCTCGACCCTAGTGTTAAAATGTTTCCTGCCTCTGGGAAATTTTCATTTAAAAATCTTCTCAAGAAACAACCAGCAAAATAAGTTATAAATGATCCTTCAATATGAGTAAGGATTTCAAGCTTGGTCAAATAGAGGGGCCCACTGCTTTGAATAGGAAAGCTATGGAAAAACTGAAAATATATTTTTCTCTTGTATTTTAGAGGTTATTTAATTTTTAACCCCACAGTTCCCCATACTATGTTTCTCTCTGAAGTGAATTGATCATATATTACCGACTGACGCGTTTCCGAACAAGCTTTGCGACTCGCTGTTTTCTGCCGAAGGTGTTTATCAGAAAGAGAATGAATGAATGGTGTTTTACGGCACGTCGACACATAAATAGGTCATTTTGTGCGCGCAATTATCAGAAAGAGATGAACATTAATTAGTAAACAACCCATTCTTAATTATGTACTAATAATGTGCTTCATATTTATTTTTTCATTTGCAAAGTCTCTCAGTGATCAAATAAACATGTATTCTATCATCTGGACAAGTAAAACTGACTTAACCCTTTACTCCATAGATACGTGTTTTCCCTCACCAATCACAGAAGGCCTTTGAAAACAGTGCAGGAAGAGTTCAGATTGCTCGTCACGAGCAATCTGAACACTTCCTGCACTGTTTTCCACTCTGTCAGTTAATATAAACATAATTCACCCATTGTTGATATGTGGTGAATTAATGCTTTCAATATTAGAGGTGTCCAAAGGTGTCTTTATGAAGTAAAGGGTTAAATTAAAACTAAAAACGACAGTTTCGGAAGTTTAACAAGCCTTTAAGCACCTTAATTGAGAGCAAAAAATAAATATCTATGATTGCTGTATGTGTCCATTGTCATCTTTTATGCATCCTAAAGCAAGTTTATTTTTTCACTGAATTTTCCCTCAAGTTATATATATGAACTACAATACCTCGGCTAAGTTCTTGTATTTACCTGATCAGTCATTTACTATACATCTCACTACACAGTTATACCCCCCCCCCCCCTCCACAGTAACAAGATTCTTACGCTTATAAAATGGCCTATATAATTTGATTTTGAAATATTTTCAAAATGGTTCATAGTGGTTATGATTTCTTGCTGCAGATGAGTAGAGCAAAAGTTGGCATAGCATATACTGCAATAAGACATCACTGATGTTAAAAAAGTGACTTTTATAGGAATTAACATATGCATGTATTTGTGAGCATTTGAGAACTTTTTTCCAAAAAATCTCAGGGTGTCACTGCACCCTTTTTAAAAAAAACCAAGGTGGACAACCTACCAGTTATTGTGCATTTTTATGTGGGTATAGCCCCTGTGGTTCAGGCTAAGAATAGAATCACTGCCTTTCTCTGCAGAGAGGTAGGAATCCTCCGAAGGGGTGTCATGTTCATTTTATCACTTTTTGTCATGTTCACTATTGTGGTTAAATTATCAACCCCTGTGTGGTTTCAGAGAGCCATATGAGTGATGGCACGAATAGGACCACAGTGGCTCATACATGTCATAAGAAGCGACAATTTCTAGGTTCATTATGCATATTCATTTGTTGGTGTACTTTTTTAAATCTGTTTGTTAATTGGTTGCTTTTGTACATGTAAAGTGAACCTGGAATCTTCCTTCCTGTTGGTGTTGAATAACCTATTATGTGTTGGTATGCCGTAAAACCCTATTCATTCATTATTCATTATGTGGGTATACATTCCTGCTATGAAAAAAAAAAATACTTTAAAAAAATTCTATGCGGAATTCTTTTTTTAACAATGAAAATCCTAAACCTTATTTTATATAGAACAAAGAACAAAATTCAACAGTGGAGTGAGACCTTAATGTATCCAAGGTACTACCCAGAAATTATAAATAACTGCATCATACGGTCCTGTTATAACAAAAGAACTTGCATATGTAAATTTTGTTTGTTTGAATATGTAGTGTCATTTTTACACCATCGAGGGCTACCCAAGATCAGTTAACCTAACCGCTCTTTCCTAGGATTCTGGGACGTTAACCAGTACTTGAGCAAAGCTATCTCCGCAAGTAACTGATAACATTTCCATTTGAATCAGCTGTGAGAGACAAATGACAATGAGATGCAATTAACAACGGTTGTCTCAAAATAGCTTCATAAATTAAGCAATAATGGTATGCTTTACAGTATTGAAACTTTGCAATTATGTTGTACCAGAAATCGAATAGTTTTACATATTTTATTGGTACTTGGCAAGTTCATCTTACTGTAATGAATTTTCCGACAGTAGTTATGCCCTTATGGCCAAACCCTAAAATTGGTTATCCAACTTCCTATTCAATTTGATGCTGTTCAGTCCAATGTGCATACATTTACAAACAAATTATATTGCCCGAACATTGATAATTGGCGCAAATATACACAATGTTTCGAGCTTCTAAGCCCGTGTGGTTCCAGCTAAGAATAGAATCACTGTCGATCTCTGCAGAGGGGTAGGAATACTCCGAATGAATGTCATGTTCATTTTATCATGTTTTGTTATGTTCACTATTGTGGTTAAATTATCAACCCCTGTGTGGTTCTAGGGAGCCATGAGTGATGGCAAGAATAGGATCACTGTGGCTTATGCATGTCGTAAGAAGCAACAAAATGAGTAATACGATAGAATTTGCTGAAACTCTGCAGTTCTGCAGGTATCAAGGTTTTAGGTTCATTCTGCATATTCATTTGTTGATGTATTGTTTTTAATCTGTATGTTAATTTGTTGTTTTTGTATATGTAGAGTGAACTTGGAATCTTCCTTCCTGTTGGCGTCGAATAACCTATAATGTGTTGGTACGCCGTAAAACCCTATTCATTCATTCATTCATTCATTCATTTGAGCTTCTAATATTACCAAGTGTGATGTAATGAGGCAAAATCAAAAATCACTGTTACAATGTACTCCAAATGGTGACGTCGGGCGAGGCTACAACCCACAGAACTGTGATTTATCAACTATTGTGTGCAAGGGAGAAAGACACTAAGACAGACTATCTAAAAATCTAATCTATAAGTGGCATAATGTTTTACAACCGGGTGGAAAGTAGACCAGCGAAAATCAACAACACGATAATTCAGCGAGTGACTAACGTAATAAAGACAAACTTTCATAAATTGCTTGAGAAATCGCAGACATTTGTGACAAGAGTTAATCACCCATGCAAAGAATTTTTTCTGATAATTTATCAATGTCTTGAGTATGTGTGAAGTGGGTATCTAATGACTGCTCATAGAGGAACAAATAGAGTGCACAAACACTTCGAGAAGAAGTAACATTATTATAGTGTAAATGACGTTACATGATCTGGGCCGTAACCCAGCACCTTATGTTGTTGTTTTGCCTGTAAAATGCACATTATTGAAATTCTCACATTTTAATCACAACTTATTAAACTATTGAAATATCATTTTTTCAATTTTCAGTGTCATTAAATTTGCCAAGTTTAAAACTTTTACACGCTTTTTTTGGACAACCCTCATAGTACATGAATCATCAAAGAGACTGTGGCTTGGCTAGGATTCAAACACACTACAGGGTTACAGCTAACCAGTCTAAAACTGAAACAACATATTTAACCATTAAATATGGATAAAGAAAATAATCAAACCATCTCAAATAAGAAATACTTTAATAGAAATGTTCAAATAATGTATGGAACAATTTGCTTTCTGCAGCATACATACACATTACAAAACGAATGTAAAATGGCAACAAAGTCACTCAATATTATGTCATGATTTCTTAAATAAATAACACTAAAATGAAACTCAAACAAGGAGAGATCTTCAAATTTAACTCATTTTTTTAACACATAGGTACCGGTATATAGAATTAATGAAATAAAAGTAACTGCTTTATAAATACTTGATGATCCCAACAATTCACAAAGATAGACTGGTATTTGTAGTGAGCATGCTTCAAACCGTTCCAAAGCATCCAGCTGATCATGTTTTCACATTGGTTTCGGTACACTGTACTTAAGTACAACTGCACATGGTTTAACATGTAAAAAAATAAACTACGGCAATAGATAAACAACCAGTCAAATTCAGTTATTTTTTTAAGTATTTAATTTGATACAGCAATACATTTTGACCCACCCACCTGTCAAGTGAAAATTTACATTACAGAAAATCCTGAAAATGGATTTGAATTATAGGTTGATCAATAATAAATAACGTTGATTTTCCATTTCAGAGAAATTCTGTTAATAGCATATTTTTATGCTGATTCAATTGAAGAATAAATTTCATTTCTTGAATGTTAATGAGATACAAACTTACATGTAAGAGAGACAAAGGACAATGAGACACAATGTTATATATTGGTCATCACTAGAGATTGTAACCAGGCCGGGATCCAAACTTACATGTAAGAGAGACGAATGACAATGAGACACAATGTTATATATTGGTCATCACTAGAGATTGTAACCAGGCCAGGATCCAAACTTACATGTAAGAGAGACGAATGACAATGAGACACAATGTTATATATTGGTCATCACTAGAGATTGTAACCAGGCCGGGATCCAAACTTACATGTAAGAGAGATGAATGACAATGAGACACAATGTTATATATTGGTCATCACTAGAGATTGTAACCAGGCCAGGATCCAAACTTACATGTAAGAGAGACGAATGACAATGAGACACAATGTTATATATTGGTCATCACTGGAGATTGTAACCAGGCCGGGATCCAAACTTACATGTAAGAGAGACGAATGACAATGAGACACAATGTTATATATTGGTCATCAATAGAGATTGTAACCAGGCCGGGATCCAAACTTACATGTAAGAGAGACGAATGACAATGAGACACAATGTTATATATTGGTCATCACTAGAGTTTGTAGCCGGGCCGGGATCCAAACTTACATGTAAGAGAGACAATTACAATGAGTTAAAATAAAATGTTACTCATGTTTTCTCATCAAATCAATCATTACATCTACATTCGTATAACCATATTATTGAAATATTAATCTCCAAGTATTAATATTTGGAACTTTATTTCCAAGAAATTATTAGCATTTTTTTTTATATAAATCTAGTGGTCACACTAGTTTTGAAAAAATGTGTAAAAATTCTTTAAGATACATGTCAATATTTCTAAGGAACATTATCTATCATCCTGACAAAACCTGATATAAATAAAATATCCAGACATTTCTGTCACATATGACCATGAATATGCGTAATATGTTTTTCAACCAATAACATGAGTTATGCCCTTTGCATCAACTAATAACAAGAGTTCTGCCCTTTGCATCAACAAATAACAAGAGTTATACCCCTTTGCATCAACTTATAACAAGAGTTATGTCCCTTTGCAACAACCAATAACAAGAGTTATGCCACTTTGCATCAACTTGTAACAATTTATGTCCCTTTGCATCAACCAATAACAAGAGTTATGTCCCTTTGCATCAACCAATAACAAGAGTTATGCCCCTTTACATCAACCAATAACAAGAGTTATGCCCCTTTGCATCAACTAATATCAAGAGTTATGCCCCTTTGCATCAACCAATAACAGGAGTTATGCCCCTTTGCAATGCAGAACAATGTATGTCTGCTCACATACTGGGGTGTTCTAATTTATATTTGCATCATGCAGATATATGTATTCAGTTCAGTGAAAACTAATCTAAATCTAAGCACTTTAATGACATGTGTGAATGAATGAATGAATAAATAGATGAATGAATTCTATATTGTCTCACCATTTAAAACGAGAAGACATGGTATGCAATTGGAAAAAATAACAACACATCAACCAATGACCTACAGTCTATTCAATAACCTTCATGTTAGACCTACAGTCCTAGAACCTGGTTATCTAGAGAACTGCCAAGTAAATGATGTACAGATGTTTGATGGCCTCATGAAAGATTTACTTCTTTAAGTGGGTCCTCTCCTTAACTAAAGATGTCATTGTTAATATTTAATTCACTGTTTTCATTAGTTTATACTTTTATATAAAATAACAAAAATCATACATAATAACAAACAGTATATTTTTGGCAAACTTGATAAAATTGGTCTACAAAATATTACCTGAGTATGCCGTTCGTTTTGTGACTTATTATTTGGAGCGGATATTTCAACCAGAGTTTTTTATTTCATATTTTATAAATACAATTTCAATAACTCAGGAGATCAAAAGTTTTAGTGGTGCATAAAAATATTTTACTTTAATTTTTTTTCTTCTTTTTTTTTTTAATTCAACGCCATTTTCAACACATTTCAAGTTATATATGGCATATCCAGTTTTAATGACTGAGGAAGACCTCAGATTGAATCCAAGTAGAATTACTGCCTTTCTGCAAGTAACTAGCAAACTTTTTCACATAACGTTTTTGGAGCAAGCGGGATTTGAACTGGCTACGACCTTAGCGGTGAGAGGTAAATGATCTTGAGGCCACGGAACACTAGTTTAAAATGGAAAAAATTAATGCAAATTTAATGTTGCCAAAAGCAGAAAACATTTGAGTTAGTATGCATATTTAATTTCTGATTGCCGCAGAAGGTTCTGACAAAACTTCCAGCATTTCTAATAACATTTGACACATATTAAATCAAGTTTTAACATTAAATTCTACAAACAAAATTATAACAATTTATTTATAAATTCATTTTCATTAATCAAAATTTTGCCTTGACATTTGACAACCAAAATCATCCTTTATGATATTTCAAAATGTATTCAACTGGTTTTGAAAATGAAGCGTTTTTAATATTAACCACTAAAAGAAGACTTGAAGAATTGTGTTCACAAAATAAAAAAGTACCTCTGGAAAAAACAATTGCCTCAAACAAAAGCTATTATGTTTAAACGTAAAATATGCAAGCAAACAAACAATCAATTACCAAACATTTCATATTGGCACAAGCAATAAATATGACATTTTTAACACAGATGTAATGATTTAAACTAAATGGAAATTAAGACAATCTCTTTCTATGTATGGACCAGATTCACTTACTTATCTGTTTTTATTTTAAAATACATATATTATACACAACAACAACAACAGCAAAACAGAAATCACAACTAACAATTAGAAACTATAAAACAGGAATGTTTAAAAAAAATCACACCATCTTGGTACAGACATAAACAAAAGGACCATCGACCACAAAACACTCACCTGAGTTTTAACAGACATGTTCATGTGCTCAATTTTTCTTTTCTAATTACTTGTTGACAATCATTTTTTAATTGATTTAACGCCATTTACGGCACATCCAATTATATTGGTGAAAGAAACCTCAGAATGAATCTGAGAACCATTGTCTGTCACTAGTAAACTTTCTTACATAAAATTTTGAACCAAGCTGGGCTCCAACTCAAAATTAAAGACACTTTAATATCGGAAAATTAAGGATGGCTTCCGTCTCATCTCGTGATGAGCTTGAACTGAGGCCATGAGGGAGTGGCTAATTTGGACCCCAATGTCAATACTTAAACAAATTTGAGAGAGCGTCATACAAATATGCTTCACTGTGAATTTTGTTGAAATTTGTCAATTGATTTTGGAGTTGTTCAAGAAATTGTTAGTTTTAACTTTATATTAATTTTACTTCAATTGTGAAACAGATTACAAATCAAATTCTTCCTGGGAAGAACCAGTACAAAACACAAAAAGTGTCTTGTACCAAGACACCACATATAGATTGAACCCATGACCCTGTGCTCATGGGGCTGATGCTCTACCACTGGACCACGCACTCCACAAAAGGATTCCTACCCCTCTGCAGAGATCGACAGTGATTTTATTCTTAGCCGGAACCACACTGGCTCTACAAGAACGAAATTGTTGACAGATGAACATATGGATGACGGAAAGAAAGCGATCAGAATAGCTCATTTGAGCTAATAGTTTGTACTCTGTTGAATGACTTATTTCAAAAACAATACAAGGTCAACTTATCGTGATCGCCAACTTACCACAATACATCAGATTTTTAATCTGTGTATAATAAATGTTCATAACAAAAAATATAATTGATCCAACACTTCTTATACTGCATATAAAAATTACAAAAATTGAGTCAAATATGTAGTGCATGTTTCTTTGTTATATTAAAGATGCATACTTGTTATGGCAACACAATTTTTGTAGAAGATTGTAATATTAAGCAAAACAATTTTTATAAAAACATGTTTTTATTTTCTTCATACTTCAAAATCAAAGATAAATTCCAGCGATTAACATATATGGTTTACACGGAGTTGTTGATTCGCTGGTTTGAAATCCCGCCCGACCACAGTCTCCATGATGATACATGACATTACATCTCATTGTCATTTGCTACTCCCCGCTGACTCAAATGAGAAAGTTATCAGTTATCAGTTAAATGGGTGTGCTGGAGAACTGGTTAACCATCCAGGATCCCAGGAAAGAGTGGTTTATTTAACTTAACATCTGTTTGCTCTCAATGGCATAAAAATGATGCTGACTCAATCAATCATATAGCTAGCTGCACTTACTCAACTATTTTAAGAAATACAAAATCTCTCCGAAGCATACAGGGAAGGCTTTACAAATTTACTTTTTTCGGACAGTTTTGTTAACAGAATATTTTTTTTCTTTAGATCACCAGGATTTAATTCATGTTTCTTACTTATTTATTTTTTATCATTTGTGAATTTAGTTCTTACAGCTTAGACAAATCACACTCCAAGTTTTCCTGGGTAGAACTAGTACCAAGCATATGCCGATAAAGTGTCTAACTTAAGGACAATACACATGGCTGTGGGGGAGGACCAAACCCCGATACTAGGTCCCCATACTCTACTACTGGACCATGTGCTCTAATTATAGTCAAATGACAATTCAAAAGTATTTCATAAAAGATTAGGTACACAATATGTTTTTTCAAGAATGAACGACAAAACTCACATATTGAATATTTAGGATCAAACATTAGTTACCCATGTTCTATCTATGGGATGAGAGAATACATAAATATGATGTGTATTTTGTATTTGAAATTAGATTCATACAATAAATATTTAGAATGAACGATTAGGCACATAGATGTACAGTCAAACCTGTCTTAGGCAGCCAGTCAAGGGAAGGAGCAAAAGTTGCCTTTAAAACCGGTTGTTGTTAAATAGAGGTCTATTTGTTATGGAAGTATAGATAAAGAAAATGAATGTGGCTGCTTTAGACAAGTGTCTGCTCAATAGAGGTAACTGCATAGGCCAAATGAAAAAAAAAAAATTTCTATGACATACTGGAAATTTTCTTATTTTTTTTCCTCCATGGTTTATGGATCGAAATGGATTGAAAGACGAAAGAAAAAAACATCAGTAACACTGGGGGGGTTACATTATTGACTCGGTTGGGTCACAGAAAACTAAACTATTTATTCATTTGACCTTACACAGATTTGACTGTATATAGAATCTTTAGAATGAAAGATTAGGCACAAATATGTACAAATAATCTTGACTAGAATGAGTTTTATAATGACTATTCACAATGTATGGTTAGGTTTACAAGACTTTAGAATATGAGATACATGTATGGGTCCGTAACTTTGATGTGCTCTCCTGTTAAAATCAGGTCAGTTTTCTATTGCCAAACAGAAACAAGAGGCTCATTGGCGTTAATGGTCACCTCATTATCCTTGATGACATAAAGTTATATGAATCTATGACCCACCCTAAAACCTCATAGTGGTGGGGACCATGAAATTCACATATGTATTAACAGTCATATCAGCAACAATAAATCACATTAAAACATTCACATAATTCTTATCAGTCATAAGAAATAACGCATTTTTGTCATTTTTTCTTATATAGATTAAGTAAAGTAGACCCCACCCCCAGGACCAAACCGTAAGACCCTGGGACATGCAATTCACAATTTTAAAAAGAATCCATAGGCGTCAATAATCATGGTCACTATTTGTTCCCTCGTGCTTCCAATAGAAAAAAGAAGATTTTTAAAGTTTACCTTGAATTTGACTTTATATGCCCTGCCCGCAAGACCCCAGCAGGGTGGGGACCATGCAATTCACCCTTAGGTTAAAAGCTGCATACAGTATTTCATAACGATAGAGCTTACGGTTTTTGAGGAGAAGTCAAAAATGTCAAATGTTTATGGACGGAAGACAGACAAAAGGTGATCACAAAATGTCTCAGGTGACCTAAAATAGGAGTAGTGTAATTACATGTAATTACTTCCAGTACCTGGGTATAATTTATGTCCTTGGAAACATCTGATATCAGTAATTACTTCCAGTACCGGGGTATAATTTATGTCCTTGAAAACATCTGATACCATGTAATTATTTCCAGTACCGGGGTATAATTTATGTCCTTGAAAACATCTGATATCATGTAATTATTTCCAGTACCGGGGTATAATTTATGTCCTTGAAAACATCTGATACCATGTAATTATTTCCAGTACCGGGGTATAATTTATGTCCTTGAAAACATCTGATACCATGTAATTATTTCCAGTACCGGGGTATAATTTATGTCCTTGAAAACATCTGATATCATGTAATTATTTCCAGCACCGGGGTATAATTTATGTCCTTGGAAACATCTGATATCAATAATTATTTCCAGTACCGGGGTATAATTTATGTCCTTGGAAACGTCTGATTTCATGTAATTAGTTCCAGTACCGGGGTATAATTTATGTCCTTGGAAACATCTGATATCAGTAATTATTTCCAGTACCTGGGTATAATTTATGTCCTTGGAAACATC
Organism: Panopea generosa; assembly: GCA_029582155.1. Taxonomy (NCBI): domain Eukaryota; kingdom Metazoa; phylum Mollusca; class Bivalvia; order Adapedonta; family Hiatellidae; genus Panopea; species Panopea generosa. The sequence goes on along the minus strand of CM055909.1, from coordinate 55,884,322 downwards.
TGATATCGTGTAATTATTTCCAGTACCTGGGTATAATTTATGTCCTTAGAAACATCTGATATCATGTAATTATTTCCAGTATCGGGGTATAATTTATGTCCTTTGAAACATCTGATATCATGTAATTATTTCCAGTACCCAGGTATAATTTATGTCCTTGGGAACACCTGATATCAGTAACTTAACTTTCAAATATCATCAGGAAATCATATTATTGAACAGAAGCAAATATTTTCTATTTCATTTGAAGAGACTTTAACAATGAGGTCACTCACTGACCTCAAAACCAATATCAGATTTCCTTTTGATATAAGCAATTTACATAAAAATTTCAGAAACCTGGTTGAATTTATTACAGAAACATGTATGTGTTTCCATATGAAAGATGCATTTTCTTTCAGGGGAATGTGAAATTATTAAACAGAATCTATTTTAATCTATTCTAAGTAACAATGAACTTGACATTGAGCATAATAATGACCCCAAAAGTAACTTCATGATATAGGTACATGTAGCTTTATATAAGCAATTTACCAATAGAATTTCACCAGGATATCTTAAATGGGAACCCAAGTTATGAGCAGGAAACAGTTTTAACAAAGGTAAATAAATCAGTTAGATTATTACATTACAAGAAAAACTTTTCAGAACATGAAAGTAAATGAAAGTCACATTGTAACAGCAACGTAGTTTGTCATCAAGATTTTATTACAGTACATTTGATAACTATTGCACATAAATGAGATTTTTTATACCAATTCACAATTCAAAAATCAAAAATAAACATCAAATCTTTATAAACTTAACAACACAAGAAATAAATACAAACCTATACAAGTAAAACTGTACTACCATAATGACCTTAAGGTTTTAAAAATAAGAGCTTTTAGAGGATACAACGCTCGACTATTTTGAAAGATATTGAAATATACATGTATGCTTCAACAAAAGGAAATTTATAAAAAAAGTTGTAAAGTATAACAAGGAATTTCCTTGACTGGCTGCCGAAGACAGATTTCATTGTACTTAAAAAAGAGGCCCAAAAGGGCCTGAGGATGCTCTACTTACTCATAGTGGCCATAGTACTTTTTGAATTCCACAATATTTACTCTTTGGGGTTGTGGGGGGGGGGGGTCGTCTTAACAACTTCTAGATAAATACCCCCACCACACCCATACTGAACAAAAACTTAATTGCTATAAAAAGGAAATAATTTAAATTCCAATACCATTTCTCTGTAAAAAAAATATATAGTCCCCTGTACAGAACCCTTATACTACCCAGCCCCTTAATTTGTCAGAGCTTCAATCACCCACTCTTAGCGATTTGTTATGAGCAGAAATGATTCAAATTTTAAAAAGAAGTTTTTTTGTACACATGGATGCAAAATGAAAAAATCAGTTTTCCCTATAATATTCCTATGTAAAAGTCACATTACAGGGCCCCAATATATCACAACCCCTTGATATGCAGAATCTTCAACCCTTGCTGATGTAAGGATAATTTATATCAAATATGAACTAGTTTGACTGAAAGATTATTGAGAGGAAATTTGTGAAAATTCCCAATTTAAACCTTATTGCCCCATCCACCCCCTGGCAACTTATTGAAATTCAATCCTCTTTATTGGACAAAATCAAATTTATTGTTATTAGACAATGCAATATATCTCAAATTGAACAACATATTTACCCAAATGAACAAAAAAAAGAGAATTTTCCATTTCCCCATAGTATTCCTATGTAAAACTTGAAGACCCTTACAGGGCCTCTATACATCCCTGTGTTCCCTGATTTGTACAAACTTAAATTTCTTTATCATAGGGATAATTTATATCAAATATGAACAAATTTGACTGACTGGTTGTTAAAAACAAGATTTATGACAATGTTCAATTTTAATCATTTAATGACCCCTCCTGGCCCCTTTTAGAAAGTCAATCCTTCATATCGAACAAAATCATATATGTTATGACTAGAAGTTGCTTCAAAACTCAAACTGAAAAGTCATAAATGAATGATAAAAAAAAAAAGGATTTTCCGTTTTTCAATAGTATTCCTATATAATACTCAAAGTCCCCTTACAGGGCCCTATAAATACAAGATCCTTGATTTGTACAAACTTTAAACCCATACTCATTGGGATAATCCATATCAAATATGAATAAACTTGACTGACTGGTTGTTGAGATGAAGATTTTGAAAACTTTCTATTTTAACCCTTTTTTGACCCACCCTGGCTCCGTATGGAAAGTCAATTCTCCTTATTGAGCCAAATCTTATTTCATATGACTAGATGATACTTCATAACTCCAACTGAATAATAATTTTACCTGAATAGATGAAAAAAAAGAGAATTTTCTGTTTTCCCATAGTATTCCTATGTAGAATTCTAAGTCCCCTTACAGGGCCCCTATATATTTATGTCCCTAAATTCTTATCTGCAATCAATGCCCTACACATAGGGATAATTTATGCAAAATATGAACAAATCTTACATACCGGTTCTTAAGAAAACGATTTTTGTAATTCCCAATTTTTACCCTTTTGGGACCCCTCCTGACCCCTTAAGACAGTGAAACCCAGTCATTCTTTTTACAAATCTGAACCTCCTTCACTAAACAATGCTTCTGTTGCTTCTGTGAAGATATACATGTAGGCAAAATCATTTCCATAATAAATTTTTTTTTTTTATTATTATAATGATATGTGTCCCCTAATTGAACCCTCGGAGCAGGGGTCATTTTTAACCCTAGGGACACCATTTGAAAAAATATAACAAAATTATAGGTTGTTATCATTACTACATAAACATTTTGAAAATCTGTTGGGCCGTTCATGAGAAAAAGATTTTTTAAGTTTTGGACTATTTTTAGTAATGGCGGCCTTCTTGAATTTCAAATCGAAAAAAAAAAATCTTCTGTATAGTCTCCTATGCAATAGAAACATCCATGTGAAACTTCAGTTTAATTGGCCTTGTGGTTTCAGAGAAAGTGATGCTAATACACTTCACAGACGACGGACAACATGCCATTGCATAAGCACTTCTGGCCTTTGGCCAGTAGAGCTAAAAATTCATCTGAATTTTGGCTGTTTATTACTTGTTCTTTAATAAATGGCAATGAAACCATACACAGTCCTACTGGAACCAGTCTAAAATCTGGACCACTTGGATGATTTTCTTAGATTTAAATATGTTGGTGAAAAAGAAGCCTGGTTGAATTTATTGAAGAAAGTGTTAAACAAACATGAATGTGTTTCCATATGAAAGATGTAATGCAAATGAAATTTAATAGAAAATAACACAGTAGTGTAATAAGTCCCATTAGTGCAAGGAGGTGCCACATTTATATATAAAACAATTAGGTACTTGCCACCTCCACTTTGTACTAATGGGATTCATCATATATCAAAATAAATCTTTTGGACCCAACAACACAATTCATTTCACCTGATGGTCCTATCATGCTATAATATATAATACAAATTTACAATAAAATGCCGAGATTTAAGTACCATCTGAGCAAGATTTGTCTTTTAAAAACACAAATACACACACAAAAACAACGTCCAGCGTCTCTAAAATAAAGAACTTGCACCTCTCATTGGAACTTTATCCGTAAAAAAAAAATGAAAAAGTTTCTTAAAATATGTAAAAATCTCTATGGTCAACTTTAAATGTTAACTGACTGCAACAAGAAAATGTCTATATTTAATATTTAAAAGGCAAATATTTAACAAATATTTAGTAACAGTGGACAATGAAACAATATAAGCAAGTTTCAAATATCAGGTTTTCACATTTCTTCTTCTTGCATTTGTCTTTGTGTCTTTGATTTCCTCCTCATCTCTCACAATTTTTAATCTCGACGACTGAGAATGAAGTTTTCTGAATAATTCCTTGAATTTATTCTGTGGGAAAAGTGTCTCTATGACGCCCTCGAGAACCACATACACGAAACGTCTGTTAAGGCTTCGATACTGAAACATGTCAAATATCCGAGCCGAGCCTATTCGTACTGTATCGGAGCCCAGCAGGTGCCGTACTTCATCTACAAAGAGAAAATAGCAATTCTGAACAAAAGACAAGTATGAGGGGACGAGCTTTTAGTTTTAGACTAGAAATGTATATGTAGACACGAATCCCCTGCCATTTACTGGGAACCAATCTTTTAACAAAAAAATAAGTAAAAAAGGGGTAAAATTTGACCAATGATGACAAATATCAAACTTGACCTGTATTTTATAATTATACAGGTATACACAGAGTATTAATTAAATACATAGACCCCATCAGAAGTTATTGATCGGAAACCAATTTTTTACCAGACAGACAAATGAATGAATGATTGGACGGACGGACGGACGGACAGCAGTAACACTTTATGCCCCTTCAGGATTCTTTGAATGGCAGACGCATAAAAACACAAAAATACTAGAAATGAAGATACACATCAGGGCTCGAATTTAAGCACTCGCCACTCGCAAAATGCGAGCTGTATTTTGAAAATGCGAGTTGAAATTACTTAAGCTGGCATTTTTTTGCGAGTGGATTTCAAGTTGAGAAAATTACTTATTGTATTCATTTTATTGATTTTTGAAAATAAACAAGTATTATCCTGGTAAAAATAACGAGTTCTTGTCAATTTAACCAAATTTCTTTTGCTTCTCGCGCCAAATTACCCCCTAGCAGCACGAATGTCAATGACATGTATTAAATATTTAATATGTGTAGACTGCGTTCAATTGTTTTTGATCTCAAGTTCATTCTGCAAAAAGGGAGTAAAGTTAAAACCCGTCAACAACATAATGAGTAGACTGCGTCTAGTTTGATTGATCGCGCACTCACTCTATAAAATAAAAGTAAAGTTGAAACCCGTCAAATTTATTGTTTACATATTTTGTCAGCTGTTAAAGTGGCTGATAAAATAACACCTTTTTCTCCATTGTACCGACGAATGAAAGTGAGTCCCAACAAGAAAAAAAAAGACAAATAATCCTTCCGTTAATACTGTAATGAAATGGGAGCGACAGCTCAATATCACACAGGGCTATAAACTTGACAATGACAAAATGGTGTGTCAATTGTAGAAACCACCGCGATCGACAGATCATCCATAATAATTAAACTATATTACTATGATGTCACAACATTTACACATGTTAAACAATCGTTCTTGGCTAGATCTAGATCTTATTTTAAAACGAAAGGCCATTGGCTATATTAATTCTATAAATAGAAATGTGTGTATGTCTCAATCTTAGTCTCTGTACACTTGTTATGATTTATATTTTGGTTTAGTTAAAGTGTTTATTTATGATATACCATTGTATGCATTTATTTATGGTAGTATAATAAATAACAAAGACAATTTTATTTTTTTAAATATTTTGTTTTGTAAAGTACTGCTTTGAATTGTACCTTAACATATATAATAACCTTGATACCATTGTCTATAAATAAAAAAAAGCTAATAATGCATATTAAATAACACGCAGGCTTTGAAACAATTAATTTTGGGTTTATTTAGACATTTAGGACTACAAGTTTCTGCGAAAATTGGTTTGGCTAGCTGGTTTCAAATTTGGCCAGTTGAAATTTTAGGCACTGGCCAAAATTGCCAGTGCACAAAAAAGTTAAATTCTAGCCCTGCACATGTACAGTCAGGCAAAGGTTAATGATCATCTGTATATTATTTAACATTCCATGCTTACAATAGTCCCCCATCACATCAGTAAATGTTTACAATAGTGCCCCATCACATAAGTAAATGTTTACAATAGTCCCACATCACATAAGTAAATGTTTACAACAGTCACCCATCACATAAGTAAATGTTTACAATAGTCCCCCATCACATAAGTAAATGTTAACAAAATTTAAGTCGAAAAGGGGCCACAACTCCTATCAAATTTGATCGGAAAACAATTTTCTACATCTGATGCATGGGCAGATGCACAGTCGGTCAGGGTTAACAACACTAAATGCTCATCGGTCATTCTTAAAAACTGTGATCTGAAGATCAGGTAAAGTTTCGAAATCAAATCAAAGCTTCATTAAAATGAACAAACATTGTGAAATTTGATTGGTGAAATTATTCAAAGAAGTTAAGACAGTGAATGTAAATAAATATATATGTGTTAAACCATATGTAGAATTATGCTCTTTACAATGTAATAGGTTGGGGTGTGGTGGGGAGATTTGTCTGTTTTACCTGGTACACTTCCCAGCATCTTTACAATGTAATAGGTTGGGGTGTGGTGGGGAGATTTGTCTGTTTTACCTGGTACACTACCCAGCATCTTTACAATGTAATAGGTTGGGGTGTGAAGGGGAAATTTGTCTGTTTTACCTGGTACACTACCCAGCATCTTTACAATGTAATAGGTTGGGGTGTGGTGGGGAGATTTGTCTGTTTTACCTGGTACACTACCCAGCATCTTTACAATGTAATAGGTTGGGGTGTGGTGGGGAGATTTGTCTGTTTTACCTGGTACACTACCCAGCATCTTTACAATGTATTAGGTTGGGGTGTGGAGGGGAGATTTGTCTGTTTTACCTGGTACACTACCCAGCATCTTTACAATGTAATAGGTTGGGGTGTGGAGGGGAGATTTGTCTGTTTTACCTGGTACACTACCCAGCATCTTTGATTTACACACTATCCGAGTCCTCATCTTTGTGTTTTTGTCTCTTCCCGACCGCGGTTCTGCCAGGATACCCTCAGGCCAAAAAGAATCTCTAAAATAAAAATACAAATTTTTAATTACTTTTAAAGGCAGAGTATCATGAACAATTGTTATAAAATTTTATGTCTAAAAAGTAATTTTTCATTATAAGGGATACAAAGCGTCGCACTATCATTAATAAATAAAATATGAATGGTTTGGTTTGTCACATCTGCAAAAACATGACAAAGGCTATTTTTAATTATAGTGACTGAAAATTAAATGCTTTCCGCATCTAAAAATAAACAACAAACAAATACTGCTTGATTACCTTCACCTTTTATTCAAGGTCTTTCTAATATAAAATAAACCCCGCAGTATGTAAACAAGTATGAAGGATCAAATAGAAGTCATAATGAGATCATGCGACTCATTTGATATGTCTTAAAATATACTGCAGTTTTCAGCGGATATCTATTTTAGTAAAACCAGAATGCCTAGGCCAAGTTAGGAAATCCCCTTTCAAGATAATTATTATTTTGTCATGTTTAAATAGATATCCTTATGACAACGCCGGATGAGTGAGTACATTATTATAATACATAGGCAAGATGTTTTGTAAAAATGTTTTCAGTTTTTATTTAAAACAATTTTTAAAAGTTTAAGAATCCTGATCTATGGTAGTTCCTTTACTGAACATTTTTGTCACACTACCGGAAAAACAGAACAGCTACATGTACATTGTACTTCACTTTTGTAAAAAAAAACAAAAAAAAACTATATAATTTTATACATGTATATTAATATATATCTTTTTAATTATAATTAGGAAAACAGAAATTCTATCTTTCATAAACTGATTTAGGAACTAATATTTAAACAGATCCAAAATGTACACCGTCTAGGCCAAATCCAATCAGGATAAATTGTCTAAGATCTGGTGGTTATACATGTATACCACTTTCAGCTGTTATGTCACAATGCATATGAAAGTCGAGTCCTCTCAAGATCACTTGCCTCTCACCACTGAAGTTGTATGTTTGAGTTCAGTTCTGTCAAAAAATCTTCATGTAAGAATATTACTGTTTTAAAATCTAAAACACTTTTACCAATAACACCAGGGTGAGTACAATTACCTCCTAAATCTTTGATATACATTAACTTTATGAGAGAAAATATGCCAGTTTCTAGCAGAAGGAAGATGGTCTACGCAAATTCATTCTGAGGTCTTCCTCCACCAATAAACCTTGAGTTTTAAGTAAAACCACAATGTGTTGAATATGGAGGTCAACTCAATCCTACACAAAATACCAACCAGAATTCCATTGTTCATACAAACAAGGCCCCACAATGACTGACCAATAAATCGTTGGTTGGCATATTCGACGCTGAAGATAAATGGTGTCACAATCGGTAAGCACTAAAGTGTTATGAATCGTGGGGCAGGCATGGAATTTCCTGCTTTTTCATTGGGGTTTAACAGACCTGACTGGGGAGATGTCATGGGCTGGGATACACTACTGAAGTTCTTAAAGCTTTGATTCAGGACAGTAAAATCAGATACGGTCGTCTAATCATCTTTAACATTGATAATTCAACATGATACCTCCCCACCTGTATTAGGCTGGGAATAGAAGACCACACCTAGAATTATACCTTAAATGCTGGCAACCAAGAATGGAAACATTGAGTGACATTTTATCAAACTATTTTGTATGACTTGCTAGGAAACGGGTCAACAACTACTAAGGTAGCTGATAAACATGCTCACCTAAACGCTTTTGTATATTCAGCTACCTGTTCTGCTGATGTCATCCAATCTACATGTTCTACTATTTTCCTGTAAAATTTAAAAACACTCCTATGCTGTAGTATATATATATAGATTTGTATTTCATTATTTATTTTTCTGTCAATCTTATTAATTAATAGCAATGATACATGTACCGAGATAGATCTCATAGCATTCATTGAAGGTCATATAATAAACTGAAACCATTTATACTATTCATTTATATCTTAAATAAGCTGGGCCAGGCATTGTTAGCTCAGTTGGTAGAGCATCTGACTATCAATACAGGGTTCACAAGTTAAAATACCCCACCCAAGCCAGCATCTCTGTGATGATTGATTTACAACATTGTGTCTCATTGTTATTTGTCTCTCGCAACTGATTCAAGTAGGAAAGTTATCTGTGCTCGCACACTGGTTAACCTTTCAGGATCCCAGGAAACAGTGGTTGGGTTAACTGATTGTCTGTTAGCCCTCGGTGGCATTTAAATTACACTAAATATTTAAATAAACAAACAAATATAGCTTGGGTGTAGTTTGGCTACATAAACTATGCTTATAAGGCAGCTGACATACCTTTTCTGTTGACATACTGGCCAGGGTACAATGTGTAAACTGACGGGACTTTTGTAGTGGTTTACTTTAGTAAATACACAGGAGTGCGTAGATAAATAACATGCATATGGCATGGAGTCCATTTCTTCTGACATGTGCACAGAACCATTTGGAACAATTTTGGATGTGGAAAATAAAAGTTTGGTCTCTTCCAAATAAATTTTAAAATTTTAGCTGAAAAATGTCAGATAAGTTTGGTAAATGTTTACACCATTTTTTGTCCCAAGTTCTACAGATGAACAGACAAATGTTTGACATTAGATAATAACCAATAGACCTACTTGTTGATCTTGTCACCATGTGTGGCTTTTATAAGTTCCTTGAGAATCTTCACAATCTGCCTCCGTAGCCATTGATTCTTGTGTCGTAGGTCAAATACTTCATTCATGAGCAGTATCATGATTCGCAGTGGAATGTTCTCTAACATCTGTTACAATGTTAATGGATAAATGATTCATTAAGCTGGACTTCATGGATTTTGAATGTCACATCTGCATCAACAAATCACTTTTTTTTGACAAACTCATTTTATTTTCCAGTGCTTCCCATAATAAGAAGAACATTTTTAAAGTTAACCTTAATTTGGCTATTTTGGCCCAAAACCATGAGACCCAGGGACATGCAATTCATAAATTTTATGAAAGACCCATAGGCATCAATAATCATGTTACAATTTGTTTCTGAGTGCTTCCTATAACAAGAGGAAGATTTACCTTTATTTTTTTTTAAGTCCCACCCCCAGGGCTAACCCATGAGACCCAGGGACATGCAATTCACAATTTTCATAAAGGATTCATATGCGTCCCTAATCATTCTCACCATTTGTTTCCCAGTGCTTCTGAAGTAAGAAGAAGATTTTTAAAGTTTACCTTGAATTTGGTCCTGCCCCCAAGGCTCTAGGGGGTTTGGGACCAGGCAATTCACAATTTTGTTTCACCCTTAGGTATCAAAGCTGCATACAACATTTCATTACAATTGAGCTTCTGATTTTTGAGAATAAGTTGAAAATGTGAATTGTTTACAGAAGCACTACATATTTTTAGGCCCCATCCCTATGGCCAAACCACGACACCCAGGGACATGCAATTCACACTTTTTATAAAGGACCCATATACATGTATGTCCATCACCATGCTCACCATTTCTTTCCTAGTGCTTTTAGTAGTAAGAAGATTTTCGAAGTTTACCATGAATTTGACTGATTTGGCAACGTCCCCAAGGCCCAAGGGGGTGGAGATCATGCAATTTACTATTTTGATTCACCCTAAGGTACAAAAGCTGCATACAACATTTCTAAACTACCAAGTTAACAGTTTTTGAGTAGAAGTCGAAAATGTTTATTGTTTACGGACGGATGACACACGATGGACGGAGGAGGATGCATAACGCACAATGACTGACAGAAGGCGATGGCAAAAGATCCCGTAAAACAGTCCCAGGTGACCTAATAATTTATATAGCAGACACGAATTATAAGGGTTCAAGTACACATCTACCAGCTGTCAGTGCAAGCACACACATCTGCCAGATTATTGGGTCAAGTACATATTGATTAATAATTTATATACATGTAACTGGCTAGAAGTTTCCAAGAACAAACTTACCAACTGTCAGTGTTAGAATACCTACCTGCTGTAAGCTACTTATCTACAAGCTGTCCTGGTCAAGCTCACATCTGCATACACTGACTGACATAATGCCTGGAGTTTTGTTTTTATAAGCTTTGAAGGTCACATAAACACAAAAAAGCAAAAGTATTTTAATGGAAAAGTGAATTTCGAAATTATATTTTTTCATCATTTGCAGAATTTATAAGACAAACAACATCTTGTGCACAACTTCTATACATCAAATAGGGTAATAATGTGATATTGAGGTATTCAGCTTCTCTGGAGGACACAGAGCATGGTCCTGGTGGCAATAAAACAAAAATCCTCATACTTGAGGTCTGAAATTTTGAATCAAAATCACATACCCCAATTTTTTCTTGATTCTACATAATATGCAATATGAAAACAAAGAAACAACATTTACCTCTGGGTCTAGCCCAGCTCCGACCTTGGTCCCGTGCCCCGATGTATTATCACCATCTTTCGAACTTACAGAGTCCTGAATTTAAAAAGTTTATTACTCATAGAAGTGGTATAATCTCACACTCAACAACCTATGTTATATGTAATCATTTTTGTACAGTGGCATTTGTATAAGCTTCAGAAAAATTCCATAACATTAGCAAGAATGGTAAAATTTTGAAAAATGCTCTAGAAGAAAGGAATTTCTGTAAACCCTTGAATAAGCAAATTAAAATAACTTTTAAAACCCTCCGGAAGCAAGCATTAAATCAAAATAAATACACATAGACTTCAGGTCTGGTTCAAATATTTTAAAATAATTATCATTACTGGCTGTGTGTTTTTTTTTTGTTTTATTTTAAACACACTTTACAAAAGTTTAAATTCTGATTTACTGAAATTAAAATAAACACCAGTCAGTTTTTGCTAGATGTATGACCCCCATTGACAGTATAAGGTAACTTTACTTTGCAGGCACTGCATACATGTATAATGTTTAGCAAATCTATAGTAACGATGCATTTTGGATATAGAAATCGCATCCAAAGGTCAAAGGTATTTGCTTTGGACAAAGTACAAGGCTTTAACTTGGCCCTAACACAAGTTGTTATAGAATTATTTTCTCATCTACAAAAATATACTAGAACTTAAATTTGTAATTAAAAACAGTAAAATAGAGCTAGAAAGAATAATGATGTCAACACAGCCTTTTTACCTACGTGAGATGAGCAGGTACCAATAAGATTATATAACAACCCCACATGATCAGACTATCTGTCCGGTAGGCAAGAAATTTTAATTATGTTGGGACTGTTAGTGATGTAACATATTTTGTGAAAAACTAAACAACAACAACAACATTGATTGATAACACAATAAAGGCACACGTACGCACCATTCTCTATGTTTCTCTATTACATGTATGTACTGAATTATAGAAAACTTTTTTTCCCCGAATTCTATTTCAAAACTTTACAGCATCCAATATATTGGTGGAGAAAGACTACAGAAGTAATCCAAATAGAACCATTGTCCTCTTAATAGCAAGCAACTGGTGAATTTCCCCACATACAGTTTTTGGGACTAATTTGGGCTCGAACCAATTACCATAACAGGAGGACCCATGACAATAACAGGAGAACCCATGACCATAACAGGAGAACCCATGACCATAACAGGAGGACCCATGACCGTAACAGGAGGACCCATGACAGAGGTTATACAAGCCCAGATTAAACCTAGCAATACTGGTAACCTGCTATATAGTATCAGTTTAAATTCAATTTTCTGTTTTTATGCATGTATAATGAATGCTGAATCACACACAAGTCAAATAAAAGTCCAAAGTGTGGAACCGTGGTGCACTGATCATCAAAATGTCACTGCTTCTTTGCTTACTCCAGAAATGTACAAAAGAAGTATAGCTCCAGTGGTTTTATTGTAAAATAAGTCTTTAAAAAAACTAGCATTATCCAATGAAAATGCATTCAATACATATGTGAAAGTGAGATTGGAATCATGGCTTCATGGCTGTTCTTTCTACTGCATATTTGATAATCAAACAAAGAGAGTAAAATATTTGACTACCTGTTAAGGTAACCTACCCCTCTAAGTTTTGCAAGTCCATCATGTGAAATACTTCTGATCCCATCAGGCATGTGTTTAACTGCGTGTCCAACAGTTTTCACTGAAGTCTTCAGTGGGTTAACTATCGTATCCATCTGTAACAGAAATAATAACGGTAAACTTTGGCAGAAAGTTAGGTTGTGTTGGTGTTTTCCTCATGTCCTGATTTTGTCCCTTCTTTATTTATGTAGTTTGTCAAGTTAAATGTGTCCATTCTTTCCTATGCTGATATATAACTGGGCTCCCGGCAGGTGTCACTCCAAACCATTGTTGATCTTAACTGCAGTCTGACAGTCAATATCGGAGGCTAGCCGCAACAATGATTTCTCACCACGCTGATTATGTCAGAGTTACATCTCAATGATCTAATTTATGGTGCAATGTAAATCAGGTTATTATTAATAATTATCCTGCAAATGATTTGGTCAATTACACTGACAGATCTGAGAAACTTAAAGAACATAGATCATTAGGCAAATATTTTTTTCAAGGTATCTTCCACAAATTCAAAATTAACGTACATGTGATTTTTTTTTAATTCTTTTGGGCTTTTTATTTAGTATTTTATCTATTTAGTAATTTTCACAAATATTTAAAATCAGTCGAATGAGTCTAATGAATTTTTTTTCAAGGCTTTTACTATTTTTGGTAACAGCTGCCATGTTGAGTTTTGGACTGAAAAAATCTATGTCATATAAACAGAAACATCTGTGTTCACTTTGGGTATAACTGACCTTTAGGTTTCACAAATAAAGCTGCTAATCAACAATGACAGATGACAAACAACAAACAACACGCAATCAAATAAGCTCATTTCGCACCATTGGTGCAGAAAGGTACCAAGTGCCTTCTTATTTCATACACACTTGGTACCTTATTGCACCAAAAGGATGATTTATTCTTTTGCCAGTAGCACTAAACATCAACACAATTCAGTTATATAATGAGTTACTTCTTTGAACGATTTGGATCATCCCATTCATGCTTTACAGGGAAACTTATGAAATTTTATAGAGCAAATGGGGCAGTTGAAGCACTTACCTTTCGAGCAATGTCACTTTTATGTCGCTCCCACAAACCCGGAGCTAGAAATTTCATTATATAATCTCTAACCCCTGGGTGTTCCTCCCAAAGCTTTGGAATCAATAATGTCTGAAATTATAATAATAATATATTTATGATATCTCTGTTGCTTCTTTAAAAGTATAGCACACAGTTATATACATGAATGTGTGTAAAATGTGATATATTTTAATCATTCTAATAAAAGTTTTATTTGAAAATATTTCATTGAAATAAGTTGAGAATATAAGAATCTTACATCCGTCTGAGGATCGGATAGAAAATTCAGTCCCAGTGAGGTAAAAACATATCCAAAGAGATCTTCTTTATCTGAACCGAAAAAGTGATTAAAGATTTTTCTTTTTCTTGCACACCAAGCATATCAAATTATATATTGAGGCCATTCATCATTTACTTTACTTATCAAATTTATTAAATGATATAGTTTACCCCATATACATGATATATATCTATATGTCACGCCATAAATGGTTACGTCACCGCATAACTATTTTATCTTGACCCTAGGGTGAGATACAAATATCTAGCCCTGGTAAAAATGCAGATATCCGTATCCAGTATGCAAAAAAAGGATATCAATGGTTTCACTGTTTTTATTGGAATTAAGGCTCTGTTGAGGTTCCTATCAAACCATTGATAAAGAGGGTTGGAATATTGTAAAGTTATACTCATATCAGATTATTTTTCTTGTCTACCACAGATTCTTACTTTTTCTGTATCAATGCATTGTTTTACTTTATAAATACTATGTTGTAGTGGTGTATTCAGTTTCTGAGTTTGTGAATATTATCTCCACCCTAGGGCTAAATAGAAATTTCTTGTATACTTAATTAGGATACCTGTTGCTTTACTGGTGTGAGATAATTCTATCTCAATTCTATCTCATCCTGAGGTCAAGGTAAAATTCTCACACTATGATGTTGAACTACCTTATATGACGCTACTTATAAAAAATATCACATAAATTATACAATTTGATGAAAAACAGTCTTGATAAAAAAATAACGATGAGATCATAATTAGATTAAAATAACAACTCAATGTGCTTGGTATATAAGAAAAAGTATCATTTGTTGCCTTTTCAGTTTGAATAGAAAATTCTGTTCATAAGGATAACTGTTTTGTCCATAAGGATAACTGTTTTGTCCATAAGGATTACTGTTCTGTCTATGAGGTTAACTGTTCTGTCCATAAGGATAACTGTTTTGTCCATAAGGATTACTGTTCTGTCCATGAGGTTAACTGTTCTGTCCATAAGGATAGCTGTTCTGTCCATAAGGATAGCTGTTCTGTCCATAAGAATAATTGTTTTCACTGTAATTCGGCAGAGCCAAAATAGTTTTTATTCAAATCTGAAACACATCACAGATTCTTGAAGGATAATGATATTTTAATCATGTATGTGGAGAAATGGGATTCTGTCCACCAAACTAAAGCAGCCCATGGTAAATCACTGACACTGACCATCACATTTATAAGAAAGTGATCTGTGGTTTCTAAAAAATAAAATATCACCCTCAAACAGAAATCTGAATCACATGAATACTAAGTCGCAGCTGTGCTAGGTTAGCTCAGTCAGTAGACCATCTGACTATCAATCTAAGGATCAAGAGTTTGAATCCCTGCCTGGTCCTTGTCATTGGTATGATTTATATACAAATTGTGTTTCATTGTCACTAATCTTTCACCTCTGATTCAAGTGGGAAAGTTATCAGTTACTTGCAGAGATGGGTGTGCTCGATTACTGGTTCACCTTCCATGATCCCAGAAAAGAGTGGTTAGGTTAACTGATTGTCTGTTAGTCCTCAATGGCATACAAACAAACAAAACTAACCTGCAGGTAGTTATCTAGGGCCTTCCTTCGCTTCTCCAGGAATTCTTTACCCGTATTCTTCAGTAACGACTTGGGTGGTAGACTGGGGCCATGAAACGAGGGCAGCTGGTGAGAAAAGAGATCGAGATTAACCAAATAACTTGGAAAGTTGTTGTTTAATCTTTGACAGCTTTCTCCCCTGTCTCTATGAATCACAATTGATGTTATTACTACCATATGTATTTGTACCTTATTTTCTATCAAACTGCACATTAGATAATTTTGATAAAAAATGGAAGAGCATTGAGGCCAATAAATACTGTAAAAAATCCAATGAAAAGTCTGATGTGCCTTCGCATAAAGTCTGTAGGTAATTCCTAGAGTTACTGTGTGAAAAGTTAAGTAGAAAGGAAAATTGTGACAGACTATTACACAAAATTAGTTTAATACAAAAGAAGTAAAAACAGGTATTTACATGTAATTTGATCCCCAGTGTACAATGTATTATATAACTGGTGCATGTATAAATGAAAAACTCCTTCAGACTATCACAGCATCAAATCAGGGTAGTCTTCAGACATTTAATATGTGATGAACAAAAGCTACCTGATAAAGTGTATGGTGTTAAACATTGATTTCAACAACTTTTTTTGACAGTCATATTGCAAAGGTATCTACCTTAGACAGTATTCTTTTTAAATAATGGGGTTTAAAGCAATTTTCAACACATTTCAGGTTATATATGGCATATCCAGAGTTATTGTAGGAGAATGACTTCAGAACGATTCTGAGTAGAACCACCGTCCTCCCAGGTAACTGGCAAACTTTCTCACATAAACATTTTGCAGTGAGTGGGACTCAAATCTACATGTATGATCCTAGCTGTGAGAGGTAAGTGGTCTTGGGAAGGCGCTTTTGACCACTCTGCCACAGAGGACCCTTGAGACAGTATTTTAAAGGGATGATATCAGGGAAAAACACTATAAATGTCTTAAAAAATACAATAATTTTTAAAATACATCTCATTATCATTATTAAATTCTATCTGAATGGTTTAGTATGTAAAATAAAAAAAAAATGTGACAAAATCGCTATTTAAATCTTTAATAGTGGTAAACTTGAAGCGAGATCCCCATTTTAAAAATAGACAGCATTAAATAGATGACTTTCGCATTGCATTCGGATTCTTTCTAAGATGAAACAACTTTTACTATGTGTAATCCTGTATGACAGATCAAACCGAAATAAAAATGTAATCTCGTGACTCATTCGATACGTCAACATGTTGCAATTTTAAGCGAAAATCTATTTTAGTCTAAACAAGGCGCGTAGCTAAATTTAGAAAATTTGTTTTCAATATATTATTTTTGCATGTTTGGTTTTGTTTTAAACCTACTGATTTTACATCGATTGTGAAACAAGTTCCTGCAAAATAGGCAAATTTACATGTACGTTCAAAGTCTTTCTGGGTAGATTCAGTACTAAGGAAACTATACACATGTACATAGCCATGGTGAAAGATCAAAACCACACCATGGGTTTGACGTTCACCTCTTGACAACATGCTCCACGTAAGTACATGTATGAATGACCCAGTCAGTGATCAAACCCACAACCCTCCACATGCATGTCTCATGCTCACCACTAGACCAACGCTGCAGTCTACCTGACAAAGGTTATCTCACACAGAATAACAGAAAGTGCTTCTGAGAAAGACACTCACTTTTTCAGCCATTATCATTTGTAGGTCATGGAAGTCGCTGTATCGTCGATAGACGTCCCATATATCTTCATCCTCTCCAAACCTCTTTGTGACACGGATTGAAAATACTGCGTATGATTTCCCCGTCTTTTCTGACTCCCGAACTATACCTGTAAACAATAATATATTTACAAAAAATATTGGTATGACATAAAGATGAATGCAAAAGAAATTCCTGGCAAGAGAATTTTATATTTATAAACTGATACTTTTAAAATTAACCACAGCAGTTATCTAGTCATAGAGTGCCTACCTTCAAGAGGATGTTTCTTTGAATATACATGTATCTACCACCATTTTTGTGCAATCAAGGGCTAGCAGATGATGAGTTTACCTAATCACTCTTTCCTGAAAGGTTAACCAGTACTCGACCATACCCATCTTCACAAGTAACTGATAACTTTCACACTTGAATCAGCGGTGAGAGATGAATGACAATGAGATACAATTTTATACATCAATCGTCAGGAGCGGGTGGTGATTCGAACTCATGACCCCTAGATTGATAGTCAGACATGATACCGGCTGACCTTACCTGGCCCAGCTGTGAATTAGTATTCATTTCACAGAAACTGTGGCCAGAAGGGGATTTAAACTCATTACCTCTGGATTATCTGTCAGATGTGCTACAAACAGAGGTAATCAAGCCTGGCTTATAAGAAAGTTGATGAGTAACAAGACAGATGACACCACTATAATCATGATGTGTTGATGATGCTGATGATGACAACAAGTGACAGTAACTCACCTGTTTGTGATATTTGAGCAGTGACGACTGATATCTCTGATGAGTTGACTTTATACGGTGAGTTGGCCCACGATGTATGATTCTGTGATGGAGATGAGGATAATGATTTATCACCAATCAGTTCTTGAACAGTTTCATCATTCTGAAATAAAATAAACATCATGCAGTCAATAAATACACAAAAATTTTCTTTTATTTTTTAATTTTTGAAAATGCTCAAAATGTATAAATAATGTAGCTTCTAATAATCTTACTTGGTGATTCAAACTTCTTCTGCAGAAAATGTCAATAAGTGTCTTTTATAAAAACAAGCATTGACAATATATTGGATGGGCCAGTTGCTCTCCAAATGGTGATCCAGTGGTGATCAGTTGACTATCTCTCAGTCATATTAAGAAAACTCTTCAATGAAAAATAACGATACACATTGTGTTATCTATCACTTTAAAGGAAGTATTCAAAGGAAGTATTCATGTATCAGGAACAAACGCTATAAATCTCTCTGTTAAGTTCAGAAAACTCTTCAATAAAATAACAGTACACATTGTGTAATCTGTTCATCACAAAAGTCTTCAGCATTTCTGTACACTGTGATAGATCAAACATTCCTCACACAGATTTAGTTTCTTATATACCTTTTGACAAATCACATCACTTGTTTGCATGCTTGATATTTATAGTTAAATGTTAACAAATCAGTAATTGATACACTTATCATTGTTACACTCATTTTCATTGGTTAACAGTGAGAAAAGAAACAACAATTTTGATTGGTTGGAGAAATCACATAGCAAGATGGCAGTAGTACAGATGGCAGATTAAGCAATACATGCATTAGAAATCACACATTTTAGGTATTGCATTACACAATTATCATACTGAAATTAACTTTTTTTTAATAAATGCAAGCAAATATATGTTCCTCGGATTAAAAAGGTCAAATCTATACATTTTATGTCAACGGATGATCCAACAGTACCTAGACTGAAAGAAACCCATGTAACTTGAAGAAATTTGTGAATTCTACGACACGTGTTACATTCTAGAAATTAATGTTTAAAAAGGTCGTCTATAAACAGTTGTATTCGTGACTGATTTCAGTGAAACCAATTCCGGATAGTTTGTGATAGTACTTAGCAGATTACCGGATATCCAAAGATTTGTTATTGTTGCGCGGGAATTATCAGATTAAGGATAGCTGTTGTTGTAGAATTTAGAGCAAAATGGATTTAATCAACAAAAACAACACTTCACATTCTGACTGTAAAACACACATTACAGGAGCAGAAAAGAACACATGTTTCTGAACAAAAAGTTCATAAAATAGTGTTACGTATATGACAGCATTTAAATAATCAGTGTTAAATATTTCATCCTAAAAATATCAGACTTATAGATGAAGGCTCTTTATGGTATTTTATGTCATTTTCAACACATGACAGTTATATACATGTAGGGCATCCAGTTTACTGGAGAAAAAACTGAGCTGGACTTGAGCCCATGACCCCAATGTTGAGAGGTCAGTCAGGGAAGCATTTTCTTGTATTTCCAAACAATTGTAATAAAACTATATGTATTTTATTAATATATACTATTAAATGATATACTGACATCTGCATTTCTCAATTCAGTGTGTTATTTGTTAATTTTCATTCATTGGTTGTGCTAATGTGTGATAAAATCATATCAAATAACAGTGTCACGTGGAACATGATTGTTTTGTCAATACATTAGTTGCGCCAAGTGTGAACTTGGATTGGTATTTAAACTACAGTTCAAACATAAAATTGATTGATTGATTGATTGAATATTTAGCGTCACTTCTATGCCATTGAGGGCTAACAGACAATCAGTTAACCTCACCACTGTTTCCTGGGATCCTGAAAGGTTAACCAGTACTCGAGCACACCCCATATCCACAAGTAACTGATAACTTCCCCACTTGAATCGGTGAGAGACGAATGCTAATGAGACACAATGTCATATATCAAACATAAAACGTTGCAATATTTACACATATTTTAATTGAGTGTTATCTACATTTTACTTTTGTATGTATAACAAGTGGTTTTAAATTGTTGTTGCTTTGATAAATCAACTTGATAACCTATCTGTTGATATATAGAGAGGGGATTCCACATCAGAGACATTTATAGAAAAAGAAAGTTTGTTTGACCCCACCCCCTTTCCCCACCCAGACACACACAGAGTCAGTAATACAACAGAAGTGAGAGTATATCTAATCATCATTCCTGGTATCCACTAAGCAGTTAACCTTATCACCTCTTTAAATCACTGATTACTTGTCTACATATACAGAGGTGGGAGACTCGTTGCCATAGAACAAAGTTCACCACAGAGACTGTCAGCAGGCAGGGATTCAAACTTGCAATCCCTAGATTGACAGTCAGACAAGTTACAACTGAGTAAGACAAGCCCAGCAAAAGAAGAGAAAATCACTCCTATTCAGTACTTAGTATGTCAAATATGTATTTGTATAAAATATGTATTTAACTACTGATGGTTAATTCCTTGTATTGCAATAGGTAGACTGTCATTTGTTCTGAATTATGCTCAGCTGGTTCTGTTTACTTTATTATAAAACAGTAAGGACTTACAGTTTCCTCGGAGGGTGGACACAAATCTGCAATAAAACAAATATAAGGCATGCAACGTAACAACATCTAACAAGCTAACACAGAAGTATGACTAACAGGTGAACTCTACATACTTTTAACCGAGTGAGAGGACAGGCAAAATGTAGCACAACAGCGCAGCCGATTAATTACCCATAGTTCCAACACAGACTGGTTACATATACATTTGATAATTCACCATGACAAGACTGATAACATTCATACATACATCTACCACTTACTTATGTTTTATTACCCACCATCCTTCAAATATTATACTGTGTAAGTATATTATTATTATTTACCCCAATCCCCACCCACTCACACCCCACCCCACCCTGAATACTATACAGTACAAGGTATTATTATAATTTAATCTGTTTGATTTTTAAGTCTGTGGACAAAGGTCATGTTCACTCACAAACAATATGGAAAAGTATGTTTGAATCTACATGTAGTTTTAAACAATGAATGAATAGGGTTTTATGGCGTACAAACACATTATAGGTTATTGGACGTAAACAGGAAGGAAGATTCCAGGTTCACTCTACATGTACAAAAACAACAAATTAATATACAGATTTAAACAAAAATACACCAACAAATGAATATGCAGAATGAACCTAGAACCTTGATACCTACAGAACTGCAGAGTTTCAGCAAATTCTATCGTATAACTCAAATTGTCGCTTCTTACAACATGCATGAGCCACAGTGGTCCTATTCTTGCCATCACTCATATGGCTCCCTGAAACCGCACAGGGGTTGATAATTTAACCATAATAGTGAACATGACAAAAAATGATAAAATGAACATGACACCCATTTGGAGGATTCCTACCCCTCTGCAGAGATCGGCAGTGATTCTTTTCTTAGCCGGAACCACACAGGCTTTAAACAAGTGGGGCTCCAAATTTCTAACAACCAATGAGATTTAAGCATTTGAACCCGCCAGCAGGTCAATTAGGAACCCAGGGTCATGATTATGATTTTGGGGACCAAACTGGCAAATTAAAAGATAAATCATCAGGCGAATCATGATTTGAACAATGGACCATGGTCCTTGATATAATTATATAAAATATCTAGGTCCATGTATTTGTAGTTTCAGAAAAATGATTTTTTAAGATTTCCCTATATAAGCATATGTTAATGTTTGATTCCCAGGGCATGGCCAACAATGACCACATGTTCATGATTTAAACAAACTTGAAAAGGACCATGGTAAGAACACTAAATATGAAATTTGGTTGAAATAGGTCAAGGACTTTTACAGTAATGAAATTGAAACTGTTGATTGCCATTGGTATCATAATATACTGAATGAGCCTTCGGATGAGGTGAGCTAATAAAAGTAGATGCTACAGGACTAAATATTTGATTCACCATTTGAAAAAGATAAAAGGCTCAATGGTAATCAATCATTTTGTTTTCAGCATGACGAAGGCACACAAAACAGGGCTTGTTTCTACAACACAACTATTTAGACATGCGTGCATTTATTTTCACTAAAAGCAAGACATACGCAGAAATTTCAAAAACATGCAAGCATGGCGAGACCATTTGGCAACTCCTATTCAGTTTAATTTAGCTTGATAGCATAGAAAGCTCAGAGCTTCAATAAACTGCTCTCAAGTCACATCATGAGAGGCATCGGGTCTAGCTTAGGATTTAACCTGCAACCTCTGGTGTGAGCAACCGACACTCTATCCACTACACTTCCGCCCTGCTTCTACTACAAACTCTACTCTGTTGTAAATATTATAAATATTGAGACTATAGACCATGTGTAGTATGTCAAGTTCTTGTGAAATCTCAGCCAAATTATAATTTGATAGTCAAAGAAGCATGAGATTTGTTTGATACATTGAGTGATCTGCAAAATCATAATGCATAAACAATTAAACAAAAGCAGTCAGGTGAGAGCTTTGTTGAATAGATGAAATTGGGTAACAGCATACAAAAACATAAAAGTTATATGATCTTGACATAAAGGAAGAATCTAGACTCACTCTCCACACACCAATTTAACAAAAGATTGAAAAATCAAAAACCCCAAACATATCAACACATGCAAATACAGAATAAACCTAAAAACTTGAAACCTGCAGAACAACAGAGTTTAAATAAATTTTGTTTAATACTTTATTTTCATAGCTTATGACAAGACCAGCCAGTGATCTGCTTCTTGCCATCACTTATTTGGCACCCTGGAAACACAGAGTGGTTGAAGCTCTGTTGAAACCAATTTAATATGCATTGTCACAACAAAGTTATTAATATGCCATGTTTATATATCAGATGTGGATGCCATCTTTGCATATCAGATGTGTATGCCATCTTTGTATGTCAGATGTGTATGCCATCTTTGTATATCAGATGTGTATGCCATCTGTATATCAGATGTGTATGCCATCTTTGTATATCAGATGTGTATGTCATGTTTATATATCAGATGTGTATGCCATGTTTATATATCAGATGTGTATGCCATCTTTGTATATCAGATGTGTATGCCATTTTTGTATATCAGATGTGTATACCATCTTTGTAAATCAGATGTGTATGCCATCTGTATATCAGATGTATACACCATCTTTGTATATCAGATGTGTATGCCATGTTTATATATCAGATGTGTATGCCATCTTTGTATATCAGATGTATATGCCATGTTTATATATCAGATGTGTATGCCATCTATGTAAATCAGATGTGTATGCCATGTTTATAAATCAGATGTGTATACCATCTTTGTATATCAGATGTGTATGCTATCTTTGTATATCAGATGTGTATGCAATCTTTGTATATCAGATGTGTATGCCATCTTCGCATACCAGATGTGTATGCCATGTTTATATATCAGATGTGTATGCCATCTTCGTATATCAGATGTGTATGCCAATTTTATAAATCAGATGTGTATACCATCTTTGTATATCAGATGTGTATATCATCTTTGTATATCAGATGTGTATGCCATCTTCGTATACCAGATGTGTATGCCATCTTCGTATATCAGATGTGTATGCCACCATGCTACATCCAATCCAATTATGATTGACATGTAAACATTTTTGTTGTGGAAAATGAACAAAAACAATTTACAACATCTGAACACCAAATAATACGAATTCAAAGCGAAACGAGCCTCCAGTGACAAAGTCACA
This sequence comes from Panopea generosa, assembly GCA_029582155.1. Classification (NCBI taxonomy): domain Eukaryota; kingdom Metazoa; phylum Mollusca; class Bivalvia; order Adapedonta; family Hiatellidae; genus Panopea; species Panopea generosa. Next base: position 55,860,335 of record CM055909.1, on the reverse strand, counting down.
TGCAAGAAACTAAAACAAGCACAACGATGCAGTTTAAGCATGCTGGCATGCTGCACTACTGAGACAACACAACTTTTAAACCGCCTACCAACATACTTTGAACCAGATAATCCTCGGCACTGAAACATTGGACCAGTTAAAAGTTTATAAATTCCACATGATTCACAGAATTGTATCAAATTACAATTTTATAAAAAATAAGCAAAATTACATTTTTTTTTTTTTATCATTTAAATTAAGCATGCACAGGCAGATTTTGAAAAACTAGTTTTATTCAAATCATTCTGCGCTTTGTGATATTTAATTAGCAATAATTAAACTAAAAACTGATTTTAAAAAGTCTATCAACAATGTTAAGGTTATGTAAAGAGGGTCGAGTTTCACGGAAGTAAATGCGTCAAAATTTAAAACATACAAAGATATAAACTGATTTTAAGTAAAACTTTATTTAAATGTTTATTTTAATGCTTTTAAGTTTTTTAAGTATCTACTAAGATAAATAACTGTTTGCAAAACACAGCCCTGGTTTCTGTTTCACCAACATTTTTTAAATTTCAACTTAAATACTTAAAACCTTAACTTAATTTTGACTGGTTACCTTAATGTTCTTTAATCAATGATAATGAAACCGAATACACTTTTTCCAAAGCCAGTCTAAAATCATGGTAACCTGAATGCTTTTAAGTATTTCAGTATATACTTAAGTATGTTGGTGAAACACAGCCCAGGTTTGATATTTCGTATAAAATTAAACAGATTTCAAGTTACCATCATCCATGGTAAAGGATTCTGTATCACCATCACTGTTTTTGTCGTTGGAAAAGCCGAGATCTTCCAGAAGCTTGACATATACATTACTCTGGATAAACGCCTCGTAATACTGTTCACTGTGCAGAAGCTGGTACACCTGGTCAAATAGAAAGGCTATATTCATGCAGATGTGACATGCTCTGTTAATTCAGTTTGTAGCACGTCTGACTATCAATCCAGGGGTCATGAGGTTGAATCCCCAACTGGTCACAGTCTCTGTGATGTTTGATTAACAAGTATGGCATTGTGCCTCATTGTCATTCATCTCTCACTGCTGATACAAGTGGGAAAGTTATCAGTTACTTGCGGAGATAGGTGTGCTTCTGTAAGCAATCAGTTGCATGAAAATTATGCTAAATATTCAATAAATCATGCAGATGCATTGAACTAGCAATTATTTTTAGAAATTCATCTCTCAATGTTGATGCTAGGTTTTATGTACAGACCTAATGTGATATTTCAGTAAAATCCAATCACAGAATAGGTGTGATGCTTTATAATGAGAGGGTTATAAAACACTTACCCTAGCCTGCACTTCATCAAACACATCTGCCGACATGGATTTACTTTTGATTTTTGCCATACATCTCTTCAATATGTCGCTCTCTATACGGACACGAGACATTGCCTGAAATTAATGAAACAATTTTAAAAATTTTGACAACAGATTTCTTTTTTTAGCACATAATCTAGAGGTAGAGAAATTGTTTGTAGGATGCTGATATCAGTTTTAACTTATTCTTTGACATTGACTGTGAATAATTCTAATAACTTCCTTGGTAGAACTACTTCTAAATATATGTTGATAAATTGCTTGGGCAAGGACACGACACATTTGTCTTGGTGGACGACTAAAACCATGATTCTCCAATCCTGCAATTGATAATTTATAAAGGATACCATTTGTTTCTTAATAACAGTGATAGGGAAGTAGTTTTACTAACATAATGAACATAGTACTGCTTTTCTTTTCTTAATATAGACTCTAAATCTAAATTTGATACCCATATACATGGTACCAGGACAGGTGGACTTAGAAACAAGATATTACCCACTAAATCAAATAGGGGAAATTTTGTGATTGTTGCATTTCCTTTTAAGAATCTTTCTTTGGGATAAGGTTGAGATAAGGATTAAATAAGTTTGAGATTTCTGTTTTGTATTGAAAGCCAGTCTCTCCAGCAGTTCCCATCAAAACAGTGATATATGCTGATTCTTTTTCTAACATCACACTAAGATTTTATATTTATTTTTTAAATAAACATATCTTCTAAGTGCTTTTCCAGAAATAAATGTATGGTGGGGAGGGTCGTACGGTACTTTTTTTTTTTTACCCACAGAGCATAAAATTTAATTGTGATATACACCACCATGCATAAAATTTTAAATTGACAAAGTACCACCATGCACAAAATAAAAAAAAGAGGCTAAAATCCCCTTTCTAATGTTTTTCTTATTGTAACACTTGCAAAATTACTAGTCTGGATGGTTGCCTACTTTCTTTGAAGTACACGGACGTAACACTTTTGATCTAATGCCGATGTGCAAGTGATTACGTCACAATTTACCACAGGTCGAAAATTAAATAAAGGGGCACTATAGATAACAAATGAAAACATGGGCCCAAGAGGGCCTGAGGACGCACTTTTTGAAATTCCACAATATTTACCCGCTTTGGGGGGTCGTCTTAACAAATTATGGATAAATACCACCACCACACCCATACTGAACACAAACTCGCTTTGAAAATGAAATACTTAAAATTCCCATACCATTCATCTGTAAAAAAAAATAAAGTCCCCTGTACAGAACCCTTTTACAACCCAGCCCCTTAATTTGTCAGGACTTCAATCACCCACTCTTTGCGATTTGTTATGAGCAGAAATGATGCAAATTTTAAGAAGAAGTTTTTTTATACACATGGATGCAAAATGAAAACAAGAGTTGTCAGGGGACAACAAAGCTCACCGATGGGATAAAACTCACCACCAATGCAAAGATTGAGATTGGAGGCAAACACCAAAACTTAAATGCATCTAAACACAAAAGTTTAACCTGGGTGTCTACATACAAAAAAATTAAGTCTTAAAGGGCCATAACTCTGCCAAAATGCAACCCAGAGTTATGGTTCTCTGTGTGTTTCAATGATGATGGTGAACACACATGCGAAGTTTCATTCATATCCAATGAGTTGTTGCATAGATATATTACCTGATAAAAAACTTAAACATGAAAAAATAAGTAATAAAAGGGCCATTACTGTGCAAAATGCATCCCAGAGTTATGATTCTTGTCTCTGTGTGTTTCAATGATGATGGTGAACACACATGCAAAGTTTGATTCATATCCAATGAGCGGTTGCATAGATATCTTAAACTTAAATGTAACTAAACACAAAAGTTTAACCTGGGTGTCTATGACCAAAAAGGGCCATAACTGTGCCAAAATGCAACCTAGAGTTATGGTTCTTGTCTCTGTGTGTTCCATTGATGATGGTGAACACACATGCAAATTTTCATTTACATCCAATGAGTGGTTGCATAGATATCTGAAACTTAAACGTAAAAGTTTAACCTTGGTGTCTACAGACGACGCCGCTGACGATGATGCCGCTGCCAGGGTCATGTCAATAGCTCTCCTTGGACTTTGTCCCGGTGAGCCAAAAAAAAATTTGATTTGACTTTAATTGTTATTTTTAAGTTTAAATAGCACCATTTAAAGAGTATGTCATTTTTTTTCTCACCAAGGAAAATCAACTTAACAGCACTCTCTGGTTTCTCAGCATGCCAGTATTCCCCTGCTTTCTGAAAGTCTGCTGTTGTTGGACCTTGAATGATGAATTCCGTACCTTGTTGCATACTGTCAACGACTTGTATTGAATATATCTCAATATAATTCCTTGATATTGTGTACCAAATAAATACACATAAGTGCCGTCGTATTCTTTGCATAAACAACTTTCTTTAACAAGTAATTAATTAACCATGGGGAATTTTGAAAATCTTAATAAAACAGTATTTTATTTTAAAAATATTCATTATGAATTCCACTTTAACTTAAATTAAGAAATTCAGAAACAAAAAATGGTCTAATTCCATCTGAATGTGCATATTTTCCAGGGCCCAAGATGTATGTTACATCAAAGTGTAGCCACTATTCTAACAAATATGAGAATGTGGATGTTATTTTAACTGCCGACATAATGTCCCAATTAAGATTTTTTGTCACAATAGACTTTGCATTACTTTGTGTTTCTTTTTGTGATGAATAAATCAGCGTTTTAAACTTTTACACCATTTGATACGCATACAATTATAGCAATGCCGCCATAGAGATGAATCGGCGTTTTTGCAGAATTTAATTAACACGTTTGTATATTCATATTCGTAGTGGAGTATTTGTAAACGTATCCGATACGGCAAATATTGATATATATATAAATATATAATTCATGAAATTTACTTGAGGAGATAACGTTGTGACATGGCATCTCGGCATAAATATAATAAAGTAGGAGGGGTTACAGCCTGCTACGAGTGCATTCCGACATCTGATTAGTTTGTACATTTCCGTGTTAATAATTTATTCAAGACCAAGAATGTATTTTGTCACCTTTCGGGAAGTGCGCGGGTAGATAATTATACTTTGTTTCAAACAAACCAATTAAATGGTATGTTGTTGTCAGGTGATGTTATTATATTATGGCGATCTTAACAAATAAGATCAATCAGTTAGAGATGAAAAAGTTAATTGAAGATAATCCCTAACATAAACAACACCAGTGTATCGAGTGTCCAACTGTGCAGTCGCATGTAAAATTACACTTGGTCCTGATATCTGGAGGTTGTGTATTACAATCGGTACAACACGCTTGTCTGTGGCAAACATATAGGTCAAATTAAGGTAAATTAAAAAGACATGCCCCCCCCCTACATTTATTTCTGGAAAAGCCCTTAGAAGAAAGTGGTGTCCAATTTATCTCCAAAAATGCAGAAATCCTTATCCGGTGTGCAACAAATAGTCTGCCTATACATTTGGAAAACTTTTGTAGCTCTGGTTAAAAATACATGTATCATACACTGGGTCTCAGTCTATATCTATTTTTTGCAGACTGCTTACCTTTTCTGATAAATACTGATTGTAAATGATAGTAGCTGCCTTGCGGAGTGACTCAAGATCAGGCGGAGTCGAGTCATTGGTGTTGTTCACGGCCTTCAACTGCTGCTCAGCTGCAGCCTTGAAACCCTACAAACAAATGTAACCAATGACAAAATGTTTTAAACCATTTAGTTGGAAAAGGTTTGTAACTGCTGGAAAAAGAATCTGATCAGAATGTCATGAAAATATGTGCATGTCCACATCATGGTTTTGAATATCTGCAAGTTTCACCTGAACTGCATCAAAACTGTATGCGTGCAGAGTTTGCCAAGTAAGGTGTAACAGTCAGATAAGGTTGGGTAGACAGAAGGACAGGCAGGGATTATTACCATGTCTTTCCATTATTCTACAAAAATGCTGCGAACAATAATAACTTATGACAGAACTCTTAAAAGCTTGTACAACATGTATTCAAAAAATAACCAGAGCAATCCGATGACGTCAAGGATGTCAAGTATCGCACAAAGTTTAACCAGTATAGCCTACATGAACTTCAATTTCTAACCCATCACATCATTGCACAGTTTAAGGAAGAGTTATATGGAGATATACACGACCAATGGGTGAAAAGACATGTATGAAGTGCATCCAAGAACCGGGTGGGTACTCCAACAACATGTGATTTTGATGATAAAATTTCATGCAAAAATTTGACATCATTGACATCGTCAGACTGCTCTGGGTAGGCATATTTTCTAGTGCTGTTGCTGCATAACAGTAATCAATATAGATGTGAAATTTGGAAATTGCATAGAGGAAATACAACAAAAGTTCATTTTTTGTTGAAAACACATTGTAATTTGTTCCTTAAATAAAAAAAATAAGTTATTTACCCATTTAATAGCATTCCATTTACATTAATTTTGTATATTACCACAAATCTCAAGAAGGAAATTAGTATCATTAAAATTAATTGAAAATATATGTATGGTAATTGTAAATATATGTATGATAATTGTAAATATATGTAATTGTAAATATATGTATGGTAACTGTAAATATATGTATGGTACTTGTAAATATATATGTATGTGTTAATTGTAAATATATGTGTGTTAACTGTAAATATATGTATGATAATTGAAAATATATGTATGGTAACTGTAAATATATGTATGGTAATTGTAAATATATGTATGGTAATTGAAAATATATGTATGGTAACTGTAAATATATGTATGGTACTTGTAAATATATATGTATGTGTTAATTGTAAATATATGTGTGTTAACTGTAAATATATGTATGATAATTGAAAATATATGTATGGTTACTGTAAATATATGTATGGTAACTGTAAATATATGTATGGTAATTGTCAATATATGTATGGTCATTGTAAATATATGTATGGTTACTGAAAATATATGTATGGTAATTGAAAATATATGTATGGTAATTGTAAATATACATGTATGTATGATTTATTGTAAATATATGTTTGATAATTGTAAATAAATGGATGGTAACTGTAAATATATGTATGGTTATTGTAAATATATGTATGGTGATTGTAAATATATGTATGGTAATTGTAAATATATGTATGGTTATTGAAAATATATGTATGGTAATTGTAAATATATGTATGGTTTATTGTAAATATATGTATGGTAAATGAAATATATGTATGGTAATTGTAAATATATATGAATAGTAATTGAAAATATATGTATGGTAATTGTAAATATATGTATGGTCATTGAAAATATATGTATAGAAATTGTAAATATATGTATGGTAAATGTAAATATATGTATGGTAATTGTAAATATACATGTATGTATGATTTATTGTAAATATATGTTTGATAATTGTAAATAAATGGATGGTAACTGTAAATATATGTATGGTTATTGTAAATATATGTATGGTAATTGTAAATAAATGTATGGTAATTGTAAATATATGTATGGTTATTGAAAATATATGTATGGTAATTGTAAATATATGTATGGTTTATTGTAAATATATGTATGGTAATTGAAATATATGTATGGTAATTGTAAATATATATGTATAGTAATTGAAAATATATGTATGGTAATTGTAAATATATGTATGGTCATTGAAAATATATGTATAGAAATTGTAAATATATGTATGGTAATTGTAAATATATGTATGGTAATTGAAAATATATGTATGGTGATTGTAAATATATGTATGATTTATTGTAAATATATGTATGGTAATCGTAAATATATGTATAGTGATTGAAATATATGTATGGTAATTGAGAATATATGTATGGTAATTGTAAATATATGTATGGTAATTGTAAATATGGAAATTGAAAATATATGTATGGTAATTGAAAATATATGAATGGTAATTGAAAAGGTATTTTCCACATGATTTTTGGGTCCTTCATGGCGAGTGGTCAAAGGTGCTGCCATTTAATGACATTTTACCTCTCATCATTAAGGTTATGAGTTTGAGCCTTGAGTGGTCAGAAAACTTTGTGTCAAAAAAAAGTTTTCAAGTTACCTGTGAAAGAATTGTGGTTATACTGAGATTATGTCTGAGGTCTTCTTTCACAAATACAACTGGATATGCCATATATCACATGTCATGTATTACAATGGTGTTAAACCCATTCAACAACATTTCTTGTCAATGAAACCCAGCTTTGAATGTGGCTCATATTTGGAAATATGATAAGTGGGATTTCCTTTTACACAACATCAAGACCTGGTTCACATCATTGAGACTAATCTGTACATGTTACGTAACTTGATTGGTAAATTAAACAATCTTCATCTTTGCTCCTAAAAGTGGTTCACACTCTGACCAAATGGCTGGATGCCATCGGGCCCAATGTCATGGTAGGGGTAATTCATCAACCAATTTAGTATTAGTGAAACAACAGCATGTTTTTTTGTAGAATCTAAGATACATACACCCACCATGTCTTGTAGTAAGTTATCAATCTGAAATCATTTTTCTATTTCAACACCAGTGGCCCTATAAACAACTCCAACCTCCCTCTATATCCAGCCTACCAGTTTCACTCCTAACAAAACTTATTTCAGTAAACTAATTTTTCTATATCAAGCAACAATGACCATGACTATATATCACTCCTAACAAAAGTTATTAGTTAAAATGTGACAGGATGGAACTACACAAAACTATTTCTATAAAATTCCCCCCACCCCACATCCACAATTTTGTTTAGTGGGGATTTAATAATATTCTTACAGATACTGTGTCATCTAATTGACATTTGCGGTACTCTTTGCTTGAATTACTAAACAAGATTCTTTTGTATTGAAGTACAAAACTGTTCAGACCAAAATGATTCCCTTATAAGCACTAAAGTCTTCATTCATTGTTATAATTTTGCAGGGGGTCAATTGTACAAACAGAAACAGAAAGCATTATTTAAAGCAATATTTGGGCCATATGCGTCTCAATTTATCCTTACCTCGACATTCAGGTAGAAATATAAAACATGTTCACCTCCAACACTAGTCATAAATTCTGAAAAAAGACCATTAAAATGCACTCTTCAAAAATACAGTTTCTTGTATAACTTTACATATATGATTTGTATACAGTCAAACCTGTGTAAACAGTCACCTCTATTAAGCAGCCACATTTGCTTATTCCTATATCTATGCTTTCAGAACAAATTAACTTGTATAAAGCAATAACCTGTGTTTAAAGGCAACTTTTGCAACTTCCTTTGACTGGCTGCTTAAACCAGGTTTCGCTGCATATGTAAATATGTTTTAAATCTCATATTTTGTTAAAAGTGACAAATACACCTAATGCGGCTGGATGTGTTTACTGTGTAATATTTTGTACAAACAATATTGTTACATATGTCACAAATGAGTTACATATCACAACTCATCATCATTTAACCCGTTACACCAAACAGGTTAACGATTTAACCTAAGTAATGAAAATGACAAAAAATTATAAATTAAACATTTCAATCATTTTGAATGATAATTCTCATCTTTCTCTCTGCAGAATCAAAGGCTTTTGTTTGTTTGAATATTAAGCCTCATTTAATTATCAATATATAAAACAATCAGTTAACCTAACCGCTCTTTCCTGGGATCCTGGAAGGTTAACCAGTATTCAGGCACATTCATTTCTGCAAGTGATAACTTTCCCACTTATATCAGAGACAAGAGACAAATGACAATGGGACACAATGTTGTATATTTATCATCACAGACACTGTGGTAGGGTGCCGATTCCATACTCAGGACCCTGGATTGATAGCCAGACATGCTATCACAGATACTGTGGTAGGGTGTCAATTCATACTCAGGACCCTGGATTGATAGCCAGACGTGCTATCACAGACACTGTGGTAGGGTGTCAATTCATACTCAGGACCCTGGATTGATAGCCAGACGTGCTATCACAGACACTGTGGTAGGGTGTCAATTAATACTCAGGACCCTGGATTGATAGCCAGACGTGCTATCACAGACACTGTGGTAGGGTGTCAATTCATACTCAGGACCCTGGATTGATAGCCAGACGTGCTATCACAGACACTGTGGTAGGGTGTCAATTCATACTCAGGACCCTGGATTGATAGCCAGACATGCTATCACAGACACTGTGGTAGGGTGTCAATTCATACTCAGGACCCTTGATTGATAGCCAGACATGCTATCGCAGACACTGTGGCAGGGTGTCAATTCATACTCAGGACCCTGGATTGATAGCCAGATGTGCTATCACAGACACTGTGGTAGGGTGTCAATTCATACTCAGGACCCTGGATTGATAGCCAGACATGCTATCACAGACACTGTGATAGGGTGTCAATTCATACTCAGAACCCCCAGATTGATAGCAAGACGTGCTATCACAGACACTGTGGTAGGGTGTCAATTCATACTCAGGACCCTGGATTGATAGTCAGATGTGCTATCACAGACACTGTGGTAGGGTGTCAATTCATACTCAGGACCCTGGATTGATAGCCAGACATGCTATCACAGACACTGTGGTAGGGTGTCAATTCATACTCAGGACCCTGGATTGATAGCCAGACGTGCTATCACAGACACTGTGGTAGGATGTCAATTCATACTCAGGACCCTGGATTGATAGCCAGACATGCTTTCACAGACACTGTGGTAGGGTGTCAATTCATACTCAGGACCCTGGATTGATAGCCAGACATGCTATCACAGACACTGTGGTAGGGTGTCAATTCATACTCAGGACCCTGGATTGATAGCCAGTTGTGCTATCACAGACACTGTGGTAGGGTGTCAATTCATACTCAGGATCCTGGATTGATAGCCAGACATGCTATCACAGACACTGTGGTAGGGTGTCAATTCATACTCAGGACCCTGGATTGATAGCCAGATGTGCTATCACAGACACTGTGGTAGGGTTCCAATTCCATACTCAGGACCCCCCGATTGATAGCCAGACATGCTATCACAGACACTGTGGTAGGGTGTCAATTCATACTCAGGACCCTTGATTGATAGCCAGACATGCTTTCACAGACACCATGGTAGTGTGCCAATTCCATACTCAGGACCCCCGGATTGATAGCCAGAAGTGCTATCACAGACACTGTGGTAGGGTGTCAATTCATACTCAGGACCCTGGATTGATAGCCAGACGTGCTATCACAGACACTGTGGTAGGGTGTCAATTCATACTCAGGATCCTGGATTGATAGCCAGACATGCTATCACAGACACTGTGGTAGGGTGTCAATTCATACTCAGGACCCTGGATTGATAGCCAGACATGCTTTCACAGACACCATGGTAGTGTGCCAATTCCATACTCAGGACCCCCGGATTGATAGCCAGAAGTGCTATCACAGACACTGTGGTAGGGTGTCAATTCATACTCAGGACCCTGGATTGATAGCCAGACGTGCTATCACAGACACTGTGGTAGGGTGTCAATTCATACTCAGGACCCTGGATTGATAGCCAGACGTGCTATCACAGACACTGTGGTAGGGTGTCAATTCATACTCAGGACCCTGGATTGATAGCCAGATGTGCTATCACAGACACTGTGGTAGGGTGTCAATTCATACTCAGGACCCTGGATTGATAGCCAGACATGCTTTCACAGACACCATGGTAGTGTGCCAATTTCATACTCAGGACCCCTGGATTGATAGCCAGAAGTGCTATCACAGACACTGTGGTAGGGTGTCAATTCATACTCAGGACCCTGGATTGATAGCCAGATGTGCTATCACAGACACTGTGGTAGGGTGTCAATTCATACTCAGGACCCTGGACTGATAGCCAGACATGCTATCACAGACACTGTGGTAGGGTGTCAATTCATACTCAGGACCCTGGATTGATAGCCAGACATGCTTTCACAGACACCATGGTAATGTGCCAATTCCATACTCAGGACCCCCGGATTGATAGCCAGAAGTGCTATCACAGACACTGTGGTAGGGTGTCAATTCATACTCAGGACCCTGGATTGATAGCCAGACGTGCTATCACAGACACTGTGGTAGGATGTCAATTCATACTCAAGGACCCTGGATTGATAGCCAGATGTGCTATCACAGACACTGTGGTAGGGTGTTAATTCATACTCAGGACCCTGGATTGATAGCCAGACATGCTTTCACAGACACCATGGTAATGTGCCAATTCCATACTCAGGACCCCCGGATTGATAGCCAGAAGTGCTATCACAGACACTGTGGTAGGGTGTCAATTCATACTCAGGACCCTGGATTGATAGCCAGACGTGCTATCACAGACACTGTGGTAGGATGTCAATTCATACTCAAGGACCCCGGATTGATAGCCAGATGTGCTATCACAGACACTGTGGTAGGGTGTTAATTCATACTCAGGACCCTGGATTGATAGCCAGACATGCTATCACAGACACTGTGGTAGGGTGTTAATTCATACTCAGGACCCTGGATTGATAGCCAGACATGCTATCACAGACACTGTGGTAGGATGTCAATTCATACTCAAGGACCCCGGATTGATAGCCAGATGTGCTACTAAATGAGCTAGCCAGGCCTGGTTCTGTTTGAAACAGAAACAATCATTCTGAACAGGCAAGGCTCAAGAAATAGCTTAAGACAGGGGATTTCACTCTATTGATCAAGATTTGCAAATTAAAAAATGAAGAACTTACCAATAAATACAGAAAGTGCTATGTTGTTATTTATTATATCATCTAAGTTTAAAATAAATACAGATCTTCTGTTTCTACAGTAATCAGGTACCTGAAATGAAAGGAAACGTTTGCCAATATTTGGAATGTACATACCCTTGCTGCATTCATGTATTTATGATGAACACAGTGTACATAAGTTAAAGACCCCATGCACGTATTTATGATAAACACAGTGTGCATGGGATGAAATTGCATAATGAGGTAAGGTGATTTGAAATATTCATTTGAGATGATGCTGGTAGCCATATCAAGTATGTATAGTAATAATCCATATAAAATACCCCAGTATGGGTTTTGTAAACTGTAACTTTGTTTTTATTCTGGAAAGGGGCATAACTCTTGTAAATGGATGAAGGCAAACTCCATGGACTGGTTCACTCTACTTCCGGTTCAGAGAAAGTGAACACTCCTGCATTTGACTACCATTTTGTTTATTTTGCTACGGAGTAAATGGATTCCTGGTTGCCAGCTCTGTGTCAATCTTACATTGAATGCCGGGTATAATACGCAGCCCCAAATGCAGTGCGTATCTGCGAACATTTTAGAGGACTTCCGAATGATTATCAACAAGAAGCGAAGACACTAACGCTTAGTCCAATTCTGGCAGGTATTTCCTGCATCAGAATTGAACATTGTTTACAAATTTCTAGTGTCATAATGCTTGTTCAGGCTTCAAGGTTTATTTATGAATGGAAAGTGTTTTTGTAAGGCTGCGCTAACCTCTATCTTGAACACCTTATCATAACCAATGAAACTGGCTGAATTTCCGGCCAAAATATTGACATTTTTAAATAAACCACATTTTTTTATTTAAGTATTTTTAAAAAATAAGACAAATATTAAAACTTTATAAAAACGTGCTAAAAGATTAATATGTGCATCAACTATTATTGTAAGCCCAACGGAAAGGGACGCCAATTGCAGCAGGAGTCACAGTCAGAATGTAGACTGGCTAATGTATGCAGGTTAGGATGAATGCATCATATTTCAAATATACATGGTCATGAAGACACAAATCACCCCACTATTGTGCAGTAATCAATTTCTACAGAAAATGAAATCAAGATTGGGTCATAACTCCTGTAAAAAGGTTATCAAATATCAAACTTGACCTGTATTTTATAATCATACAGTTACACACCAAATATTAATTAAAAACATCAGACCCTTCAGAAGCTATTGATAGGAAACACTTGATACATCTTCACCATTCTTTGAATGCTGGGGGCACCATTCTTTATACTTCAGAGCACCTTAGCGACCAATCAGTTACAAAAGATTTGTCAAAAGATACTTTTTCACCATATTTCAATAAAATGTGTTCAATTGGTGGACTTTTTTCCCTTCCTTTGTTTTGATTTTAAACTTTATTTATTTTACATTCATTAAAATGAAAAAAAAAATTCTTAGAACAAAGACAAAGCACACTTGAAGTGTTCCTGGGGAGAACCAGTACTAAGCACATGTGAAGTGTTCCTGGGGAGAACCAGTACTAAGCACATGTGAAGTGTTCCTGGGGAGAACCAGTACCAAGCACACTTGAAGTGTTCTTGGGGAGAACCAGTACTAAGGTCATGTGAAGTGTTCCTGGGGAGAACCAGTACCAAGCACATGTGAAGTGTTCCTGGGGAGAACCAGTACTAAGCACACTTGAAGTGTTCCTGGGGAGAACCAGTACCAAGCACATGTGAAGTGTTCCTGGGGAGAACCAGTACTAAGCACACTTGAAGTGTTTCTGGGGAGAACCAGTACTAAGCACATGTGAAGTGTTCCTGGGGAGAACCAGTACTAAGCACACTTGAAGTGTTCTTGGGGAGAACCAGTACTAAACACATGTGAAGTATTCCTGGAGAGAACCAGTACCAAGCACATGTGAAGTGTTCCTGGGGAGAACCAGTACCAAGCACATGTGAAGTGTTCCTGGGGAGAACCAGTACCAAGCACATGTGAAGTGTTCCTGGGGAGAACCAGTACTAAGCACATGTGAAGTGTTCCTGGGGAGAACCAGTACCAAGCACATGTGAAGTGTTCCTGGGGAGAACCAGTACTAAGCACATGTGAAGTGTTCCTGGAGAGAACCAGTACCAAGCTCATCTGAAGTGTTCCTGGGGAGAACCAGTACCAAGCACATGTGAAGTGTTCCTGGGGAGAACCAGTACCAAGCACATGTGAAGTGTTCCTGGGGAGAACCAGTACCAAGCACATGTGAAGTGTTCCTGGAGAGAACCAGTACCAAGCTCATCTGAAGTGTTCCTGGGGAGAACCAGTACCAAGCACATGTGAAGTGTTCCTGGGGAGAACCAGTACCAAGCACATGTGAAGTGTTCCTGGAGAGAACCAGTACCAAGCTCATCTGAAGTGTTCCTGGGGAGAACCAGTACCAAGCACATGTGAAGTGTTCCTGGGGAGAACCAGTACCAAGCACATGTGAAGTGTTCCTGGGGAGAACCAGTACTAAGCACATGTGAAGTGTTCCTGGGGAGAACCAGTACCAAGCTCATGTGAAGTGTTCCTAGGGAGAACCAGTACCAAGCTCATCTGAAGTGTTCCTGGGGAGAACCAGTACCAAGCACATGTGAAGTGTTCCTGGGGAGAACCAGTACTAAGCACATGTGAAGTGTTCCTGGGGAGAACCAGTACCAAGCTCATGTGAAGTGTTCCTAGGGAGAACCAGTACCAAGCACATGTGAAGTGTTCCTGGAGAGAACCAGTACCAAGCTCATCTGAAGTGTTCCTGGGGAGAACCAGTACCAAGCACATGTGAAGTGTTCCTTGGGAGAACCAGTACCAAGCACATGTGAAGTGTTCCTGGGGAGAACCAGTACTAAGCACATGTGAAGTGTTCCTGGGGAGAACCAGTACCAAGCTCATGTGAAGTGTTCCTAGGGAGAACCAGTACTAAGGTCATGTGAAGTGTTCCTAGGGAGAACCAGTACTAAGGTCATGTGAAGTGTTCCTGGGGAGAACCAGTACTAAGCACATGTGAAGTGTTCCTGGGGAGAACCAGTACTAAGCACATCTGAAGTAAGTGTTTTACTCAAGACCACCACATATAACCATGACAGAGGATCGAACCCATGACCCCCGAATCATTGCTCCAAGACCGCTGGGCAATGCAGGCCTTCTTAGTTTATTCACCATCTTCCCCAAGCAAAAATAAAAACTAGCTCTAAATAGTTTGGCAAATATGTTTTTTATTCCCCCAAAAATTTAAAATCATGGCTTTTATTCCAATTAATTAAGCTACAGTACCTAACTCAAATTTTGTAAAAAGATTGTATATTTTACAAAAACAAGAAATGTCACTGGTAAGTGTCGCATGTCCCCCAAATGGTCTGTGAAAATAACACTTTATGTTATTACAAAAGGTAGTGACATGCAATTTCATGTTTTTTTACATTAGCATGACCTTGTCCTTTGTGTAACCTTGACCTTGACAGCTGATGTAAAGGTCTGGGTATTTCTACAGGTAAATGCGGGTGACACATCATCATGACATGCTGATCACTTGTACAGGGCTTTACATCAACACTCATCCGATTGTCCAAGACAACTGAACCGTGGCTACAGACAAGTAAAATATAAGGCTGCTAGCCCGACAGGACAAGTGAAAATTCAGAAATTAAACATGGCATCTCTTTTTTTGTAAATCCCTTGCTTTTATTCATGATAAAACAGTTTATTTAGTTAATTTATATCCATAAGACTAGTACCATTATTCTATAATAAAGTAGGACAAGTTATTTTGTCAGGACAAGCAGATTTTAGAAACACTTGTCTGACTGGACAAGTGATAAATAAATTTAATATAATGGCCTGACTTGTGTCAAGCTATTTTAAAATCCCTCAATGTAAGACAAAGTTACAGACCAGTTATGAATTATCAAACAAACTAAAAATGTGATTGTGAGGTAAGGTTCTGGGTCTTAACGTGACACGTTGTTATGTTATTTTGATCAATTGATTAATTGAGCCAAGTGTTTTTGAAATCCATCCATGTATGATAAAGTTACAGGACGGACTTGAAATCTCAAACAGACTCGAAGTGTTGTCATACAAACAAAAGTGTGACCTTGACCTTTGAGGTACGGGTCTAGGTATTACGTATGACACGGCATCATGTCATCTTGATAAATTGAGCCAAGTTACAGACCAGATACGCAATATCAAACAAATTGACAGTGTGACCTTGAACTTTGAGGAAAGGTTCTGGGTCTTACATAAGACAATTAATTATGTCATGTTGATCAACTGAGCCAAGTGTTTTTGAAAGTTACAGACCGGACACAAAATCTCAAACAGACTGAAAGTTTTGTCAAACAAAGTTAAATTGTGACCTTGACCTTTGAAGTGGGAGTCTGGGTGTTAGGTATGACAAGTCGTCATGTTATTTTAGCAAGTATTTATAAAATCTATCTATGCATCACAAAGTTACAGGCCGGACAAAAAATCTCACACAGACTCAGTGTAGTCAAACAAATTCAAAGTGTGACCTGACCTCTGAGGTACGGGTGTTGGTCTTTCTCGCGACACGTCATGTTATGTTGATCATTTGTAGCAAGTAGTAACAAAATCCATCTATGCATGACAAAGTTACAGGTCGGACACGAAATACCGGACGGACGCTGCGATTACTATATGCACATACATGTACAAAAACAGAAAATATGGTCATTTAGCTTACCTACCTGTGGACCAATACTAAAGAAAGAAAATTGATGATATTGGGATAAATTCATCAACGAATCATGAATTATTATATAAAAAAGATGTTTTCTTCTAATCACTTACCTCTGGAGCAAATTCATTGTCATAAATGCCCTGTTTTAGACGTTTGATTTTCTCTTCACACAACCCCTTCACAAATATCAAACTACTCAAATTTTGCTTGATTACTGAATCTGGCAATAGAACAAAAGTACAATCCATATCAGCATGTTGAACGAGTGCGCTACAATGTACATGTAAAGCAGGGCAGTGGTAGTGGAGTGGTTAGGTTGTCAATAACTTATGCCAATGATCACAGGTTTGATCCCGGACTTGAACTGAAGGTATCTCAAAACAACATGCAGTACTGGTTGAGCTTTAAGTCTATTTACGAGGGGTTTTCAAAAATATGTGGACTTTTGTAATATTTTCAACCTTTCATATACATGTTGTCATTAATCGTAATATTTCCTCTATGCCATTGCTAAATTTCATATCTATATTGAATACGGTTATGTAGCAACAGCACTAGAAAATATGCATGGTATGTGACCTGGAGCAGTCCGATGACGTCACAACATCAAATTTTGCATTTTATTTAATCATCCAAATCACATCTTGTCAAAGTACCAACCAGGCTCCTGGGATGCACTTCATATATGTCTTTTTCACCCATTCATCATACACATTTCTTTATAGCTCTTTCTTGAATGGTGCAATGATACAATGAGTTTGAAACTGCCAATACTCAATGTGGGGGGGGGGAGGGTTCGGACGGCAGTATAATTAAAATTTTATGCCTGGTTGGTGTTTTCATAAAAAAAAATGATGCCTTGTGGGGTAAAAGTTTATAAAAATTTTATGCCTTGCCAGTATTTCTGTCTCTGAAACGAATTTTTTCTTCAACACTGTTTTTCTGCTCGAAATTTTATACATTTTCTGCCCAGATATTTCCTCCCGTCGTATAAAAAACATAAAATTGTCCTTCCCCATGTACCGCAGCAACTAGATTTCCAAAGTCAATATCCCCCAGCGTCAAGATTTCAGCGAGTGTCTTATCTTTATCGCAACAGAAACAGCAGGTCTTTCAAATTTACCTTGATTTGACCTACATGTTTGCCACTGACACGCGTGTTGTAACGATTGTAATACACAACTCCAGACAACAGGAACAAGTGTAATGTTTTACGCGACTACACTGTTGGACACTCGATACACTGGTGTTGTTTATGTTAGGGATTGTCTCATCTCAAACTGATTTTTTTTTTTTTTGTTAAGACCGCCATAATATAATTACATCACCCGACAACATGTGATTTAATTTGTTTGTTTGAAACAAAGTATAATTATCTACCTTCGGAAAAGTGACAAGAAACGTACTCTTGGTCGTGAATAATTTATTATTAACACAGAAATGTACGAGCTAATCAGATGGCGGAATACACTAGTAGCAGGCCTTAACCCCGTCTACTTTATTGTTCCTTCTCAAGAGAAGGAACGCTTATGGTTGACAATTTACACTTGACTGAGCAGGTAATGGATACAAGGGTACTGTCAAAGGCCGAACAGTAGGGTGCCACCATCTTAATCTGGTTCCCTGTCCTATTATGGATCCCATTAAAGTTTCTTAGTACGCAGAGGACCAGTCTACCGCAATCTTGGACTCATGCATATTCATTACAAATAGCCTCTATGCCAATGTATATTCTTGCGCCTTAAAGACGATCTATTGTAAAAATGCAAGTTTTTTAACAGCAGACCAACAAGGAACAATTATTCGTATAGAGTATTAACCCCTGCATTGAATATTTGATAATATAGAATAGAGATTAATATAATGAATATGCATAGACTCCCGCCAGAAATAATCGCTTTTCACTTGATAATTTAGCTTTAAAAATATCTGTGCAGTATTTGCACAGACGCTGAAGTTCAGGTTTGCAAATGCTTCCTTTCATATATTTTGACCTGTCTAGATATTTTTTCTTGCGTTCCGTAAATGCATATGTGTAAAATGTGTGTGTGTGTGTGTATATATATGCAGGTGCTCGTATGCGTAATCACGTGACGAAAACATTCGGGGAGGGCCTGGCTCGCTTCTGGAGTTCCTTTGCAATGGGCACAACCCTATGCTATATAAGCACCAGGTTAACTTTGATACAGTTATAAATATAAACTGGTTGAGTTATATAAATGCATGTGTAAAATATCTATTTACATATTTTTTATAAAAAAATGCACATTAATTTACTACACAGAATTTTTGTAAATGTTATATTGGACATCTGTAACATGATTGTTCTAAAATCAGATTTCCTTGAAATACATAATATTGTATATGGGCTAGAAGGAACCTTTTGTTAGGCAAAATCTTGTTAAATTTATGCCGAGATGCCGTGTCACAAAGTTATCTCCTCAAGTAAATTTCACGAATTATATATCAATATTTGACGTATCAGATACGTTTACAAATACTCCACTACGAATATGAATATACAAACACGTTAATTAAATTCTGCAAAAACGCTGATTCAACTCTACAGCGGCATTGCTATAATTGTATGCGTATCCGCGCTGTTTGTCAGATGGTGTAAAACGCAAATTTATTCGGCACAAAAAGAAACACCAAGAAAAGCAAAGTCTGTTGTGACAATAAATCTAAATTGGGACATTGCGTCAGCAGTGAAAATAACATTCTCAGATTAGTCATCTCATGCCCTACGCCTCATTCTTACTCAAGCAAAAAATCATGGGAAAAAGCAGATATTTCTAAGCCGTCGTACAGAAATATAAATTGGACTGTGAAATTGTCTTTGGGCATCCATATCTGGATTGTTTGTCATCGGCTGTGGGAAATGAGGTCAAATTAGATTAAACCTTTATCGATAGTAGGGAGTAAATAACATGTGTCATAATAATGTTTGTTTCACTGTCAGAGTGACATCATCGGACATTGACACAAGGTGTTAATGAAAGGGACAGCGTGTTCATTCTGTAAATAAATTTAGGCATGTGTAGTTACATAGCTCTCTACACGGATTGTATCAATTTAATAGTAATTCTTTTTTTTTATGAAATTTGTATACTGAAAGAAACATTTTAGAAAATAAACATTTTAGAAGACAACTACAGTACAACTTCCATATATCAAACTTCAATAAATCGAATTTCTCGGTATATCAAACTTTTTCTCAAGTCCCAACTTTTTTCCTTCTAAATCTATATGGAAAAACCGCAAATATATCAAAGTTATACATATCGAATTTTTCAGTATATCATAATTTTTTTACAGTCCCAAAGAGTCCTTTTACTAATCATTAACCATTTATGTATCGAATATCAATTACCTGTCCAAAATTTCTCACGGGAGTGTTGTACATGTATTTCACACCTGCGGTGCGCCGGTGCAATGATCGTAGGAACAAAGGCCCCGCTGATCATATAGAGTAAAGTCCCTTCGAGTGCTCGGATAAATGTTTGTTAGGAGTCACACTTTAATAAACATTTGATTACTTAAAGGCAGAATGGAGATCATTTATTGATAAAACACATTAACTTTGTGTACGCAAACATGGCGGCTGCATCTGTCATGATTACATATCACCAGTTTACCGAAAACGGCTAATTACTGACAAGCGCTGTTAACTACCCAAATTATGGCTAATATTCAATTTAAAATTAAACATTAGGCTAATTGATAAATAATAAACATGATTTAATTTATGTTTTTTTTTTCAACTTACCTTTACTAGTAAAAGTATGACAGGTAATCTACAGTCATATACATATTGCGATCTCATTACCAATCAAACTTTTACCATAACCATCAAGTGATCCAGACATGCACATATATCGAAGTCCCGGTATATCAAACTTTTCATGACGGTCCCCCGAACTTCGATATATGGAAGTTATACTGTAGTTACAAACAAACACTAAACTTTAATTATGATTATGTTGTTTTTTTTCGTTTGTTATCTGTAGTGCCCCTTTATTTAATTCTCGACCTGAGGTAAATTGTGACATAATCACTTGTATATTGACATTAGATCAAAAGTGTAATGTCGGCGTACTTCAGAGAAAGTAGGCAACCGTCCAGACTAGTAATTTTGCAAGTGTTACAACAAGAAAACATTAGAAAGGGGATTTTAGCCTCTTGTTTTTTTTTATTATATGCATGGTGGTATTTTATCAAATTAAAATTTTATGCATGGTGGTATATATCACAATTAAATTTTATGCTCTGTGGGTAAAAAAAATAAGTGCCGTCCGACCCCCCATACATTTAATTCTGGAAAAGCCCTGATTGGTTCTTAAAAGAATGATTTTATCTAGGTGTTAAACAGTTCAATGAATACTTCATAAAGTATAATTCTGAAAAAATCTTTTTTTTTTTAAACAGTGTTAAAAGTAAAGCAATGACCTACCATCACTACCACCGGTGTCTTTAGATTGCCATTTGGCTATATCACAGTCTAAGCTATCAATGACAGAGTCTAGCTCGTCAGTGGAATCTGTAGATTTTATCACAGTCATAAACATTTCGTTACTGAATGTGCCCTCTTTGCACTGAAATTAAACATTGAATAATTGTAATGAATTCTAACTCATCTGGCATTGTTATTAATAACATAGAGGATTTTACATGAGTGCTTGTTTACTTTTGTATTTATTCAACAAGAAAAAATATTATGCAAGTTCAAATTTGATAATAAATGAGCATTAAAAGTAAAATTCTTTTTATCACATAACTCAGAAAAATAGTACATTTACCAGGTCACTTCTATCAGCAGAAAAAAATATGGGTTTCCTCGAGTCATTGTATGAAATAATGTCTCAAAATAAGAGAATTTTACCATGAAAAATCAATGTCATTTAGTTGTTTCGACAAGTTGGAAAGTATCTCTGAAAGTATCTCTGCATATGTATGAGAGCCGATCTATATGGAACGATGAGCTGGAAGTGATATTGAACTAGGTTAATATCAAAAATGTTTCATGGGTTTATTCATTCCTGCACTGTAAATTATAGGGTAAACTATTATATTATAACGGTGCACAAATTAAGTTGTTTTAGTACTGCTGTTTGTATCAGTAATGCAACAAGAAACTAAAAAAAAGAAAAACTGGCAGATAAATAAATAAATGACTTACCATCCAGGCTATATAAGAGTTGATATAATCAGGATCTGAGAGAAGGTCCACTGTAGGAATGAATATTCCATTCACAAATACTTCCTGAAATAACACAAAACAAGATGAAATCATTGATACCAGAAATGATGAGACCATAAATACAACTACCCAAAAGGGAACTATTCAAAGAACACTTTGTTTTGTTTTCCATTTTGGGAAGATAACCCATACCCTTGGCATTTCATACTCAATTCAGAATGGGGAAAACAGTGTTTATTTTATCAAGAAATTCTGGAGGAAAGTTTCACTACAACTATTAAAACTTTCAATTTTTACCACTCAACTAAGAAAAAAAGATACTGTTGTTGGGAATATGATGCAATAGCAGTTATAAAAATGACTGAAAACAACAACACTGAAGGTAATTTGTCCAGAACTTATATCTGGAATAGTATACCAGAAAATATCAGAAACCGTTCTACAGTCAAAAGTTGTGTTAAATTTTTACAAATGTGATGAACTACTTTGTGTGTGCCGAACATTGATATTTAGTAATAATTAAACAATTATTATCGCAAGTGTTACAAATAAGCCACCACCTGCAATGTAAGCACACATTATACACTGTACCTAAATATAATTGTTGTATTATTGTTGTTTAGTTATGTTATTGTAACAGATTGTAACAATTATATTCACTTTCTAATTTTTTTTTATTAACAAGATTTTCAAAGGATTGCTTTAAAAATCGCAAAATAATATAACTAACATTTTTCATATACATCTACAATCAATTTGCTTGTAATGCTTATATAAAATGATTTTAATTCTGTTTTGTTATTGTATTTTGTAGATCATATACCGTATTTCTCCTAATTAATATTCAAGCCCTAATAGTCATGCCCTTGTCCCTGGGCGAGGGGCGCGACATTATATTTTGTGGAAAATTATGTTCACGGCATACAAATGGTTAGGCAAATGTAGAAATGCTAAGATCAACCCGAGCAAATTCTTTGTTAAAACCCATTCATATTATATCGTCTGGACAGTTCAATTACCCCTCGTGTCAAGGGGAAGTTAAATCCTGTCTATATACTGCTTAGTTTATTGTGCGGACACAATTGACAATTGATTTGCATTTCAAATAATGTGGCAAATAGAGAACAACGACCGACGCTGCACATACAAATGCATTATCCACATAACTATCACAGATTTTAATGTTAGTTTGATGATTTATTCCAATTTGACACTTATTCTAAAAAAAATATTTTGTTAAAAATTTTAGAAATTGATTACTTTGCGCACAGTCTGTAAAATGTGTTTATTAGGAGGAATACAGTATATCTTTAGAGATTACCAAGGAAAATTGGTTTTAAACTAATTGCATTATCCTCTTTAAAGAAAGACTTTCATTCATCCAGATTATACGTCAGGGATCTATCCTAAAACTGCTTAGATGCATGTACTAGACAGATGTTTTATCATCGACAAAAAAATAAGCATGCAGTGAGTGTATGTATAACTTACCCGTACTATATATCTAAACGGTTTATTATTGTAATCTTCTTTAGGCAAGAGCAAAAACAGCAACACATCGCTGAGGTCTTGTAAATATTCTGTAAACATCAAATCACAAATCACAATTAGTTTTTTTTTATAAACATGCACTATCTAATGTTGAAATAACTAATGGATTTTCAGTTATCAATTATCTTAATCACTTTTCCCAACAATCCTGGAAGGATTACCAATACTTGAGCACACCCAACTCACCAAGTAACGGATAACTTTCCCACTTGAATCAGTTGTGAGAGACGAATGACAATGAGAGGCAATGTCATACATCAATCATCACTGAGACTTGGATTGTTAGATATGCTACCGACTGAGCTAACCGGGCCCAACATTTACACATATGTAACTGTACAAAAATGAATGCACAAAAAATGGTTTTATTAAATAATTAAGTTTATCTAGATATTTTACAAATTTTCAAATCAATCAACAGAAAACTTAACTGTGAAAGTAGTTCACTCCAAAAGAATTGTAATAGGTAAATTATTACATTTATACCTTAATAAAGTAACAAAAAAAGAATGTTTTTAACAAAATCATGTGCCGGTATTGCGGCCTTGGGATCAATACTGAGATTGATATGGAAAATATGGATTTTTGGCTTTGGATGGAGCCATTAAACGCAATTCTTTGCAAAATTCAGACAGATAAGGGAGGAGAACACCCGCAGCTTTATGTGCCTGTTTGTCATATTGGCCCTGGTCTTCCACATTGACCCTCGGTCAATATGGAACACCAGCAACAATATGACCAACAGGCACACCTCTATCATACAATAACCTCTAATTATTAGCAAATATACTTTTAAAGACAGACAAATACTGACAGAACAACCCAAAACAGTGAAACTAAAGGTTTGTTGGGTCACTGGTGTGTAACAAAAATCAGTCATAAGCATTTGTCTACCTACACTTAACATACTGATAATCTAATTCATCAATAGTTATTTAAAAACAAAATTTCTTATATAAGGCAATCGTTAAAAAATTATTTGTTTGCTGTGCCTCGACCCTGTATTCTTGGCAAATTTTTATTTTGAATAGTCATTTTAAAGAAAAATAAACAGAAATCATGAAAAACGCTTTGAAGTTTGGGTAGCATCAATTTTGAGTGAGTAGGTAGGAGCATGGCAAACAATTTATTTTTTAAGGATGGCCTTACTATTTAAAGTTGATCAGATTTCATTAAAAATTCCAGAAAGTTTAAAAAAAAATATGTGCATTATACGCGAATAGATAGGGTATCCAATTTAGCCAAGTAATATTTATAAACCATACAAGCTGAGATGACTCCTCAAGTTTACACATGTTATTGAAGCAATGTAGAATGTTAAGCTTCCTTTAGCTATACCACTTGTGAAATAAACAAGCAAATTCATTGAACTGGTATCACACTCCAAAATGATTTACTTTGATACTGGGCAAATGACTTGAAGATGAAATACATTGAAGTCAGAATGATTTAGCAAATATTTTGCGTCGAGGTAATAATTAAATAAGATGGTCAAAATGTGTACCAAGTACCTACCCTGAATCTGACCATTTTTGGTGGGACAAATCACACTATGGTAAATTCTTCCAGCCATTGGTGGGGAATAAAAAAATATATGCGGGTTTGATCCTCTGCAACAGCTATGTGTGGTGAGAGACACCTTATACACATATGCTTAGTACTGATTCTAGACAGGAAAACTTGAGAGTGATTTGTCTGAATTGTTAGAACTTGTTTCGCAATCAATGTAAAAGAAATAAGTTTAAAACACAGGTTATGAAATATTAGAACTTAAACTGACAAAAGAAGATTCTAACGTATATCAACAGAATGCGTGTGAATAAGGACATTAACTATATATATATATATATATATATAAACATTCTTACGTCTCTCATCTTGCGGGGACATGGACACTAAATCTCGACAAATGTTCCGCTCCATCTTTATCTCAAAATCAAAGAACTGCTGTTCCAGCAATGGCCCTCTATCTGGAGAACAAATGAACAGATTAGTTTAAGAGTATCAAAATAACATTAAAACTAGTTTAAGAACCATTATTAAAATGGATTATAATAACATTCAGTGTATCAAAATAAATTCAGTGAACTCAATTAAAAATATATGCACAAATACGCTTAATTGGTCATAATTATGTAGTTATATGTTCAAACTTCGTAATTCATAGTTTACTGTCAGCAGCAACTGTTTAAAGATACATATGCTCAAAACACATAAATGATAAGACGTAAGATAAATTTAACCAAAATTCAAGCTTTGTTAGGATTTAATGAATAAGGCAACAAAACTAAACAATATGCATTCATTTTTTTATAAATTGTCTGAAATTTTTATCGTCATTTTTATGGCATTAATGACAGATGATCAGTTAACCTAACCACTGACTCTTTGTTGGGATCCTGGAAGGTTAACTAGAACTTAAGCACTCCCATCTCTGCAGGTAACTTATAACTTTCGCTAAGAGGATATGTCATACATATATGTGGCCATGAGTGGATTCAACCATATGTCCCTTGAATTGATAGTCAGATGCGCTACCGACAAGCTATGTCAAATCAATGGACATTTGTGGATTTTATTTAAGTTACATTCAGGTTTACACTGTTTTCATTCAGTTGTATATGCACACTACAGGGCAGGCACTTGGGTGCACAGAAATGCAAGTAGTGCAATATTTTAAAATTTCAATTTATTGTCAGTGTGGAAAATTTTTTCTCTTTTTTTTCCTTCAAAATAAGATAAATACTTATAGTGATCTTGACCTGACTTAAACTCAACCAACTGTTTCATTTATGTAAAATACCTGTTCTAAAATTTCATTTAAATATTTTAAGGGGAAATTGAACTAAATGAACAAAAAAATACGGAATTTAAGGACGAAGGGAAATAAATCAGTTAAAACTATTTATTTCAAATGAAAACCGAGTTATTTCCCCTCGACCATAACCCATTACACTGGTAGGAAATATCATAAAACTTGTGTGAAAGTACACAGAGTAATTTGGAAGTTATGCACTACACCTAGATTCAAATATATTGAACATAATGGCTTACATCCTCTTTCTCATAATTACAAGATGATGCCAAGTACATTCTTATCTTATACAAACTTGGAACCTTATTACATGTTTGGGACAATAAATGGTGAAAAATAAAGAGGTGACTATACACAAGCTTCTATCTGGTATTTACAACATGCAGTTACCTTCTTTGTTGGCCACCCGTGCTTTCTCCATTGCTCGAGTATATAACCGTATGTGAGAGGCAAAATCATCTACTAATCTCTGGGTAAAATATGGCATCCAATCAATTTCCTTCGATCTGAATAACAGCATATACAAAGGTACCGTAATTAACAGCATATACAAAGGTACGGTAATTAACAGCATATATAATGGTACCATAATTAACAGCATGTACAAAAGTACTGTAATTAACAGCATGTACAAATGTACCGTAATTAACAGTATCTAAAGTATGCAAAAAATGTGATACTCATGAACAACTTACAGGTTAGGTCATTTTTTTCTAGCTTTTGAGTATAAAATTATCGAGTCATAAAACTAAGCATCACGTTTCATAAACCTTGAAAGTTGCATGCAGATCAACACAGAATGACAGAGGGCAGTACATGCAATCAAATATTCCATTTCTAAAGCAGAAACAGATTATTTTATATTAGTTTTTCTTGGCACATAGTACTGCATGTAGATTTCCCATCCAAATGACAGCAAAACTACCTACAAAAAGTTAACTTTACACATACA
Source organism: Panopea generosa (assembly GCA_029582155.1). Lineage (NCBI taxonomy): Eukaryota > Metazoa > Mollusca > Bivalvia > Adapedonta > Hiatellidae > Panopea > Panopea generosa. The sequence goes on along the minus strand of CM055909.1, from coordinate 55,832,989 downwards.
GTTTATATAGAGAGAGAGATTTCTCCTTAAATATTTAGCTAATCATTGTAACTAAAATTATGCATTGACATGCATAAAGTATGCATTTGACCACAAGAATGTTATGCAGAGAGGCGCACCTATAACTTTACACATAAATGCCAACAAGCAATTTATTTATGTTGAAGTCCTGCCCATAGTATAAATCTGCTATAATATGTACAGGACTGTAAGTGATACATTGTAGTCAGTTCTCTTAAAGGAACTGCACTCTTATATGCATCCTTAATATCAGCCCGCACGGCTGAATTTTCCAAAATATAGCAGTATTGATAGTACTGTGAACCAGTTTGAATATAGCAAAATATTTTCTTTGTTTTGTTGTTCCAAAGATAATATTCATGGAAGATATACAAGTCATCACTATATGTACATGTATAAAAAGTTATTCCAATATGACAGTGTACTCGAGTATAATTGACAGGTTATATTTGCATAAGATATTACAAATATCAGCTTTGAGGCTTATTTGCAACATGCAACTGAGCCCGATATCCAAATGTGTCTCCGGAAATATAATCATTGAGTTACTGTGCTTGAAGGCAAGGACATTATTTTTGAAAATATAAGTTTCCACTTTTGCATTTTCGAGGTCAGTCGTTGCAGATTTGCAAATGTCAGATCGTGTTTTAGTTGGAAATCCCTGTAGTCTATATAATGTTGCAACCAACTCAGTTTTTAGTAAGAGAAGATGCATAAAGGGCTGTTGGAAGTGCTATTTTACTACATGGATTGGTTGTTATTTTGGGGTATATGACTATTGTGTGGAGGCGCATGCCGACCATGGCATGGAATGCACTTCTGACATCTTTCTACAGTTGGATATAAACTTTTGATTGTTCTGTCATGTCAAATACTTAAATAAAAAAATACTGATCAAAATGCAGCGAGAACATGCACATGTCCACCTGGTGTTGATTATCCCCAAGCTTCAATTAAAGGCATCGAAAATGTAGGATTTAGCCTGACAAGTTGAAATGGACAGGGACCATCACAAGAACTAATAAAAATAAGAACTAATTCGGAAAAGAACACAAGAAAGAAATACTTACCTTATTGAAAATTCTATGAAGACCTTCTGCACACATTGCTGGATGTCAAGCAGAAATTTATCATCATCACTGATATCCCTATACCAGTTTTTTATATAATCTCGGGCCGTGTACTCCAGCACCTGACATATAGTTCATATATATATTTATACATATATATTTACACATACATATTTACACATACAGTCAAACCTGTGTAAGTGGTCTCTTTTATTAAGCACCACTTACCATAAGCAGCGACATTTGCTACTTCCCCTTTCGATGCTTTCAGAACAAATTAATCTGTATTAAACAACAACTTACTCCTTCCCTCGACTGGCTGCTTAACACAGGTTTAAGTGTACACTTATTGTACAAACACCAATCTTTTACAACAACTTCTAAACATACAAAGCAAATACCAGTATGAATATCAAAAACAAACATAAACATAGTTATGGGCTGACATAAACAAACCTTGATCCTCAAAATTTAAAATATAACATGATATAACCTAATTAGACAGACAGAGGGAGAAAACAAAGATGTTTTGTGTCCAAAGATACACTGCCAGAACACAGTACTGCATGTTACAGTGAGGAGTTTTGACTGACTGAACATGATATTAAAGTCTGACATTTGATACACAGGTAATAAATAGGCATATGGTCTACTGATAGTGTGTCAGACTCAGGATCAGAAAGATAAATCCCCTTGCCGTAGCCAAGTGTGGTGTCCTTCAGCAAGACAATTTATCTGTACAAGTTAATTAGGGTACTGTTTTTTCCTAGGAACACTTTTAGCATGCTTTGTCCAAGTTCTATGAACTTGTTTCTTGTTTGAATATTTAGTGTCATTTTATACCATTGAGGACTTACAGAAGATCAGTTAACCCAACCACTGTTTCCTGGGTCCTGGAAGGTGAACCAGTACTTGAGCACACCCCCATCTCAGCAAATAACTGATTTTTATAAGACCCCACTTATTAAAAATTGATGTAAAATAAATTCAAACTAAGTGAAACGGACCTCCTGCAAAACTTCATCAATGACGCTGGATCCCGTAATCCTCTTGTCAAACCTTTTAATTTTGACAGTGTCTTCCATACTTGCGTGCACCTGATAAAACAATAAATCTATTATCAAATTTTGTAGATTTATAATTGAAAAATTTTGTAACAAAAGTAACATATTGACCATAAATAACTCAAATATGGCAGAGGAGACAATACCGAAGAAGCAATATTTGAAAATATAACAATATCAAAAAGTGCTTTCTTTGGCCAAACCTCAGACATCTGAAGTCGGTCAGCAAAGATATTTTAGATATATAACTAGTACATGTAAGTTTGGTGAAGAACAAATGAAAACTGTTGGTGTTAGAGTGCACATACCACACCAAATACAACAATTTTTGATAATTCAAGAGCCATAATTTGTACATCAAATATCCAAATTGGCCAGTTCAAAAGCATGGCCAAGATATTTAGGCTATATAACTACCAAGCCAGTTTAGTGCAGATCAAATTCAAACAATGAGTGCTAGAGTGCACACAATGTCAAATAAAGCAACTATAGACAAGTCAAGGTCTACAAGTTTGACAATAGTTATCAATTTGGCCAGTTCAAAAACTTGAATTATGGTTGTATAACGAGTGTGTTAGTTTGGCATTAATCTTTGCTACCTTCACACAAGCACGGCTAGGAATGAGACAAATCAATATCTAGTAAAACATACAAATAGTTTTATGTCTTGAATTTTAAAGGCATAGTACAACCATTGCAAAAAGGAAGTGCTTTTGTGGGATAGTCACATAATGGTTATAAATAATCCTCAATTCTTCTTCTTTAAAAATGCATTTTCCTTATTTTAATGCTCATTTTTTTTACTTGAATGGCATTATTGATGTATTTTGAACATTTTGATAGCCTTGTCATGTTTGAATTGTGAATTTAGAAAAAAAAAATGATGCTTGGAAATTGGGGTATGAATTCATGATTTCGGAAGTCTACTTTCACTTTGTCACCAGTGTACACACTGAGCAGAAAAAAAATCTCTTATATGACACATGACCCCTATTTTTCTCATCATATTTTGATATACAGAGGTTGACAAACAATAAAATGTAGGTTTCACTTCTTTCATTGGGATTATCTATGAATGACAAGCCTTCAAACTTTTATTATTTACTATTGAATAAAGAATAAAAATAAATGGTGGGGTTACACCTAAAAGGTATGTTACATGCTTCTCCACAGGTCATTTAAGCACAGGGGCACCCCAGCACTTGACTATCAGAAATGGTGTTCCCCTAGTGCTTGAATTCTTTAATAATACTTTGCAAAAGCTTACTTTCCTTTAATTCATTATTTTTCTTAGCATATCTTTTCTCATATTATTGCATTAAATGAAAAATACTAAATATGATGACTTTTACTGATTTAAACAAGTTTTACTAGTGATATATTTCAATGAGTGCCTTACACAGCGCTTGAAAATGTGTTGAAAATGTTTACGCGCTCTTACCCCAGGGCTTGCATTCCTTCCTGTTGAGTACCCAGTGTTAAGTTTAAATTCACCATAACTATAATGTCTGTTTTTGGAAAATGGTGATACTGATTTACAAAATGGAGCAGTATGGTACTGGTTATTACTTTTTTTTTAAATCTCAAGCAGTCAATTGTTTTAGTTGTTTAAGACAGTAATACTTTCTCATGTTTTATAAGCTCTTCAAGAACGAATCTATTCTTCTGACACAACCATTTCACCAATGTTCTTAAGTTTACAAACTTCTTAAAGAGTAAAGTTTTAAATTATAGAAAGGTCACAAAATTATTTTTTTTTCACCATCATATTGTTTGCAAACATGTGTAAACCTATGAAAATTATATTCAGATTATAATGCTCAAGCAGTTCCCCTAGCTGTCTTTTATGTTACTCAAAAAGGTTAGTAAAACTGGCCACTGGTTAGTGATTTAAACTTTCCATAAAAACAAAATCTTGACCATTATTTAGGACTTACATCTTTAATACCAGGAGCATTGAGATCTATATCTGGATTCATCTTTAGTATACAGCTGGACTGCCGATAACCGTGATAATATGCTACAGAAAAAATCCTGGAAAACAATTATAAAAGACTGTGTAGGTAAAAATTAAATTAAAACCCTTGCAAAATAATCATTTTGAAACAAAAAGTTAAAAAATAGTAATTGTTACCAGATATTCACTTTCTTCTGTTATTTGAGTTTTGAGCAACCCAGTATAAAAAATGGACAATAATCAGATTTTTTTAATGATGTTTCTTCTAAAGAAAGGCAGACAATATAAAACTGGAATAATGACATCCTTGCTTAGAATAAAATAAAACATCATAACAAAAATGTATAACATTCAACAAATAGCAAAAATGTACAACTCAAACTTAAACATATAATTTAAACTGTATAACCTCTAACATGTTAAAATGATGTAAAACAAAAATAAAACGGCAACTGAATCAACACTATACTAAATTACTTTTGAAATTTATTGACGACTATTGACGTACCCAGCTGCACCCAATATCGCATAGAGAAGGGAAAATACACCATATGTTCCAAAGGTTACCAGGTATAACACACACCCAAGAAACACCCAGCTCTTTGCAGTTACCATCTGAAAATATAGATAAATAAACTTTTAGAATAATTAATGAAGAGATGAAAATTAGCTGAGATAGGCAGCGCTGGTTACCAACATATGTTATGGACTATCATAACATATAAAGTTTGATTTATTATTACCAACTGATTTATACAAATTTATTAATAGCTTAATTGCAAAGTGATGCCCAGTTTTTATTATTGCTTTTGGGTCTTTTCCTGGACAGAAGGAGTACTGAGGTTTGCATCTGAATGAAATCTGGTAGAGCCACTGGTGTAACCCTCGAGACCTCTGGAAATGAAGATTTCTGGTAACAACTTTGATAACATTGAAGAAGATGTTGGTTCTTCATTCAGATTATAAATATTAGCACTAACCAGTAACCACTACGTTTACATATGTATGTATAATAATTCAGATCATATGGCTCACACAGTTTAAAGTCGTTACCAGAAATAGTCTTGATACGTTCTTTGTTAAGTAGTGTGGACATCGTTTCTACTATCACAGCGGCATTGGTGTTATGGTATAAGTTTCTCTATACAGATTAGAAATGTTAAGTTTGAAAGACCTAAATATTCGGACTTTTGCATTGTACTCCCTTTATTCCATTGCAGAGTCACTTGATGAACAGACGAGTAGAACTTGTCAACAATTTAAGTAATCATTGCTCAGCCAGAGCAAACTTTCACTGGAATTGACTTTCATATGTTGAGAATAACGTATAGTCAAATTTATGGAAATCAGTGAAAAATGATAATGCTAGAAGGCTGAACATAACATGCCTGACAGAATTTCAATTGATTATTAAGATGCATGTGTGCAAGTTCAAAAAACTTTTCAAAAAATATCTGACAGGGTAAAAATTAAATGGGTTGATTTTTTTTCAATTTTGACTTACTTGATGACTTTTATTGATATTTTTAGCACAAAAGTAGTTGTATAGGTTGTCACAAGTTTATAGTCTTGCGATTACTTAATATGAATATCAAATTATAAAATAACAGGGAATATGCATTTCAGTATTGAAAATAGGATAGTAACTGAGAGGGGGTTTGATATCTTAATGAGAGTACATTTGGATAGGTACAGTCTATGCGCTAAACAATTGTGGCCAAATGTATAAGTAGTCCATTAGAGTCCCTGCAGACATTTACTTAGTTCCCATGACAACAACCTACACAAGAGGGCATACTTCGAGATTCACAATCCCACAGTCGAATGTTAATTGTCATCTACATTCCTTCTTCCCGAGTACCATCAGACTCTGGAACAGCCTTCCTGCTGGACTGATCGCAACTCTCAACCTACCATCCTTCAAGATGGGGTTGCGGGACGCCATGAAGTTATCATCCTAGAACCCAGTTTTTAACCTGTATATGATGTGATTTTAACTAAAAGCACTTGGTCCTCAACGCCACATGTTTATACACTCAGTTTGAGAATACTCAGTTCCTGAGGGATAAATTACTTGGAAAAAGAAAAAGAGTCAAGGTTTGATATATTTTCCAATATATTGGCCACCAGTGTATGTGACCCAAGGCCACCCTACATGTTAAGACTGTTAGAGAATTACTGAACTTTGATCTTTACATAGTGTTATCTGAAGAAAAGAGTTTAAAATATTGAAGTAGAGACAATAACATACAAGTTCTAAATTATGCTCATAAACTGGATTTTTTTTCTTTAATGCAAACGAAAAATAAATCAACAACCGGATACATTTATTGACAGTTTTGGACATGCTTTCATGAAACATCCATTGTTTAATGTCAATAATGTGTTTACCATGTAGTAGTGAGTGCGAAAGCTATCATCATTGGAAATTATATACAAAAATATTAATTTTCTTCGTCACTTCCTGTACAAATGAATTTATTCGTCCATTTTGGAGGGTTGCACAACTATTGACCAATCAGACGCAGGCTCATAATTTTTTTTAATAGTTATAAAAGACGTTTTCATTGGACAAAACTTTAACCGAACTACCTTTGCTTTCATCCTTGTTATTTACCGGATCCCGGTAACATGGGTTTGGACAATATTCCACTTACATATTAAATTTCGAAAATGCAGTTATTCGAAGATTTATTTGTTATTCAACATAAAAAGTAGACAAAGATTGAAAGAATACTTAACTGATTGATTGATTGATTGATTGATTGATTGTGATTGAATGATTGATTGATTGTGGTGAATATCAATATGCAATAAAATATACATTAACGCATTTCTTCGGAGTAGAATCTACTATCAGTTGCGAAATCCTAAAAAAGAGGAGCTGACTCTCACCAGTATCTTCCAATATTATGTAGGAAATGATAAGGAAAGGTCTATAACAGAGCATATGAATACAGAAAAAAATGTTCTCCATAGATCAGTATGGGTTTAGAACACGAATGTCACGTCCCATGAAGTTACTGCAAGTATTTATACTTGAGGAATGGTTAGAAAACATAAATCACAGTTACTTTCTATGACTTCTGAAAAAAAAAATCCCCTCTCTCTCTTACCAAGCAAACTCAACTTAATAAAACCCTGAGGATAATATGCAATAAAAGATAAAGTACTAGAATAGATTAAGGAATTTTTACATATATATGTCAAAGAGTAAACGTAACTGAACTCAGTGGAAACTATTCAAAACGGAGAAAAAGATGAGTACACCAGGGAAGTGTTTTGAGACTAAAACTGTTTCTGAGTTTTATATCCGATCTCCCAGATGTAATAGTTACAACCATTAAACTATGTGCAGATGATATTTGCATGCATGAAAAAATGCGCACACAGTGACACATTATAAAGATCAAGTGATAGCATGGTCACAAACGTGCATGGGGAGCTACGAGTCGATATAAAAAACAATGAGCCTAAATATATATAGATTAATAAGTCACAAACGATAGTTTGTATTTCTAAAAATGTAGTCATACTACTTTTGTTTAATATTTCTCCATCACACAAAGCTGTCCATTATGGAAACTTTAAATCTCTTTTAAGTGTTGAGAAATATCTTACTTTAAAATTGCTTTTGCAAAATTAAGATGCTCAGCTCACAAATTATATGTAAAAACTGGAAGACACAATCATGTTGCTTACGAAGATGGAATTTGTATACTTTATGCAGCTGGAGAACTTAGATGAATACCATGTATGCATGGAATGTTTCTATTATGAAGGTATTTTGCATGCTACTAACATAAATTTAAATTCATTTTACAGGTTAATGGGTATAACAAACGAAGAAAAATTAAAAACATTAAGTAAATTTATTTTTGAAGTAAATAAAAGAAATTATTTTTCCAATCACTTGACATGTAAACAAATGTAAATCAATTGTTATCTATCTATTTATATACATTTTATATTTGTAACACAATTGTCACTTTTCACTATATATGATATACATGAAATTATGTATTACGGGCCGGAGGCCTAGATGGCTTATTAAAACATTTGTCATTGTCATTTTATAGTATTTTATTGCAAGCCTCATTACACCATACATAAATGTGAATAGAGGCGTAATAATCAAGTAACAAGCAAATTGGTCGGACTACACGTTATTCCATAATTAGTAACAGTTGCTCCCACAGCGCCACGTGTTCCGTTTATAGAACTAAATGGCGGGGTTAACACATACATAAATTAAAAATTCACAGTGAAGAAAGCAAAGACAAAAAAAAATGAGACGGATAACATCATAACCACCCTAGCAGTCTCGACCCAACACTTGTGGCTATCTATAAGAAAAGGGTTAACAGACAGACGACGGACAATATAAGACAGACACTTTACCATGACATAAGTGCTGCCGGCCTTTGGTGAATAAAGTTATTATTAAAACGAACATGACAAAGGTAATTAAGAGCGTGCATAGCACAAATCCCTGGTACTTTATTGAAGACTCTCATCTATAAATGATACTTTTTGATGTTTACTTTTTGCATATTAATTTTATGAATTTATAACAAACACAAAATGCAAATGAACAGACCAATAACAGTGTCATGATCGTTCAATACCCAGTACCTTGTCATATTTTGACTAGGGACACCGGTTGCAGATCCACCCCAAATGGAATTTTCGAAATGCTAAACAAAGGACGAATTGCTAAATGTTTTAAGAATTATATTTCAGTGGATATGATGAAATCATATACTTGAACCCCAACCCCCTCCCCTCCGTCAAAATGAGATTGCGAACGGATGTCCCCGCTATACGTTGTTAGTAAATTTTACCAAAAAATAAGTAAACCGAAAGGGTCCACACTTCCTGTAAAATTTAATCGATATTGATAACTACCGAACTTTACCTTTATATTAAAATTCTTCAGCTACACACTATAGAATAATGATCAAATAGATAGATCCTTTTCAGTAGCTATTCATCGGAAACCAATTTGACGGACGGACAGACAAATATGGATAACTTCACCATTCTTCCAATGATGGGGATGGTGGGGACATTAAAGTAGAGCTAACATTTCATTGGAAATGAATATGAGAATAAATATTACAAAAGAGAAAGTGATATTAATATAAATAACTTGGATCGAAACTTAAACGTAAGGTTATATGCCAAAGCTACCCTCTTTGCACTAATATTTAGCCTTGAACTTGAATATAGCAGCCCCTTTGACGTAGAAAATGGTTCAGAGTATAAGCATACCCCTTTGTGCCAAGTTATATTCACATAACTGTAAAGCATGGGGAGTAAACGTAAACTTGCACCAAAAAAAAAATTAAAGCACTTTTTCACCCTGCAAGATGACCGTGATTTGTAGTTAGAAGCCCAATATTTTACATACAGTCTCCGAGTATAAGCTTGTACAAGTATAACTGCAAGCTATTGACACTTACCAACATCTTGCATTAAACGTTTAATGCAGAAGGGACACGTAAGTGGACGTAGTGCCGAGCACAAAACTCCTCTATTCGTGGAATAATAGCGTGAACATTTTGAGTATCACTACTTTGTGTTATGTCTTAACAGTCACCTGCATTGTACATTTATTTACTAGTATCTATACTTGTTGTATAACTATTAGGGTTACGTAGCCAATGAATCACTGAGAAAACGTCAACAACTGAAAGAAACAAGGTCAAATCATTTCTTCTTCTTCTTCTTCATCATCATCATCATCATCATCATCATCATCATCATCATCATCATCATTATCTTCTTCTTCTTCTTCTTCTTCTTCATCATCATCATCATCATCATCATCATCATCATCATCTTCTTCTTCTTCTTCTTCTTCTTCTTCTTCTTCTTCTTCTTCTTCTTCTTTCAAACACAGGTCGAAAGTTTTGTAAACTGTATGGTTGACCTGATTAACAACGGTTCGAAAGTTTTCAATTGAGTGCACACATTACATAATACCAGTAGTCATTTCGCAATTTTAGCAATAAGCAGACAGGATACTTTAAAGATATAGTTCCATTATTACAAGCTTACCATCTAGAACGTTATATATCAGATTACATAGTTACTGGAGTGTTTCCGACAAAATTTATATGGAATAAATTAATTAAAAACGCAATTAAGATCAGAGAAGAACGCATACTGTACGAAAACCAAGTAATACTTAACGACTTTTTCATGATTCAGCCGGTATTTGGTCAAAGTCCAATTTGGAATATCTGTAGATCCAAATCCAAGGATGCTAAACACGTGTAGATGAGTTATAAATATGAAAGCTAGACTGTGTATATTTGATCAAGAAAAAAATTTTGTTCAAAGTATGGTACTGTGTACAAGAGTGATGTCCAACATACATTAATTGATTGTTACCATTTTAATGATCAGAGGAGTGAGTTTTATACTGATATTCAATCCAGATTTGGCGAATTGGCAACGAATATTTGGACACTTTCAGATACACTGCAAGACGTCATGTGTAACTAATACAAAAGAAATTAGAGGATATATGTAACTGCTATGAAGGTACATATATGGAGCTCGTACCCCACTTATTTGCCAGTCTAAGACTACACTTGTGCGTGCATGTGTGCGTGCGTGCGTGTGTGCGCAAGCGCGTGCTTGATGTATATTACGTACTGCAATTCAAATGAACATAACGTAAGCGTCTAGTATGATTTACTCTATGTTATTATATTAGTTTGTGTATTAAATTATTATATACCATTAGTTGTCATCAACATGATTATTAATATGATCTTTGTGTATTAATAGGTATGCTGCTCTTCAACATGATTATTAATATGTTCTTTGTGTATTAATAGGTATGCTGCTCTTCAACATGATTATTAATATGTTCTTAATGGAGGAAATAAAGAATATTTATTATACATTCAGCTGTTTCTTATGTGCTAATTTATAGTTACTTCCCCTATTAGCATAGTGACCCTGCGTCACGATGTAAATAAACCACGCGGAAAGCCTCTGATATTATCATTCGCTGTTGATTGACAGTTGAATTGTATCGGCGGCTCTTTTGTTATTAATTGATTGTGTCGCAAGACAATAGCCACCCGCAATCGGTAATCATGTCGTGGAATTTCACACAGGTACCACATTTCCAGCAGCCGCATCAGCAACATTACGTAAACCAGCAGCAGAGCCAGTACTACGGAAGTTACGGACAGCAGTTTCAAAGTGCATTTCAACAGAATGCTTGGCAGGTATTTCTTTATGGTCAATTCTCTATTCCACATGTAACCAAGCGGGACCGTACGCAAGCCGTACAAGTGTTTGTTTCATCCTTGAAGCACGTGTTTTAGGTAAAGGATAAAAAATAAAACGTTACCATTCGTTCAGTAATGCCACTGTAACATAGCACTTAGCTATTTGGCTATACATATATCGGTGTTTCGTTTTCGCGTCTCGTGTGATCGATGACATATTTCAATAATAAAAACATTTACATTTGAAGTGGAAGGACACTGTCAGAGTGTACTACTTTTTATTCATATAAAATACACATGTTTACTTCAAAACAATATAAAATTCAGGTGCGATATCGATTATAGAGTTTTATGTGAATTATGACTGTGTACCATGTCTACAAGCCATATATATTTCTTGTAAGGTTGATTGGTTTTATTGATTTTATAACTTAGCATTCACATATTGAAATTATACTAGCCGCCGTGTATAGAATACTTTAAAGAAATATCTAATAGACTAACATGTTATGCGGCGATATGATTAATTAGCATTATAAGAATGGAAAGTGGTATGTGTAAAGCTGTGTTTACTAGTGCTGCTGCCGCTGCTGCTACCGAAAATACTTCCACTTGTTTAATATAATAATACTTTAATCATCACTATTTAGTGATATACCACTACATATTCTGCTGCTGCTTTCAATGCCATCAGTACGTTCCCCACCACAATCACCATCACTGGTGGACCATAGGGATACATGACTTCTGCATGAGAGAAGCACTATATCTGTGTAACTACCACCACAGCAGCAGCAGCAACAGCAGCAGCAGCAGCAACAACAACAACAACAACAACAACTGTGTAATAGAAAAAGTAGTAACAACACGTACACTTTGAAACCACATGTAGTAATTGATCCACTTTTATGTAATTCAGGCATACTCGATGAGTGAGGAACAGCAATTATCCGACTTGTTTACACAGTATGTGAGCGCATCACCAGCCAACTCTGTGAGTATTATCAAATGAAAAATATGTTCTCCTATTAAAATATTGTTGTTAGTCACATAGCTATTTTAGGACATGATAGTGGTCAAATGCCACACATCAAGTGATATAATTATTGATTGCAAGTTGCCATATATATCATGTAGTTACCATATATAGAATATATTTGCCACATATAGCCTCTAGTTATCATATTTGGCCTCTAGTTTTCATATATGGCCTTACATTTTCATATGTAGCCTCTAGTTATCATATTTGGCCTCCAGTTGTCATATACAGCGTGTATTTGCCATAAATAGCTTTTTTATAATTATATAGCTGCACTCTAAATATTTGATAAAACACCTCGGATTGACGGATGAACAGACGGACAGAGGTAACACTAAATGCCCCTTCATCATTCTTCGAAGAAACATCCCAGCACGTTATCAGCTGGGAATGTAATGCACCCCCCTCCCACCCCCCTTAAAAATAAATAATAAGAAGAAGTAAAAGAAAGTATGCTGCATGCACTTCTTTGTGCATTTTCATTTTCAACTGCTTCAAAATCTAACAGTTTGTACATTTCAATAAGAAATGAGGTCATTAAGATAGAGCATTTTATTATACATGTACATAATTATGTAACTGAATTTGAAATTAGCACCAAAATAAAAATAGATAACAAATGTTAATCTTTGAAAAAATAACCTGAAAATTAAGTTTTTCTCTTAGATATATATTTGCTTCAGAAAAAAAGTCTATATACCCCATCCACTTTTTTATGTTTTGTAGCCAAAACCCATAAAATAAAAGAGAGAAATGAAGTTTTTTTTATATTTCGTTTCCTTTTGTCCAATGTTAGCAATTTCAGGACTTACAAAATTTTCATAGGCTGTCATGCATTTTAAATAAATATTTGTCAAATAACGAGTACTAGTGCATAACCGCTTATCCGGATTTAATCAATGATGCCCTGAATTTTTCGGACATTTTCAGATATACCTACTTAATCATTTATGTTATTCCATGGGTCAGGTCTAATTCAAATATAAGCCATAACAACGAGTTTAAATACATGTTTTTGTCGATAAACAACAATATTTTGCACCAGATAGTCACAATTTAGACTAAATATGACACAGAGATTTTTTATTGATTTGAAAGAACATAATTACTGGTTATGCCAAAATTACTTTATTTTGTAGGGAACAAAAGATTACAAAAACAATACTTATTTTGTTGCAGATGGCGAATGGAATACAGTCCGAAGATTTATGTAACATTTTGAATAAGACTCCGTCAATTCGCAAATATTATGGAAGTAAGTTTCTCAGTTTTATTTATTACAATTCATTGACTTATCAGTGCCTCGATTTATTCTAAATTATTAATGGAAATTTAAAATGATAAATATCTGAAGAAAGATATGTTTTTCTTAATCCATAAACTGAACACATATTTGTCTATTTCGATAATTTCTACCATTTAATACCAGTATGGCCCCTCATGTCCGAGTGGTGTAAGGTGCTGCTGTCTAGCGGTCACTTATACATATCACTGGGTTCGAGCCGCAAGAAACTGGCAAATTTTCTCACATAAAATTTCAGTGACCGAGCTGTGCTCGAATCCATGACCTCATGACCTCCATGGTGAGAGGTAAGTGGTCACTTTTAGTTTAGACCACAAATTAGTTTAATTTTCCGCGTTAGTTTATCTATTTATTTTATCTTTCAGTTAATTGGAGCAGAGAATTATGCAGGTATGTCATACAATTATTATTCTTACGTTCTACATAATCTATCTCAGAACCTGATATCTCATGAATCAGGTATATTAACTCCCTATGAAAAATGCAGGGAATTCTATGCCTGTCTCACAATTCATAGCAATTGAACGTTTACTAAAGTATGACGTCATTTAAACTTTCCCTGAAGCAACTAACCAATCAGCGTGCTCGTAACAATTGCTATTTAACGGATCCAATCGGGAGCTCGGTTTGTTCCACAGACTTCAGTCACACATGGCAATTTTGACACTATTTCTGAAAATTGTATATTTAAATGTTGCACATCTGTGCACTTTTAATATTTCTTTTCTATTTTAGAAAGGGACATAACTCTGGTAAATGGCTAAAAGTCATCTTATTCCATACATTTGTGGTCAAAATTATATCAACTGCTATTTTTTTTATTTCGTCAGTTGTTATCAATATGATAGAACAACAACAAAAAAACACCACACAAGAAATGTGCTTTTGCACCTTTTGTATTAGATTTCAAAAACAGTCAATTATAGCCCTTGTCATTTTCTTTTGTTTCTTGCCCAGCACGTGTAAAGATACATGTAAGACAATTAAACAAACTTTTACACATACATCTAATGAAGAGCATTCTTACAGTTTAGCTGATATATGTAAGAGGCATAGTCCAGGACTTTGACTTGATTTTGGCTCAAAATCTATATCAGTCTTTCTTTTCACGTACGGAACCAATCCATAAAATATCATTCAAATATGTTAAAGGAAAGTTATGTTATTGAGCAGAAACCATCTTCCTGTTTTTAATTGCTGGTTATGTGTCACATATAAAACATTTATATTCACTTTTTTAAACATATATCCTATATGAATGTTGGAAATTTTACCGTCAAATTAAATTAAAGGAATCTCCTGGGGCGAGTGGTTTAAGGTGCTGCTGGCTAATGACCATTTATCTCTCACCGCTGATACCGAGTGTTCCAGTCCTGCTTGGTCCGAATACTTTACTAGTACGTGAGGAAGTTTGCCAGTTACTTGCGGGAGGACGGTAGTTATAGTCGGATTCATTCTCAGATC
The DNA here is from genome assembly GCA_029582155.1 of Panopea generosa. NCBI lineage: Eukaryota > Metazoa > Mollusca > Bivalvia > Adapedonta > Hiatellidae > Panopea > Panopea generosa. Next base: position 55,817,818 of record CM055909.1, on the reverse strand, counting down.
TTCTTTCCCTTATAAAAGTGGATACGTGCCATATATAACCTGTCATATGTTCTAGTATATTTACCTTCCTTATGACATTGAGTTATCCTAGTATTGCACTTAACGCTACAATGTTTAATCCCATTTTACTATAGTCTTATTATTACAGTGTGCTGATGGCCATGTTGGATGTATCCTTTATTGTAATAATGTTGCATCATTGGCGGATCTGATCTAATGGGGTGGGGAGGACAGAATATACATGTATGCATGGTGGGGGCACACAAACCCTGCTAGGCGTGTTCAGTTAATGAAAGCTCTGGGATGAATTCATTCACGTGGTAAAACCTATCTTATATAAAACACACTGAAAATACTACACCACATGCAGAACGCACGGCTAGTCCTGTAGCATAAGTGCGATACTCCGCTTCTCGACTAACTTTCAATCTTTCTGATGATAGTTGCCAAAATCTGTTATAACGTTACTCAACACTGGTCAAGAACCAGAAAGTCTTTAAGCTTAACGAAAATTAACACTTCTTTAAATCCCCCCCCCCCCCCCCCCCCCCGCCTTCCATTGCACACACGCACACAACAACATAAAAAAATCAACAACAACGCCTTAACAAAGAAACAAGAGAAATCCGGATGGCTTCATGCAATGGTCGGAATTTAACGAGTTACAGTGCTGCCTCCTGGCGTGGCATCGCATGTTCCAGCAGTATGATACTGACAGATCCAACTATATAGAAGCAGAGGAGCTTGCCCAAGTCATTAAAGCATTTGGTATGTACATACTTATAAACCGCATACCACCATGCGTTTGATTTATTGTCAGTTTCTGTAATGAATAAGCTACAACGGCAATCTGAACGCCGATTGGTTTTACCAAGGATTTAGGAAACTTGCACCCCTGTACTTAATGTTGATAAAATAACATGTGAAGAATTACTAAATTGGCAAACTAATCATTCAAATTTCGCAGGCCGATTTCTTTTACACAAAATGTGAGGTGTGTCTTTTATAATGTATTAATATAAACACGTAAAATGGTCTTGCGTTTGAAATATTGCAGTTTGAAGTAAAATTTCATGTACTTTCCTCAATTTTTTAGTTGCAGTATAAACATAAACATAAAGTATTTCAACAATTGTAAGCATACGTTTATTGAGAATTCAATTGTGCAAATAAAAGAATTTTGATTTGTATTTTTGAGATGAATGGAAGTTATTTGAAAAGTGAGATTTCGCGAGATATTACGTGAATACGCGAGAGTTCATAACATCTTAATCAGTTGTTTTCCTTCTCTATATAAATCCTTGGCTTTACTTTCCACTCATATGTCATTTGTTTAGTATTTAAATCTTTTTATTTTGAACAACCGATTTGCACACTGGATTATTTTATTAGTTTTTTGAAATGACTAAAGTATAATCCGTACAAGAAAATATATTTTATCGACACAACACACAGAGAAAGTCTTTGGTATCCATTTAATATAAGTCGGTTGTAAAGATTAAAATACTTTTATCCGAAAGAACATAGAGTGCAATCCGCTGTACTACATTTTATTCTATTAAAATGGGATTAAGGCCATAAACCATTCATAAGTTTTTTAATTCTATTTCTTTAATATGCATTGTTTTTAATTAACACATGTATATGGGATATTCATTAGTATTCTATATACAAGTATCAGTTAATACATTTATATACAAACTTTTATTTCTTTAATATGAACTTTTACCTCATATTTATATGAGATAGATTTTTCATCCATACAATTCTATATGTTTTCATTCATTCTATAAAATACAATTGCATGTATTGTACATGCAATCAAATTTGTAATCAAATGCGGTATTTTTATCATTCATTTTGGTATAGCAATCATTTACTAGTATAATAGTAGGTTTATGCTCTTATATGTGATATTTTTACAAGTATAATTTCATACTCTTATATGTGATACTTTTACGAGTATAGACCTATACTCTTATATGTGATACTTTTACTGGTATAGACCTTTACTCTTATATGTGATACTTTTACTGGTATAGACCCATGCTCTTATATGTGATACTGTTACAAGTATAGACCCATGCTCTTATATGTGATACTTTTACTAGTATAGACATGTGTTTTTATATGTGATACTTTTACTGGTATAGACCCATGTTCTTATATGTGATACTTTTACTGGTATAGACCCATGCTCTTATATGTGATACTGTTACTAGTATAGACCCATGCTCTTATATGTGATACTTTTACTAGTATAGACATGTGTTTTTATGTGTGATACTTTTACTGGTATAGACCCATGTTCTTATATGTGATACTTTTACTGGTATAGACCCATGCTCTTATATGTGATACTTTTACTGGTATAGACCCATGATCATGTATGTGATACTTTTACTAATATAGACCTATGCTCTTATATGTGATACTTTTACTAATATAGACCTATGCTCTTATATTTGATACTTTTACTAATATAGACCTATGCTCTTGTATGTGATACTTTTACTAGTATAGACCTATGCTCTTGTATGTGATACTTTTACTAGTATAGACCCATGATCTTGTATGTGATACTTTTACTGGTATAGACCTATGCTCTTATATGTGATACTTTTACTGGTATAGACCCCTGATCATGTATGTGATACTTTTACTGGTATAGACCTATGCTCTTATATGTGATACTTTACTGGTATAGACCCCTGATCATGTATGTGATAATTTTACTGGTATAGACCTATGCTCTTATATTTGATACTTTTACTAATATAGACCTATGCTCTTGTATGTGATACTTTTACTAGTATAGACATATGCTCTTGTATGTGATACTTTTACTAGTATAGACCCATGATCTTGTATGTGATACTTTTACTGGTATAGACCTATGCTCTTATATGTGATACTTTTAATTGGTATTGACCCATGGTCATGTATGTGATACTTTTACTGGTATAGACCCATGCTCTTGTATGTGATACTTTTACTGGTATATACCTATGCTCTTGTATGTGATACTTTCACTGGTATATACCTATGCTCTTGTATGTGATACTTTTACTAGTATAGACCTATGCTCTTGTATGTGATACTTTTACTAGTATAGACCCATGATCTTGTATGTGATACTTTTACTGGTATAGACCTATGCTCTTATATGTGATACTTTTAATTGGTATTGACCCATGGTCATGTATGTGATACTTTTACTGGTATAGACCTATGATCTTGTATGTGATACTTTTACTGGTATAGACCTATGCTCTTGTATGTGATACTTTTACTAGTATAGACCTATGCTCTTATATTTGATACTTTTACTTATATAGACCTATGCTCTTGTATGTGATACTTTTACTGGTATAGACCTAAGATCTTGTATGTGACACTTTTACTAGTATAGACCTATGCTCTTGCATGTGATTCTTTTACTAGTATAGACCTTTGCTCTTGCATGTGATTCTTTTACTAATATAGACCTATGCTCTTGCATGTGATACTTTTACTAGTATAGACCTTTGTTTTGCATGTGATACTTTTACTAATATAGACCGATGCTCTTATATGTGATACTTTTACTAGTATAGACCTATGCTCTTGTATATGATACTTTTACTGGTATAGACCTATGCTCTTGTATATGATACTTTTACTGGTATAGACCTATGCTCTTGTATGTGATACGTTTACTGGTATAGACATATGCTCTTGTATATGATACTTTTACTGGTATAGACCTTTGCTCTTGTATGTGATACGTTTACTGGTATAGACATATGCTCTTGTATATGATACTTTTACTGGTATAGACCTATGCTCTTGTATGTGATACGTTTACTGGTGTAGACATATGCTCTTGTATGTGATACTTTTACTGGTATAGACCTATGCTCTTGTATGTGATACGTTTACTGGTATAGACATATGCTCTTGTATATCATACTTTTACTGGTATAGACCTATGCTCTTGTATATGATACTTTTACTGGTATAGACCTATGCTCTTATATGTGATACTTTTACTAGAATAGACCTATGGTCTTATATGTGATACTTTTACTAGTATAAACCTATGCTCTTGTATGTGATACTTTTACTAGTATAGACCTAAGCTCTTATATGTGATACTTTTACTTGTATAGACCTAAGCTCTTATATGTGATACTTTTACTTGTATATACCTTTGCCCTTATTTGTGATACTTTAACTAGTGTGGACATTTGCACTTATATGCGATTGTTTTACTAGTATAGACCTATGGTCTCATATGTGATACTTTTACTAGTATAGATCTATGCTCTTATATGTGATACTTTTATTGGTATAGACCTATGCTCTTATATGTGATACTTTTACTGGTATATACCTATGCTCTTATATGTGATACTTTTACTAGTATAGACCTATGGTCTTATATGTGATACTTTTATTGGTATAGGCCTATGCTCTTATATGTGATACTTTTACCGGTATAGACCTATGCTCTTATATGTGATACTTTTACTGGTATATACCTATGCTCTTATATGTGATACTTTTACTGGTACAGACCCATGATCATGTATGTGATACTTTTACTGGTATAGACCTATGCTCTTATATGTGATACTTTTACTGGTATAGACCTATGCTCTTATATGTGATACTATTACTTGTATAGACCTATGCTCTTATATGTGATACTTTTACTAGTATAGACCTATGCTCTTATATGTGATACTTTTACTGGTATACACCTATGCTCTTGTATGTGATACTTTTACTTGTATATACCTATGCTCTTGTATGTGATACTTTTACTGATATAGACCTATGCTCTTATATGTGATACTTTTACTAGTATAGACCTATGCTCTTATATGTGATACTTTTACTGGTATATACCTATGCTCTTATATGTGATACTTTTACTGGAATAGACCTATGCTCTTATATGTGATACTTTTACTAGAATAGACCTATGCTCTTATATGTGATACTTTTACTAGAATAGACCTATGCTCTTGTATGTGTTACTTTTTCATTCATTGTATATACATTCTGTGTAGAATGTTCATTACGCCAATGGATCAAAAATATATTACAGTGCCGAATCTCACTGGATTGAGATACCAGTATGGAATCGGATTTGTCATAACATTAATCTGCCTGGCTGAATGGCTATCCTCAATATCTCTTTAGCCACTAGAGGATTTTGCAAATAGTTTTCACAAATGTTCTCCATATCAAGATGATGATACTATTAGTTTAGTGTAAGTCATTTGTTTTACGGTTGAAAAATAGCCCATCCATCCGTCATAATATGTGTCCGCTCCATTTAATAAAGTCATTTTTTGACTTTGAGCAGGTACTTGGAGGGGGAAAAGATGTAAGATTTTATGTTTTTGTGACATCATCGTTATTATTATTATTATTTTGTAATTATTACTATTTTAAAGGTTATAGAATTAATCCTGATGTCATGACCACGTTGCTGAAGCGTTATTCCAGAGCCCACGCTCACTGCGGGCAAGTTAGGACATTGATAGCCTTTGACGACTTTGTATCGTTGTGTGTTCGGCTCCGGGCATACACTGGTGAGTTATTTGAAGCACTGGCGGATTGAGAGAGGGAGTGAAGTCTTGAATCCATCCCATGAGATTTCATAAATATTTAATAAAAGTACATGTTTCAGTTGAAACGATAAAAAACATAATTTTTTTTTACCCCCAACCACTTCACTAAAAACTCTGGATCCGCCAATGTGAACCCTCCCAATGTGATTTTACGAATATTTTTTTTTTGTTTCCGAAGGAAACGATAAAAAACATACATGGATCCCCATGTAATTTGGGATCCCATCCCCCGAACCACTTTATTAAAAATCTGGGTCCGCCAATGTGAGCCCAAACCACTTGATTAATCATTCTGGGTCCGCCCTTGTGAATCGTATATACTATGTTATGTACATGGACATTTATATGTGTAGAGTTACTGGGTGTACCTGAAATAGTAGTATAATGTACGATACGAAACTCTTGAAAAATCCTGTAACCTCGTTATATTTTGTAAGTTTATACATTTCTTACCTAATTAATTTATTTTGACATAATATTGGAGACATTTTTAGCGATTTTGATAACTATTTTACTTAAGCTCTGTTCATGAATATTATAATTTATGTACTAGTATCATACAAATATGAACTTAAAATACCCCAGTGTAAGTGTAAACCCTTCGTTTCTGTTTTGGTAAGGGGCATACCTCTTGTAAATGATTTAAAGGCATCATACGCCATATATTCGTGGTCATGATAAAATATATATGACAAACAGTGAAACTTCGCAAGTTTTGTAGAATATGTTAACACTTGCTTTAATATGACGTTCCTGACAGTACTACTTATATTAAGATGGCTATCGTACGTGCATGTGTGTGTAACTTACTTTGATGCATCAACACGGCTAAAATTCGGTTTCAACATTGCAGAGTGTCTCTTTAATAATCATCCGGTAGAATGAATGAATGTATTAATGAGTGAATTTGGTTTTACGGCGTACCAACACAGGTACAGGTTATTCGAAGCCAACAGGAAGAAATATTCCAGGTTCACTCTACATGTACAAATACACAAATTAACATATAAACCATCAACAAATAAATATGCAGAATGAACCTAGAACCTTTATGCCTGCATAACTGCAGAGTTTCAGCAAATTCTATCATATTACTCATATTGTCGCTTCTTACAACATGCATGAGCCACATGCGTGATCATTCTTGCCATCACGCATATGGCTCATTGGAACCACACAGCGGTTGGTAATTTAACCACACTAATTAACATGATAAAAATGATAAAATGAACAGGACACCCATTCGGAGGATTCCTACCCCTCTGCAGAGATCGACAGTGATTCTATTCTTAGCCAGAACCACACGGACTCTATCAAGTAGAATGGAATGACCGCTATTCTATCAATACAAGTGACACTCTCCACTCACTGCTACAGCTGGACTTGTTAGCTCAGTCGGTAGCGCGACTGACTATCAATCCAGCGGCTGTTAGTTCGAATCCCCACCCACCCACATTCTCCGTGATGATTTAAATACGAAATTGAGTCTCATTTTTATTCGTTTCTCACCGCTGATTCAAGTGGTAATATTATCAGTTATTTCAGAGATGGTGTGCTCTAGAACTGGTTAACCTTTCAGGATACCAGGAGATTAGGTTAACTGGTCGTCTCTTAGTCGTCGTTGGTATAAAACTGAAGCTAAATATCCAAACAAAATTCGCTGCTACAACAAGAGGTCCTATCTGTATTTACAAAACATTTCAACTCGAGTATGCACTCGATCTCAAACATTTCATTTTGAGAACAATGTAAGTTTCGTTATCGCCGCTGTCTATGGTTTATTCCAAGTTCGTGAATGCGGTCAAATACTGAGTACTGTGTATTAAGTGTGATAGTTATTATTAAATGAATTGGATTCGTTAATGCGTGTCTTTATAACATTTAAAGTGAATATATCAGGATTTTTCAAAATTTGAAAATTGACTTAAACAGTTTTTTCAAATATACCATGATTATATATACTCACTGACCTCGAACTGCCAAAAAGATATTTGGTTTAATATGCCAAAATATTATACTGTAAAGGGCTTTTTTTAACTACTCGCCTAGATTAGACTTAAAAAGATTTCCCGCCTAAAATGGCAACATATTTTGTGACGTATTAAATGATTCACGTTTTATTTTGGATTTGACATACTAAACTATTCATTTATATTAATTAATGATAATGAGATTTTTTTTATCTATTTTAATAATCATTTTAGCCTTAAGACATTTATAGCGTTTTATCCTGATACACCCCCTTTAAAACACGAATACAACGCTAATATCCATAAGCGTGTTTTGAGAATATTTCAAAACCAAGTACTACGCTAATATTCATAAGCGTGTTTTTAGGACAGTTATAGTATCATTATTACGTTGATATTCATTGTAAATTTGTCTTCAGGACAGTTAAAATATTATCATTATGTTGATATTCATTGTAAATTTGTCTTTAGGACAGTTAAAATATTATCATTACGTTGTTGTTCATTATAAGTTTGTCTAGTGGTATTTTAATCTATGTTTCAAATCATCTCATTTCAAAAAGAAGATTAGACTTAGAATGTCCGTTAATTGATTCTGTTTGTGTTGAAGTCAAGCACAAAAGGGACCTATTTTTTATGTGCTGTGTATACCGTTCCCCGAACACGCCTGTAGCATTTTGGAATAATTTTAACACATGTATTGAAAAAGCTCTTGATTTGTCAAAAAATATAGTTTTAGTAGGCGATATTAACGAGGACCAATTAAATACTAACAATAATCATCTTAGAAATACTATACTTATTAACAATCTGACAAATGTCATTACAGAACCAACCAGAGTAACTGAAACTACATCAACTCTGATAGATCCAATACTTATATCAGATACATATAAACCTCTCAATTCTGGAACTTTAGATGTTCCGAATACAATAAGCGACCATAAAGCTACTTATATTTATATCCCATTTTCTCTGTTTACACCTCCTGCTTTAACTAGAAAAGTTTGGTTTTATAAAAGAGGTGATTATGACAAACTGAATGACATGATAAATAACTTTGATTGGGAGTTTATTTCCTACATTTCCATAAACTCAGCGTGTAAACGTTTTTCAGAAACAATTTTAGATTTTATGCAAAAATGTATTCCCTCCAAAGATATAACCATCAGACCTACTGACAAGCCATGGTACGACTCTGAAATCAGACGGACAACTAGACTACGAGACAGACAAAGGACAAAATCAATACGAACGCAAAGAACAGACGACTGGACTAAATACAAACAGTTAAAAAACAAAGTTAATAATTTGAAAACGCATGCTAAAGAACAGTACTTAAATAATATAGAAACTTTAGTTTCAGACAGCAGAAATACAAATCCAAAACTTTACTGGAAACTTCTTAAACAAATCATAAAGGAAAACAAAAATACTGAAACCATACCCCCCTTAAAAAGAACCTCAGACGCTGGGGAGGAAACCAACTTTTATAACGACGAAGAAAAGGCAAATTGTTTGAACGACTATTTCATTTCTATTTCAACAATCAGTAATGAAACTAATATTACATTTCCAAATGAAAACTCGAAAACTTATAATTTTCTTTCTAATATAATTATAGCAAAGTCTGAAATAGAAGATACGATTGACATCCTTGACCCTAACAAATCTGTTGGGAATGATAAAATAAGTCACAAAGTTTTGAAGTATACAAAATATAGTATTTCTAAACCTCTAGTATTGTTATTTAATAGATCATTAATCAAATGTGAATTTCCAGATTTATGGAAATCAGCCCTAGTAATGCCACTTTTCAAAAAAGGAAAAAAAACAAACCTAGCGTCTAATTATCGACCAATTTCACTCTTAAGCTGTATTGGCAAGTTAATGGAAAGAATTGTGTACAAACATATATATACTTTTCTTGTTGATAATAACCTCATTTATAAGTTACAATCTGGATTTCTCAAAGGACATTCCACGGTTTACCAACTTTTAGATATATATCATCAAATTTGTCAAAGCATAGATAATAAACAATTCACTTGCATGGTATTCTGTGATGTATCGAAAGCATTTGATCGCGTGTGGTTAAAAGGTCTTTTGTTCAAATTAAAGCAAAATGGTATAAATGGTAATCTTCATAATTGGATCGACAGTTATTTAAACAAACGTGAACAAAGAGTATTTATAGGTAATAGTTTCTCAGAAATAAAAGAAACAACTGCCGGAGTTCCCCAAGGTTCTGTATTAGGTCCTTTATTCTTTTTAATTTACATTAATGATATAGCCAAAAATTTGTTAAGTATTACACGAATATTTGCAGATGATACATCTCTTGCTTTTACATCTTCAAATTTAACAGATTTAGAAGGTATAATCAATAATGATCTGATCGTTATATCAAAGTGGGCAAAACAATGGTTAGTGAATTTTAATCCCCAAAAGACTGAAGCTATACTTTTTACTCTAAATAGAAATGTTTCAAATCCAAATTTATTGTGTGAAAATGTTTTAGTTAATTTTGTAGAACACCATAAACATTTAGGTGTTACTTTTAGTCATGATGGAAAATGGCATCAACACATAAATAATATTGTTTCATCAGCTTCAAACATTTTAGGCATGATGCGAAAAATCAAATTTACACTTAATCGGAAATCTCTAAACCAAATATATATATCATTTCTGCGACCAGTTTTTGAATATGCATCAATTGTTTTTGATAATTGTTCCCAATATGAAAAAGACAAACTAGAAAAAATACAACACGAAGCAGCTAGAGTGGTTACTGGTTTGACGCGTTCAGTTTCTATAAATAAGTTATACACCGAAATCGGATGGTTATCGCTATCAGAAAGAAGAAAATATCAAAAATATATTATTGCATATAAACTTAAAACAGGAATTCTACCCGATTATTTATGTTCTTTTTTTCCAGAAACAGTAGGAGTAAATACACCTTACAACTTACGAAATTCTTCCGATTATGTTGTTTTTAACACAAGAACACAACTATTTGCAAATTCGTTTATTCCGTCATGCGTATCTATTTGGAATACACTTCCCGAGTACATTCGTAACTCAGAGACATTATCAATTTTTAAAACTCATATAACAAACATGTATTTTAAAACGCAAATAGTACCATCGTATTATCTAACTGGTAGTCGAATTTTATCAGTTTTCCACGCTCGTTTGAGAAACGGATGTAGTCATCTTAAGTTTGATACATTTTTAAATTCTTTAACACTTGATGCAAGATGCGACGGATGCGGTAATGAAAAAGAAGACGCCGAGCACTACTTTATGCAATGTTCTATATATACTGATGAACGACTTCGTCTTTTTCGTTCCACACGCCGTTTTCATCCCTTAAGTACACGAGTGTTTTTATTTGGTAAGAGTACATATACCAGTGACACAAATACATTTATATTTACACAAGTACAACAATACATTAAAGACACGAAACGTTTTGTCAACAATTGACTCTCGGCATCATACCCAATTTTATGCAGCCCTTCATTGCATTGGAACGATATTATGACAGCACTTGAAAACATATTATGTATTTTCTCTCTTTTTCTCACCTTATTTATTTATTTTTCTTTATTTATCTCTTCAATTTTATTGTTGGTTTACATCCTATTGATTGTTAAAATTGCCATCTTGATTCTAATGTTATTTGTATATTGAAAGGGGAGGGCTGTAACTAATGTTGCTAGAACTTGTGGCCCAACCCGTTTGCTATGTGAATTATGCAATAAAATATGTTTAAACTAAAAAACTAAACTATAGAACAGTTAGAATATTATCATTACGTAGATGTTCATTATAAGTTTGTCGTTAGAACAGTTATAATGTGATCATTACGTTGTTGTTCATTATAAGTTTGTCTAAAGAACAGTTAGAATATTATCATTACGTTGTTGTTTATTATAAGTTTGTCTATAGAACAGTTAAAATATTATCACCAGGTTGATGTTCCTTATAAATTCTCTTTAGAACAGTTAGAATATTATCATTACGTTGTTGTTCATTATACGTTTGCATTTAGAACAATTAGAATATTATCATTACATTGTTGTTTATTATAAGTTTATCTTTAGAACAGTTAGAATATTATCATTACGTTGTTGTTCATTATAAGTTTGCCTTTAGAACAGTTAGAATATTATCAATACGTTGTTTTTTATTTTAAGTTTATCTTTAGAACAGTTAGAATATTATCATTACGTTGTTGTTTATTATAAGTTTATCTTTAGAACAGTTAAAATAGTATCATTACGTTGTTGTTTATTATAAGTTTATCTTTAGAACAGTTAGAATATTATCATTACGTTGTTGTTTATAATAAGTTTATCTTTAGAACAGTTAGAATATTATCATTACGTTGATGTTCATTATAAGTTTGTCGTTAGAACAATTAAAATATTATCATTGCGTTGATATTCATTATATGTTTGTCTTCATTATCATTACGTTGATGTTCATTATTAGTTTATCTTTAGAACAGTTATAATTTTATCATTACGTAGATGTTCATTATAAGTTTGTCGTTAGAATAATTAAAATATTATCATTACGTTGATGTTCATTACTAGTTTATCTTTAGAACAGTTAGAATTTTATCATTTCATTGTTGTTCATTATAAGTTTGTCTATAGAACAGTTAGAATATTATTATCAGGTTGATGTCCATTATAAGTTTGTCTTTAGAACAGTTAAAATATTATCATTACATTGTTGTTCATTATATGGTTGTCTTTAGAACAGTAAGAATATTTTCATTGCATTGTTGTTCATTATAAGTTTGTCTATAAAACAGTTAGAATATAGGCTGTATTTAACTAATGAACAAACACAGCTTTACTCTGTCTACTATGAGATGAAAATACATTTCAACACATTTCTTACAGATGCCTTCCGTAAGCGAGACGCACAGATGCATGCCGGGCGAGAGACTGGCAATACAGAGTTCAGTTATGATGACGTATGTAATTTTAAAAATCAAACCATTTCCACTTTTAGCAGCTTGAGTATTAGTTTATTACTGTAGAGAGTCATCTATCGTCCGTCCATTTGTCTGTCTGTCCATTTGCCTGCCTGCCTGCCTGCCTGCCTGCCTGCCTGCCTGCCTGTCTGTCTGTCTGTCTGTCTGTCTGTCTGTCTGTCTGTCTGTCTGTCTGTCTGTCTGTCTGTCTGTCTGTCTGTTCGTTGTCCACAATATTTTTTAAACGTTTTCTCATAAACCACCGCTTGGGTTTGCTGACATTTTCAGGCAAAAGCATAATTTAGCCAATGAAATTCATATTGGTTCAAATGTTTGTATGTAAATTATCCCGATACGTTTGGTTTCAAGTTTATTCAAATCAATGGGATAGTGTCCATTAAAGCCTTTTAAGGCGGTTTTAAGTTTTTCGTATTTATAATATGGAAAAACAAGAAATTATTATTTTCTTGTTTATTTCAACAATGATTTTAACCATCTTGAGATCTAAAATATTATTTTATGTGTGGTAGTTTAAATGGGATTAATGTCCAGAAGGGACCAGCAGTGGCTTTAAAATTATTAAAGTTGTGATTTTTTTTCTCAAACCCGACAAGCCTAATTTGTACATATTTTGAATATTTTGTATACATTATCCGTATGAGTAGTATTTTAGTAGTAGCTTTTGGATGATTGAGACCCCGCCAGGGTTCACTGACAGTTAACAGGTGCATGCATACTATGGGAAATGTGAATTAACTCGTCTATATCTTGAGATATGCGTCATTGTCTTTCCATATCAGTTTATTTTCATCTATAAATATAAACCTTAACACAGTGTTATCTATTATATGTATGGTAACTTGTCACGTGATTGTATGTTGTGTCTGTATTCACACGGGATATCAAATAACAAGGACTTAAATAGAGAAGGAAAAGAAACTGCTTGAGATTTTATGAACGCAATCTTGCGAAATCTCGTTTTCAAATATCCTAACTTCCATTCATCTCAGAAATACAAATCAAAATTCTTTCTTTGCACTATGGAATTATCTTAAAAAAAACAAGACCATTCCAAGCAAAGTGTGTTTAAAATTGTTGAAGTATTATTATGATTACAAAATTTGTAAACTGCAACTAAAAAATCAAGGAAAGCACTTAACATTTTACTTAAACCTGCAATATTTGCTTGTTTTAAACATTATAAAACATCTAAGGACACATGTATACACCTTACATTTTATGTTTAAGATATCAGTTGCCTGTGGAATTTGAATGGTAAAGTTGTCAAATTATTCGCATACTATTTTATCAACATTTAGTGGAGATATGCAAGTTTCCTATCCTTCTATAGAAGTCATTGATAGAAATAAAAATAATAAATATCAAAATAAAATTGAAAAATATATATAATTAGAATTCTTCTAAATTTCAGTTTCTTCGATGTGTCATGTGTTTATGATGTCGCATTTTCCTGATCTGAATTAACCATGCACAGTGGCGCCATCTGAACGTCATCTACACATGTACATCGTTCAGTTAGCAGAAACTGCCGTTACAGAACATGAGTTACAACAACAAAACGACATTATGAACCAAATTAATTATTATCACCCATCAGTGCGAAAAGTTGCCAAGAAGCTTCGTATTTAATATTCAGTTAGCACATTATTGTTCTGTCACGACGAGTGCATATCCGTGTCGCGTTCTACTACAGTTGTGAACTCTGATATCTACATTATCATGCAATGCTTCATACTTTTATTTTATGTATATCTTTATTCATTATTTGGTTACATATTCTGAATTATAAATCATATAAGAGAGATATAATTAAGTGACTGGTTATATATATTTATATATATATTCGTATATTGCAATACTTGCATATAATACATATATATATATATAATCAAATAATGTAAAAACACATTAAAGCTGTTGAGTGACCATACGCTTTATGTTGATTGTATAAACAATTTGTAATGATTAATTCAGTGATTGTATATTGTACAATTTATGTTGATGTAGATCTACTTTATACAAATCGTAATAAAACTGTATACTCTGTTCTGTTCAGACTCTTCGATTCATATTGTTCCAAGATTTCTCTTACAATATTCATCAAAATGATCAGCATACTGCTGTTAACGCTGTTCGTCTGTAATATAAAGTAAACAGATAGTACTACTAATATTGGAAACAAAAATTGTCCTATATAATCCTGTGTCCGTTCATCAGCAAACATTTTTGATGGATATATATGACATTGAGTACAGAATAGTTCTACACGTATTCTGTACTCAATGTCATATGTACGGTTCAACATATATTCTGTACTCAATGTCATAATGCCGTATGCACGGTTCAACACCTATTCTGAACTCAATGTCATACTGCCTTATGTATGGTTCTACACGTATTCTGTACTCAATGTCATATGTACGGTTCAACACATATTCTGTACTCAATGTCATAATGCCTTATGTACGGTTCAACATGTATTTTGTTCTCAATGTCATAATGCCTTATGTACAGTTCTACACGTATTTTATACTCAATGTCATAATGCCTAATATACGGTTCAACACGTATTCTGTACTCAATATTATAATGCCTTATGAACGGTTCAACATGTATTCTGTACTCAATGTCATACTGTCTTATGTACGGTTCAACACGTTTTCTGTACTCAATGTTATAATGCCTTATGTACAGTTCTACACGTATGTTTTGTACTCAATAGCATAATGCCTACTGCACGGTTCTACACATATTCTGTACTCAATGTCAAAATGCCATATGCACGGTTCAACATGAATTCTGTACTCAATGTCATACTGCCTTATGCACGGTTCTACACGTATTTTGTACTCAATGTCATAATGCCTTATGTACGGTCAACACGTATTCTATACTCAATGTCATAATGCCTTATGCACGGTTACACATGAATTTAATACTCAACGTCATAATGTCATATGTACGGTTCAACAAATATTCTGTACTCATAATGTCATAATGCCTTATGTACGGTCAACACGTATTCTGCACTCAATGGCATAGTGCCTTATGTACGGTCAACACGTATTCTGTACTCAATGTTATAATGCCTAATGTACGGTTCAAAATGTATTCTGTACTCAATGTCATAATGCCATACGCACGGTTCAACACATATTCTGTACTTAATGGCATAATGCCTTTTGCACGGTTCAACATGTGTTTTGTACTCAATGTCATAATGCCTTATGTATGTCAACACGTATTCTGTACTCAATGTCATAGTGCCTATTGTACGGTTCAACACGTATTCTGTACTCAACGTCATAATGCCTTATGTACGGTCAACACGTATTCTGTACTTGATGTCATAATGCCATATGCACGGTTCAACATGTATTTTGTACTCAATGTCATAATGCCTTATGTACGGTCAATACGTATTCTGTACTCAATGTCATAAATCCTAATGTATGGTTAACACGTATTTGTACTCAATGTCATAATGCCATATGTACGGTTCAACACGTATTCTGTACTCAATGTCATAATGCCATATGTACGGTTTCAACACGTATTCTGTACTCAATGTCATAACGCCATATGTACGTTTCAACATGTATTCTGTTCTCAATGTCATAATGCCATATGTACGGTTCAACACGTATTCTGTACTCAATGTCATACTGCCTTATTTATGGTTTAACACGTATTCTGTACTCAATGTCATAATGCCTTATGTACAGTTCAACACATATTATGTAATCAATGTCATAATGCCTTATTTACGGTTCAACACGTATTCTGTACTCAATGTCATAATGCCTTATGTACGGTTCAACACGTATTCTTTACTCAATGTCATAATGCCTTATGTACGGTCAATACGTATTCTGTACTCAATGTCATAAATCCTAATGTATGGTTAACACGTATTTGTACTCAATGTCATAATGCCATATGTACGGTTCAACACGTATTCTGTACTCAATGTCATAATGCCATATGTACGTTTCAACATGTATTCTGTTCTCAATGTCATAATGCCATATGTACGGTTTCAACACGTATTCTGTACTCAATGTCATAACGCCATATGTACGTTTCAACATGTATTCTGTTCTCAATGTCATAATGCCATATGTACGGTTCAACACGTATTCTGTACTCAATGTCATACTGCCTTATTTATGGTTTAACACGTATTCTGTACTCAATGTCATAATGCCTTATGTACAGTTCAACACATATTATGTAATCAATGTCATAATGCCTTATTTACGGTTCAACACGTATTCTGTACTCAATGTCATAATGCCTTATGTACGGTTCAACACGTATTCTTTACTTAATGTCATAATGCCATATGTACTGTTCAACACATATTCTGTAATCGATGTCGTAATGTTTTATGTACGGTTCAACACGTATTCTGTACTCAATGTCATAATGCCATATGTACGGTTCAACACGTATTCTGTACTCAATGTCATAATGCCATATATACGGTTCAACACGTATTCTGTACTCAATGTCATACTGCCTTATTTACGTTTCAACACGTTTTCTGTACTCAATGTCATAATGCCTTATGTACGATTCAACACATATTCTGTACTCAATGTCATAATGTCTTATGTACGGTTCAACACGTATTCTGCACTCAATGTCACTCACTGCCTTATGAACGGTAACTTGATGAACTTCTAAAAGAGAACTGACTATACCTTGGAGTAGCTACATGCCATAGGTCCGAACTGTTTGGTTAAACCACCTGTTATCTCGCTAAAAATGAAATGAAAGAGGACAAACCGTCTCGCATAGGTAAATGTACCGAATATAACGTGCTGGTATACGCTATTGCTTTATTTGTACCATCAATGACCCGTTGAAAAACCACGAGCTATAGTGATTATGTTACTATTAATATGTTAGTTTGGTCAAGATTCGGGAAAACAAGACACTGAAATGTTTCAAGTCCCATACCAGTTTATAGGTAGCAACAACAATGTTTGTCCGGCTGAAAAAAATAAAATGACCTGTACTCTCTCCTTATTGCCCCATATCGACATGCAAAGTTTCACAGATAGAGCTTGTTTTACCTTTTTAGTAATCTTTCCGGCCTTACTGGCGGACAGTAAACCTAAAGTTCCGGTAGGGGACTAAAAACGCAGTTGCTTCTGCGAGTGCGTATATATGTAATATAGCTGCCGGACGGAGGACACGGACTGTCAGAACAGCCCACTTTAGATTTGCTCAGGTGAGCTAATGTAACATAATTTATTATTCAAGGGCAAATTTAGGCAAATTACAGGATACAAATATTTTATTTCAATTTAATAAAAAATAAATATTCTCATAGATTAACAAGGAAGAAGTAGTATTTTCCCCAACCTATTTTCCAGGCCAATGACAGGGGAACTTACAAAAAATCCTCTGTCGAATTGTTTTCAGTAGAGCAATTCAGGCCCTCCTGTGCCTCTTGTTTTTTTTATACCATTCACGGTTGTCCACAAAAGTTAACATTAGACCGATATTCTAACGACGTTTTACCAGAATATTTGGTTATAATTTAGAACATGTTCAGAAATGAAAATCAAGACGAAAAGTTGGCAGCCGAAATATTCAACTGCTCAACGTTATGTGTGTGTATCTGTGTGTGTGTGTGTGTTGTGCGTGCGTGCGTGCGTGTGTCTGTCGGGGACAAGGAAACAGTAGGCCTTTTATTGAAGAGGAGTAACAAAACCATACAGCCATTTGGTTATTATTAACAACATATTCAGATTGATTGATTTATTGAATTCTTAGTGTCATTATTATGCCATCGAGGGCTAACAGACGATCAGTTAACCTAACCACTGTGTCCTGGAATCCTAGAAGATAAACCAGTACTGGAGCACACCCCATCTCCGCAAGTAACTGGTCAATTTTCGACTTCAATCAGTTGTGAACGAAGAATGATAATGTGACGCAATGTGGTATATCAACCATCACGCAGATCGTGGCCGGGCGGAACATATTTAAATTGATTGATTAAATATTAAGCGTCTTTTTTATGCCATCGAGGTCTAACAGACGATCGGTTAACCTAACCACTATTTCCTGGGACCCTGAAAGGTTAACCAGTACTCAAGCACATATTTAGAAATAACAATTACGACGAATAATTGAAAGTCGAAATATATGACTGCTCATCGTTCTGCCTGCCTGCCTGCCTACCTGCCTGCCTGCCTGCCTGTCTGTCTGTCTGTCTGTCTGTCTGTGGGCAAAGAAATAGTTTATGAATATAGTATCTTTTATTGAATAGGAGTAACGATACCTTACCGCCATTTGGTTATCTTTAAGAACATATTCAGAAATGACAATTACTGCCTGCCTGCCTGCCTGCCTGCCTGCCTGCCTGCTGTCTGTCTGTCTGTCTGTCTGTCTGTCTGTCTGTCTGTCTGTCTGTCTGTCTACTAAGGTTAAAAACTCTGTAGAAAGTTTGGTGTTCGAATATGTCTCAAGGGAAGTAAAACTGAATTTATTCTGCTACCTCGATGGGTAAAGCACGAGTAAACAGTACAGTTTGGGTTGGGACTTATATAATCTGGAAAGGGAAGTACGATAAGGACACACGTCACTCAAGCCTTAATCAGAACATATGCTGTATATATATACGTTTGTGTTAAATTTATCTGACATACATTGCAGCAGTTGTGGTCATGGCGATCTATTACACAGGTATAATATGGTATTTTCAGAGTAAAAATCTGGATTTTACACTTATAAAATGTTTTTTAAATGTTCATTTTTATAGTTTTTAACACCAGTTTCAACACATAGCAGGTAATCTATGGCACACCTAGTATAAATGATGGAAGAAGACCTCAGAAAGAATTTATGTTTTTCATACAAAAATATTTTTGACCTAGCGAAGCTTAAACGTACGTCCGCAGCAGTGAAATGTAAGTGGTCGTTACACGATAGCGCCATAGACTATTCGGCCACGGAGATGGGATTTTTACGTTGCGCTATGTCCTGAAGATGTCTTACTATAACATCTAAATTATGGAAAGCCAATCATTATGCAGTATCTGATCACATGACAATGTTTTCATTTACTGTTATATTGATCTATGTCCAAGCCTTTGAATATTTCACTGAGGTATGTCCAGTCTGTCCAATGAAAGTGTTTTAAGTATCACGTGACCTAACAAAAATGTTTCGTGTCGAAGCAAAAAATATAAACTTGTTATGTTATGATATTTTTAAAAACAGAAGCCTTTTTAGCCGATACGTGTCTGCAGAATTTGTTTTTGTCATAAATGGTCTGTATAAATTGATTATGACTTGTATGAATTTAAGATATGTGATTTTTCAAGTCTACACAGCCGATATGTAGGTTCATAAATATACATACTTTGCAACGGTTTAGATAAACTTTTTCATGTATAATCTTGTTACTGTAGTAATAGTCTTAATTATGCAATTATGTCATTTATCTAAAACTCTAATTGTGTTATTTCTGTACATATTATATAAAACATGACTCACAAAACTCATAATAAAACACTTTTCTTTCTGATTGATTGAATAGACATCTTTGATTATTGCGTGTAAATATTTTACGTAGTTAACTGTACATCGACCTCTATGATTACCGAAAATCGTACATCAAAAATCATGTTTAAATTATATTTTTGTCTTCTTATATCTGTTCCTTGCATCTTTCGTCTTAAATCCTACTCTTTGATATCGCTTTTCCTGTTGTTGTTGAAATACAATCTTATTTTTGCATCATGGCCGTAAGTATATGCTCTTTTAATGTCCGGGGGCTAGGGAATAAAATAAAACGAGACCAAATATTAAACTGGTTAAAAACACAAGCATACGGTATTTGCTTACTGCAAGAAACCCATTTATTAAATTGTAAAATAGATAACATTAAACAAGAATGGGGTGGACATGTATATTTAAGTGGTACAAACTCTAATAAAGAAGGGATATGCATTTTAATCAACTCAAAACTAAATTTAGAAATAGTTTATAATGAAAAGGAAATAACTATCATAAATATATACGGACCTAATACCGATAATATTTTTTTCTCTCAAGAACTAGACGATTATATCACTAACAATGACGACAAAAGCTTTATTATAGCAGGTAATTTCAATACGGTTTTAAATATTGATGTAGATAAAAAAAATTGCAGGCAAGATACACACAAAAATAGTCGAATCAAAATAAAATCTATAATTGATACAAATAATTTGGCAGATATGGAGACTTTTAAATCCTCAAAAAACACAATTTACGTGGCATTCAAATACAAAACCAATTATATTTAGTAGATTAGATTACTTTTTAATTTCAAATAATCTTGTTAATCATACTAAATCTTCTAAAATTGCAGCCGGATATAAATCTGACCACTCGATCGTTGATATTAAATTTGATTTTATTAAAATCAATAAAGGTCCTGGGTATTTTAAACTTAATAATAGTCTGATATTAGATAAAGAATATCAAATATTAATAATAAATAATATAGCAGAAACCGCAGAAATAAATAAAGATGCGAATCCAAATACTCTGTGGGAATTAATCAAAGGTACTATAAGAAATGTAACTATTAAATTCGCAACAGCTAAGAAAAAAAAAAGATAATGAAAAAGAAACTAATTTAAAAAATGAAATAAAAAATATTGAATCTAAACTACATACAATAAAAGACAACAAAGAGATAGAAGATACACACAAATATTTAGAAGAAAAAAACCACAAGCATTGTATGAATTAATAGATAGAAAAATTAATGGAATTATGATAAGAGCAAAAGCTTTACATGTTGAGTACAACGAAAAAAACAGTAAATACTTCTCTAGTTTAGAAAAGAAAATTCAGAAAGTAAATCAATAATACAATTGAACGTAAAAGGTAAAATTGTAACTAAACAGTCCGATATATTGAAATCAGAAGCAAAATTTTATTCCAATCTATACAAAAAGAAAAATCAAGTTGCATTTGAATCAAATTATGATTTTTTTAATCAAACTATGCCAAAACTTATAGATAATGAAACAATGCAATGCGAAGGTCTTTTAACAGAATACGAATGTGGCATAGCATTAAAACAAATGCAAAATAATAAAAGTCCGGGTTCAGACGGCATAACTACAGAATTTTATAAAATCATTTGGAGTTATATTAAAACCTCTCTTGTGAATTCCTTAAACTATTCTTTTCAAAATAAAAATATGACCGAGTTACAGAAGCAAAGTATTATTACGCTCTTACCTAAAACAGGCAAAGACACGACGTTTTTAGATAACTGGCGCCCGATAAGTCTCTTAAATGTAGACTATAAGATAACAACAAAGTCTATTGCAAATAGAATTAAACCTGTTTTACCTTCTATTATTTCATCTTCACAGACAGGATTTATAAAAGGAAGGTATATCGGTGAAAACATAAGACTTTTATTTGAAGCACTTAATGATATTGAAAATACAAATTCACCAGCAATCCTGTTTTTTTTTCAGATTTCGAAAAAGCTTTTGACAGTTTAAATCAAAGTTATGTTTTTAAATGTCTTGAACACTTTCAGTTTGGACAATCACTCATAAACTGGGTTAAATTATTTTATATAGATGCTAAGAGTTGTGTAATTAATAATGGTCATTTGTCGCAGTTTTTCCCAATACAATGTGGCATTAGACAAGGATGTCCCCTTTCTCCTTATCTGTTTATTTTATGCATTGAACTGTTATCTTATGAAATATCACATAACATTAATATAAAAGGCATTAATATATATGGACATGAAATAAAAGAAACTTTATTTGCAGATGATGCAACTTTTTTAACTGATGGCTCCAAACAATCTTTTGAAGCTCTTATCGATGTTTTGGATAATTTTAAATATATATCTGGATTAAGATTAAACCATTAAAAATGTACAGCGCTAAAAGTAGGGTCTCTGAAAACCTCCAAGAACACATGTTGTCAAAATAAAAAGTTTAAATAGTGCAATGATAGTGCAAAAGCGTTAGGTGTCACTTTCCACACCGAAACAAGAAATATATATACATTAAACTTAGAACCAAAACTCCAAGAATTTAATAACTGTCTAAAAAGTTGGCAACATAGAAAACTAACACTCATGGGTAAAATTACTGTATTAAAAAGTTATGCCATTCCAAAACTAGTTTATCCTCTATTGGTACTTCCAAATCCGTCAGAAGAAATAATAAAACATATAATAAATAAAATGTATCAGTTTTTATGGGATGGTAAACCTGATAAAATTAAAAGAAAAATTATTATTCAAAAATATATAAATGGAAGATTAAAAATGATTGATATAAGATATTTTATGAACGCCCTTAAAGGAAGTTGGATAAAACGAATTTTTAATGACAACAATAAAGGAATTTGGAAGCATATTTACTTAAATAAAATAAAAAAAATATGACGGTAATATGTTGTTTGAATGCAATATTAACAGGAATGACATCTCAAATTATTTCCAGAAAAAGGTTTCTTACAGGATATTTTAATAGCATGGCAAGAAATAAAGCAAAACAAAGAAAATGAATATTTGAGTCAAGAAATAATCTGGAATAATTCTAATTTAAAAAGTGATTTAAATACTTTTTACAATAAAAAATGGAAAGATAGAGGTATAACACTAATAGAACAACTTTTTGACTACCGGAGTAAAACATTTTACACTTTTAATGATTTTAAAAATTTATACCAAATTGATGCTGGAGATTTTCTGTTACATACATCAATACTTCAAAGTATACCTAAAGAATGGAAACAAATCTTAAAAACAGAAAGCATAGTTACAAATAGAAAAGAAAGTCTTCTGCAAAGATTATTAAAATCAAATTAAGTCAACAGTTTTTTTTACAATCACCAAATGGATAATAATATAAAACCAGAAATAAAGTCAGAAAAGAAGTGGGAAACAGAACATAAAAAAGTTGATTTAAGGAAAATATTTAGTACCTATACAATCTACAATTGAATGTAGATTAAGGAATTTTCAGTATATATATCTACTCAGAATTATTCCAACAAACAAATCCCTATATAAATTCAAATTGACTAATTCTAATTTATGCGACTTTTGTAATATGAATACAGATGTCATAAAGCACATGTTTTGGGAATGTAATTATGTTCAGCATTTCTGGATTCAGTTACAGAATCTTTTAAATAGTAAAAAAGATATAAATATTATTTTAAATTATAAATTAGTAAGTTTCGGCTGTACTGAAAAAGTAAACAATAAAAACAACATCAACTTTATAATATTTTCTGCTAAATATTTTGTCTTTAAATGTAAATGTCCCATTGTTTCATGTATTTGAACAGAACCTATATAAAGGTATAGAAATTGAAAGATTAATAGCTCTAAATAAAGATAAATTGCATATACATGAACTGAAATGGGGAAATTTTTCTATAAATGTTTAAACCTAATAAATGTTGATAAAAATGCCTTTTTAATTTTTAAACAAAGGAAAAGCAATGTCCAAATTCTATACTTATTCTACATCCCTCTTCTTTCTTCCTCTCTATTCCTCTAAAAATAATGCTGCTGATTCCATGAAAATCAAATTAAATAATTGCTTAACAAATAAAATATTAACGCAGCCATGTTGGTGGGACAATGGAGGCGAACCGTTAAAATTTAATTGAAACCGAGCCTTAAGACATTTTAGGTTAAATGGTGATATTCCAAATTTAGAATTGATACAAAGCCAGTAGAAACAAATTCAAACGGAAACAACTTATGATGCAGAACAAAAATAAACAAGAACTTATAAACTCAAGGAAAAACAAATCAATGTCGAAAGAATCAAATTTAATCAGACACATTACGATATTAACATTTCATCATCAGTGTGGTATAACCAACTTGAAAAATTGTTATCTGAGAATCACGCCATTACTATTGACATGGAACAAAATCTGTTACCTGACCATGATACAATAGATGATATATTTAACGATCCCTTTTCTGCTGCTGAACATGAGAAAAGTGTAAGCAGCTTGAAATTAGGAAAAAAGTACAGGTCCTAGTGGCTTATTATCGGAGATAATAAAATATACATTCATAGATATAGCACCCATTCTTCTTCAATTATATAATACAGTTTTGGAAACTAGTTGCTTTCCATCTGTCTGGGGGCAAAGCATTTTATGTCCTTTTCATAAATCCGGATCTTTAAACGAACCGATCAATTACCGTGGAATTTCACTTCTAAATACATTAAATAAAATATAAACAGGAATGATGTTCAATAGGCTTACATACTGGGATGAAATGCATAACAAAATAGATGAAGCGCAGTCGGGATTCAAGAAAGACTTCTTAGCTATAGACAATTTATTTACACTGCATGCAATTATTGAAAAATATTTAAGTAAAAAAAGGCAGACGATTTTATTGTCTATTTGTAGATTTTTCCAAAGCTTTTGACAAGATAGACTATATTGAACGTTTTAATAGTCTGATTAAGAAAGGAGTAGGAGGAAAATATCTGAAACATTTTCAGCAATGTATAACAGTCTTTATTCATGCGTACGTACAGATAGAACTAACTATACACAGTTTTTCAAATGTAGTACTAGTTGTTGACAAGGCTGTAAATTAAGTACGATAATGTTTAATCTATATGTAAATGATTTAATTGATGAATTAAAACAAAGCTGTGCTCATGGAATTCATGTAACTGATGAGGTTGATGATATATTTGCTCTTCTGTATGTAGACGATTTGGCCAACTATGCTGATACAGTTAGACAACTACAAATGCAAATTAATGTAATTTCAATTTTTTGTAACAGGCATGTCTGTTAATTTAAAGAAAACAAAGATTCTTGTTTTAGAAACAGTAGCTATCTCAGAGGTAATGAAACATGGACATTCAATGGGAATAAGATTGAAACTGTTTCTTGTTATAAATATATAGGTTTCATTATGACACCAAAACTGATTTGGTCAAAAGCTAAAGAAACACTTGCACTACAAAGTAAAACAGCTATTATTTCTATTTCTAAACTTCAGCGAAATGTTAAAACTGTTGAATACCAGGAACTGTTTAAACTTTTTGATACGATGGTCTTACCAATTCTTACGTATGGTTCAGAATTTTTGGGGTATGAACATTCTAAAGGTATAGAAAATGTTCATATCCAATTTTGTAAGAGATATCTTAAACTTTACAAACTACGTTTCATGCTTTCTCTTTAGGTGAATGCTGAAGATATCCGTTGTATGTTAATTATTATTATTATAAATGTATCCAATATTGGTTAAGGCTTAGCCATGTGCATCATAAGAGAAACACTAAACAAAGATATAGTATATTAAGAAAACTCGATAATGTTGGTAGAATGACTTGGTCTACACATGTGAAATCCTTACTTTTTAGATACGGTTTTGGTTTCGCCTGGATTTCAGTTTATGCTGAAAATCAAAATTTGTTTTTTTTCCCTTATTCAAACATGACTGTGCTGTACAAGATTGGCGATCGGATATTTCTCAGTCATACAAAGCTGTCCATTATAAAAACTTTAAATCTCTTTTTAAAGTTGACGAAGATAGATAGAATTTGTATACTTTGTGCAGCTGGAGAAGTTGAAGATGAATACCATGTATGCATGGAATGTTCTTATTATGAAGCTTTACTCAGTGAATATCTTTCCAATATTTTGAATGTTACAAACATAAATTTAAATTCATTTTACAGATTAATGAGTATAACAAATGAACACAAATTTAAAACACTATGTAAATTTATTTTTGAAGTATTTAATAAAAAAAAATTATTTTTCTAATCACATACCATGTAAACAAATGCAAATCAATGGTTAATATCTATTAATATACGTTTAATATTTGTAGCACTGAACATTGTCACTTGTAATTATGTACTATGGGCCGGAGGTCTAGATTGCTTAATAAAACATTTTTCATTGCCAGTGTCATTGTCATATATCTGGGCATTTATTAAACTGTATAAAAGTTGTACGTAAAAGTCAAAGATAATTTTTTTACTTAATTTCGGATATATTCGTTTTCGGATGGACCTTCAGATTGTTTCTGTTTCTGTATGTATATGCGATAATTGTTATTATTAGAGATACTTACTAGAAGGAAATCAGACAGAGAAAACCTAGAGACAACCGTATGTTTCTATACGGAAAAAGTCCTTACATACTCTCGTGCAAATATTTCCAATTTCTTTTATAAACGGAGAGTTAACGTCTACAACCTTACCGTCTACTGCTCAACATATAAAATAGCGTCTGATGTTATGTGGAACAAATGCTGGAAAAGTGGCAAAAGAAATATCGAGTGCTTTACTTGTCATTCTGGAAAAAAAGAATTGAAAACTGTCCAAAAACAAGTAAGTTGATACTGTGGTCGGACTCGGACCCCAGAAAGAATCAGCATTTTAAGTTTTGTGCTTTAGAAATTTCTACAGCGTCATCCACAGACAGTATCTATTAAATAGATAAAATGTTGTACTCCGGGACACCCATGCATTCAGGTAGTGGAAAATATTCACTCTCATATTGAACGAAATCTGTGCAAATCTGACATCCTCAAGCCTCTGAGTTTAATATGGAGCATGAGAGAAATTCGGAAAGCAGCAATAATAATTCAGAAGATGAATAATGCTGAACTTTTTGGTTTACAAACAGCAGCGTTATAGTTTAGATTTAAAAACATTCCATATACACAGATGAAGTCCCGTATGTATCTGGGAGCCTTGCTATTTACAATATTTTGCAATGTTTCCTTTGCAAATGGCTGCAATATATTTGAAGTTATTGTTATGTGACACACGGAATAATGACAACCCAGTACTACCAGCAGTACGCGAATTAAATAAAGCACCCGATATTAGCGACGCTAAGAAGAAAAGATATTGAGGACATGTTGAAATTGAAAATTTGCAATAAAAGACGAAACTAGAAATTGCTATAAACATTGATAACAAAAGTTTACAGTTTTGAGACACTGATTGTCACTGTAAATATGTTCGTTATTACGTTAAGACTGGGTGAGTGTTGATCAACCCAGTGTCAGTATGATATGACAGGGCGAGTGTTGATCAACCCAGTGTCAGTATGATATGACAGGATGAGTGTTGATCAACCCAGTGTCAGTATAATATGACAGGATGAGTGTTGATCAACAGAGTGTCAGTATGATATGACAGGATGAGTGTTGATCAACCCAGTGTCAGTATGATATGACTGGGTGAGTGTTGATCAACCAGGTGTCAGTATAATATGACTGGGTGAGTATTGATCAACCCAGTGTCAGTATGATATGACTGGGTGAGTATTGATCAACCCAGTGTCAGTATGATATGACTGGGTGAGTGTTGATCAACCCAGTGTCAATATAATATGACTGGGTGAGGGTTGATCAACCCAGTGTCAGTATGATATGACTGGGTGAGTGTTGATCACTGGGTGAGTGTTGATCAACCCTGTGTCAGTATAATATGACTGGGTGAGTGTTGATCAACCCAGTGTCAGTATGATATGACTGGGTGAGTATTGATCAACCCAGTGTCAATATGATATGACTGGGTGAGTGTTGATCAACCCAGTGTCAGTATGATATGACTGGGTGAGTATTGATCAACCCAGTGTCAGTATGATATGACTGGGTGAGTGTTGATCAACCCAGTTTCAGTATGATATGACAGGATGAGTGTTGATCAACCCAGTTTCAGTATAATATGACTGGGTGAGTATTGATCAACCCAGTGTCAGTATGATATGACTGGGTGAGTATTGATCAACCCAGTGTCAGTATGATATGACTGGGTGAGTGTTGATCAACCCAGTGTCAATATAATATGACTGGGTGAGGGTTGATCAACCCAGTGTCAGTATGATATGACTGGGTGAGTGTTGATCACTGGGTGAGTGTTGATCAACCCTGTGTCAGTATAATATGACTGGGTGAGTGTTGATCAACCCAGTGTCAGTATGATATGACTGGGTGAGTGTTGATCAACCCAGTGTTAATATGATATGACTGGGTGAGGGTTGATCAACCCAGTGTCAGTATGATATGACTGGGTGAGTGTTGATCAACCCAGTGTCAATATAATATGACTGGGTGAGGGTTGATCAACCCAGTGTCAGTATAATATGATTGGGTGAGTGTTGATCACTGGGTGAGTGTTGATCAACCCAGTGTCAGTATAATATGACTGAGTGAGTGTTGATCAACCCAGTGTCAGTATAATATGACTGGGTGAGTGTTGATCAACCCAGTGTCAGTATAATATGACTGGGTGAGTGTTGATCACTGGGTGAGTGTTGATCAACCCAGTGTCAGTATAATATGACTGGGTGAGTGTTTATCAACCCAGTGTCAGTATAATATGACTGGGTGAGTGTTGATCAACCCAGTGTCAGTATGATATGACTGGGTGAGTGTTGATCAACCCAGTGTCAGTATAATATGACTGGGTGAGTGTTGATCACTGGGTGAGTGTTGATCAACCCAGTGTCAGTATAATCTGACTGGGTGAGTGTTGATCAACCCAGTGTCAGTATGATATGACTGGGTGAGTGTTGATCAACCCAGTGTCAATATACTATGGATGGGTGAGGGTTGATCAACCCAGTGTCAGTATGATATGACTGGGTGAGTGTTGATCACTGGGTGAGTGTTAATCACCCCAGTGTCAGTTTAATATGACTGGGTGAGTGTTGATCAACCCAGTGTCAGTATAATATGACTGGGTGAGTGTTGATCAACCCAGTGTCAATATGATATGACAGGGTGAGGGTTGATCAATCCAGTGTCAGTATGATATGACTGGGTGAGTGTTGATCAACCCAGTGTCAATATGATATGACTGGGTGAGGGTTGATCAACCCAGTGTCAGTATAATATGACTGGGTGAGTGTTGATCAACCCAGTGTCAGTATAATATGACTGGGTGAGCGTTGATCAACACAGTGTCAATATAATATGACTGGGTGAGGGTTGATCAACCCAGTGTCAGTATAATATGACTGGGTGAATGTTGATCAACCCAGTGTTAGTATGATATGACTGGGTGAGGGTTGATCAACCCAGTGTCAATATGATATGACTGGGTGAGTGTTGATCAACCAAGTG
The DNA here is from genome assembly GCA_029582155.1 of Panopea generosa. Lineage (NCBI taxonomy): Eukaryota > Metazoa > Mollusca > Bivalvia > Adapedonta > Hiatellidae > Panopea > Panopea generosa. The sequence goes on along the minus strand of CM055909.1, from coordinate 55,788,061 downwards.
TCAGTATAATATGACTGGGTGAGTGTTGATCAACCCAGTGTCAATATAATATGACTGGATGAGTGTTGATCAACCCAGTGTCAGTATGATATGACTGGGTGAGTGTTGATCAACCCAGTGTCAGTATGATAGGATTGGGTGAATGTTGATCAACCCAGTTTCAGTATGATATGACTGGGTGAGGGCTGATCAACCCAGTGTCAGTATGATATGACTGGATGAGGGTTGATCAACCCAGTGTCAATATGATATGACTGGGTGAGGGTTGATCAACCCAGTGTCAATATGATATGACTGGGTGAGGGTTGATCAACCCAGTGTCAGTATGATATGACTGGGTGAGTGTTGATCAACCCAGTGTCAGTATAATATGACTGGGTGAGGGTTGATCAACCCAGTGTCAGTATGATATGACTGGGTGAGTGTTGATCAACCCAGTGTCAATATGATATGACTGGGTGAGTGTTGATCAACCCAGTGTCAATATAATATGACTGGGTGAAGGTTGATCAACCCAGTGTCAGTATGATATGACTGGGTGAGTGTTGATCAACCCAGTGTCAATAAGATATGACTGGGTGAGTGTTGATCAACCCAGTGTCAATATACTATGGATGGGTGAGGGTTGATCAACCCAGTGTCAGTATGATATGACTGGGTGAGTGTTGATCACTGGGTGAGTGTTCATCACCCCAGTGTCAGTTTAATATGACTGGGTGAGTGTTGATCAACCCAGTGTCAGTATAATATGACTGGGTGAGTGTTGATCAACCCAGTGTCAATATGATATGACAGGGTGAGGGTTGATCAACCCAGTGTCATCATGATATGACTGGGTGAGTGTTGATCAACCCAGTGTCAATATAATATGACTGGGTGAGGGTTGATCAACCCAGTGTCAGTATAATATGACTGGGTGAGTGTTGATCAACCCAGTGTCAATATAATATGACTGGGTGAGTGTTGATCAACACAGTGTCAATATAATATGACTGGGTGAGGGTTGATCAACCCAGTGTCAGTATAATATGACTGGGTGAATGTTGATCAACCCAGTGTCAGTATGATATGACTGGGTGAGGGTTGATCAACCCAGTGTCAATATGATATGACTGGGTGAGTGTTGATCAACCAAGTGTCAGTATAATATGACTGGGTGAGTGTTGATCAACCCAGTGTCAATATAATATGACTGGATGAGTGTTGATCAACCCAGTGTCAGTATGATATGACTGGGTGAGTGTTGATCAACCCAGTGTCAGTATGATAGGATTGGGTGAATGTTGATCAACCCGGTTTCAGTATGATATGACTGGGTGAGGGCTGATCAACCCAGTGTCAGTATGATATGACTGGGTGAGTGTTGATCAACCCAGTGTCAGTATAATATGACTGGGTGAGGGTTGATCAACCCAGTGTCAGTATGATATGACTGGGTGAGTGTTGATCAACCCAGTGTCAATATGATATGACTGGGTGAGTGTTGATCAACCCAGTGTCAATATAATATGACTGGGTGAAGGTTGATCAACCCAGTGTCAGTATGATATGACTGGGTGAGTGTTGATCAACCCAGTGTCAATAAGATATGACTGGGTGAGTGTTGATCAACACAGTGTCAGTATAATATGACTGGGTGAGTGTTGATCAACCCAGTGTCAATATAATATGACTGGATGAGTGTTGATCAACCCAGTGTCAGTATGATATGACTGGGTGAGTGTTGATCAACCCAGTGTCAGTATGATATGATTGGGTGAATGTTGATCAACCCAGTTTCAGTATGATATGACTGGGTGAGGGTTGATGAACCCAGTGTCAGTATGATATGATTGGGTGAGTGTTGATCAACCCAGTGTCAGTATGATATGATTGGGTGAGTGTTGATCAACCCAGTTTCAGTATGATATGACTGGGTGAGGGTTGATCAACCCAGTTTCAGTATGATATGACTGGGTGAGTGTTGATCAACCCAGTGTCAGTATGATATGATTGGGTGAGTGTTGATCAACCCAGTTTCAGTATGATATGACTGGGTGAGGGCTGATCAACCCAGTGTCAGTATGATATGACTGGATGAGTTTTGATCAACCCAGTGTCAGTATAATATGACTGGGTGAGTGTTGATCACTGGGTGAGTGTTGATCAATCCAGTGTCAGTATAATCTGACTGGGTGAGTGTTGATCAACCAAGTGTCAATATAATATGACTGGGTGAGGGTTGGTCAACCCAGTGGCAGTATGACATGACTGGGTGAGTGTTGATCACTGGGTGAGTGTTGATCAACCAAGTGTCAGTACAATATGACTGGGTGAGTGTTGATCAACCCAGTGTCAGTATGATATGACTGGGTGAGTGTTGATCAACCAAGTGTCAATATGATATGACTGGGTGAGTATTGATCAACCCAGTGTCAGTATGATATGACTGGGTGAGTGTTGATCAACCCAGTTTCAGTTTAATATGACTGGGTGAGTATTGATCAACCCAGTGTCAGTATAATATGACTGGGTGAGTGTTGATCAACCCAGTGTCAGTATGATATGACTGGGTGAGTATTGATCAACCCAGTGTCAGTATAATATGACTGGGTGAGTATTGATCAACCCAGTGTCAGTATAATATGACTGGGTGAGTGTTGATCAACCCAGTGTCAATATGATATGACTGGGTGAGGGTTGATCAACCCAGTGTCAGTATGATATGACTGGGTTAGTGTTGATCAACCCAGTGTCAATATGATATGACTGGGTGAGTGTTGATCAACCAGGTGTCAGTATAATATGACTGGGTGAGTGTTGATCAACCCAGTGTCAATATAATATGACTGGATGAGTGTTGATCAACCAGGTGTCAGTATAATATGACTGGGTGAGTGTTGATCAACCCAGTGTCAGTATGATATGACTGGGTGAGTGTTGATCAACCCAGTGTCAGTATGATATGACTGGGTGAGTGTTGATCAACCCAGTTTCAGTATGATATGACTGGGTGAGGGCTGATCAACCCAGTGTCAGTATGATATGACTGGATGAGGGTTGATCAACCCAGTGTCAATATGATATGACTGGGTGAGGGTTGATCAACCCAGTGTCAATATAATATGACTGGGTGAGTGTTGATCAACCCAGTGTCAATATGATATGACTCGGTGAGTGTTGATCAACCCAGTGTCAATATGATATGACTGGGTGAGGGTTGATCAACCCAGTGTCAGTATGATATGACTGGGTGAGTGTTGATCAACCCAGTGTCAATATAATATGACTGGGTGAGTGTTGATCAACCCTCTGTCAGTATGATATGATTGGGTGAATGTTGATCAACCCAGTTTCAGTTTGATATGACTGGGTGAGGGCTGATCAACCCAGTGTCAGTATGATATGATTGGATGAGTATTGATCAACCCAGTGTCAGTATAATATGACTGGGTGAGTGTTGATCACTGGGTGAGTGTTGATCAATCCAGTGTCAGTATAATCTGACTGGGTGAGTGTTGATTTACCCAGTGTCAATATAATATGACTGGGTGAGGGTTGATCAACCCACTGTCAGTATGGTATGACTGGGGGAGTGTTGATCACTGGGTGAGTGTTGATCAACCCAGTGTCAGTATAATATGACTGGATGAGTGTTGATCAACCCAGTGTCAGTATGATATGACTGGGTGAGTGTTGATCAACCCATTGTCAATATGATATGACTGGGTGAGGGTTGATCAACCCAGTATCAATATGATATGACTGGATGAGTGTTGATCAACCCAGTGTCAATATGATATGACTGGGTGAGTGTTGATCAACCCAGTGTCAGTATAATATGACTGGGTGAGTGTTGATCAACCCAGTGTCAGTATGATATGATTGGGTGAATGTTGATCAACCCAGTGTCAGTATGATATGACTGGGTGAGTGTTGATCAACCCAGTGTCAATATAATATGACTGGATGAGTGTTGCTCAACCCAGTGTCAGTATGATATGACTGGGTGAGTGTTGATCAACCCAGTGTCAGTATGATATGACTGGGTGAATGTTGATCAACCCAGTTTCAGTATGATATGACTGGGTGAGTGTTGATCAACCCAGTGTCAGTATGATATGACTGGGTGAATGTTGATCAACCCAGTGTCAGTATGATATGACTGGGTGAGTGTTGATCAACCCAGTTTCAGTATGATATGACTGGGTGAGTGTTGATCAACCCAGTGTCAGTATAATATGACTGGGTGAGGGCTGATAAACCCAGTGTCAGTATGATATGACTGGGTGAGTGTTGATCAACCCAGTGTCAGTATGATATGACTGGGTGAGGGTTGATCAACCCAGTGTCAATATGATATGACTGGGTGAATGTTGATCAACCCAGTGTCAGTATAATATGACTGGGTGAGTGTTGATCAACCCAGTGTCAATATGATATGACTGGGTGAGGGCTGATAAACCCAGTGTCAGTATGATATGACTGGGTGAGTGTTGATCAACCCAGTGTCAATATGATATGACTGGGTGAGTGTTGATCAACCCCGTGTCAATATAATATGACTGGGTGAGGGCTGATAAACCCAGTGTCAGTATGATATGACTGGGTGAGTGTTGATCAACCCAGTGTCAGTATGATATGACTGGATGAGTGTTGATCAACCCAGTGTCAGTATGATATGACTGGGTGAGTGTTGATCAACCCAGTGTCAGTATAACATGACTGGGTGAGGTCAGATCAACCCAGTGTCAATATAATATGATTGGGTGAGGGTTGATAAACCCAGTGTCAGTATGATATGATTAATTGAGTGTTGATCAACCCAGTGTCAATATGATATGACTGGGTGAGTGTTGATCAACCCAGTGTCAGTATAATATGACTGGATGAGGGCTGATAAACCCAATGTCAGTGTAATATAACGTGGTGAGGTCTGATCAACCAAGTGTCAGTAGAATATGATTGGGTGATGGTTGATAACTCAATGCTGCAGAGAGGTACGGTAAACTATCAAACCAAGAAACCGTCGTAATGTGACCGACGGGCTGTTAATAGCGACACAATGATAAAACGATAATACAAAGAAATTAAGATTTTTGAATATTGGATTGACTTACTTATGTTAACAAATATTAAAAAAACACACTGTTTTACAGTATTGCTGTGTTTGTACCTGGGTGGCGCCCTCTGTCAGGAAGAAAAGAAGGGTAAACATAATTCTTTAACTAGCTTTATTTGCAGATGGTTTTGTAGGACTGGTCTGTTTTAAAATACTATAATTGTCTTCTAGATAATGTATGTGTGTGTGTGTGTGTGTGTGTGTGTGTGTGTGTGTGTGTGTGTGTGTGTGTGTGTGTGTGTGTGTGTGTGTGTGTGTGTGTGTGTGTGTGTTGGGGTGGGGGAGACCTACATGTATATGTGAATAGAACCACCGCCTTTCTACAAGTAACTCACAAACTTTCTCAACTGATGTAAATGGTTTGAGACAAAGCCTTAGACGATAAACTGGTATGATCCAAGATAGCAGAAAATATACATTTATTGATTTATTTAATATTTAGCGTCATTTTCATGCTATCGAGGGCTAATCTAACTACTATTTCCTGGGATCCTGAAAGGTTAACAAGTACTCGAGCACACCCCATCTCCGCAAGTTACTGATAAATTTCTCACTTGAGACGAATGATAATGAGACTCAATATCGTATATCAACCATCACGGAGATTGTTGCTGGGCGGGGATTCGAACTCATGACCCCTGGATTGATAGTCAGGTGCGCTTACGACTGAGCTAATCAGTTTAGTTTTATAACATTGAAAAGCTTTTCAGAAATAGCACATACTTATAAGAAAAGCAAAAATATCGTCCATCAACAGCATTAGCGGGAAACCGCGACTGCAGAAACCGGTCAGTATTCAAGTATATAACTTAACAAATTATTTTTCAACCATGAAATAAAGTTAACAATGTGTGTATTTAATACAAACTATTAAAACATAAATACGATTCGAAATAGTGATATAATGTTATTTTTTATAACCACAACTTGAATCATGTTTAAGACTGTCAGAATATTATCTTAAAATAACACACTTGTATGCCAGTAGATTTGTTTTGACTGTGTAAAATGTGTCTACGTATGTTTTATTTTAGATCCAGATAGAAGATTTTTAGGTAAGTTATGTTCTGCAGCAATTTACAGACTTTTAATTGGATAAAAGTACATGTATATTAAAATTGTGTGAATATTCAATTAAAATCTCCTATATCATAAAAGGCGTCTTTTTATCAAGGATGATTCGTATCCTGGACGTTTCGTACCCAACCTTACATAAACATTTATCCGTTTCTACAGTGAGATACTGATTCCACTACAAAGGCTTATTGGTTCTTTGATTATAATTATAATAACTATATAATAAATTAACTATATAATAATTAATTAACCAGTCAAAATTGCGCTCTGTTTTTAAGTATTCAAATAAGTCAAATGTTGGCGAAAGAGAAATCAGTTTGTAAATATGCAGTGTGTACCGTATGCTTATTGTTAAATAGTGGACGGACAGCCTCGCTTAGTTTCATGGGGCCAGTGGTCATCGTACACATCGTGCGTATGTTCATCTGGTACCAAGTCTCGACAACGTTCTTGTTTTGAATACGAGCAACCAGCCAATGGGTATAGAGTGGTGAACGAGAACCAGTGTGGCGCCGGAGGAGGGTATCAGCTGGCGGTGTGCACTTGCAGGGATAGCACTGGTTCGTGTCATCATTATCTCTCTTGAATTAAACGGTATCTCTATTTTTCATTCCCTCGTGCCGATATTAGTCTAGTGAATAAAACGATCTCAGTTAAACTGTCTCTCTCTCTCTCTCTCTCTCTCTCTCTCTCTCTCTCTCTCTCTCTTATATACTTGCTAATCTCGCTTAAATTAAATAATCTCTCTTTCTCTCTCTCTCTCTCTCTCTCTCTCTCTCTCTCTCTCTCTCTCTCCTTCTTTATTCCATATATACATGTAAATTTCGCTGAAATAATACATATTATTTCCCTCTCTCCATCCCACTCTCTCTCTCTCTCCGCGGCAATGTAATACAGAGACCAAACTGTTGAGACATAATTAAACACTATTACGACTATTTTATACAGGCTGTGGTGACTTACTACCAAATTGTTATGAATTTGGTGTCTATGCTTGCAAAGAACCGTACCTGGACTGGGCAAAACAGAATTGTGCTGCTTTTTGTAACTTATGCAATGGAGGAGGTAATATGTCTACTAAATATTTGAATTTGGATAATAATTGATTTTATACGTGGACTTGAGTAAAATCGAATTTAATAATGCCGCTTGTTCCTTTTAAAGGGATAACATGCTATAAAGGTCTTAAAAATAACATATTTATCAAAATAAAAAGCATCTCATTATCATTAATAAATGTAAACCAAATAGTTAAGTATGTCATATCCACCAAAACATGACAAAATCGATGTTTAAATTTGAGTGATAAACTTGAAACGAAATTCCCATTTTAAAATTAGAAAGCTCTTAAATACTGTTTGATGAACATCGCATCGTCATTCTGACCCTTTCTAAGATGAAACAATTTTACTACGTGTAAATCATGTACAACGGTTCAAATTTGAAATCAAAATGAAATCGCATGGCTCGTTTAATACCTCACGAAATATGATGCAATTTTAAGCGGAAACGCTATTTAAGTCTAACCTAGGCGCGTAGATCCCTTTTCAATATAGTATTTGGCACGTTTATATAGATATATTTTTGGCAATACGGGGTCAGTGAGTATATATAGACATGGTATATTTTTAAATTTTGAAAAATCCTGATAAATTTCCTTTAATGTCAATTGTACTAAGACACCTGACCCTGGTGTATGAGTACAACTAACTTTTAAGGGAATATATCAGGATGTGTACTAATTTATACCTCCTGTTATTTAGAACATCTGTCTTATACTAGCTTATACTATATTGGGTTTTTACAGTTGGTAATATCATTTATACTATATTCATTATCGGCTTTAATTCTCTATTCTGTTTTAATTGGATTATCTTGAAATGCAACATTTGCTTTATTTTGGGTTAATATTGTTTGAAGCATTGTAAGAAGATGTATGTTGCTTCATTTTTAGGTGTAAGCCCGCCATTGATTTTGTCCTTTATTCTATAGTAAATAATAAAAGTTTGAAGGTTTGTCATTCTTAGAGAGACACAAATGAAACGAGTGAAACTTACATTCTACTGTTTGTCAACCTCTGCACTACCAAAAAATGATGAGAAAAATAGGAGCCATGTGTCATATAAGAGATTTTTTTTCTGCTCAGTGTGAACACTGTTGACAAAGTGAAAATAGACTTCCGAAATCATTCATTTATCCCCCAGTTTCCAAGCATAATTTTTTTCCCCTAATTCACAATTCAATTTCAAAATGTTCAAAATACATCAATAATGACATTCAAATAAAAAATGAGCATTAAAATATGGAAAATGCATTTTTAAAGAAGAAGAAACAAGGATTATTTATAACCGCCATTAATGCTACGTTGTTTTAAGGAGGATTTATATATAAATGTTTATTCCAAACGTCTACAAGCTTATTGAATTGCTTAAATCAAATAAAATACATGTTTAATCGGATATGCTCAGTATATAAAACGTTCTCTGAAATTAAGAAATAACATTTTAAATGTTTAACATGAAATGTAGAAATAGATATTCGTCAATGACACAATAATAATCGTTTAAATGTTAAATAAATAAATGTGTTCATCCCCCTCTTCTTAGGATTGTATTTCTTATATTATTTTTGATATTAATATTTAAAACATAAATAGATATTTAATTTATATCAAATGGCAATGAAATATGACGGTACTATTGATGTATGTATTAACGATATCGTTTACGTGATTTTATGAGTTGTATGTCTGAAATAAAATATCTGTTCTGTTCTGTTCTGTTAATCCTCATTAGTATTGTCAGTAGAAGTTAGATACAAAATGTATTGTGATCTACAACACATACCATTAGTGCTAAGTATGGACATGCGTTCAGGTAAAACACACCCTTCGGAAACAGGAAGTAGTTCCGCGGGGTTTAATGATGGCGGAGACAAATAATCCGTGTTTCTATTAAAAGTATTTTCTTTCTTTCATTACTCATTTTGAGATTTGAAGATTTCAATGACATTGTTGATTATATTTGGAACATTTTAAAACAATTGTCATATTTAAATTGTGAATTTAGAAAGAAAAAAATGCTTGGATAATGGGGTAGTAATACATTATCTCTTAAGTTTACTTTTATTTTGTCAACAGTGCACACACTGAACAGAAACAAAAACTCTGGTGAAATATGACCCCTACTTTTCTAATGATATTTTGGCACTGCAGATGTCAACCAAAAATAATTGTAAGTTTCCCTTCTGTCGATTGGGCATTTCTATGAAAACATATTCACCATAGAAAAATGAAGGGAAATCAATGGAGGTGTAAGAGTTAGAGTATTGTATATCTATCATGCTACCCCAGGCTGTCACGTTATACCAACATCGGGTTGGTCAACACTTAATACTAACATGTCGGCATTGAGGACATCTAATGTTTCTTTTTAAACTATCTTGTACGAACTGACCGGGATTCGAACTAACAGATCGAACGTTATTTGCGAAATGGCATAAAATATGGAAGTCAGTGAAATTATGACACAATTATGACGCCTATAGGCAGGCAGCCTATCAGTTCATTCATGTCAAGTCCAGTAAAGTGAGTTTCGTGTTTAACACGAGGCTGTACCTCTGTTACCTAATCACTTACGTTTAAATGAATGAATGAAAGTTATACAAAATGAATGAATGAATAAAATAAAGATTCAATCTTCTTTGAGACCCTCAGCTTATTCTACATGATATTTGTAGTAACAGTAGCCTGACATTACTATTATAAGTAGAAGTAGTAATGTAAATAAAACTGACAGCAGAAGCAGTACTGTAGCAGCAGCAGTAGGTACATGATTACCAAAAATACATTATTTTGAATACCTAGTGTGACTAGAGTCTTTTTTGGCAAACATATTGCGAATTTGACTCAAAGGCTTGCTTTAAACAGAGAAACCCATGCGGTCCCGGATAAGAATAGAATCACTGTCGATATCTGCAAAGGGGGTAGGAATCCTCCGAATAGGTGTCATGTTCATTTTATCATTCTTGGTCATGTTCATTACTGTGGTTAAATTACCAACCCTTGTGTGGTTCCAGGAATAGAATCACTGTGGCGCATGCATGTCGTACGAAGCGACAATTTGAGCAATACGATAAAATTTAGAAGGAATCAATGTTCTAGGTTCATTCTGCGGATTTGTTTGTTGATGTGATTTTTTTAATTCTGTATGTTAATGTGTTGTTTTTGTACATGTAGAATGAACCTGGAATATTCCTTCCTGTTGACGTCCAAAAACCTACAATGTGTTGGTACGCCGTAAAACCCCATTGATTGATTGATTAATTGATTAATTAATTAATCATTCAACAAAGAGCTCTTTAAATAAAAACATACCAAATTTATTTTATAAATCTTATATTTACTACAGAATCGTGAAATATACATATCTATAGCGCGAATTTCGTTTTTTAACCAGTCACAACAGCGGCTCCTGTTGTACATGGAGCGTGGAGCCCGTGGTCGACGTACAGTGCATGTTCTGTCACGTGTGGTCAGGGCGTGGTCAAGAGAACTAGGGCTTGTAATAATCCACCACCGTCTAATGGCGGATGGCCGTGTGTTGGCGACGATAAACAGTCGATACCGTGTTACCAAAAGCAATGCCCTGGTGAGTACTGCATGTGTTCTGTGGCTTCACTTGAAGTAGAAAAAAGCAAAATTTTGTACTAAATGTTCTTGTTGTATGATGTTTAACATCGCTTTCAACACGTTTTCAAACATACCGCGACGGTGTCTACTTATGAGACCCCACCCAGTCACATTATACTGACACCGGGCCGACCTGACCTAGAACACTGTCACACTGAAGTATCATGCCCCAGACACCGACGTATGATACCCCACCCAGTCACATTATACTGACACCGGGCCGACCAGACCTAGAACACTGCCACACTGAAGTATCATGCCTCAGACACCGACATATGAGACCCCACCCAGTCACATTATACTGACACCGGGTCGACCAGACCTAGAACACTGCCACACTGGAGTATCATGCCTCAGACACCGACGTATGAGACCCCACCCAGTCACATTATAATGACACCGGGCCGACCTGACCTAGAACACTGCCACACTGAAGTATCATGCCTCATACACCGACGTATGAAACCCCACCCAGTCACATAATACTGACACCGGGCCGACCAGACCTAGAACACTGCCACACTGAAGTATCATGCCTCAGACACCGACGTATAATACCCCACCCAGTCACATTATACTGACACTGGGCCGACCAGACCTAGAACACTGCCACACTGAAGTATCATGCCTCAGACACCGACGTATGAGACCCCACCTACTCACATTATACTGACACCGGCCCGACCAGACCTAGAACACTGCCACACTGAAGTATCATGCCTCAGACAACGACGTATGAAACCCCGCCCAGTCACATTATACTGACACCGGGCCGACCAGACCTAGAACACTGCCACACTGAAGTATCATGCCTCAGGCACCGACGTATGAGACCCCACCCAGTCATATTATACTGACACCGGGCCGACCAGATCTAGAACACTGCCAAACTGAAGTATCGTGCCTCAGACACCGACGTATGAGACCCCACCTTGTCACATTATACTGACACCGGGCCGACCAGACCTAGAACACTGCCACACTGAAGTATCATGCCTCAGACACCGACGTATGAGACCCCACCTAATCACGTTATACTGACACTGGGCCGACCAGACCTAGAACACTGCCACACTGAAGTATCATGTCTCAGACACTGACGTATGAGACCCCACCCAGTCACATTATACTGACACCGGGCCGACCAGACCTAGAACACTGCAACACTGAAGTATCATGCCTCAGACACCGACATATGAAACCCCACCTAGTCACATTATACTGACACCGGGCCGACCAGACTTAGAACTGTCGTCTAAATACTTAGATTCTAGTGCCGTTTTCAAGTCTTTGGTGTGACCCGGCCGGGGTCGAACCCACGACATTCCACGTACGAGGCCGTTGCTATACCGCTATACCTTCGCTGCGACGTGTTGTAGTATAAATAACGATTAAAAATGTAATTATGTCACGTGTTCATGAAACAATGCCCATTTAACATTATAAACTTATTCCTTTATTATCATCCCGCCCGCCGGCCCCGTTATTTACCAGCCCCGACATTATCACTCCGCCCGCCGGCCCTGTTATTTACCAGCCCCGACATTATCACTCCGCCCGCCGGCCCTGTTATTTACCAGCCCCGACATTATCACTCCGCCCGCCGGCCCTGTTATTTACCAGCCCCGACATTATCACTCCGCACGCTGGCCCTGTTATTCACCGGCCCCGACATTATCACTCCGCCCGCCGGCCCTGTTATTTACCGGCCTCGACATTATCACAGCGGTAACTGTAATTTGTCAAAACGTCGCCGTATTTTTAAGCTTTTAAATCTTTTGATCATAAATGATTTCATTTCACAACGACACTTGCATTTTGATATCAGAAAAAAACAACACAAAAACAACAACAAAAACAACAACAACAATAGAAAATAAAATATAAAATTGCATCCCCGCTCCAATTTTGAACAAATATGAATAAAAATGTAGGAATATGACCTTCATGCAAAGTCACATTATCAAACACGCCCGCCATTACAACAGCTACTTTCTCTCTACAATTATGCATTTTTATCAATCTAGTTTGGGTACAATTCTTGTAAAACTGTGTAGATATTAGATGTATGTGTGAATATGAATACGTATATGGATTGCATCTATAATTCATAAAACATGCATCTATAAAAAAGTAATGAAACTAGTAGAATTTGATGAGTGGAGCTAGTGCGACATTAACGTGTAAATATTGACATTGCTTAGTCCGTAATAAATAAGTTTTTAAATTATCATCCCCGCCCGCACCTTTATTTTCATGCCATCCCGACCCTTTTTATTTTCATACCCCCCCCCTAACCCCCCCCCCTCCCCCCCAAAAAAAAATTGTTTAAAAAAACCAACAAAAAATGAAAAAAATGATAAAAAAATAAAATCTCCTCTTTTTATGAAAAATTTAGATGAGAATCAAGTAGTTACTTTATAATGGCCTTATATAACAAGAGGTTCTCGCGATAAAACAGCTCTACTGAGTTTACAAATATAACATAAACTGTATTAATACTAAAGAGTGTTTACCGATGGAATTAAACTTATAATACAGAACAAACGCTGAAGGAGACGGCGTTTGTCTTTGTTTTCCATGTTGTAAACTGAAAAGGAAATGTGGCTATTTCCTGAAACCCAGTATGCCGCTTCATGAAGGCGACTTCAAACACATGTTTCTTTATGCATTCATGATCAACTTGCTCTAATCAAGCCCCAGTTATAAACGGACAATTTAGTGCCTGGACGGCGATTGGACAATGCAGTAAAACGTGCGGCATTGGATATCGTACAAAACTCCGGTATTGCAACTCTCCAGCGCCATCTGGTGGAGGCAGTCCATGCATCGGAAGTAGCACAACAACGGAGCCGTGTGTTATTAAAGTTTGCGCAGGTAAACAGTTGTAAATTAATTAAACAGTTTTAACAGACGTACAGTAATTGCTCTCCATATCTATGAGCACACTGCTGATGTACAACAGGGTTTTGCAAATGTGACCAGATAATGGCAAGATTCTTACGTCCAAGAAGTAAGAGATGTGTAAAGCGGTTGGGATTTTTTTTGTTTTGGAAAATGCATGAAATGTCATGTTTCTTTGTGCATATGGAACATTTTCATGATTTCTGCCAAGTTTGGATGGCATTGGGAACTGTTCGACGAAGCTATAACAATTAAAGATGCGTAGTGAGGAACTGCAACAAATAGGCAGAATTATCAATAAATGAAGGGGTGCCATCAAACCATCGAAATTGTGAAAAAGCAACCTGGTCAACCACATGTTTTTTTCTGCATAATTGGACCAATAGAGGACTATCTATGGGAACAATGCACTTTTAGACCCATTGGTAATGTATCCAATGTTCCAGATGTGCATGTCTCTATATGTAGAACAGTACAAAATTAATTGTTGTGTGAGACTTATATCAAGATAATATAGATGGCTGAAATTTCAGGTGGCACCTAAAGTATTTTTTTAATAACTTTTTGAATATTTGTCTGAATTTAAAAAAAATGGTAGCAAAGTAAAGCTGATAAATAATGACTTTATCTTATTATCAATTATTTTTAAACAAAAATCTGAATTTAAAAAAATACGGGTTACAAATGAGATATATTTACGAAAAAAACAACGTTTTTTAACAAAAATGGTAGTGTAATTGATTTAAAAAATACATTTTAGCAAAACACCATAGGAATAAAATTTTACGTAAAATGATGAAGTAATAAGCAAACATTTCATACAGATACTTTAAAAAAGTGTGGAAAATCCACAGTTTTAGAGTGATCATATACAATTTTAGAGATATCATATATACATATACAATTTTAGAGAGATCATATACAATTATAGAGATATCATATACACATATACAATTTTAGAGAGATCATATACAATTTTAGAGATATCATATACACCTATACAATTTTAGAGAGATCATATACAATTTTAGAGATATCATATATACATATACAATTTTAGAGAGATCATATACAATTTTAGGGATATCATATACACATATACAATTTTAGAGAGATCATATACAATTTTAGAGATATCATATACACATATACAATTTTAGAGAGATCATATACAATTTTAGAGATATCATATATACATATACAATTTTAGAGAGATCATATACAATTATAGAGTGATTATATACACATATACAATTAAGAGACATCATATACACATATACAATTTTAGAAAGATCATATACAATTTTAAAGAGATCATATGTAGTGGTGCGTAATTCATCTTTGGCTACTTTTTCGGTTACGTTTCTGACACCGATTTTTAGCTCTACTGGCCAAAGGCCAGAAGTGCTTATGCGATGGCGTGTTGTCTGTCGTCCGTCGTCTGTCATCTGTCGTCTGTTAGCAGCACTTTCTCTGAACCCACTAGGCCAATTAAACTGAAACTTCACATGCATGTTTCTGTTGCATAGGAGACTATACAGAAGATCTGAAATTCAAGATGACCGCCGTTACTAAAAATAGTCCAAAACTTAAAAAATCTTCTTCTCATGAACGGCCCAACAGATTTTCAAAATGTTTAAGTAGTAATGATGACCAACTATAGTATTGTTAGATTTGTTCAAATGGTGTCCCGAGGGTTAAATATGACCCCGCCCCGAGGGTTCAATTAGGGGACCCATGTCATTATAATATTTTTTTATTATTTTTTTTTTAAATGGAAATGATTTTGCCTATATCTTCACAGAAGCATTGTTTGGTGAAGGAGGTTCAGATTTGTAAAAACGAATGGGTTCCACTGTCTTAAGGGGTCAGGAAGGGCCCCAAAAGGGTACAAATTGGGAATTACTCAAATCGTTTTCTTAAGAAACTGTATGTCAGATGTGTTCATATTTGGCATTAATTATCCCTATGTGTAGGGGTTTGATTGCAGATAAGAATTAAGGGGCTAAAATTTATAGAGGCCCTGTAAGGGGACTTAGCATTTTACATAGGGATACTATGGGAAAACAGAAAAGTCTCTTTTTCTTTCATCTCTTCTGAAACCACTAGGCCAATTAAACTGAAACATTACATGCATGTTTCTGGTGCATAGGAGACTATTCAGAAGAATTTTTTTTTGATCTGAAATTCAAGATGGCCGCTGTTACTAAAAATAGTCCAAAACTTAAAAAAATCTTCTCCTTATGAACGGCCCAACATATTTTCAAAATATTTATGTAGTAATGATGACCAACTATAGTTTTATTAGATTTTTTCAAATTTTGTCCCTAGGGTTAAAAATGACCCCGCCCCGATATTTCTATTGCATAGGAGAATTTCAAAAAGTGCTATGGCCACTATGAGTCAGTAGAGCGTCCTCAGGCCCTCTTGGGCCTCTTGTTTCACTTAGTTTCACTGTTTTAGTGGTGGAGACACCCCATCCCGCTGACCCACTGTATGCGCTAATAAAGCATCGTTACGATTCTATAGATCATGTAAAACGACATTTAAGATATATGGGGAAGGAAATTTATATGTTTTTGAATGTTTTCATGTGCATTAACTAATAAATATGCTGTCAATTTTTACACAAGCAAAACTAGCGCAGTTCGTGTTTTATATTGTGTGTTAAATACATACTCAGCAAAATATGTGTACAATTATATTGAAATAAAAAGAAATGAAAAAAAGGAAGAAAAACATGGACTTGCCGAAGTTGTTGTTGTTTGCAAAAAAACCCACAAAAAACAAACAAGTGTATCACTGATTTTGTTTATAGTGGATGGTGGTTGGGGAATGTGGTCAATGTGGACAAATTGTTCGGTGTCATGTGACCTTGGAGTTATATCACGTAACAGGACATGTGACCATCCGAAACCGTCTGGCGGCGGCGCCCCGTGCCCTGAAAACAACAGAGAGGTCCACGAATGTAGTTCAGGTCCATGTCCAGGTGAGATAAACTATTCTAGTCTTGATAATCTTTAACGCTTGCTTGTTTGATACTTTGTGCAGAAAGGACAGAAAATAAGCTGTGATTAGCCGAGACAAACACACTCTCATTACGGATTATGTTTTAAACAAATTGAAGAAATATTTTATTTCAATCAACATTTTTGTCAAATATTTGATAACAACAGCAACACAGAAATACACATCTAAATTGCAGTTTACTGAAACAGCAACCACGTTAGACTTCACGGAAATCTCCGAGGTAGCTCGATTGTTTTTAACAACAAATCAGAAACTTTATCAGAATGCAGTAACAATTTTAATTCAAAGAAGAAATGGCCGAGACTTTTGTCTTTTTGATAAGCAAACGTCGAAGTCATGACCAGCAATGAATGTATTTTTTTAAACATATTGAACATGCACGGTTTCTTTATAGTACATGTGGGCTGCGTTCAGCATCGTTACACAGCAAACGCGTATAACTGTCTGGTTCCCTAAATTTAATTGTTTACAGCGTGCTTATTTAAGGGTGAGACAGTGTCCAGGAAACTATGTAAGCTAACGCTATCAAGCGTTTAACCGAACTGAACGCAGGCCTCGTATAAAGACCAAGTCTGAAACATGCTCCCTGAACAGTGGAACATGCTCCCTGAACAGTGGAACATTCTCCCTGAACAGTGGAACATGCTCCCTGAACAGTGGAACATTCTCCCTTAACAGTGGAACATTGTCCCTGAACAGTGGAACAAGGGGTTTTGTGTGTAGTTTTATAGTTTTATTCTAGTAGCCTGACATGTTACGTGTTATTATGGCATTATGGACGTGTCAGATACTATTGATGTACTGTTCACAAAAGGTATCCTTTGGCATAGTATACGAATTACAAGTGCACCAGTCAATTGTAACCATTCCTCCCCCAGGTCGGGACAGAGCGGGCACTTAATCTCATCTTTTCATAGCTCAGATAAGGGCTCAGCATTGTGGAACATTTGCTGGCAAAGTCGTGCTTGGGGGTTTTAGCCTTGAATTTCTGATTTTTTGATATGATTAGGAACATGTAATTATTTGGAAATAGTTGTTATTTGGTAGTTATTGTGCTTTATTCGTTATTTGGTGATTAATGTGCTTTATTCGTTATCTGGTGATTAATGTGTTTTATTTGCTATTTAGTGATTATTGTACTTTACTTGTTATTTGATGATTAGTGTGCTTTATTTGTCATGTGGTGATTAATGTGCTTTACTTGCTATTTGGCGATTAATGTGCTTTTTTTTTATTTGGTGATTAGTGTACTTTATTCTTTATGATTTGGTGATTAGTGTGTTTTATTTGTTTTTTGTTGATTAATTTGCTTTATTCGTTAATTGGTGATTAGTGTGCTTTATTCGTTATTTGGTGATTAGTGTGTTTTATTTGTTATTTGATGATTAATGTGCTTTATATATTTGTTATTTGGTAATAACTGTGCTTTAAATATTTGTTATTTGGTGACTAGTATGCTTTATTTGATGTTATTTGATGATAATTGGGATTATTTTTTATTTGGTTATTAGTGTGTGTGGGGGGGGGGGGGGGCGGGGGGTTGGTTGGGTGTGTGTGTGGAGAGGGAGGGCGGTGGTGGATGGGTGTGGGTGTATTGGGTGGTTGGGTGTATGTGTGGAGAGGGGGGTTGGGGTGGGTGGGTGGGTTGGTGGTTGGGTGTATGTGTGGAGAGGGGGTGGGGTTGGGTGGGTTGTGGGGTAGGGTGTGTGTGTGGAGAGGGGGGTGGGGGTAATATTGCGATGAGGTTTTATTTCACTGCGCTGGCCTCCGCGTTGTCTCGGCCCGGGGATAACTAACGTTAGCTAACATGTTTTCCTGGAGACTGGCTCTACCTGAAATTAGCATAGAGTACGCAACACTTTGGGGGAATCAGGCACTAAACGTATTTGCTGTTTAACGGTGCAAAACGCACTGACGACTGGTTCATCAGATGAATGGTAGACCAATGACAGCTTAACTCCTAAATCCACATACGTAGGTGCGTGGTGGGAAAGGACAAAATATTACTTTATTAGATTTTCAAAATACTCTTTATCCTTTGCCACCCGTTAAATTGTTACTGAATTCTTGACTGATAGATGGGAGTGTTTTAATAGTACGTCATTTAACCTTTCATATTCGGCAAATGTACTTCATTCAGTGTTTAAATCCAGTTAAAACTTTCGTATTTACAAAAGTTGTTGGTAGTTTTAGTTAAGTCAGAATAGTTATTACATAAGGTGACTTCAGACGAGGTGATGGTAGATATAACACCTTGCAATACTGTACGTACAGTTGAAGAACAATATTTAGTTGTGTCTCTTCATTTTCCTTAACAAGTAGTCCGGCAGAAAGTTATTTCCCAACTGAAGAAGCCCTATAAAAACGTGAAAAAGGTAACAAATAGAAATGTGGTAATAACGCAATCGTGAAACATCGGGTTTTCCGTATCCTCCGTACAATACACTTGCGTAACATGAAGGCCGAAGTGATCAGATTGGTAATAATGAACGCTGATTAATATAAAACTAGCCTGACATTATACCAACACTCATTTCAGTTTGGTCTCACTGGTTCAATGGAGACTGTTCGACAAGTTGTGGTAACGGAACAATGGAACGGCTGCGTCACTGCAGTACAGGCCGGGACTCAGACTGTGTTGGGCAGTCATTGGAGATGGTTCCGTGTACTGATATCCTCTGCGCTGACTGAGTTTACAGAGCTCATGTCGGTGTCTAAAAATAAAGTAGATGATGTACAGAAGAGCCGAGTTGTATTTTTTCCCTATATATATTGTAGTGACACAGCATTACTTGAAGCTATTCTATCTGCAGTTTTGTTTTCCGCGAACGCAATCTTTGTTGAAAACAATTTCATTTCGTACACTTTAATGGTAAAACCACTGATAAAGTCCGTCCGTCCATACGTCCGTGCACACCAATGGGTAGTTAAGTTAAAAAGTAGTTGAAAAATAACTATGTGGCTGTTTCTAGACTCTTAAAAACAGCTTTTATGTGGCTTTTTTCTCTTTTGGTTGGCAAAAATTTAACCACAGAAGTAATAAGCTTGGCGCAAAGAAACCTCTTAAAAACCCATTCATAGGACGTCCGTCCGTCCGTCCGTCCGTCCGTCAATCTGGTCTGTTGTAAGAACGATAGTTGTTGGAATACAGTTAATGAACATTAGAATAAACAAACGGATACTCTTTTACAGTTGAAATTGTTCAATTTTGTCAAACATAAATCAAACTATATAAAACATGTATGTTGCTAAATGTGATAGTTCTGTAATGTGAATTACATGTATAAAACATAACATGTGAATTTGTGATTCAGTGATACTTATTCTTAAGACTTATCTCTTTTAATGTTAGATACTGTTATATTCGACCTCCACCCGAACTTTTTTCGGTAGCAAAGGATTACAACTCGTACAATGCTGAGCATTTTAAAAGTATGTTAAGTAGTCTCCCTTTTTATTTCTTGGTTACTTCCGTTTGGGCGGATTCAGGATTTTCGATCGAGGGACTCAATGCGCATTTTTAAATCTCCAGGGTCCAAGTTAATGTTTTTACCATCTTTATTGAAGAAGGTATTCTAAATACTGTAAATACCAGCATAACAATTTATGGTGACATCGGCAAAATTTTGAGCACTTCCGGTATTAACCGCTAATAGCTAGAAAGTTCCGCGTTCTATATAAACAAGGCATACATAGTCATTATTAATGGGAATACATTACTGTGAAAACGTATAAGTTAACATTGCCCTTTCTGAAACGTTATTTCAGAACTTGGTTAGACGTGTGAAAAAAACAACAACATTCTTTTATACGCAATAGTTATATAATTTGCTTCTCATTTACATAAAATTTGTGAATGACCCTTTAAAATAATGAATGAAATCGGATCAGCAGGATAGCAATATCGTCAGCATTACGAACCGAAGTATTAGCAATGAATATGCATTCTGAAGTTACAAATGCATTATCAGTCCCGTGCTTCTGAGTTTTTTAATATAGTATTCAAGGAAACGCAGGACTGTCGGGCCAGTGTGTTTGTTAAGTGTAAGAGACTATTAAGCAACTCAGCAGCTGACAATGCGAACAATAATGAACAGTTCATACACTGTTGACTGGCTTTGTTTTTATTAATTAATTAGCATATATCAGGTTTTTATATGCCGTTTTATTAGGAAACACTGAACGTAGCAAAATATACACACACAAGAAGAAAGAGAAGAAAACGAAGTTGAGAAGAAAAAAAGTGTTAAAGAATATTTTACCGGGAGTGAACAATGTTGACAATTTCCCCTTAAAATTAAGACTCTGGTATTGTAACATTTCGTATAAACTATGACAGAGAAAAGATGCATGTAAATACTGTTATGACAGTCAGTGAAGAGATCTGAAATAAAACAACATTTTAGTGCAATAGTAAATAGCACAATAGAGATTGAATTTGCAAAAAAAAAGGCAACTAAATGGACGTACCGATGCAATGTTTTGCTTATATGAACCAATTAGCACATATATGGTTTCCACAACAATGTGAAAGGCATAAAACTGACTATACGTAAATGACTTATATAGTCCCTAGTCAGATCAACGCTCGTCGTGAAATCAACTCTCATCGTGATATCAGCGTTCGTCGTGAGATTAACGCTCATCCTGAGATTAACGCTTGCCTTGAAACCAGCGCGCATCGTGATATCAACACTCGGCCTGAGATCAACGAAGTGAGTAACAATACTAGTAATTACAAATTGTCAGAATTCGCACACATGTCCAGTCTAGCAAGATTTGTACCTTAACTGAAACAGAAAATCGGTCAGTTGAATGACCAGATTGTTTTAATAAGGAAACCACAGCATTCTAGTAAAATAAGTAAAATATGCTTGTATATCAGTCATGTTCCGGAATAGAATGTCTATGACTAGTTGAGCACCTGAGATCCTATGTGTTTGAACTACAAACCACATCATATGATTGGTTTTATATCTCTAAAGAAATAGCTTTATAATATTGTGAATTGTTTGTAAAATAACAATTATAACAATATGAGCATGGCACTGTTACAGAAAAAATAAGAATGAACTGCTAGTGTCGATGCTATTTCCCAACTACGTTACAATCATTTAGTTCATATAGTTATCGAGACCGATTTGTTTGTTTGTTTGTTTATTTGAATATCATTTAACGCCATCGATGGCTAACAGACAATCAGTTAACCTAACGTGGGATCCTGGAAGGTTAGACAGAATCCGAGCACACCCTCCAGGCTCCGCAAGTTACTGATAACTTTTCCATTTGAATCAGCGACGAGAGACGAATGCCATTGAGGTGTAATGTGACTGTCTAATACTGGATGTAATTAGGTTCGGTTAAGAAGAGGCAAATAAAGAACTTATTTCAGTCTGTTTGTGATAGGAGAAATGTATTTTCTATTTATTTTAAAACCAATATCAAATGACAGATCCGGCGTTCTTTTTCAATTGATGCCGTGGCCTTGGTTACACGCTTTGTTAATATCTTACTGAATAAATCAAATGGACATTAAAGACGCATTAGTTTGTTGCATATCGCATCAATGTGTAGTTTCACTTAATGTCTATTATAATACGAGAAAGGGTCAAACTGCATTAGCTGAAATGCAGTTTTGTTTATTCAACCAATGTTTTAGTTACTAATGGATTTAGGACTACACTTGCCGGTGTTCACGCATCAAATCTGTAATGACCCTTATGAAAGTGTAACTATATGAAAATATTTACTCTCTTAAACTTTATATGCAAGAATTTCTACACTTTAGTTTTGATAACATGAGAAAAGTATCTTTAGCAATTGCTATTTATTTGTTCACACATGACTTCCTATACAATTGTGACATAACAGAAAATGTATTCATATTTCATTAATTTCCTTGCAACTGTCATATATTATTGCCTTTATGGATAATGTATCATTAAAAACTTACATCAGTAACAATTCTCAATCAAACAATTCCATGTAAAGACTTCTCAGATGTTGAACATATTCTATATTTATACATTTTAGTGACACAAATCGAGTAATGTCATTTTGGTTCATTACACAAAGCAAACTGTAAACTGGTTATTTTTTTTGCTCTCATTTCAAATTGTATTTCTTAAAGTGATTATATTGGCAAGTAACACAAACACGCTGTTAATCCAGACTTTTCCTGTATGCAGTGTGCACAAAATAATGCTTATGTATTGACGTATAACCTTTATTTACTTGAAAGTTATCAAATTAACAGTAATTGAAAAATGGCCAAAACTTTAATACGTCCCGCAATAAAGTATTGCGCAATGTTTAGATTGAACTCCGTAAATTTCCCGAACAATGCCTCGAAAACGAGATCGGAAACGAGTCTTCACGATGTTACCCGATGATTGATCGGAAACCCGAAAGCGGTTCGTTGAAAACGGCAAATGTAAACAAAAACAATTATTGAATGAGCTGTTAGAGAGGGTTCCGTGAAACAAACATCGAGACAAGTGAGCTGTTAGAGAGGGTTCCGTGAAACAAACATCGAGACAAGTGAGCTGTTAGAGAGGGTTCCGTGAAACAAACATCGAGACAAATGAGCTGTAAGAGAGGGTTCCGTGAAACAAAAATCGAGACAAGTGAGCTGTTAGAGAGGGTTCCGCCGTGAAACAAACTGTTAGAGAGGGTTCCGTGAAACAAACATCGAGACAAGTGAGCTGTTAAAGAGGGTTCTGTGAAACAAAAATCGAGACAAGTGAGCTGTTAGAGAGGGTTCCGTGAAACAAAAATCGAGACAAGTGAGCTGTTAGAGAGGGTTCCGTGAAACAAACTGTTAGAGAGGGTTCCGTGAAACAAACATCGAGACAAGTGAGCTGTTAGAGAGGGTTCTGTGAAACAAACATCGAGAGACAATTGAGCTGTTAGAGAGGGTTCCGTGAAACAAACATCGAGACAAGTGAGCTGTTAAAGAGGGTTCCGTGAAACAAACATCGAGACAAATGAGCTGTTAGAGAGGGTTCCGTGAAACAAACATCGAGACAAGTGATCTGTTAGAGAGGGTTCCGTGAAACAAACATCGAGACAAGTGAGCTGTTAGAGAGGGTTCCGTGAAACAAACTGTTAGAGAGGGTTCTGTGAAACAAACATCGAGACAAGTGAGCTGTTAAAGAGGGTTCTGTGAAACAAAAATCGAGACAAGTGAGCTGTTAGAGAGGGTTCCGTGAAACAAAAATCGAGACAAGTGAGCTGTTAGAGAGGGTTCCGTGAAACGAACTGTTAGAGAGGGTTCCGTGAAACAAACATCGAGACAATTGAGCTGTTAAAGAGGGTTCCGTGAAACAAACATCGAGACAAATGAGCTGTTAGAGAGGGTTCTGTGAAACAAACATCGAGACAAGTGAGCTGTTAGAGAGGGTTCCGTGAAACAAACATCGAGACAAGTGAGCTGTTAGAGAGGGTTCCGTGAAACAAACTGTTAGAGAGGGTTCTGTGAAACAAACATCGAGACAAGTGAGCTGTTAGAGATGGTTCCGTAAAACAAACTGTTAGAGAGGGTTCCGTGAAACAAACTGTTAGAGAGGGTTCTGTGAAACAAACTGTTAGAGAGGGTTCTGTGAAACAAACATCGAGACAAGTGAGCTGTTAGAGAGGGTTCCGTGAAACAAACATCGAGACAAGTGAGCTGTTAGAAAGGGTTCCATGAAACAAACATCGAAACAAATGAGCTGTTAGAGAGGGTTCCGTGAAACAAACTGTTAGAGAGGGTTCCGTGAAACAAAAATCGAGACAAGTGAGCTGTTAGAGAGGGTTCCGTGAAACAAACTGTTAGAGAGGGTTCTGTGAAACAAACATCGAGACAAGTGAGCTGTTAGAAAGGGTTCCATGAAACAAACATCGAGACAAATGAGCTGTTAGAGAGGGTTCCGTGAAACAAAAATCGAGACAAGTGAGCTGTTAGAGAGGGTTCCGTGAAACAAACTGTTAGAGAGGGTTCCGTGAAACAAACATCGAGACAAGTGAGCTGTTAGAGAGGGTTCCGTGAAACAAACATACTGTTAGAGAGGGTTCTGTGAAACAAACATCGAGACAAGTGAGCTGTTAGAGAGGGTTCCATGAAACAAACTGTTAGAAAGGGTTCCGTGAAACAAACATCGAGACAAGTGAGCTGTTAGAGAGGGTTCTGTGAAACAAACTGTTAGAGAGGATTCTGTGAAACAAACATCGAGACAATTGAACTGTTAGAGAGGGTTCCTTGAAACAAACTGTTAGAGAGGGTTCCGTGAAACAAACATCGAGACAAGTGAGCTGTTAGAGAGGGTTCCGTGAAACAAACTGTTAGAGAGGGTTCTGTGAAACAAACTGTTAGAGAGGATTCTGTGAAACAAACATCGAGACAATTGAACTGTTAGAGAGGGTTCCTTGAAACAAACTGTTAGAGAGGGTTCCGTGAAACAAACATCGAGACAAGTGAGCTGTTAGAGAGGGTTCCGTGAAACAAACTGTTAGAGAGGGTTCCGTGAAACAAACTGTTAGAGAGGGTTCCGTGAAACAAACATCGAGACAAGTGATCTGTTAGAGTGGGTTCCGTGAGGAGACACACATTTGCTAAGATTCTAAACTTCGTATTTTTGTTGTTTATATTGGTGCTGTATATCCAAAATAATGATGACCCGCCCGCCAGTTCTACGTTTTGAAATCATGGAACCATTTCCTAAAGTAAACATGATTATAAGCTATTGTTGCGAATACCAGTATGGATGGTAATTTCCGATGATAGATAATGTAGGCCTATATATATAGACTATGTAGGCCTATATAGATGATGTAGGCCTATATAAATTATGTAGGCCTATATAGATTATGTAGGCCTATATAGATTATGTAGTCCTATATACATTTAGAAAATTGCATTAGTGAAATAGGGCAGTCGTTGTCATTATGAATTTCAGTGTGAAATGTCCGAAGTTCAATCCCCACCAAAATCTTACTTCATTCATTGGGTCTTCCATTATCATGTAGATAATGTTATGACAACCAAACGGAATGATGAGACAACAGAACATAATGCAGAGACAACCCAACAGAATGATGAGACAACAGAACATAATGCGGAGACAATGCTATGACAACCCAACAGAATGATGAGACAACAGAACATAATGCGGAGACAACCCAACAGAATGATGAGACAACAGAACATAATGCGGGACAACCCAACACAATGCTATGACAACCCAACAGAATGATGAGACAACAGAACATAATGCTATGACAACCCAACAGAATGATGAGACAACAGAACATAATGCGGAGACAACCCAACACAATGCTATGACAACCCAACAGAATGATGAGACAACAGAACATAATGCAGAGACAACCTAACAGAATGATGAGACAACAGAACATAATGCTGTGACAACCCAACAGAATGATGAGACAACAGAACATAATGCGGAGACAACCCAATGATGAGACAACAGAACATAATGCGGAGACAACCCAACACAATGCTATGACAACCCAACAGAATGATAAGACAACAGAACATAATGCGGAGACAACCCAGCAGAATGATGTGACAACAGAACATAATGCGGATACAACCCAACAGAATGATGAGACAACAAGAACATAATGCGGAGACAACCAAACAGAATGATGAAACAACAGAACATAATGCGGAGACAACCAAACAGAATGATGAGACAACAGAACATAATGCGGAGACAACCCAACACAATGCTATGACAACCCAACAGAATGATAAGACAACAGAAAATAATGCAGAGACAACCGAACACAATGCTATGACAACCCAACAGAATGATGAGACAACAGAACATAATGCGGAGACAACCCAACAGAATGATGAGACAAAAGAACATAATGCGGAGACAACCCAACAGAATGATGAGACAACAGAACATAATGCGGAGACAACCCAACACAATGCTATGACAACCCAACAGAATGATGAGACAACAGAACATAATGCGGAGACAACCCAACACAATGATGAGACAACAGAACATAATGCGGAGACAACCCAACAGAATGATGAGACAACAGAACATAATGCGGAGACAACCAAACACCTTGCTATGACAACCTAACAGAATGGTGAGAAAACAGAACATAATGCGGAGACAAGCCAACACAATGCTATGACAACTCAACAGAATGATGAGACAACAGAACATAATGCGGAGACAAGCCAACACAATGCTATGACAACCCAACAGAATGATGAGACAACAGAACATAATGCGGAGACAACCCAACAGAATGATGAGACAACAGAACATAATGCGGGACAACCCAACACAATGCTATGACAACCCAACAGAATGATGAGACAACAGAACATAATGCTATGACAACCCAACAGAATGATGAGACAACAGAACATAATGCGGAGACAACCCAACACAATGCTATGACAACCCAACAGAATGATGAGACAACAGAACATAATGGGGAGACAACGCAACACAATGCTATGGCAACCCAACAGAATGATGAGACAACAGAACATAATGCGGAGACAACCCAACAGAATGATGAGACAACAGAACATAATGCGGAGACAACCAAACAAAATGATGAGACAACAGAACATAATGCGGTGACAACCGAACACAATGCTATGACAACCCAACAGAATGATGAGACAACAGAACATAATACGGAGACAACCCAGCAGAATGATGAGACAACAGAAAATAATGCGGAGAAAACCCAACAGAATAATGAGACAACAGAACATAATGCTATGACAACCCAACAGAATGATGAGACAACAGAACATAATGCGGAGACAACCCAACAGAATGATGAGACAACAGAACATAATGCGGAGACAACCCAACACAATGCTATGACAACCCAACAGAATGATGAGACAACAGAACATAATGCGGAGACAACCGAACATAATGCTATGACAACCCAACAAAATGATGAGACAACAGAACATAATGCAGAGACAACCCAACAAAATTATGAGGCAACAGAACATAATGCGGAGACAACCCAACACAATGCTATGACAACCCCACAGAATGATGAGACAACAGAACATAATGCAGAGACAACCCAACACAATGCTATGACAACCCAACAGAATGATGAGACAACAGAACATAATGCGGAGACAACCCAACACAATGCTATGACAACCCAACTGAATGATGAGACAACAGAACATATTGCAGAGACAACCCAACAGAATGATGAGACAACAGAACATAATGCGGAGACAACCCAACACAATGCTATGACAACCCAACATAATGATGAGACAACAGAACATAATGCAGAGACAACCAAACGGAAT
Organism: Panopea generosa; assembly: GCA_029582155.1. Lineage (NCBI taxonomy): Eukaryota > Metazoa > Mollusca > Bivalvia > Adapedonta > Hiatellidae > Panopea > Panopea generosa. The sequence continues at coordinate 55,759,933 of CM055909.1, read as the reverse complement.
GATGAGACAACAGAACATAATGCGGAGACAAGCCAACACAATGCTATGACAACCCAACAGAATGATGAGACAACAGAACATAATGCGGAGACAACCCAATACAATGCTATGACAACCCAACAGAATGATGAGACAACAGAACATAATGGGGAGACAACCCAACACAATGCTATGACAACCCAACAGAATGATGAGACAACAGAACATAATGCGGAGACAACCCAACAGAATGATGAGACAACAGAACATAATGCGGAGACAACCCAACATAATGATGAGACAACAGAACATAATGCGGAGACAACCCAACATAATGCTATGACAACCCAACAGAATGATGAGACAACAGAGCATAATGCGGAGACAACCCAACAGAATGATGAGACAACAGAACATAATGCGGAGACAACCCAACACAATGCTATGCCAACCCAAAATAATGATGAGACAACAGAACATAATGCTATGACAACCGAACACAATGCTATGACAACCCAAAATAATGATGAGACAACAGAACATAATGCGGAGACAACCCAACACAATGCTATGACAACCCAAAATAATGATGAGACAACAGAACATAATGCTATGACAACCGAACACAATGCTATGACAACCCAAAATAATGATGAGACAACAGAACATAATGACACGACAACCGAACACAATGCTATAACAACCCAAAATAATGATGAAACAACAGAACATAATGCGGAGACAACCGAACACAATGCTATGACAACCCAAAATAATGATGAGACAACAGAACATAATGCGGAGACAACCCAACACAATGCTACGACAACCCAAAATAATGATGAGACAACATATGAAAATGCGGAGACAACCCAACACAATGCTTTGACAAGTTTCAACAATAGATGTATCTTCATACTAGACGTATGTAGTTAGGACAGGGAAATGAGAGTGATTTGTCAGTGTATTCCCTTAAAATTTAAAAACTTGTGGAATTTGTTAAATAAAACTGTGAAACTATCATAACATTAACACAAAATAAGCATCATTATTGTTCATTTGTTCTCCTTGGTTTTAACACAACAACATAACGTTTAGTCAACCGAACATGATGACATGTGAACCTTACATATACCGATCATAATTACATGTGTTAACGTAACCGATAATGACCAATACAAGGCTATGCCAACTAAGCATATATATTTTTAATTTAAATCATTGAAAAGTGATCTATTTAATCACCCCGTAATAGGTTTGTGAGGGTCGGGGTAGGTCACCCTCCAACAAACCGTACAAATATATATCGCGAGTCAAGTTATATATTTATATGTCACAGTGTGTACTTAACCTACTAGGAGAGAAATTTATGTAAGCGGTTCGGTTAGCTCAGACGGTAGAGCATTCGCCCTGTAAGCGAACGGTCCCGGACTGGCTGCATATTTTTCTCGTCCTGTTACATTTGGGTCTCTCTGTGAATGACAAGCTTTCAAACTTTTATTATGTACTATAGAATAAAGAACAAGAATCAGTGGTGGGTTTACACCTATAAGACTCTTTATTTATTTAACCAGAGTAAATATCACGTTTTATTCTTCAACACTTAAATTAAGACGAGTATTTAACGACATGACAGAAAGATATGCTATACTTGTTTGAAAACCTGCCTATGTATATAGTACGTGTACACAGATATTGATACACACGCATCATGCTTATCTTTAAGATTAAGATTATTTCCTTTAATATGTTCGTCTTCGTCGTGTTTGTTTCGTGTTTTTAAAGGCCCAACTGCTATATAAAAGCCGCAAGATGGTTCTGGGACAGCTTTTATATAAGTATATACTAGTACACGATTTAAATCAGAGAACACTTTTTCAAAATTTCAGAGTCACCACTGTATTGTTTGGTATACTACTAGAGTATTGTTAATACATTTATTTGGGGGAAAAAAAAGATTTTCAAAATAAAATGCATATAATATATATTAATCTTAAAGTGACACACCAGCGTCTCAACAAATTATAAACCCTAGCTTGAGCTTGTTATGAAATTTGTTAACAAGAGACACAAGAGGGCACTAACCGCTTTACTTGCAACAAATGGACAGATGAACATTTCAGATGAAATGTTTTGTGTAAGTTTCTCTTCAACAAATATTTAAGGAGACCACCATGCAATGCTATACGTAAAATATCTATGGTCTATGCTTTCAACTTTCAGAGAAAATGTATTTTAAAGTTCGCTTAAAATGTACTTATCAGACCTGTGGTTACATAAGTGATGTGTAAGTTTGGTTAAGATTTAATAAAAAGGGGGGTGTTATTGCGTCTACAAACGTGTCCTTATATAACTATATATAAACAGTGACCTCTGTGACCCGACCTCAACCCTTTTAGGGGACATCCATGCAATGCTACATGTAAAACATCTAAGGCCTTGAACTTTCAGAACAAATGTGTTTTAAAGTTTCGCTTAAAATGTGCTTACAAGCCCTGTTGCGGGTGCATTTGTGGTCGAATCACGCTTGTTCAAAAACTCGTCTGAGATCTTGTGGTTACATAACTTCTATGCAAAATTAGTGATGATTCAATGAAAAATGAAGATGCTATCGTGTCTACAACATTTTCCCTATATAACTCTATGTAAAACAGTGAACCCTGTGGCGTCCCCAAATTTGACTCCATGGACCGACTTCAACATGTCTTTTAGCGGACCTCCATGCAATGCGACAAGTAGCATAGCTAATGCCTAGGCCTCGAACATAATGGTAAAACAACCAAACATAATGATGAGACAACCAAACATAATGTGCAATGTCAACCCAACATGATAATTATACAACTTAACATGATCATGAGACAACCCAGTGCAATGGCAACCAACTACAATAATTAAATAACCGAACCCTATGGTATGATAACCCAAGATAATGAGGAGATAACTGAAACTGAAACTGCTTTATTTGATTTAACGCCTGTTTCTATACAAGTTCATATTTAATGGCGTTGTACATTAAGGAAAAAAAACCACATAAAAACATTAGTATAAATCTGAATAGTTACAACGTATGAAAATGTTCAAATTACATAAAAGGAGTGCATAAATTTCAAATAAAGATTAAAATAAACCAGACTGTTGTGTCTTAAAACAATGCATAGAAATCTCGGAAATAAAACGTTTTCAGATTCTTTTTAAAACTTTCTACATATTCAGACATCTTTATGCTCAACGGTAGACTGTTCCACAGGCCAGGACATACTGTACCAAAACTTCTGTCACTAAAACACTTTCTTTGTTAAATGGAATAACATAGCACCTATCTGTGGAGTCTGAAGACCTCAAACCTGTTTTTTTGGGAATAGAAATTGTTAACAACTCAGCCAAACAGAATGTTGCATTGCCAATAGAGAAATTGTACATGAAAGAGAGTAATTTAAATTTAATGGTAGCTTTGATAGGTTACCAATGCAAGTCATATAGAGCTTGCTTAGAACTGTCAAATTTTCTCCTGTTTAAAACAAGTTTTGCACACATATTCTAGATACGTTGCATTTTGCCTATTTCCATTTCTGCTTTACCATATAAAATAACCAATGACAGAACGAGAATTTCTGTGGTATTCTTAGTTAAATATTTACGTATACTCTTAATCCTTAAGTAATTTAACATAGCTGTACGACACTTCATTTTAACATGTTCTTTGAAATTTAATTTTTCATCTAGAAAAGCACCTAAATATCTTATACAACTCTCAGATCTAATTTTATTCAACTGTACTCTACTACCAAACATAATAAACTCAGCTTTTGAAGTGTTCATCTTTAGTTTGTTCTCATTCGTCCAGTTGTGAATTGTACATTGTTCAAGTTCTTTTATCGCATGTATTTCCTTGTTGACTGATGTTGGTCAGAAACGTTTATTTGCAACATGATCATCTGCTGAAGCAAACATGGGGATGATAAGGTTGAATTTACATTCACTCGGCAGCTACGTGGTCTGAGATATGAGTCAACCCAACATAGCGCTTTTCCACAGACACCATACTGGCTTTGAAGAACATCAAGATGTATATCATGGTCAACCGTATCTAACATAATGATAAGATAACAGAACATGATGATAATGACAATGTTATGACAACCTAGCATAATACTATTGCAACACAGCACAATGATTATGCGACCAAACACAATCCATGACAACCGAACACAATGATTATACAACCAAACACAATCCATGAGAACTGAACGCAGTGATTATACAACCAAACACAATCAATGACAACCGAGCACAATGATGATACAACCGAACACAATCCATGACAACCGAACACAATGATGATACAATCCAACATAATGATTAGAAAACCTAACATAATGCCATGACAAGTTTCGACAACCAAACATTATGATTATACACTCAAACATAATGATAAGACAACCTAACACAATGTCATGACAAGTTTCGACAACCAAACATTATGATTATACAATCCAACATAAAGATGTGACAACCTAACATAATGACATGACAAGTTTCGACAACCTAACATTATGATTATACAATCAAACATAATGATGAGACAACCTAACATAATTCCATGACAGCCAGACTGATACAATGACAATCCAACATTATACAATGACAACCCAACATAATATTTACTATGACAATCCAACATAATACAATGACAACCCAACATAATGCTATGACAACCCAACATAATACAATGACAACCCAACATAATCCTATGACAACCCAACATAATACAATGACAACCCAACATAATACTTTCTATTACAATCCAACATAATACAATGACAACCCAACATAATGGTATGACAACTCAACATAATGCTATGACAACTCAACATAATGCTATGATACCCAACATAATGCTATGATAACCCAACATATTAATATGACAACCGAGCTTAATGACTATATAACCAACACAATGACATGACAATCCCAAATAATGATATGGCAACCCAACAATATACAATGACAACCCAGCATAATACATTGACAACCCAGCATAATGCTATGATAACCAAGCTTACTGATTAAACAACCCAACACAATGGCATTACAACCTAACATAATGCTATGATAACCCAACATAATACTGTGACAACCCACCATAATACTATGACAACCCAACACAATGATTATACAACCCTACATAATGATGAGACAACCGAACACAATGTTATGACAACCAAACACAATGCTATGCCAACCGAACCTAATGATAAGTCAACCTTACAAAAATATTATACAACCCAATAATTATAATGATGAGACAACCAAACACAGTGCAATGACAAGCCAATACAATTATTAAATAACCCAACATAATACTATAATATCCCAACATAATGCTATGACAACCCAACATAATACTATGACCTCCCAACATAATGCTATGACATCCCAACATAATGCTATGACAACCCAACATAATACTATGACAACCCAACATAATGAGTATACAATACAAAATAATGATGAGATAATCCAACATAATGACACGACAACAAAACATTATGCAATTACAACTCAGTACAATTATTTCACAACCCAACATAATGCTATAACAACCCATCATAATGATTATAAAACCAACATAATGATTATACAACCCAATATAACGATTGTACAATCCAATACAATGATTCAACAACCCAACATATTGATACGACTACTAAATATAATACTAACACGACCCAACATAATGCTATGGCAACCAAACAAAAAGTTTATATGACCCAATACAATGCAAGGACATGCCAACACAATGACCACCTAACCAAAGACAATGACACGGCAGCAAGCCAAGATAATGATACAGTGCCCCATTAAGATGTCCATGCTGAACACAAGACAGCTCCGGTGTTCCATACTTGTGGACAAGGAAGTGTGTTTGTGTGTGCCTATTTATTTTCCGTACACCACTTTGCGATTGAGGACAGTTGACAAGTCTACATTCAATATCAGTACTCAATTCATTATTTGTGTTTATGTCAATTCAACGGATAAATACAATATTCATCGTCAGGTAAGTAATACATGTCATTGTTAACTCGACTATTCGAAGAATATGGAATTTGTTTTGTATTCACCCCGGCGTCGGCGTATGTTTCGGTGTCGGCGTCCGCGTCGCACCTGCGTTAAAGTTTTGGTGCGAGTTGTTCATAAGTGTGCAATTCTTGCAGTTATATGGAACTCTGCATTAGTGTACATTGCTTATACTCTGTGTATGTAACATATCGAGCTCCTGGGATCCTGGAAGGTTAATCATTACCGGAGCACACCCATCAGGTTCCGCAAGTAACTGATAAATTTTCCACTTGAATCAGCGACGCCATGAGATGCAATGTAACTTTCTAATACTGGATGTAATTAGGCTCGGTTAAGAAGACGAAAAGCAAATAAAGAACTTATTTTAGTATATTTGTGATAGGAGAGATGTATTTTTTATTTATTTTGAAACCAATATCAAATGACAAATCCGGCGTTCTATTTCAATTAATGCCGTGGCCTCGGTTACATGCTTTGTTAATGTTTTATGGAATAAATTAAATGGACATTTAATACACATTAGTTTGTTGCATATCGGATCAATGTGCAGTTTCACTTAATGTCTATTATAATACGAGAAAGGGTCAAACTGCATTAGCTGAAATGCAATTTTGTTTATTCAACTCGTGTTTTAGTTGTTAATGGATTTAAGACTCTACCTGCCCATATTCACGTATCAAATCTATCTGTACACTTAATGTATGAATGTATAACCGCGTGAACATATTTACTGTCTCAAACTTCGTATGCAACAGTTGTTCTACACTTCAGTTTTGGTAACATAAGAAAAAGTATTCAATATTGTTGTTTATTTGTTTGATATGTAGTGTCATTTTATGCCAGCGAGCGTTAACAGATGGTCAGTATAAACCTACACACCCATACACACTCGAACACACCCATCTCTATCTGGGGCGTGTGGTAGTGTCAGTTGTCAGGGGGGGGGGGTTCTAAACCGGCACGACCCTCCGATGACGGGGTCGGTGCTGATATTTGTATGGATCAAATCATCTTTAATATCATCAATGTGGTTAATACATGTATGTAGGGTGGAGGAGAGTAGGCAAACAGTAAATAAGTTGTGGCAGGGTATATGAACAAGTGTGAGTGTGAAGGGCTTCTGCAGAAAAAGAGAGGGAGCTTAGCTTTGTATTCCAATTAATACAAAAGCAAATATTAAACACTCGGGGGAGGGGAAGATAATAAGAAATAGAACAGAGTATTTTATTTAATTAAATATATATTTTTAAAAAAAATCGGGTGTGGGGATTACACACTTCATGCATATAAGTTATGTAGCCCAAGTTACACCTTGATCCAAAACATTGACGCAGGTGGGACACAGGCGCCACGGCAAGTCCAAAAACGACCCTATTCATAGAATTGTCGAGTGTTATAAAACAACTTCAATATAGCAATACAATATAGTTACGAAGATCGTCGCTGTACCAGTTTGAGAAAAAAACGCAGTTCGTTCATAAGAGGACGTCTATGGCCTCTCTATATTACAGTCCTCCGCTGAAGTATTGTGATACCGGAATGACGCAATGCAGGTTAAAATATCCAGTGTGGCGTAATCTCTTAATGGAGTGAAATACGACCTCCAATTACTTGCTTTGTTATGCCGAAGGTAAACAGTGACTCAGTGACAATATATATAATGATCAATACGGATGCTACAAGTACAAGTGACATATGTTTGGACAAATACCACAACATTTTACAAGTTTTACAATGTCGGCTTGTATGAAACAGTAAAATGAATGTGCCGTACGGTAATGATGTTTTTTTAGTGTAATTACACAGGTAAAAATGCCACGCATGTTAAACGTACGTTAAACCTATTTAACATTTAAATATGTATGTTTTTCATGAAAATAATACTATGTATGTTTAACATATGTTCTAATGTATGCTTTAAAAATATGTTAAACATATGAAAACTCATGTTTAACATTAGATCAGTCGGTAACTTTAGCAAACTTGAGAAGCTTGATGTAAGAATGATTGAAGCGTTCATACTTATTTTGGTGAAAATCTCCCCAGCGATATCACAGATGTCGTTTATAGAAATTGTTGACAGACAGATGGACGAAAAGTGATCAGAATTATAGCTCACTTTACCCTTCACTCCATAGGGACGCGTTTTCTCGCACCAATCACAGAAGGCTTTTGAAAACAGTGCAGGAAGAGTTCAGATTGCTCATAACGAGCAATCTGAACATTTTCTGCACTGTTTTCCACTCTGTCAGTTAATATAAACATAATTCACCCATCGCTGATGTGGTGAATTAATGCTTTCAATTTCGAGAGTCCAAGAAAATGCCTATGGAGCAAAGTGTTAAAACCTTTGACAAGGTGAACTTATAAGGCATTAAATGCCATACAAACACATTATGAAAAAGGTATGACAGTAACTGCTAATATTTAAAAAATATTACAAATCTATACAATCTATTTGTACATCTATCTGATGTATTCATTTATTTTTTACTTTCCTCCATGAATCCTTTTAAAATTTGTTTAAAACTATCAAATAAATCTGTTTATAATTGTACTCAATGGGACAGACATCATAATTCATTATTTTGTAAACATACTGTGTATTTCATTGCATGCTCTAGACAAAAACTACCATAGATAGCAAAGGTGAAAGATTGAAAGACAAATAAAATAATATGACTGACACAAGCTGATCACATAATAACTCAGGAGCTTTTGGCTCATAAGAGCGAATAATAATGAACAATGGAATAAATCTAAGCACATTTATATCAATCATGATGGGAAAGTAGATTTCTTTTATTGATGGTTCACTTTTACATACTGGAATCTTAAATCAGTCACAGTAATTGTTGTCTTCCAACAGGAGCGTCACAATGTTGTTAGTCTGCATTTTCCTTTTTGTAAATACTTCCTTCTCATAACATATGTAGCAAATAATCTGTAAACTCCCTTTAGTTTCTCCATTATCATAGCAATATCAGTCGGGACAACAGCACATTTTCTGAAAAAAAGTTCATATGTCTATAACTGACATCTCATCAGCATGTAATTTTGAACTTAAATGTATGATTTTGTCACTTGCTCTCTTCAGGTTGAAGGGATACAACTGTACCATCTATTTCAAGGTTTACTTCTCTTCCAACTAAGCTTTAGTATTCCATGTCTCACTACTCAGCAATGTTCCATACCAGTTTGTCACTGGAAAATAAATATTTATGTATGTATACACATTACAAATAATATATACAAGAGGTCCATGGGCCTTAACGGTCACCTGATTATCCAAAAAACATTCATTTAAGTGTATTCAGTTGTAAGAAATAACGTTTGTTGTCAATTTCTCATAAATATAGATTTAGTAAAGTAGGCCCCGTCCCCAAAGCCAAACCGTAAGACCCAGGGGCATGAAATTCACAAATTTATAAAGGACATAGTCGTCAATAATCATGCTCACAATTTGTTTCAGAGTGCTTCCTATAATAGTAAGAAGTCTACCTTGAATTTGACTGTTTTGGCCCCGCCCCTTAGACTTCATGGGGATGGGAACCATGAAATGCACATAGGTATTCACCGTTATGTCAGCAACAATTAATCACACCAAAATACATTCATATAAGTCTATTCAGTCATAAGAAATATGTTTTTTTGTTATTTTCTCTTCTGTACCTATCATCATTTTCCATGAAAATATAAAAAGGAAACTAAAATTATAATATGAAAATAAAATATATGAATGAACAAGGGGCCCAAGAGGGCCTGAATTGCTCTACTGGCAACAAATGGACAGATGTACATTTCCGAGAAAATGTTTTTTTGTAAGTTCGCTTGAACAAATCTTTTAGGAGACCACCATACAATGCTACACGTAAAATATTTAAGCCTTGAGCTTTCAGAGAAAATGTATGTATTTTAAAATTTTGTTTAAAATGTGCTTATATCAGCTTTGTTGTGGGGGCATTTGTGGTCGAATCATGCTGGTTCAAGACCTTGTCCAAGATCAATGAAAAAATGAAGGTGCTATCGCGTCTACAACATTTTCCCTATGTAAAACAGTGACCCCTGTGGCAGTCTCAAATTTGACTCCAGGGACCAGACTTTAACAAATCTTTTAGAGAACATCCATTCGATGCTATATGTAAAATATCTAAGTTCTAGGCCTTAATGAATGTGCTATCATGTCTAAAAGAAAAAGGTTAACGGACGACAGACAATTTATCAGGACATTAGCTCTGTTGGCCTTTGACCAGTAGAACCCAGGGTTGTCAAAATGTTTCAAAGTAGAAGTACTAAATTATGAAGTAGCAGTATCCAACTTGTGAGTAGCACCAGCAAGATTGAATATTGATTGACTATTTAGCGTCATTTTATGCCATCGAGGGCTAACAGACGATCAGTTAACCTAACCACTGTTTCCTGGGATTAACCAGTACTTGAGCACACCCCATCTCCGCAAGTAACTGATAACTCTCCCACTTGAATCAGCGGTGAGAGACGAATGATAATGAGACGCAATGTCGAATATCAATCATCACGGAGACTGTTGCCGGGCGGGGATTCGAACTAACGACCCCTGGATTGATAGTCAGACGCGTAACCGACTGAGCTAATCGGGCCCGGCTTCTTGTACATAAACAACTGATTTCTTGTAAACTGTAAGTTGTATATTATCTTAGATGTTTAAACAAAAAATTGTTTCGATCACGTTAAATGATCTTGAATTAAATGTATTGAGTGGCTGGTATTGGAACCTTGAAAATCCGGCCCCATTCCAAAACGGCCTCGGAGAATCCGGCCCCAATTAGCAGGGTCCATCCGGCCCAACTTTTTAATTTGTTTTTTTAGCAATGTTAGGGATAATTATCATAAGCAATAAATACATAGTATGTATATGCTTACATTTAAATGTTTATGAAATACACATAAACACGGTAAACTTGATAATTTGTGTTGCACATCAACAGATCAACAGTTTTTTCATACATCACGATTATTGAATGAAACTGTGAAAATGTAACATTGGAAATCAATTTGCTTTTAATTTTGTAAGATATTATAAATATGCACCATATTCAACATACTATAGATGATGGCAGACCAATACTTTTTTTAATTATGCATGTGTAAATAAACCGTCAATAAAAAATAGTTGTATTAATATACACTTATAATGAATACAGTAATCTATTTGCCTTTGAGAAAAACACGCATCATTCTAACATAAATCTACATTTTCAACATGAGATATTGCATACAAAATTAAAATATGAAGTGCAAATACAATCCCTAAATTGTACACCTTTGAAATACTGTTTCTGTTCATTGTGTCTACATGCTCATCTCAATTTATCAAATAGCGAGTTATTTACATCATAATACTACAATTTTGAATTACCGATAGTTTTTCAACATACAACTCTTTCATTAACGTATGATCATAACACCCTTTTACACATCTGTAAACATTTGTGCAGTAATGTTAAGTTGTGTCCCAAAGCAATGTGAATCGTTAGCATTTACATACACAAATGTCTGCTGAACTTTGAACTGACTGTCTACTGAAATTTGAACAGAGAGCTATTTTGTTACTACACGATATATAGGATATGGAAAAATACCCGAAACTTAATATATTTTTGTTAACGCTAGTGATAATGCGATATTTTAGAAGACAACATAAACTATCATAATGACAGAAAGACGATTGACAATTTTGCCTCAGATTACCACAAATATTCAAAATAGAATGCACTTCAACCATTTTACAAAATATCTTTCAAAAATATAGACTCATTAAAAGGTTTGCATAAATACATGCCATTTTACAAACCAATCCCTCAAGATGACACACTCAATAGATATTAACAGGATACAGTAGGGACATTATATACAATTTCAATACAATTGTATTGAATTAATGCAAAATCCTTTATATCAGTTAAGGTGTTGACGTTGCTATTCACTAAAATTAACTGCATACTATCGTGTTACAGTTTTCTGAAGAATATATAGATATTTTTTAAACTTATTTATTTTACTTCGGTTGTGAAACAAGTTCTTACAACTTAGACAACTCATTCTCAAAGTCTTCCTAGGTAGAACCAGTATGTACAAAGCATATGCGGAAAAAAGTGTTTTGCTCAAGGACACCACACATAGCCGTATCTGCACCATTTCAACTTTGTTACCAACTCAAAGACCCTCACCCCTACCCCCAACACCCCATCCCCGCCCAAATTTTTTTCTATTAAATCAAATGCTCTGCCCCATTTCAACTTTGTTACCGACCCCAAGACCCTCACTCTTACCCAACCCCCATCACTGTCCATTTTTTTTTTAATTTTCAAATTATGTTTTGTTTTAAATTAAATACTTTGCCCCATTTCAACTTTGTTTCTGACCCCAAGGATATTCCCCCCACCCCCGCCCATTTTTTTTTTAAATTTTGTTTTGTATTAAATCAAATACTCTGCCCAATTTCAACTTTGTTACCGACCCCAAGAAATAGTAAGATGTCACCATACAATTAACATAAGAACATGTTCTAGAAAATAATATTGCAAACTACAAAATTTTATAATTATTGAACGTACAAAGTCACAGTGGGTGGGGTAAGGTTTATGGTTTAAACTGAAAATATTTCCAGTTCAACAACTTGCATAGCGTACCGATGTATATCTATAACTACATTGATATACATAATCATAATACTAACCGCTAAATATCATTTAAACTACGAGTATTGTTAAATTTGTCAGATTAAAGACTCTATTAATAATATTTGTTCATTGTGCGTTCACATTAAGGGAAGTTACTCTAGCACACAAATCAATTTTCGTCCTAAAGATGTTCACCCATTTTGTTTTGTTTTTTTTTGCAAAAAAAAATATTGTTGTAGTCAAAATTATAGAAAATATATATGAAAACTTTACACATGATTTACATTTAAATACCTATACGGTCTTGTATTTACCTTGTTTTTCTTTAAAGGTGAGTGACGTCATCATAAAATATTCCGCAAATGATCTTTGTTCAAATGTTCAGATTGAACAGTTTCACATATAAAGCTGCTTTACGGTTTATTTAGTCCGAGTAAGCTTGTGTCGACCTTTACCTTGAAAAATACCAGGAAACAGGAAACATCGAGGTTGATTCGCAGTTTTAATCTGTGGAACCATATAGGCCTATCTCGGTAATTAAAGGATTCAAATAAACATTTTATTGCATAGTGTGTGTTAGTGAACCGATGTGAATACACGTTTGGTAGAGGTGAAAATGGGATAATGCTAAACCGAAAGTACAATCTTGTACAGAAGTCACAGGGCCAAGATAATCGGGTAAATCTACTGTTTTTTTTTTAATTTTTAATTTATTTTTTTTTATAAATATATTTACTATTTTGGTTGATTAATTATTTTTTATGTATTGATTTATATGCAAATGTTTATAGAAGTAGGTAATACTTGACATTAAGATATATTCTTTAATTCATATGGTCTTCATTGAGGCCCTCTATTTCACAAAATATAATAAAAGATGCTATTATATTTCACAGCTTCATAATAAACAGATCTAGTTATACATGTATATATAAAATTAAGAATATTTTATACTTAATTTCAGTTGTGAAGCTGTTTCAACTGTTACATTCGAATATGCCAGCAGTTAGCCTGATATGATAAGGCGTGGATGGACAGCTTTTTTGATTATTTGGATATCTGATCTGCTGTCCTCGGGAGACGCAAAAATAAAAAAAAATGTCAAAATGCTCATTAGAGACGTGCAATATGTCGCACTAGCCAGCAATGTGAAGTATGAAAAGGATGACTAATTAAATATTGGACATGAAACCACACACCTTTAACTACCGAGATGGTGTATACACTTGGACGATTATTATATTGTTGTTATACTACTTAAGAAATACAATAAAATATTGGGAAAATATTGCCGGGTCCTTTTATATCTCGTGTCAGCTGTGATAAGTTACCAGTAGTTTTGACATTCGACGTTCACCATCGTGGTTTCGACTTTTACCATCGTACTTTCGACTTTCATTATCGTAGTTTCGACTTTCACCATCGTAGTTTCGACCATCGTACTTTTGACTTTCACCATCGTGGTTTCGACTTTCATCATCGTTGTTTTCAGTGATACGACAGTATGATAGCACGATGGTAATGGAATAATGATACCATGGTGATAAAGCGAGCCACGAAGACGCGATGCTACGACAGCATGATAGTGATGAAGCGATGGTGCGATAACGAAGACGCGAATATCGCAATTTCGTCATCGTGCGCTCATGGCATCGTCCCCATCGTCATATCGCGTCTTCATGTTTGTGCTATCATACTGTCGTCCCCATCGTCATAGCGCGTCTTCATGTTTGTGCTATCATACTGTCGTCCACATCGTCATATCGCGTCTTCATGTTTGTGCTATCATACTGTCGTCCCCATCGTCATAGCGCGTCTTCATGTTTGTGCTATCATACTGTCGTCCCCATCGTCATATCGCGTCTTCATGTTTGTGCTATCATACTGTATGAGGTAAATCAAATAATTAAACGTCTTACAAGCGATCGTTATGGAATCTATAATGATTGATTTTTTAATATGTTTGGTACGCTAGTCTTGATTATTGGTATGCAAGAAAAAGAATTATTCATGGCATTTTCGGTTCTGATAGAAAAGTCCGTCCCTTGGGATGACTGTCATCCCTCAAAACGAGCCTTTTTCCCGCCAAAAATATCATCCCTCGGGACGGATTTTTCTATCCGAACCTCGTACCTATGTAAGATTCTTATAATGCCGAGCTTTTCCTCATTCGTACAGACATGATATGTTAAATTAATGGTAAATGTACCATGTTTCTGAGTTATGTGATAAAATAATAAATTCAATAATAAATAAGGACTCATGTAAGATCCTCTATATGATCTGGCTATAATCACAGACAACGGTTTTACCCACGAGTAATCCATTCCGATATTCTACATTATCACCCGCGGGATATTACACTAGCTTTGCGTTCGACCGATTGCACCGCATCGTACCGCCGCACATCAGATGCGCAAGCTCAAAATATCTTAATATTATATATTTTCAACTTTATTTTAGATAATACGACTATAGCAATCGGTGCAACTTATTTACTATATTTTGCACTGATAAAACAAAGCGACATTCAGCTTTGGATTTGCGACATGTACCGGTTGTACAAATCTTGCAACAATTAGCGTTAAAGGTGCGATATACAGCGGCACATGGTTTTAGCGTCGGTGCGACATTTAACGTTACCTTAATAATACCAGAGACATATGCACACATGTGTCTATGTCACTGATAATACACACCATTCTTCAAATCAGCAACGAACGGTACACAATGAAAGCAAATCATACTCGATACTGTAAGATAAACAATAAGCCAGATAAGAGCACAATCAGAATATGTTACAAAAGAAAGGGGCCAGCACAATTTTATAGGCATATCCACTACACTATAGTCTATATAATTACTATATAATTATAAAAACGTGCTGCCCCCTTTGGTTACATACATGTAATCAAACCCGCGATATTATTTATTGCACATACTTGTGTGTGCCTGTTCTAGTACCATAAACCACTTTACGATGGAGACAGTTGGCAAATCTACATTTCAATATCGACACTCAATTCATTAATTGTGCATATGTCAATTCCGAGGATAAGTACAATATTCATAGGCAGGTCAGTAATACGTGTCATTTTCTCTTTGCGGAATTATTGTCTGTTTTAAATGGGAGTTAACGCCATTTTAACCTATTTCGGGTTATATATGGCAAATTCAGGTTTATTTGCGGAGGAATACCTTAGAATGATTCTGAGTAGAACCACCGTCAAAATACGCAAGTAACTGGCAAACTTTCTCCCATTAAGTTTAAGGAGCGAGCAGGACTCGAACCTATGTCTCATATAAAGTTTATTGAGCGAACGGGACTCGAATCTACGATCTTAGCGCTGAGAGATAAGTGATCTTGAGACGGTGTCTGTTTCAACATAAATACAGCCCCCAACCACTCGGCCACGGAGGACCCATTGTGCATATATGTTTAATACACTCTGCAAAAATTTTTTTTACTCTCCATAAATTGGTTTGTTCGAAACACTGCAATGATATTGGTATTGACGTGTAAGTTGATACATATTATCACAAATTTGCATTTCCATTGAACATTTGAAGCGTAGTTTTGTACCCGTTATAAAGGACTTATATAGAGAAAGAAAGGCAACTGATTACGGGGTTATGAACGCTCGCGTATTCATGCAAAATTTCGCTCGTTTTCAAATGTTCTTACTTCCAATCATGTTAGATATACAAATCAAAATTCTTATTTTGCACAATTAATGGAATTCTATACAAAACGATACCATTTCCAACTAATTGTGCCACGGTCTGAAATTGTTGAAGTACTTACGATTACAAAATGTGTATACAACAACTCAAAAGCAAGGAAGGTACGTCATTTTTTAATTAGTTACTTCAAATTGCAATATTTTAGATTCAAGATCATTTTGCGCATTTAAAACATTAAAAAAATCTAATGTTACTAACACCTTACATTTAATTAGATAAGAACAATGTATATTAATTTGTTTAACATTAGTCTTTATGTATAACAATGACCACGGTCATCTGGAATATAACATTATAGGTTGTAAGTATTGATTAGCACAATAAAGTTTAATTATTAACATTACCTCGTGTACATACATATTAGGATGTCATATCCTTCTGTTAATATTAAAGAAATCATTTGCCTGTGAAATTTGAATAATTAATACTTGATTATTCTTCGTATACAATTTGTATACTGTTGTATTCTTAATTTCTATTTCTTTGTTCTAAATGATACATTCTTCATGCCAAATGAATGGGATAATTCTTTAATTCTATTTAATGATAAAGTGAATATTTACTTCTTCTTTTTTTTAGTGGAAATATATCACCATATATCTTCTTTAAATCTCCTTAAGGCGCGTGGTTCGATGACAGAGCAGCGAAACCAGGATCGGAAGGGTTTGGGTTCGATCCTCCCAACGGCCATATGTGGTGTCCTTGAGCAATACACTTTTTCCGCACGTGCTTAGTACTGATTGTACCCAGGAAGACTTCGAGCTTGATTTGTATAAGTTGTAAGAACTTGTTTGCAATCGAAGTAATATAAACAAGTTCAATTAAATCTGCATGTGGTGTATCTATGTGGAAAATATTCACATTACAAAACATCACTCCCATCTATAAAAACAGTATGTTTTTACTGGATCCGTTTCTAAAGTATTCTGGGAATTTGAAAAAAAATCAGATAAGTTTGGTGACATGGAAATACACATTTAAGTATCACGCATCCATGCACGCATCGTTGCAAGCACGTGCCTGTTTGTGGATGCACACATGTACATGTTAATCAGATTCATCATAACAATGAGTATTATGTATAGAATATATTTGGTTATTTTTTATTAAGATTAACTCTGCTTCGCTACATAAAGCTTTGTTTTACTGCAATAACTTCTCTAATCTTTTACCAATCAAAAAACAGATAGCCCAATATCACATTACTTTAAATGGTATCAAAAGTATCTGACTCAACCTGAACCTTCAACAGAAATGATTTCTATTGATTTTATATCTGTGTGCACTAGCTGTGCTCGGTTGTTATGGTAAAATTTTATTTGTAAGACAATATCATCGTTAGCAACCGTTTATACCACATACCAACAGTAACTGTCAATATAAGAATATCAACAAACTAGAGTATACCGTCAAACCCTCAACAATATTATTATTGTTGCTGGTATTGTAAGTGTGACTTAAATTGATTGTAGCTGCACAGGTATCCTATATTTAATCGCAAATAATCGTAATTCGCTAGATGATATAACTACAAGCATTGATAATAATGACACTGACCAAGTTGTAGACAATTTTACCAGTTTTATGAAAGAACATGCTTTCAAAATATTTGGGAAAACACGATTTCAAAGCAATTCACAAACTACTCACAAGCATTTCAATAATAAACAATGGTTTAATGTTATGATGCTAGATCACAGTATTAAGGTCTCAAAACACCTTAAAAGTAAAACAGATGAAAATCAACATAATTTTATTATGTCTAAAAACATATATAATAAGATTAAAAGAATACGAAAAACAGTTATAAAAATTACGAAAAACAAGAAATCTCATTTTTAGCAAAGTCAAAACCTAAACAGTTTTGGAAAAAAATTAAACGTCAATACAGAACTAATATCATCTCTTCTGAAAATTAAAACATATCAGACTTACATTCACATTTTGAACAATTATACGGACAATTTAAGTCATAATGAAATTCCAATACTAGACGTTTTTGATGAAGATTTAGATAATGAAATATGTTATCAAGAATTAAAAATCGCGGTATTCTCACAAAACAATAATAAAAATAGTGGGATTGACACATTGATATCAGAAGTATTTAAACACTCTTTTGAAGGAATGTCAACGTTTTTGTTTAAACTATTCAACAAACTATTTATAACCAGCGAGTACCCTAAAGCCGGAGAGAGGGTAGTATTGTTCCAATATTTAAAGGCGGTGACGCTGAAAATGCAAACAATTACAGGGGCATCACGTTGATAAATATATTAGGGAAAATTTATTCTCAAGTTTTATATTTTATTAAACAAATTAACCAAATGGCCCATTAAAATGATAAAATAATACCAAATCAGTTCGGCTTTCAAAAGGGAAAATCAACTATTGATTTTTTTTACCAGACGTTAAGCCTAATCGTTGCACGAGCATCATAACAAAATCATTAATGAAAAATATTTACATACCTATATGTTTAGAAATAATGATACTATTTCACAAAATCATTAATGGAATAGATTTACATACCTTTATGTTTAGACATAATGATATTATTTCACAAAATCATTAATGGAATAGATTTACATACCTATATGTTTAGAAATAATGATACTATTTCACAACACCTTTACAACTGTAAATATCGTTTACAATAGTTTGATAATGTGACTCTGAAATTTACTCTGCATTTCTTAATCCGTCCAGTAGTACATGAAGTTTTAATTCGAGTACATGAACGTTTTTTTTAAATTAAATTTCAAATTTACCGCTTCGTGATTAACGGCATCATTAATATGTATAGCTAAAAGTTTGTTAGAAAACATTGTTTAATACCAAAGCAAAACTATCCTGTAGTCCGTTTTTTGTTTATCTGAGAACGGTTGTAAAATATAATCGACTTTGTATCCTCGATACAGATAGGACAGGTATATGTACTCAGTCAAGGACGTGTACGTATTAGAAAATTACATGAGCGACAAGTGTTGTAAATATCCGCTTCACCTGATGAAATTCTCAACGAAATGTTCTCGTGTCTGTATTTGTTTCGTTGTCTCGACTTTAAGGAATTAGATATATATGCCGCGATGGTCCCAATGGGGCACCGTAGTATGTAATTTGCTGCGAAACAACATTTCCACTATACCCCTCCCTTCCGCCCACAACCACACCCTTTTCTTTCCGGGTGAGCGTAAATGTCATATCTTAATGAATGCATGAAAAGAATTCCCGTATCATCGGTCCTCGAACCGAGGCAACCATTCTCTCCTAAATTCCGTTAGAGGGTCGTTAAGTAACAATTAAAATTCACTCCACCAGTGCTATAAGCACGCTATAAACAGAAGTATTTAATAGTTGAATTGTACCGGTCCCTTTGGACGTGTCGTTTACATCATATTGCACTGTTATATTCAGGGCCAGATAAGAAAGCCACAAATTTGAAAAACCTTATCATAAAATATCTGTGACGTTGTTAAGTTGGCTTTGAACAAGAATAGATAAGATACAACTCAATGTCATTGATATATTCGAACAGGAATATATTTGTTTATTGTGTCATTACTAAATCTAATAAAGCCAGAGCGTACGACGCGGTGGTATTTTTATTGCCACAGCCGAATATATCTGAACGGAGGTCTAAATCGCAGTATATGTTGCGCTGTGCACATTTGAAGGATTTGTTTTTGTTTTTATTTTGTTGCGATTAATTAAAATTGACAAAGACTGAACACGTAGTGTCAAATTAAAGTTGTAACCGCTAAGCAGTGTAAATGCAACGTGTATATGTGTGTCGGAATGATATATCAAACGTTTACGCAAGAGCGATTCTTAATTAGGAAAATCACATAACGTTGTCGGAAGTCTGCAGTTAAAAATCACATGTCTGATACCATACGGTGTATATACTGACTTGTTTAACATCGCTCTGATCAAAACTTACTTATAAAAACGTGGTGATAAAAGTGTGTGATTTTATAAACAAAACTATACTTAATTAAATAACGTCATAATTTCTTAGATGTTTTAATCTCTGTCAGGATACATAATGTGACGTTCTGTGCAAATACTATTGTTCTCATCAGCGTACAATTAAATCTACTGGAAATTATTAATACGGTATGGTGGTGACGAAACAGTCGGTGGCCCATTTAGTGTCGCCTGTTCCTTAATTGTGAGTATTAATAGTATTAAAGTGATAACTATGTGTATATAATTGGACCACTCCCGTCAACAGTGAATGTAAGTTAAGCAAGAGGTTGTTGGTTCATTCTCCAGTCCGGTCATACCAAGTTTTTTTTCTTTAAAGGCGTTTCATGTTTAGTTAACTGTTTTTTTTTATTAGTCGGGCTGTCAGCATTGTTTTACTGGTTGGAGGGTGTCATGTTACTTCTCGCTCTGAGCTTTCTTCGTAATCGAGCTCAAATAAAGTAGTATAAACTAATTTTATGTAATCTATCTCATTTACTTACACCTTCTGGTTTCGCTCTTGGTACTGAGGTAAGAACCATACAATATATCTCATTTACTTACACCTTCTGGTTTCCCGCTTGGTACTGAGGTAAGAACCATACAATCTATCTCAATTACTTACACCTTCTGGTTTCCCGCTTGGTACCGAGATAAGAACCATACAGTATATCTCATTTACTTACACCTTCTGGTTTCCCGTTTGGTACTGAAGTAAGAACCATACAATATATCTCATTGATTTACACTTTCTGGTTTCCCGCTTGGTACTGAGGAAATCTATCTCATTTACTTACACCTTCTGGTTTCCCGCTTGGTACTGAGGTAAGAACCATACAATCTATCTCAATTACTTACACCTTCTGGTTTCACCTGCTGGTTTCCCGCTTGGTACTGTGTCGAGAACCATGTAATAAATCTTATTTACTTACAACTTCTGGTTTTGCTCTAGGTACTGTGGCGAAAATTATAAGACATATATTTCCTTTTCTCACACCTTCTGGTTTTCTGCTTGGTACTGTGGCGAGAACCATTTAATATATCTTATTTACTTACACCTTCTGGTTTCCCGCTTGTTACTGCAGCGAGAACCATGTAATATATCTCATTTACTACACTTTCTGGTTTCCCGCTTGTTACTGTGGCGAGAACCATTTAATATATCTCAATTACATACACTTTCTGGGTCCCCTCTTGTTACTGTGGCGAGAACCATGTAATATATCTTATTTACTTACACCTTCTGGTTTTGCTCTAGGTACTGTGGCAATAATTATAAATGTATCTCATTTAATACACTTTCTGGTTTCCCGCTTGGTACTGTGACGGGAACCATGTAATCTATCTCATTTACTTACACCTTCTTATTTCCCTCTAGGTACTGATGCGATAACCCTGTAATAAATCTCATTTACTACACTTTCTGGTTTCCCGCTTGGTACTGTGACGGGAACCATGTAATCTATCTCATTTACTTACACCTTCTTATTTCCCTCTAGGTACTGAGGCGATAACCCTGTAATAAATCTCATTTACTACACTTTCTGGTTTCCCGCTTGGTACTGTGACGGAAACCATGTAATCTATCTCATTTACTTACACCTCTTATTTCCCTCTAGGTACTGATGCGATAACCCTGTAATAAATCTCATTTACTAGCACCTCTCTGGTTTCCGCTAGGTACTGTGGCGAGAACCATGTAATATATCTCATTTACTTACATCTGGATTTCCTCTAGGTACTGTGGCGAGCCTTGTAATATATCTCACTTACTTTTATATTCAGGTTTCCTTCTTTGTACTCTGGGTACATAAAACCATATAATATATCTAATTTACATACACCTTCTGGATTTATTCTAGGTACTGAGGCGAGAACTATATAATATATTTCATTTACTTACTGCGACCAGAACCATGTAACATATTTCGTTTCATCCACCTGCTGGTTACGTTTTTGGCACTGTGACCAGAACCATGTAACATATTTCGTTACATCCACCTGCTGGCTTCCTTTTTGGTAATCTGACCAGAACCGTGTAACATAAATCATTACATCCACCTGCTAACTTCTTTCTTGGTACTGTGACCAGAACCTAGTAACATATCTCATTACACCCACCTGCTGGCTTCCTTCTTGGACTGTGACCAGAACAACGTAACTTATCTCGTTACATCCACCTGCTGGCGTCCTTATTGAAACTGTGACAAGAACCATGTTACACATCTCGTTACATCCACCTGCTGGCTTCCATCTTGGTACTGTGACCAGCACCATGTAACGCATCTCGTTACATCCACCTGATGGCTTCCTTCTTGGTACTGTGAACAGCACCATGTAACACATCTCGTTACATCCACCTGCTGGCTTCCTTCTTGGTACCGTGTGTCCAAAACCATGTAACCTATCTCATTACACCCACCTGCTGGCTTCCATCTTGGACTGTGACCAGAACCACGTAACTTATCTCGTTACATCCACCTGCTGGTTACTGTCTTGGTACTCTGGTCAGAACCATGTAACATATCTCATTACATCCACCTGCTGGCTTCCTTCTAGGTAATCTGAACAGAACCATGTAACATATCTCATCACATCCACCTACTGGTTTCCTTCTTGGTACTCTGATCAGAACCATTTAACATATCCCATTACATCCATCTGCTAGTTTGCCTTTTGGTATTACAATTAGAACCATGTAACATATGCGATAACATCCACCTGTTGGTTTCCCATTTTGTATTATACCGCGGCAAGAACCAATATCACACGTTGTAAGGTCAGCTGAACCTGTTCAAGCCTTAGTGATGCGAGCATTTCATGTAGATAAAGTCAAACCTTTCTTAAGCAGCCACTCAAGAGAAAGAGCAAAAATTACCTCTTAAGACAAGTGATTGCTTGATACAGGTTGATTTTAACTTATATTATAAACATGATAAACAGAAAATGTGGCTGTTTCAGACAAGTGATTTCTTAATAAAGGTGACCACTAACACAGGTTTGACTGTATGTGTCTTGCATTAGTTTAAGACAAGGCTAACAAATGCAATGTCAATACACTGACTGAACTTACCCTTCCTACTGATAACACAATCTTATATGTTGAGTACTTTACCGATGATATGTGCGTATAACACTTTAATACACTTTCGTTGATACGTAAAATTTTATTCGGTAATACTCTGATGTATTTTCGATGATGTGTGTAACACACTGATATATTTTCAATGATGTGTATAACACTCTGATACATTTTCGATGATATGTGTAACACTACTTTATGCGATTTTGGCCACATACTTAAATTAAACATTGGCTCGGTAGCCATTTTATAGTTTTGTTAACTTTTTTTACTTCCAATTATTTTCTCGGACATTTTATACGAAGACATATGTGCTTGAATGTCTGACACATTTTTTTTGATAAGGTGAATGATACTGGATATGTTTATTTTGACGTTTAATGAATGTGGGTTTAATGGCATTTTCTGTGTATAACATGTTATATGTGGCAATTAGTTTTATCAGTGAAGGAAGAAATAAATGAAAATAATAAGAATGACAACAGCACTAATTACAATAATGATAATAATAATAATGATAATAATAATAATAATAATAATAATAATAATAATAATAATAATAATAATAATAATAATAATAATAATGAAAGTATCAGCAGCAGCAACATACTACAACTACTACTACTACTACTACTAATAAAAATATAATGATAATAATAATACTATTAGTCAGTAGTATTAGTATTAGTACTACTTAATCATATTCTGATAAATGCACACCAATAAATGCTGTATTTGCGAAATAAATCATCACTGAACACTTTTGTGACGTCATAAGAAATATTTAATCAACCATGTTTGCAAATCTGGACAAGAAAGATAACAGCGGACAGTTTCAGTATTTGAAACACAGCTGGAGTATTACAACTAGATAAAACAGGATTCACACAAAGAGGATACTTAAAATGTTGCAATTGCGCTTTCAGTAAAACTTTCTTATCGGTTAAAAAAACTAGATAATCAAATTATTTAACCATTACAACAGACACAAAAAAAGTTAACATGTATGGTATGTAAACAATGTGTCATTGCGATATCTCGGAAGACAGTGTTCCCACGTCCTTAAAAGTCAATGTTTACTTGTCCTTCATTATTTAAGTTTGTAGTATTGTGTATTTTTTGTTTCTTTCTTTTGTTGTCCGAATATGACTCGGTCGGTAAAGTATCTGATTTTGATTTCGAATCTGCATATCACTGACGCTAACGCCGTTTCTGGAACCACTCTTTGGACCACTCTTTCGGCACCGCCGTTTCTTAGACAGTCCTTTGTCACCATCGCCATTACTTGGACCCCCTCTTCACCACCACTCTTCCTTGTACCCTCCTTTGTAAGCGCCTTTCCTTGGACTCCTTTTTCACCAACGCCAATACTTGGACACTATTTTCGCCACCACCGTACCTTGCACCCTCCTTGGACCCTTTATTCACTCTGTTCTTCCCTGAACCATCTTTCATCTCGTTGTCCATTTCAAACCTTGCTCCAAATTCATCAAGGTGAACTGATTTATGACCACGGGCATAACAACAATTCAGCACCACCGCCACCATCACTGAATGTTTCCATCAGCACCGTCGTTCAGTGACCCTCCAGCTCCTCCACCATCTTCGTTCTTTGAACCCCACCCCTCCGTCAGCTTAAAACACATCGTGAAGTGTACACCCAAATTAACCACCGCCATCCATTGACCGTACTCAATTGTCCTTAATTATCACAACTTTCATCGCCGCTGTTAACTAAATCCTCGTCCACCATCGACGTGCTGTGCACCCAACCTACCCTACCACCTCCTTCACCACAACTGTCTTACATGTTTTGATTTTTGATAAAATGTATGATAAGGGATGAGTTTATTTTGATAATTAATGAATATGTGTTTAACCACTACTACTACTGCCACCGCTTCCGCCACCGCCACCGCCACCACCACTGCCAATACCACCACCACTACTTCCACCACTACTTCCATCACTGCCACTGCCAATACCACCACCACAATCACCACTACTGCCACCTCTGCCACTGCCACTGCCAATACCACCACCACCACAATCACCACTACTACCACCTCCACCACTGCTACTGCCAATACCACCACCACCACAATCACCACTACTGCCACCTCTGCCACTGCCACTGCCAATACCACCACCACCACAATCACCACTACTACCACCTCCACCACTGCTACTGCCAATACCACCACCACCACAATCACCACTACTACCACCTCCACCACTGCTACTGCCAATACCACCACCACCACAATCACCACTACTACCACCTCCACCACTGCCACTGCCAGTACCACCACCACCACAATCACCACTACTACCACCTCCACCACTGCTACTGCCAATACCACCACCACCACAATCACCACTACTACCACCTCCACCACTGCCACTGCCAGTACCACCACCACCACAATCACCACTACTACCACCTCCACCACTGCTACTGCCAATACCAACACCACCACAATCACCACTACTACCACCTCCACCACTGCCACTGCCAATACCACCACCACCACAATCACCACTACTACCACCTCCACCACTGCTACTGCCAATACCACCACCACCACAATCACCACTACTACCACCTCTGTCACTGCCACTGCCAATACCACCACCACCACAATCACCACTACTACCACCTCCACCACTGCTACTGCCAATACCACCACAATCACCACTACCACCTCCACCACTGCTACTGCCAATACCACCACCACCACAATCACCACTACTACCACCTCCACCACTGCTACTGCCAATACCACCACCACCACAATCACCACTACTACCACCTCCACCACTGCTACTGCCAATACCACCACCACCACAATCACCACTACTACCACCTCCACCACTGCTACTGCCAATACCACCACCACCACAATCACCACTACTACCACCTCCACCACTGCTACTGCCAATACCACCACCACCACAATCACCACTACTACCACCTCCACCACTGCTACTGCCAATACCACCACCACCACAATCACCACTACTACCACCTCCACCACTGCTACTGCCAATACCACCACCACCACAATCACCACTACTACCACCTCCACCACTGCCACTGCCACTGCCAATACCACCACCACCACAATCACCACTACTACCACCTCCACCACTGCTACTGCCAATACCACCACCACCACAATCACCACTACTACCACCTCCACCACTGCCACTGCCAATACCACCACCACCACAATCACCACTACTACCACCTCCACCACTGCTACTGCCAATACCACCACCACCACAATCACCACTACTACCACATCTGTCACTGCCACTGCCAATACCACCACCACCACAATCACCACTTCCACCTCCACCACTGCTACTGCCAATACCACCACCACCACAATCACCACTACCACCTCTGCCACTGTCACTGCCAATACCACCACCACTACCACCACCACCACAACCACCACTACCACCACCACCACAACCACCACTACCACCACTGCCACTGTCACTGCCAATACCACCACCACTACCACCACCACCACAACCACCACTACGACCACCACCACAACCACCACTACCACCACTGCCACTGTCACTGCCACTGCCAATACCACCACCACCACAACCACCACCACAACCACCACTACCACCACCACCACAACCACCACCACCACCACCACCACTACTACCACCACCACAACCACCACCACCACCACTGCCACTACTACCACCACCACCGCCACCGCCACCGCCACCTCCACTGCCACTACCACTACCACTACCACTACCACTACCACTACCACTACCACTACCACTACCACCACTACTACCACCACTACTACCACCACTGCCATTGCCACTGCCACTGCTACTGCCACTAGTGGCAACTGCAGTGACCAGTAGTGGATTCGAATTCACGACCCTTGGATTGATATAGTAAAACGCGCTACCTACTGTGCTAACCGGGTCTGTGCGTCACGGAAGCTGCACTTCAATTTACAATATTGTTCCTACGATAATGCAATGGCATTTTGAGTTTCATGTATAAGCAACTCGGCAAAACATTTGCCTCTGGTAATTTACAAACATAAATATGACAAATATATAGTTAAATTCATTGCAGATACATATATGATTACAGAATATTATAAATGAAGAGACAATTTAAACAGCATTATTTTTTTCTTATGATGAATGCTTAAACAATCTATTTTGAATTTTAGTATTAATAGACGTATTAAGACATTTATACACACTGCAGCGGTGGTCTAGTTGTAGAGCATCTGCCTTGCATGCCGGCAAGGTCGTGGAATCGATCCTCAGCCAGGTCATACTTAAAACTTGAAAAATTGTACTAGAAGCTTCCTCCCGTGTCTCTCAGCATTAAGAGGAAAGTTCTAGGTCTGGTCGTCCCGGAGTCGGTATAATGTGAGTAGACGGGGACCATACCGTGTGTCTGAGTCATGATTCTCCAGTTTGGCAGCCCTTACAGTACCGTCTCAAGTAGACAACGTCGCAAACCAAAAACATGTTGAAAGCGACGCTAAACACAAAACAATAACAATAACAACAACGACCTTAATACAGCACTAAAACCAGTATAATCTAACAATAAATGCACACCATATGGCGACAATTACACGGCCATAAGATCGAATAGGCAGGGCTAATTTCACGTAATTAGTACTCGGTATATTTGAATAATTGGGTAATTAGACCCATTTTTGAATAAATCAGTTTTTGCGGTCATGTTTTATGCAAATGTAGTACATAAACAATAAGTTTATATTGTTTGTTGTTGTGGATCCACCTGGTTGGTTTTATGAGTAAGTCTTGATCACCATCGACCTTGTTTTTTCTGAAAGACAGTCGTCTTGATAATTTCTTTTTTTTGTAAAGTATGTCAGGTGGTTCGTTCCTCCGCATTGGCTATGTGTGGTGTGCTTGAGCAAGACACCTTTTCCGCATGTGCATCATATTGGTTCTACCGAGGAAGATTTCCCACGTGGTTGAACAATTGCTGAAAACGCGCTTTTGTCTTTGGTTGCTTAATAACATGTATTTGAAATATATAAGTTATATACGTTACTAACTATATTGAGCCTTAACTTTTCAGTTATTTTACATGACCTCATGTATTATTTGAACTGAGGAAATACATGACATTGAAAAATGTCTATTAAAGGCTCGATCTAAAATAAGTTCAATCTGCAAGAAGATAATTCTTCAACATTTTCAATTAATTCAGTCTAGTCTGCAGAGCAATGTTGATGTAATAGTTATAGGTATTTCCAGTAAACGTACGTATGTGCGTGCGTGCGTACGTATATGTGTGTATGTGTGTGTGTATGTGTGTATTTGCGTATGTATCTGTTTGTGTATGTGAGTGTGTGTGTATGTCGTGATATTATTTACTAAAAGGTCGAATTTTGTTTTATCACAAGGAGCACATGAGACCGATGCTATTTAATTTTTAGAAAAATTATAATTATAATAATGACTTATTCTGTATTCTGTATTCTGTATTCTGTATTCTGTATTCAGTAATATCACTTCTTTCTCTAGACATTTTATTTTCCACATGTTGATTATCTTTACGAACTAATGAAAACAAATGACTAGCCCACCATGTAATTAACTTTATGTATACGTCTGTACTGTCTTATAAAAAGCATTTTTTTCATCTTCTGATTTTGATGATAACAGCAGATATTGTTCCATTTCCAATTATCGAAATCAGAATGGAGTAAATTATATTTAAGATGTTACCATGGTAACAAGATATTTTATGATGTCAACATACTGGATACGATAATGAAACCATCGATAACTTCTATCGATATTAATTGTGATTGAGGTAAACAGTTGATCCTGAGAATAGACACGCGTACTTCGTATTGGAATCAGAGCAAACTAATTGGATTCTAAATTTATTATTCTAGACCAGTTTTTAATGTTTCAATGAATCTTAACGTTTAATAAGAAAAACATGTACACGGTACAACTTTTAAATTGAAATTCACAATATAGCGTGGTCCATTGGTAGAGAATAGAAATCAGGATCGGAAGGTCTAGGGTTCGATCTCTCGCCACGGCTATGTGTGATGACAGAGACATTATCCGTACAGATATCCTATACGTACAGGTTATATATACCCAAGACAACTTCGAGCATGATTTATCTTAGTTGTAAGAACTCGATGTAAAATCAATAGGTAACCCCCCCCCCCCCACCCACCCCCCCCACAACCCACCCACCTTAAACACTAAATATGTTCATTTGTCACTCTTTCAAACAATTCTTACCTGAATTCGAATACAAGAATGGGCAATAACTGCAGTAGTCCGACGAAATGATACTCGTGTCGTCTGCCAGAGGTGAAGAATTATTGTGAATAATCAGAACGTTGGCACTAACACTCTGTGTATTACTATGCTACGGTCATGAAGGGTGTATTTCTGGTAGGAATCTGAAGAAAGAAACACAACAACAAAATTGAAATATTGGATATATTAAAATGAAAATGCTTCCATACAGACGGTCGTGCGAACAGACGCAATTACACGGTTTACTGTCACTTTCATTGAACGGGACTTGAAAATATATATCGGGGTTCTTCGTAGTCGAGTAGTTTTCAGACACAGACACAAAATCACTAACCTCTCACCGCTGATGTCATGACCTCTCACCGCTGATGTCATGACCTCTCGCCGCTGATGGCATGACTTCTCACCGCTGATGTCATAACCTCTCACCGCTGATGTCATGACCTCTCACCGCTGTTACCAGTTACTCACGGAAGAACATTATACAGACATTAATTCTGAGATCTTCCTCCACCAATGGGTTAACATCCCATTAAAAAGAAGCGACAACAGATATATCATAAATTGTTATATAGGACTATCGCATTGTCACCGAAATACTATAGAATCAAGCAAATAGGATAAAAATGAGAATTCATCCTTTTTACGTGAGAACCTAAAATGTTTTTTTCGACAGCGTTTACTGTTTAATTTCCGTGTGATGTGAATTTATTAAAATGGACAGTTATTGGACAGTTTTCTTGGAGTTTTACGCACTTTTTATCACATACCATGTTGTATGTGGTATCTAGTTTTAATTGAGGAGGAATACTAGAATACAATTTGAATAAAAGCACAGTCCTTCCGCAAGTATCTGGCATACTTTCTCACATAAAGTTTTGACCCGAGCTGTACTCGAACCCACGACCTCAGAGGTGTGTAATATTGTGATGGCGCTTTATACCACTCTACAACCACACCGGCGATGAAACAGAATATAAACATTAAATTATGTCAACGGTGACAGCAATTTAATCAACTTGAGAAAATGACTGTTTTTTTCCAGAGGAATAGCAAAAGTACCGTGACTATCACCCTCAACTGAACGCAATGTCTATTTTATAATACCGAACAAACTATTTGCTATTGTTGTTTGGTTTAAGTTATAGATGTTTACGTTTGTTTATTTAGGCTCTTATTAGTGGAACTCTATTCCGTATTATATAAAAATTGCAAATTCTATTCATCAGTTCAAAGCTTTATATTTACAGTGGAGTAAAATTCTTAACAAGTCAAATAAATCGGGTGGTTCTCATCAAAATTGATATACATTATTACACATATATGTATATTCTTGTTTACTTCTTTTGTTTATATGTTAAAATAATATTATACTTTATAAATCTAGTTAGGGCCTCATGGAAGATTGAATTTATTAAAATGAGTCCTCTCATTAATAAAGGTCTTTATTATTATTATACGTAATGCCAAAAGTCTTGCACGGGTACCTTTAAATGTAAAATGTAACGATAACAAATAGTACCTTTAATTTGGTGCCATGGTAAATACTACAGCATTTAGCATCATCTGCCCCAGTTTCATTAAAATCTATTCATGTATAAGGGAGATAAGGGCGAAAACCGATCAAGTGTATACAATCACCACAGTCAGAAGTGCCAAGTCACGTCAGAATGTTTATCGTCCACCATTTGCGTTCACCAATACACCACAGCGCGTCACCATGGATGTGATGAGTTCCGTCGTGTATTGAGGGGACAGCCTCCCATCCACGTTAGGGCCTGGAATTGCTGTTCATTATGCACATTTACAAGAGAACCCTGCCATGGTACTGAAACTAACCCCAACTATTATACTGTTTCACACATGCGTCAGAGAAAAGTTTCCCTGGTCGATGGTAGACATACTGACGTCTGTAGTTGAAATCGGCGTTAAACCTGCATCCGTCCGTAAACAAGACGTTTTTCCATTGTCAAAGAGACCATCTTCAGTGGACAAGGCTCCAATTGTCATTGCCTTCATGTATGTGTGTAATCCTGAAACCACTATACGAACGACGTCTATGAAACTGCAACACTACAAGTGAACGTCGCACCGTTTTGGCGCTTATACGGATTCGTGTACGACCAGGTATAGCCCTTCCGGTCCTCTGTGGCACGAGAAAACAGTAACAAACAATTGCGCGACCCGTCCCAACCGAAGTTTTCCGTAGACGTTCCGAGCGTGGGCGATTACAAAGTTGGTCAGTTTGAGCATAGCGCTGTCTCTAATAACGTACAATGTGTTCATAAACTCCAATTGCGTCGGAGGGATTCAAGCATTTAATTACGCGATTACTTTCACCAACGTTGGAGTGTATTTTGACGTTAACGGTGGCATAAATCCAAATTTTACCATAACTGATTGTATGGCGATCGTTTTTTTTATACACTAACACATGAATTAAAATTGTAGAGTTCGTGATCACGGCAAACTGAGACTGCACGGGAAATTTGCGATCCCAATGTGAATCGTTCCGCTTTAACCGGATATTCACTAAAAATTCAAGTGACATACGTGATTTTTATTTACTTGAGAACAGTTGTAATCATTAACATATATCTTATTATTGATTTGGGGGTTTGCAGGTTAAATGCATACTATGTTCGCCAGACACGAATTACCTATTTTCTACCTATATCAAAATGCAGTGACCGTATCGCATATACATTCAAATACCAATCAACTGTATACAGTATAATGTTTCAAACCCTGTATAGTTGAACTAACTGTTGTTCAACACTATATTAATAATGAGACCAGCTGTTCAGACGACGTGTCTGGACAGCATACGTTTGAGATTTGTTTCAAACTCAAACCAAAACTGTATGTCTGGAACACCATTCAGTTCCAGCATAAGAGTACACGTATATGTTTGAAGATTGTTTCAAACCTTAGTCTTCAAACTAAACTAAAGCGCATGAAACAAAGCCAAGTTTCAGCACGAAACCTAAAGTTATTGTTTGAGTTTCAAACTAATAACAAAACTGTTTGCTTGGAACAATGTTCAGTTCCAGCATAAATATATATTTATGCGTTTGGAAACTGTTCCAAACCTAAAAAAAAAATCCAGTTCCAGCACAAACCTAACCTGTTATGTTTGGGAACGGTTTCAAACTAAAAGCATCAGACTAAAACAATTATGCATGAAACAAATCACAGTTCCAGCTCAGTAATTATTCCTATGAGTTTCAAACTCAAGGCTTCCCAAAGCCTATCGTTAGAAAGAATCTTTGTCGAAGTGCACTCTCCCCACCCCCTCAACGCAATTAAGCTCCTCAGAGGTTTAAAAAGCTCACTTTGACGCTGATTATATCAAGAAGACTTCTCACAACTTATTTCGAAAGAAACCTAACTATATATGGTATTGGTTTATTACAAAGCAGTAAACCGTTCACGTCCAAAGAATAAAAACTTTTATATTCAGGAAAACAACTATTTTAAAATGGTGTCCAATTCATGATTAATATTTCAATAATTGATTATAATTACATCATTCATCTTTTTATGATGAATTATCTTTTAAAACTTATACCTGGTATACTTTTGAATATTAATAGCGAAAAAAATAGAATTTATTACCTCTTCTTATAATAAATGCTATATACAGACATTTATGCTATAAAACATCGACATTATTTTGACACGGTGTCAGTATATAAATCACCCCGTCAAAATGATCTCGTCATCATAAGGAAGTTTTGACATAATATAATGAACAATGCACATAATATAACAAACTTTCGACAAGATATAATAAAGTTTCGACATAATGTAATAAAGTTTCTACATAATATAATTAACTTTCGACAAGATATAATAAAGTTTCGACATAATGTAATGAAGTATCTACATAATATAATAAACTTTCGACAAGATATAATAAAGTTTCGACATAATGTAATGAAGTATCTACACAATATAATGACGTATCTACATAATGTAATAAACAGTCTACATAATATAATAAAGTATCTACAAAATGTTATGAATTATCGACATAATGTAATAACGTTTCTACATAATATAATAAACAAATCACAGAATATAATGATGAATGCACATGCTATAATAAGGAATGCACATAATACATATAAAATGGACCACATAAGACAGCTATGGCGTTCCATACTCAAGCCTGCTTGCGGTGAGCCCGACATAGTCATCACAATTGCGGTTCGGTGTATGAACGTGCAGCCGTACGTCTGATCTTGTCCGGGCTATAACTTATTCATGCATTAAGGGATTTTAAAGTCACTTTGTACAAATACTCACCTCGACAACATTGTAGACCTTTGGCATCTAGTTTGCTTAAACGCTGAAATAATCTATGTTATTTACAGGAGATATAAATGAATAGCAACTCTCTGATTTTAAAGTAGGAGAAGAAGCGACACAAACAGAAGACCTCTGTTCCCCCACGGTTGCTTTGAGGACACATGATAGATATATAAAATAAAGAAATGTTTATGCTAATTTATTTCAGGTGAGGTCGCTAATAAAATATCCAGTATTGCCATAGCAACTCACAGGAGCGGTATATATCGAGCTGGTCACTCGAGGAAGAAGTTAAAAGATAATAAACATGAAATGGAATACAAGGTAATATACATTTTTCGTCGTTTTTTAATCGTATACAAATTATCATCATACCCAATTTCGAAGCAAATTGGGGGATAATGAAATGGCGTCCGTCCGTCCGTTTGCCTGTTACGTTTTGGACCAACGACTGCCTGTGGTATTGGCGTTCTGATTTATTTGTTATTGAGATATGGTTCTTTGTTCTTTTAACTTAGATTTCATGTCATGCTATGGGTCAACAACCCAATTCAAATAAAACTTGCTGTAATGCAAATACATAGTCTGAGTATGTGCCTGTGGTATTGGCGTTCCGATTAAATTAATTTTCGATCGCGGTATGGCCTTTTGTTCTTTTAACATACATCATACTTTAAACCAATATATTGTGTCCTTGAATATTAATAAAAAAAAAATTATTTAGAAGAAATGTACTTTTTTTTATTAATCCAATAATATCTAATGGCGACCTGGGGTCAAAATAAACAAAATAAAATGTAAATGTTCCAAATAAAACGATTTATTTTTGTCATACCAAGATAATGCGTCATTAACACTGTGTTATGTGAGGTTTACCTAGATAATGCGTCATTTAACACTTTATTATGTGAGATATACCTAGATAATGCGTCATGTAACACTGTGTTAGGCGAGTCATACCAAGATTATGCGTCATTTAACACTGTATTATGTGAGATATACCTAGATAATGCTTCATGTAACACTGTGTTAGGCGAATCATACCAAGATAATGCGTCATTTAACACTTTATTATGTGAGATATACCTAGATAATGCTTCATGTAACACTGTGTCGGCGAGTCATACCAAGATAATGCGTCATTTAACACTTTATTATGTGAGGTATACCTAGATAATGCGTCATTTAACACTTTATTATGTGAGGTATACCTAGATAATGCTTCATGTAACACTTTATCATGTGAGATATACCTAGATAATGCGTCATGTAACACTGTGTAAGGCGAGTCATACCAAGATAATGCGTCATTTAACACTGTATTATGTGAGGTATACCTAGATAATGCGTCATTTAACACTTTATTATGTGAGATATACCTAGATAATGCGTCATGTAACACTGTGTTGGCGAGTCATACCAAGATAATGCGTCATTTAACACTGTATTATGTTAGGTATACCTAGATAATGCGTCATTTAACACTTTATTATGTGAGGTATACCTAGATAATGTGTCATGTAACACTGTGTTGGCGAGTCATACCAAGATAATACGTCATTTAACACTGTATTATGTGAGGTTTACCTAGATAATGCGTCATTTAACACTTTATAATGTGAGATATACCTAAATAATGCGTCATTTAAAACTGTTTCATGTGAGGTATACCTAGAAAATGCGACATTTAACACTGTGACATTGTAAAAAGGGAAATTAACCGCTTGAAGTTAAACTCAATACTATAGCTGGTGTGACTTTAATATTATCTAGAAATGTGCCTGTCGACACGATAACTTGGCCTCTATTTTATAATTATACAGCTACACACGAAATATTAAAAGAAATGTGCCTGTCGACACGAACGACTTGGCCTCTGTTTTATAATTATACAGCTACACATGAAATATTAAATAGAAATGTGCCTGTCGACACGAACGACTTGGCTTCTATTTTATAATTATACAGCTACACACGAAATATTAACTAGAAATGTGCCTGTCGACACGAACGACTTGGTCTCTATTTTATAATTATACAGCTACACACGAAATATTAACTACAAGTGTGCCTGTCGACACGAACGACTTGGCCTCTATTTTATAATTATACAGCTACACACGAAATATTAACTAGAAGTGTGCCTGTCGACACGATGACTTGGCCTCTATTTTATAATTATACAGCTACACACGAAATATTCAATAGAAATGTGCCTGTCGACAAAAACGACTTGGCCTCTATTTTATAATTATACAGCTACATACGAAATATTA
Source organism: Panopea generosa (assembly GCA_029582155.1). Taxonomy (NCBI): domain Eukaryota; kingdom Metazoa; phylum Mollusca; class Bivalvia; order Adapedonta; family Hiatellidae; genus Panopea; species Panopea generosa. Next base: position 55,723,493 of record CM055909.1, on the reverse strand, counting down.
ACTAGAAGTGTGCCTGTCGACACGAACGACTTGGCCTCTATTTTATAATTATACAGCTACACACGAAATATTAACTAGAAGTGTGCCTGTCGACACGAACGACTTGGCCTCTATTTTATAATTATACAACTACACACGAAATATTAACTAGAAGTGTGCCTGTCGACACGAACGACTTGGCCTCTATTTTATAATTATACAACTACACACGAAATATTAACTAGAAGTGTGCCTGTCGACACGAACGACTTGGCCTCTATTTTATAATTATACAACTACACACGAAATATTAACTAGAAGTGTACCTGTCGACACGAACGACTTGGCCTCTATTTTATAATTATACAACTACACACGAAATATTAACTAGAAGTGTGCCTGTCGACACGAACGACTTGGCCTCTATTTTATAATTATACAGCTACACACGAAATATTAACTAGAAGTGTGCCTGTCGACACGAACGACTTGGCCTCTATTTTATAATTATACAGCTACACACGAAATATTAACTACAAGTGTGCCTGTCGACACGAACGACTTGGCCTCTATTTTATAATTATACAGCTACACACGAAATATTAACTAGAAGTGTGCCTGTCGACACGAACGACTTGGCCTCTATTTTATAATTATACATCTACACACGAAATATTAACTAGAAGTGTGCCTGTCGACACGAACGACTTGGCCTCTATTTTATAATTATACAACTACACACGAAATATTAACTAGAAGTGTGCCTGTCGACACGAACGATTTGGCCTCTATTTTATAATTATACAGCTACACACGAAATATTAACTACAAGCGGCCTGTCGACACGAACGACTTGGCCTCTATTTTATAATTATACAGCTACACACGAAATATTAACTAGAAGTGTGCCTGTCGACACGAACGACTTGGCCTCTATTTTATAATTATACATCTACACACGAAATATTAACTAGAAGTGTGCCTGTCGACACGAACGACTTGGCCTCTATTTTATAATTATACAGCTACACACGAAATATTAACTAGAAGTGTGCCTGTCGACACGAACGACTTGGCCTCTATTTTATAATTATACAGCTACACACGAAATATTAACTAGAAGTGTGCCTGTCGACACGAACGACTTGGCCTCTATTTTATAATTATACAACTACACACGAAATATTAACTAGAAGTGTGCCTGTCGACACGAACGACTTGGCCTCTATTTTATAATTATACATCTACACACGAAATATTAACTAGAAGTGTGCCTGTCGACACGAACGACTTGGCCTCTATTTTATAATTATACATCTACACACGAAATATTAACTAGAAGTGTGCCTGTCGACACGAACGACTTGGCCTCTATTTTATAATTATACAGCTACACACGAAATATTAACTAGAAGTGTGCCTGTCGACACGAACGACTTGGCCTCTATTTTATAATTATACATCTACACACGAAATATTAACTAGAAGTGTGCCTGTCGACACGAACGACTTGGCCTCTATTTTATAATTATACAGCTACACACGAAATATTAACTAGAAATCTGACTGTCGACACGAACGACTTGGCCTCTATTTTATAATTATACAGCTACACACGAAATATTAACTAGAAGTGTACCTGTCGACACGAACGACTTGGCCTCTATTTTATAATTATACAGCTACACACGAAATATTAACTAGAAGTGTGCCTGTCGACACGAACGACTTGGCCTCTATTTTATAATTATAAATCTACACACGAAATATTAACTAGAAGTGTGCCTGTCGACACGAACGACTTGGCCTCTATTTTATAATTATACATCTACACACGAAATATTAACTAGAAGTGTGCCTGTCGACACGAACGACTTGGCCTCTATTTTATAATTATACAGCTACACACGAAATATTAACTAGAAGTACGAACGAGTTGGCCTCTATTTTATAATTATACAGCTACACACGAAATATTAACTAGAAGTACGAACGACTTGGCCTCTATTTTATAATTATACAGCTACACACGAAATATTAACTAGAAGTGTGCCTGTCGACACGAACGACTTGGCCTCTATTTTATAATTATACAGCTGCACACGAAATATTAACTAGAAGTGTGCCTGTCGACACGAACGACTTGGCCTCTATTTTATAATTATACAGCTACACACGAAATATTAACTAGAAGTGTGCCTGTCGACACGAACGACTTGGCCTCTATTTTATAATTATACAGCAACACACGAAATATTAACTAGAAGTGTGCCTGTCGACACGAACGACTTGGCCTCTATTTTATAATTATACAGCTACACACGAAATATTTACTAGAAGTGTGCCTGTCGACACGAACGACTTGGCCTCTATTTTATAATTATACAGCTACACACGAAATATTAACTAGAAGTGTGCCTGTCGACACGAACGACTTGGCCTCTATTTTATAATTATAAAGCTACACACGAAATATTTACTAGAAGTGTACCTGTCGACACGAACGACTTGGCCTCTATTTTATAATTATACAGCTACACACGAAATATTTACTAGAAGTGTACCTGTCGACACGAACGACTTGGCCTCTATTTTATAATTATACAGCTACACACGAAATATTTACTAGAAGTGTGCCTGTCGACACGAACGACTTGGCCTCTATTTTATAATTATACAACTACATACGAAATATTAACTAGAAGTGTGCCTGTCGACACGAACGACTTGGCCTCTATTTTATAATTATACAGCTACACACGAAATGTTAACTAGAAGTGTGCCTGTCGACACGAACGACTTGGCCTCTATTTTATAATTATACAGCTACACACGAAATATTAACTATAAGTGTGCCTGTCGACACGAACGACTTGGCCTCTATTTTATAATTATACAGCTACACACGAAATATTAACTAGAAATGTGCCTGTCGACACGAACGACTTGGCCTCTATTTTATAATTATACAGCTACACACGAAATATTAACTAGAAGTGTGCCTGTCGACACGACTTGGCCTCTATTTTATAATTATACAGCTGCACACGAAATATTAACTAGAAGTGTGCCTGTCGACACGAACGACTTGGCCTCTACTTTATAAATATACAGCTACACACGAAATATTAACTAGAAGTGTACCTGTCGACACGAACGACTTGGCCTCTATTTTATAATTATACAGCTACACACGAAATATTAACTAGAAGTGTGCCTGTCGACACGAACGACTTGGCCTCTATTTTATAATTATACAGCTACACACGAAATATTATCTAGAAGTGTGCCTGTCGACACGAACGACTTGGTCTCTATTTTATAATTATACAGCTACACACGAAATATTTACTGGAAGTGTGCCTGTCGACACAAATGACTTGGCCTCTATTTTATAATTATACAGCTACACACGAAATATTAACTAGAAGTGTACCTGTCGACACAAATGACTTGGCCTCTATTTTATTATTATACAGCTACATACGAAATATTAACTAGAAGTGTGCCTGTCGACACGAACGACTTGGCCTCTATTTTATAATTATACAGCTACACAAGAAATATTAACTAGAAGTCCTCTATTTTATAATTATACAACTACACACGAGCTATTAACTAGAAGTGTACCTGTCGACACGAACGACTTGGCCTCTATTTTATAATTATACAGCTACACACGAAATATTAACTAGAAGTGTGCCTGTCGACACGAACGACTTGGCCTCTATTTTATAATTATACAGCTACACACGAAATATTAACTAGAAGTGTGCCTGTCGACACGAACGACTTGGCCTCTATTTTATAATTATACAGCTACACACGAAATATTAACTAGAAGTGTGCCTGTCGACACGAACGACTTGGCCTCTATTTTATAATTATACAGCTACACACGAAATATTAACTAGAAGTGTGCCTGTCGACACGAACGACTTGGCCTCTATTTTATAATTATACAGCTACACACGAAATATTAACTAGAAGTGTGCCTGTCGACACGAACGACTTGGCCTCTATTTTATAATTATACAGCTACACACGAAATATTAACTAGAAGTGTGCCTGTCGACACGAACGACTTGGCCTCTATTTTATAATTATACAGCTACACACGAAATATTAACTAGAAGTGTGCCTGTCGACACGAACGACTTGGTCTCTATTTTATAATTATACAGCTACACACGAAATATTAACTAGAAGTGTGCCTGTCGACACGAACGACTTGGCCTCTATTTTATAATTATACAGCTACACACGAAATATTAACTAGAAGTGTACCTGTCGACACGAACGACTTGGCCTCTATTTTATAATTATACAGCTACACACGAAATATTAACTAGAAGTGTGCCTGTCGACACGAACGACTTGGCCTCTATTTTATAATTATACAGCTACACACGAAATATTAACTAGAAGTGTGCCTGTCGACACGAACGACTTGGTCTCTATTTTATAATTATACAGCTACACACGAAATATTAACTAGAAGTGTGCCTGTCGACACGAACGACTTGGCCTCTATTTTATAATTATACAGTTACACACGAAATATTAACTAGAAGTGTGCCTGTCGACACGAACGACTTGGCCTCTATTTTATAATTATACAGCTACACACGAAATATTAACTAGAAGTGTGCCTGTCGACACGAACGACTTGGCCTCTATTTTATAATTATACAGCTACACAAGAAATATTAACTAGAAGTCCTCTATTTTATAATTATACAACTACACACGAACTATTAACTAGAAGTGTACCTGTCGACACGAACGACTTGGTCTCTATTTTATAATTATACAGCTACACACGAAATATTAACTAGAAGTGTGCCTGTCGATACGAACGACTTGGCCTCTATTTTATAATTATACAGCTACACACGAAATATTAACTAGAAGTGTGCCTGTCGACACGAACGACTTGGCCTCTATTTTATAATTATACAGCTACACACGAAATATTAACTAGAAGTGTGCCTGTCGACACGAACGACTTGGCCTCTATTTTATAATTATACAGCTACACACGAAATATTAACTAGAAGTGTGCCTGTCGACACGAACGACTTGGCCTCTATTTTATAATTATACAGCTACACACGAAATATTAACTAGAAGTGTGCCTGTCGACACGAACGACTTGGTCTCTATTTTATAATTATACAGCTACACACGAAATATTAACTAGAAGTGTGCCTGTCGACACGAACGACTTGGCCTCTATTTTATAATTATACATCTACACACGAAATATTAACTAGAAGTGTGCCTGTCGACACGAACGACTTGGCCTCTATTTTATAATTATACAGCTACACACGAAATATTAACTAGAAGTGTGCCTGTCGACACGAACGACTTGGCCTCTATTTTATAATTATACAGCTACACACGAAATATTAACTAGAAGTGTGCCTGTCGACACGAACGACTTGGCCTCTATTTTATAATTATACATCTACACACGAAATATTAACTAGAAGTGTGCCTGTCGACACGAACGACTTGGCCTCTATTTTATAATTATACAGCTACACACGAAATATTAACTAGAAGTGTGCCTGTCGACACGAACGACTTGGCCTCTATTTTATAATTATACATCTACACACGAAATATTAACTAGAAGTGTGCCTGTCGACACGAACGACTTGGCCTCTATTTTATAATTATACAGCTACACACGAAATATTAACTAGAAGTGTGCCTGTCGACACGAACGACTTGGCCTCTATTTTATAATTATACAGCTACACACGAAATATTAACTAGAAGTGTGCCTGTCGACACGAACGACTTGGCCTCTATTTTATAATTATACAGCTACACACGAAATATTAACTAGAAGTGTGCCTGTCGACACGAACGACTTGGCCTCTATTTTATAATTATACAGCTACACACGAAATATTAACTAGAAGTGTGCCTGTCGACACGAACGACTTGGCCTCTATTTTATAATTATACAGCTACACACGAAATATTAACTAGAAGTGTGCCTGTCGACACGAACGACTTGGCCTCTATTTTATAATTATACAGCTACACACGAAATATTAACTACAAGTGTGCCTGTCGACACGAACGACTTGGCCTCTATTTTATAATTATACAGCTACACACGAAATATTAACTAGAAGTGTGCCTGTCGACACGAACGACTTGGCCTCTATTTTATAATTATACATCTACACACGAAATATTAACTAGAAGTGTGCCTGTCGACACGAACGACTTGGCCTCTATTTTATAATTATACAACTACACACGAAATATTAACTAGAAGTGTGCCTGTCGACAAGAACGACTTGGCCTCTATTTTATAATTATACAGCTACACACGAAATATTAACTAGAAGTGTGCCTGTCGACACGAACGACTTGGCCTCTATTTTATAATTATACATCTACACACGAAATATTAACTAGAAGTGTGCCTGTCGACACGAACGACTTGGCCTCTATTTTATAATTATACAGCTACACACGAAATATTAACTAGAAATCTGACTGTCGACACGAACGACTTGGCCTCTATTTTATAATTATACAGCTACACACGAAATATTAACTAGAAGTGTACCTGTCGACACGAACGACTTGGCCTCTATTTTATAATTATACAGCTACACACGAAATATTAACTAGAAGTGTGCCTGTCGACACGAACGACTTGGCCTCTATTTTATAATTATAAATCTACACACGAAATATTAACTAGAAGTGTGCCTGTCGACACGAACGACTTGGCCTCTATTTTATAATTATACATCTACACACGAAATATTAACTAGAAGTGTGCCTGTCGACACGAACGACTTGGCCTCTATTTTATAATTATACAGCTACACACGAAATATTAACTAGAAGTGTACCTGTCGACACGAACGACTTGGCCTCTATTTTATAATTATACATCTACACACGAAATATTAACTAGAAGTGTGCCTGTCGACACGAACGACTTGGCCTCTATTTTATAATTATACAGCTACACACGAAATATTAACTAGAAGTGTACCTGTCGACACGAACGACTTGGCCTGTAGTTTATAATTATACAACTACACACGAAATATTAACTAGAAGTGTGCCTGTCGACACGAACGACTTGGCCTCTATTTTATAATTATACAGCTACACACGAAATATTAACTAGAAGTGTACCTGTCGACACGAACGACTTGGCCTCTATTTTATAATTATACAACTACACACGAAATATTAACTAGAAGTGTGCCTGTCGACACGAACGACTTGGCCTCTATTTTATAATTATACAGCTACACACGAAATATTAACTAGAAGTGTACCTGTCGACACGAACGACTTGGCCTCTATTTTATAATTATACAGCTACACACGAAATATTAACTAGAAGTGTGCCTGTCGACACGAACGACTTGGCCTCTATTTTATAATTATACAGCTACACACGAAATATTAACTAGAAGTGTGCCTGTCGACACGAACGACTTGGCCTCTATTTTATAATTATACAGCTACACACGAAATATTAACTAGAAGTGTACCTGTCGACACGAACGACTTGGCCTGTATTTTATAATTATACAACTACACACGAAATATTAACTAGAAGTGTGCCTGTCGACACGAACGACTTGGCCTCTATTTTATAATTATACAGCTACACACGAAATATTAACTAGAAGTGTGCCTGTCGACACGAACGACTTGGCCTCTATTTTATAATTATACAGCTACACACGAAATATTAACTAGAAGTGTACCTGTCGACACGAACGACTTGGCCTCTATTTTATAACTATACAGCTACACACGAAATATTAACTAGAAATGTGCCTGTCGACACGAACGACTTGGCCTCTATTTTATAATTATACAGCTACACACGAAATATTAACTAGAAATGTGCCTGTCGACACGAACGACTTGGCCTCTATTTTATAATTATACAGCTACACACGAAATATTAACTAGAAATGTGCCTGTCGACACGAACGACTTGGTCTCTATTTTATAATTATACAGCTATACACGAAATATTAATTAAAGACATAGACCCTTTCAGAAGCTATTTATCAAAATCCAATGTTTTACCGGACGCACGGACGAATGGACAGGTGTAACACTTAATGGCCCTTCTCCAGTTTTCGAATGTCAGGGGTTAAAAAGCCTGATTATAATTAGGTAGTTGGTCATAGCCTTACGTTTTTTATAAAAAGATTATCTTCGTGTGTTCTTAACATATGATTATAACTTTGACTAACCATAAAATTGGTCTTCAAAGGAGGTTGCAACTAATTAACTGACTTGCAAATACGTTACTGTAAATAGATTAACTTTTAACCCTTTACTCTATAGATACTTTTTTTCTCGCACCAATCACAGAGGGCCTTTGAAAACAGTGCATGAAGAGTTCAGATTGCTCATAATGAGCAGTTAATAATGTCAGTTAATATAAACATAATTCACCAAATAACTAAAAAGCCTTCTATATTACGTGTCCAAAGGCGTCTATATTAGAGGTGTCAAAAGGCGTCTATATGAAGTAAAGGGTTAACTGGGAGTGCAACTTGGAAGAACAACCGACTTTTTAACCTCTCCATAATGATTTACTCTGTGCGATCAAACAGTCTGCATCTGTATACAGTAATCACTCTATAAATACCTTGGTTAAATATAAAAAATACCAGCACCGACAATTATTCTTAATGTAACAGTTACAGGTGATGTATCATTGAACCTTGTTGTGGAATTTTAAAAACAATGACGTCACAGTTTAAAGCATTGTGGGTAAAATAGTATAACATAAGGAATGTAAACATTGAAGGGGCTTTAAAAGTCATTATTAGCGGCCTGCACGGGCAACGCGCAGGTAATATTTTGCCGAACAAGTGATATGTTGCTACAGATTATAGGTTTGTTTTAAACGTGTTTATACGTACGAGAGCGACCTTCTTGACTCTAAACACAGCGTAATTGTTAAGTAATTAATAGAAACTCAAGTTATCAGTGTATTGCGTAATTTATCTTTATCATTTTATTATTAGAATGCTGCGTTTTCACTCATATCTAGGTGTGATCAAATTACAACCTGATTCGCAGCCCTCCCTTTATCTATTTCTTAAACCGGTTGTTTTTCAATTTTCAAGTGTGCCTTTTTTTTTAAAAAAAAAAAAGATATTAGAAACATGCTGATGAACCCCTTTTAAGCGCCATCTCGTCTGAAGCAGTTATATTTCCAATCTTCCCAGTTATTTTTTATTTATTTATCTACCCTAACCCATCTAAAGCAAGAAGCTAACTACAGCTTTATATTATGAATTTGCACGCATCAGGGTATTCATAAACATCTGCACTAATTGTTTATTTGATCTATGATTATTTGCCCTATTTCACCGTGTCCAATCATTTCTTGAGAAGGTGGTGGAGGTAACGTTGGATGACGGTCGAATAACGTTGAATGGTGGTGGGATTTGTGACCAGCGGTACGAAAACTAACTTTTTTAATCTTTGTAGTCAATTTTTGGAAAATGAGACGAGCAAGATGATGTCGTTACAATTTTTTATCACTCGGAAGCAACCAAACATTTACAGACGTTTTCTTGATAATTCGGGAAATACAATGAATTTTTGGTGGAAACATTGGAAGGAGTGTTTTTAAAGTGCAAAATTGTCTTGCTACCGAACTTCTTTTAGAAATAATACCTTCCTTAACATAATATTTTCATCCTATTTGGTCTTCTGCCGGTGTAACTGACTCTAATGATTTAGTGACGGTTTTATAGTGGAAAGTCAGCGTAACGCTAGAGGAGGTGGTGGAACTTTTTTTCCAATAGTTTTCGATACAAATAAGTGTCTGTTCGATTACAAGTCTTATGTACAACTATTACAATATATGACCTATGCTCCCATAAGGTAAATCAAGATCAAAAATGCCCATTAAATTTTTATGTCATACGAGATATATTGCCATTATCAAAACATCCACACGGAAAGTTCACAATATGTTCTGTATATGTTGCGTTCGTTTTGGGAATATCAAACACACATCGTTTCTAAACTGTTGTAAACAAATTGAAAGGAAAAGAGATATTTTTATTTCAACAGCGAATTAAAAGCAACATGCAAAATGTTTTTTTTTTATTCCCAATGCAGGTTACGAATAAGTGCCTAATAGCTACGGCATGGTTTCAATGCTTTACAAAACACATGTTGCATCTCTAAACATTATTTAAGACATTGGTTACTGTTTTAGTAACTATTATTAGAGATATTCAGGTAACTCGTATATAAAAAAAGTTTCTAAAATCATTATTTGGTCAGTTAACTTCAGTATTCCTCTTGATGGATTAAACGTGATTTTATGTAAAATTTAAAAAAGAAAATATTTTTTTTTAAAAATAAATCGTCTAAATTAACATTCCTGTGGTATTATAGCAATTAGTTTAATGGCTCTGGTGTTTTCATTTCTTCTTCTTATAAAGCACTTCATATGTAGACCGTTGCTAGGGTATGCAATTTCAAAATGGCCGATATTCAGGATGACCGCTATTCACTGATTATTTTTAAAGGCAAAACGGACAAACAATGACATTCTAATCACCTTTGTGATTGAATTATACCAGGTAAAACCATTATTGAACTGGTTATCTACTAATCCGGTGATACTGACAAGTAGATGCATGATTGTCCACAATATTCGAGGCCAATTTTGTATTTCAAGTAAAGTTAAAAACAAGATCAGTTTTAAAACCTAGCGTTTGCAATAATTGTCCTCGTTCTAATTTACATGTACATTTTCATTCGCCATAAGTGTAAATCTACTATATTTTATCGCCAGAAAATGTTGTACATCTATAAATAGATCAGTTTAAAGAAGTGTTGATACGTCTGCTGAAAATTAAAGCTTTACTTACTACTCTTGAATATTTTATATTTTCTTAATTGTAAAATGAAAACATTTTTTTCGGACTGGTTATATCAATGCAGATGTTGGCTTCAGCTCCCAGCTTATTGCACCTGATCAATATTTTACATCTTCTCCCTCTTTATGCTCTCATACATTGTCTATTTGCAACATATGGTTGAAACAAATACACACAAAAAAAAACATATAAACCCCTTCGTATCAGAAAGCGTTACACCTTAAAAATCCGTTTGATCCGTTGTACATCTTCCATTTTAACGTAACAGCCAACACCGACTATATAGTTGTTTTATGACTCTTCAAAACAATCCTTTGCCGACAACATATCATTAAGAGTTTTGTATATGAACAGATGGTCAAAAATGGCTATTGCTGGTTTCTACGGAGACACATGCTACACAATATCAAGTGTTGATCTGTGTTGTCCTTTTCTATACTGATTAAAAAAAAGTCCGATAAATATTTTAGAGATGTCATAAAGATATGAGGGGGGTGTAGGTGTGGTGGCAGGGGTTGGGGGATAGGGGTTGCTGTAAGACATGACAAAGCGCGCAGCACCTGTGATAAATGATTGAAAGATTTAAATTCATCAATGACAAAAAGTTTTGATCTGTGGAATGAAATAAAAGTAAAGACCAATTTGTAGTTTAAAGATGTTTTGCGCATGTTAGCCAGCACTAGCTTTTTAAAAACACCACTATGTTTTATAGAGTTAGCTCCCCTTTTGCTAGTATCGCCATTTGTATTTGAACCACACCATTTTGTTGCTTGGATAAACATGGTACAATTTTGTCTCATTTACAATTAAGCCTTCCGTATTAACTTATTGACTGCATTGATAATTATGTATATCATATGTTCAACTGTCACGGATAATTTCAAATTCTTATATATTAAAAATGTGTATGTGTTTATATACCAGTCCCAAATAGCTTTTTTTTGGTTGAACTATATAAGTAGTTAATAATTTTTAAATGCTGGAATGTGTTACGACGACTGGACTCTTACTGCCTTTACAACGGAATGCACATAGTCAGTTTAGACACTTTTGATTAATTGAGGGGCACAACTCGAATGATACTATTGCTATCTTAACAGAATATAATATACATAGCCATCGTCAGTAAGTTTAATCAAGAATATACTGAAACATCTGGTTAAACATTTCGATATCACAAATGATCACAAGGCAAAGGACATATATACAATAACATTCTGTAGGACCGTTCATGTGGTGAGTCCAATATACAGAAGACATAAGGGGAATAACTGCTACTAACCCACACCATAAGCTATCCGGGTAACTGATAACACTAACCTATGCTGTGGGCATTATTTAACACATTACGACCGATGTGTCTCCTAAACAGCCCAATCATAATTATCAGTTGGATTTTCTTTGCAGAAAACTGTTGCAGCATTGAACAATTTTGAAATATATTTACAACAGAGTAACAACCGAAAAAAATACCGCTTGCATGGTGAATCTTAGAAAAAAGGCTTTTAGAAAATCCACCATGCTCAAGCGTTACGCTTCTTTCAAATAGCTCCACCACCTACTCCATCGTTACGCTAAGTTTCACCGTAAAACCGTCACTAAAACATCTTTACACCAGTAGAAGACCGAATATGGTGAAAATGTAATGTTGAGAAGGGTGTTGTTTATAAAATAAAATGATATATCAATTTGTGTTCGGTAACCGTTTTCGCACATTTAAAATACTTGTTCAAATGTTTCCACAGAAATGTTCACGTATTTCCCGAATGATAAAGAGAACCGCTACAGTCTGTAAAAGTTCTGTTGCTGCCGAGTGATCAGGAATGTTACGACACCATCTTGCTTGACTTAGATTTCCAAATAATAACAACAAAAATTAAAAAAAAATGTTCTTACCGCTGGTCGCGAACCCCACCATCATTCAGCGTTATTACACTGTCATCCAACGTTACCTCCATCGCCTCCTCTAAAAACCATTAGACACGGTGTATTTGCCATTTTCCAAACATATAAGTATATACTAAATATATATCATTTGAGTTTTCAAGTCATGTTATATCATGTTGTTGGTTTAAGTTGTATAATATCAATTTCTTTTCTTTTTTATTTCAGGTGCCTCTGTGCATTTGCTATTGTTATAGTAGTATTTGTGTCGTTGCAACTGATAGAAGTATCAAATCAGTTCTATCAAGCTAAGGGCGGACGGAGTATATCTGTAAGAGAGCATGCGCTGAACTTACTTAAGCGTGATTGTTCTGACAAGTTTCCGGTTCCGGACGGCGTACGCATTTTTTCTGATGGCAGAGAAGTTCATCACTTGGCATTTTTAAAAGTACACAAAGCCGCTAGCGGGACAGCCACGTCCATTTTCTTTCGGTTTGGAACATCACGCGATCTCACATTTGTTGTCCCCAAATTTCTAAATATAATAAGCTCAGTAGATACTATAACTCAAAATATGATTCATCCCCGCTTGAACAAAACATTCGATATCATGACCAGTCACGTGATTTACAATAGAACTGCATTTGAAATGTTTTTACCAAAAGACACGGTGTATATAGGTATTTTAAGAGAGCCTTATCAACAGTTCAAGTCCAGTATGAACTACATGGCACCAAAGTACGTTTACAACATATCTAAGGAGAATCCCATCCAGCAATTCTTGAAAAATCCGAGAAAATACGAACCCGGGCAAACACCGCGTCATTCCTGGATAAACAACAGACAAGCCGCAGAGTTTGGCGTCCCAGATAAAGTCATAATGACCAAGAATTCCAGCGCTTTACATGCATATGTCCAAAAGCTAGATCGGGAATTCCACTTGGTGTTAATTGCAGAATATTTTGATGAGTCAGTTGTTTTAATGAGACGGATGTTGAATTGGAAATTACAAGATATTTTGTATCGAAGACTACACATTCGAGGATGGGATCGGAAAATAACGTTGCCGAGGCCGTATGATAGAATGCTTTATCGAAGGCACGCTATGGCGGATTATACACTTTATGATTTCTTTTACAAACGCCTGTTCAAACAAGCAAAACAATCCGGTGACGATTTCTACGAAGAAGTTCTCTATTACAAACAGGTCAGGGAAGAAGTTGATGATTTTTGTAAAGTTTATCCAAATATAACACAAACCTATGACATTCCTAGAGGCCAATGGACTAGCGGGTTTCGTGTGGACAAGGAATTCTGCAAAATGATGTATGCCGAGGAAGAAGACTGGGTAAAAGTACTCGCGAAAAAACAGTATAATGTAACACCTAAGGCAAAGAAAAAATAAAAGTAAGACAAGAACAGAACATAATGGTCCTTTGGGATTATAAGCACATCATTAGATATTACATGCAAATAAAATGTGTGATTGCTTGATATAGTGATAGAACATCTAGGTCCCAGATTGGAGGTTCGTCGGTGCGATCCTCCGCTACAGTCATGTGTACCTTTTCTACCAGAAAAAACAAAACAAATGCCAAGTGTGATTTTCTAAATGCAAGAACTTTTTTCAGAAAACGATGTAAAAATGTCCAAAATGGAAATCATACATTCAGCTAAACCGGTGCTAGGGGGTGTTATACTAGGGTGCTATATATAACATTAATTCGCACGAAAATATTATGTTAACCCTAGTCTTCTATTTCATTTCTTCTTGGTTACGTTCTTTGCTTGTTATTATCATTTAATGCATTCTTTGTATCTGCGCTGTTGTTTGTTGTCTACACCCTCACATCCTATGTTGGACACATATTTACTTATTGTCTTCAATAAATCATTCAAATAAACGTTAAAAACAAAATATAATAACTGAACTATTGTTATAACCTTAACCAAAAGTGTGGTTTCATTTCAAACAGACAGACCAACTCATCTCAGCATTGTCTGACTGGCGTAAGCTGCTACAATATAAACAAACAAAACTTGACGCAAAGCATTAATTCGCCGCCAAAAATATCAGCATTGTAATCTCTGCTAGAAAAAGATGGTAGATCTGCTAATTTCTATTTTTATATCGAAATCCTCCCTAAAATTATAAACCAATTAAATCTTGCTTGGTTTGTGGTTTAAACATATTCATTCGTTCAATTGTACATATATACACATAAGTTTAGGTATAACTATGGATTAGAACAGAAGATAAAATTTTATAAAGTTCTTCATCATGACATATATATTGTCAACAGATTTGTCAGATTATTAACAACTTGATTTATGCTCTTAGTATTACGAATATAACATAGTTCAAAAGATATTTAATAAAAATGTTTAACATACTTATAGGAATATTGTTTCTGATATATTTAAGAAACTTAGAAAATGACGCGAGTAGATAGAAAAGAAAGAAAAGTGTCTTTAATGAATAACGTTATGTATATAAATTCACGTAAATGAATAACGTTATGTATATAGAATGTGAATTCACGTAAATGAATAACGGTATGTGTATAGCATGTGAATTCACGTAAATGAATAACGTTATGTATATAGTATGTGAATTCACGTAAATGAATAACGTTATGTATATAGCATGTGAATTCACGTTATAATAATAGTTAACATTTTTTGACAAGATCTGAACGGCATGAACGAAATTGGGAGAGGGGCTGACCTCACCTCGTAAATAGAAATAGCCTTGTTATTGCTTCAGACTTACTTACATGTTCAGGAGAAACTATTAGTGGATACAATGTATATGTGAACTGTTTCAAATAACTTAACATTATTGTCGTAAGAGAGTTGCGTTTCACCAAAAAGAAGTATATTTAAAGAAACTGTACATAACTCACTGACAAATGTAAGGTGGTGAACGTGTTAAGCGGGTTTGCGAGTTACATGTATGATTCTGGATTGATTGAAAGTAACCAACCATTGATTTGACCATTCAGATATTTTATTTATGTTAGAATTTAATGTATGTGTGGCATCAACAATCTCATTATTATGATTAATTATAAAGTAAAGGCTTGTATCATCGGCAAAAAGTCGTATGTTGGAGTCAATATCAGATACTATGTCATTTATATAAACTAAAAACAGAAGAGGACCTAATATAGATCCCTGGGGAACACCAGCTTGAATTGGTCTCCAATTTGACCTTGCGCCTGGAATGACAACACATTGGCGTTTGTCTTTAAGATAGTCAGTTAAAAGATTCAAAAGTTGGCAAGATATACCAGCTGCTTTCAATTTAGCCAACAACCCTTTGTGCCAAACACAAAGGCTTTACTTATATAAAAAAAATACAACTCTGACCTCTTTGCCATCGTCAGAAGGTATTATGAAAAAAGATAGCTGATTGATAGTTGAATCACCAGGCACAAAACCAAATTGAAATGAAGAGAGAAAGTTACTATCTCGAAAATAATTGAACATATGGTTAAATATGAGCCTTTCAAATACTTTATTCAATACAATACAAGAAGTGAAATTGGTCTGTAAATATCAGCCAAAGACGGGTCTCATATTTTGTAAATTGCACATACGAACGCTTTCTTCGAAACTTTGGGATAAAAACTATTTGTTAAACAAGTGTTAAAAAAATTACACAATGGGGTCGATAATTCATTAATTAATTCTCGGAGCACATAATTATTAATTCCATCGGGACCTGATGGTTTTCCAATTGGAAACGATTTAAGAATACTGCACACATCGGTGGGTAGTAAAGCGATATCTAGTAAAACGTGGATGTTGTGTCTAGGTATCAAAATGGGTGGTTCAATGTTATCCTCATTTAAGATTAACTAAAGATGGAAAATTCATTTAGTAAGTTGGCTTTTAACTAATAATCGGAAATAATAGTTCCATTGTCATTCAGTGGAGGGATTGCTGGCTAATCATTTGAAAAGATGAACGACTCAATATTTTCCACACCGGGTCTTTGGGAGAGAGAGAGAGAGAGAGAGAGAGAGAGAGAGAGAGAGAGAGAGAGAGAGAGAGAGAGAGAGAGAGAGAGAGAGAAGAGAGAGAGAGAGAGAGAGAGGGAGGGAGGGAGGGAGGGAGGGAGGGAGAGAGAGAATGGGAGAGAGGGAGGGAGGGAGGGAGAGAGATAGAGATTCAGAATTAGGTTTACTTGCTTAATTACCATAGTATGACTGGTTTGCTTTGTGTATAAGTGTGTGTTTTTTAAATCTGTACCAGTGGTATATTTCGTTAGATCTCTTTGCCTTTTTAAAATGTCTTTGACGGGCCCTTATATTCTTTTTTTAACTCAGTGGATATCCATGGAGGTTCATGCGATTTAATTTTAATGATTTTATTTGGAATACATATATTTTAAAGTTTATTATTTTTATTAGCAACATTGATAATATACACGTCTACATCATCGTTAGATAGTTCGTTCCAGTTAGTTAGTCCCCAAGTTCATATTTCCAAATATGTCTCTCAAAAGCTAATTGTTTGTTTTTCTTGAATTTAAATAAACCGTTTACCGGACAATGGAATCTAACATCTTGCTTTAGAAAAGGATCTGCGACACCACTTTTAATAAGGCTGTCTTTATTACTTAAAATATCAAGTAGAGACGATGAATTCTCGGTAAAGTTGGTGGGATCTTTAATAGATTGAAATAGACCAAACTGTTGACATATGTTGTTAAGACTTTGCGATGATACATCATTCAGCATTTTTTTGTTCAAATCACCAGTAAAAATTATATCTTTGATACAAGTATCGACAGCAAGATTTAAAGAATCCTCAATTAAATTATTATAAGCAGCGTCAGAATTTGGAGGTCTGTAAAAAACTCCTAAGAGTATATGCCTGTGCTTAATAGTAATTTCGACCCATACGCATTCTAGACGATTGATATCTAAGTCATTTCTACGAGAAAAATGAAGTGTCTTTATATACATGTACATAATAACACCACCGTGGCTATCTCCAATGCGATATTTCTTAATGGTTTATGGAATGCTGAAAATTCTAGATCAGCTGACGCAACAGTATCCTTAAGCCAAATTTCGGAGAATGTAAATATATCAAACCCATACAATTCAGAGTAGATTGTATCTAATTTATATTTGATACGTTGAACCTTATAATGCACAAGAGAAAGATTATGAGAAAAGTCCAAGGCTTCCAAACTATCTGATAGGAACGAGGAAGATGAAACTGAAATGTAGTTGCAGTTGGGCCTTTAGGACTTGGGTTTGGGTGAATATCCCCATAAGTCAGCAATAAAATGAAGATCCATGTTAGCAGTGTTGTTAAACAAACGGACCGTATGAAGCATTTTGTAAAAAAAACAAATACTCTTTAAAATGTTTGCCAAATAATATACGTTAACTGGGATATACAATCTCAGAGTGACATTGCGAAGCACTTTTAACATATATGAAGAACGAAATGGTATAGACTAAACAGTGGTAGATAAACAGTAAAACAATAAACTGCAGTAAGGCTGAAAATTTGACTCTAACAATAATCAACGGTGTGCCTGTACCAGAATATGTTTTCAAACAAGTCATGTAATTGAAGAGAGGTAAATAAGAAACAGATCTGATACCAATACAAAGTCGATCATCAAAGGCAAGAAAACATAGAGATTTCTAGAAATACAAACATAGGTGTTAAGATCAAACCGTCGCACAAGTAGTTCATACATACAGAACGGCTAAAGAAAAAACTGATAAAGAAAGCAAAAACGGATGTTATGAAAAACATGAAAATGTTCGGCATATAAAAATGGAAAGAAGGTTAGCTATAATATACATAATGCATTTTTTGTATGTAAGGATCGATATTTGGACTAAACAAATAAGTTGTACAGTACTTTGAAAAACAACATCATCTCGAGGCTACTTGGACAAAAAAACAACTTTAAGTTATTTGCACAATGTCAGTTATTAAAGGTCTTTTCAATGTTTTCAAGAAAAGTTTATACCTCAATGATTGTAGGTACTTGATGTTACATTGTAGTGCATAAACCGGAAATCAAAAAAATAAATAAGCATCGCTTGTAATTTAACGGACGCGTGTACAATGCCATTCCGGTGATAAATCCCCTATTATGATAACTGCAAATAAACAGAAAAATCGTTGACTGATGTCACTTTATGCACAGCGTTTTTGTTGTCTTTGGTGAGGTTAGTTCTATCCGATGACCATGCTCCCAACAGACGTTTGTTATTTACTAGCTTGCGGGCTTGGTAAGATCTTCATTGACATATACTCCAATATAACCAAGAACCCTTAGCCAACGAACGTGCAAGGTAGAATTTATCACAAGACCTGTATGTAGCAAACTTCACAATTACAGCGCGTTTCTTGGTGGAGTTGGATGGCCGATCTGTCCTATGGCTTCTGCCAATGTCGGTAAATGGCAGATCGACGTCCAGCGCTCTGGCCATGTCCATGACAAAAGTGTCTGCGGATTCGCCAGGTGCCTCCTCCAATCCAGAAATACGCAAGCAGTTTCTACGGCTCAACTGTTCACTTTCGCCAGCAGCCGTTTCGACACTGCTTCTCTGGCCTTTCGGTTTTGAGAGACCTTAATTCTCCACGGAAGCCGACAAGAACCCCACTGACAATATGTTGCACCATATCGGAAAATTTTATTTCGAAGTTATCTTTTAGCTCTGAATTTATTTTGTCTATGTCAGACTGACTCAAAACTATTGTGTTCTCAATAGCTTGAGACCCTGTGGAGTTGTCCTCTCCCATATAAAGATATCAGAAGTGACTGATAGTACTGGGGAAGCTCCTGCTTAAGTCTTTTTCAGATCTGATGCGTCAAGAGGTGAAAATAACAGCCTTTTTTTCTGTTTAGCATTTAATGAAGTTGAAGTAT
This sequence comes from Panopea generosa, assembly GCA_029582155.1. NCBI lineage: Eukaryota > Metazoa > Mollusca > Bivalvia > Adapedonta > Hiatellidae > Panopea > Panopea generosa. Next base: position 55,703,789 of record CM055909.1, on the reverse strand, counting down.
TACGGTTCGTTGTATGTTGACCTCCTAATTTTTTTTTAGCACTATACTTAAAAAAAATTTGGAGCGACTTGGCTATATATAGCTATTACAGAGTCAGTGGAATCAAAGGCTATGTTCATATAAAGTCAAGGCGAGAAGAGGCTATCATTGTGTAAACAAACGTGGTATATAAAGAAAACGACTAGAAAAACGTCGAGAAAATCCAAATTTTTGGCAGAAATCACTAAACGAGAGTTCCAAACATACTTGAATCACCTCCAAACTTTCCACAATCTTCTTAAGAACTGATTAAATCATTATGACAATAGTTTTTGTTGCGAAAAAAGTTTACTGTCTTTCCATCATCTTGTCACATCTTGCTTACATCAAGCATGTGACCGACAGCGCAAAGTGGCAGTGCGCTAAAATTATACCATGATTTCAGTATTTTGCATACTACAGTCTTAAGCAGACACTGCCTTTAAACCTTGTTGAAAGTAAAGGAAACCCCATACAATACAAGACATACATAAATATTCTTGTTGTATATAATATAAAAAATGACGTTATTTAAAGGGAGATAAATATTGTCTTTTTCTTACAGCGTGCGGAAAATACAATCCACAGGCCTTTTTTTTAAAGAAAATATATGTCTTTTGTATCGAGCAAAATAAACAGTTTATCTTATTAGATTTTTTTATTATCACTTTCATTGTTATAGGTTCAGCATACATTTACTTCGTTACAATTCGTTAAAACCATGGTTATTTGCAAATAATATATTCGTTAATACACAGCGTTTTATTCATCAATATTTTAGCGTAACCGATATTGACCAATGAGTGACTTTATCGCGGGCCGTGATTTAGAATTTGGTCAACAAAATAAAAGAATTTTACACTACAGACACTAAATACAATACAAATAATTGAACAGAATATCAAACATATATGATGTTTGGAATAAATGTGCAATTTTACTGCTAAGGTTCAAACTTTGAATATCAGCGATATAGGTGAGACCTCTTTAAATATAAAAACCCTAAATAAAGGTATTTTCCCACGAAGTTTCTTAATAAATATGGAAAGGACAATACAAACAATTTTTGGTTTGTCCTGTATTCCGTGATAAGTGCGCTGACATACACGTGTAGGTGTTCTATGCCAATTGAGGATTTGTTCATGATTTCACTAAGTGGAATAACGTAGTTTATATTTGTATTAATTGTAATGACTCCTCTATTGGCGTATCACAATACCGCTGTAGTTTCATTTTACTTTTGACTCAGAATTTGCTTGTAAGTGTTTCCACATTGGATAGTTACAGACACATATCATCGTCCACATATTTTTCTCTCTTATCATCTGGCGACATTAACCCAAGCCCAGGTCCAGACCCAGATATCTCATCTGCGTTTCCGAACATGCCTCAGTATAATGACACACATGATATGCCAACTCTGTCGAAACATTTTTCATTTGTACACTACAACGTCCAAAGTATTCAAAACAAAATTGATGTTTTACAATCAGAGCTACCCGAATTTGATGTTTTAGCTTTTACAGAAAGATGGTTACATGATTCGATACCCAACGATAATCTTCAGATTCCTTCATATCAAACTCCTATTCGTAAAGATCGAGTTAGTGATAATCACGGTGGTATCATAGTATATATAAAGGATAATATCCACTTCAAACGAAGACTAGATTTAGAAGTAAATCAGCTAGAGTGTATTTGGCTCGAAATCAGTCTTGATAATAACAAACGTATATTTTTTGGCGTCTTTTATAGGCCCCCAAATTCTGACACTACATGTTATAATCTAGTTGAAAATTCTATTGCGATGGCAATGGATAGCAGAATTTAGGACATCATTATTACTGGTGACTTTAATTACAATACTAAATCCAGGACGTCTTTGAATAAAGTAGTTTCAATATGTCAACAATTTAGCCTAACACAACTAATTGATGAACCTACACATTATACTGAACACAGCTCTTCTATCATTGACCTATTTTTTGTATCCTCTGAAGATAACATTATTATTTCTGGCGTGTCCAACCCTTTCTTGGATCAGCAACGCAGATACCATTGCCCTATCTTCGGTATCATTAAATTAAAAAAAAAAAAAAAAAATCATTCAAACGTAAAATTTTTAAATATGATCAAGCAGATTTCAATAAACTACGAACTAGTCTACGCTTGACTGAATGGAATAATCTTTATGACGACGATATAAATGTATATGCATCTAACTTTACAAATAGACTAAATGAAACTGTTTCTTTGTGCATTCCAAACAAAATAATAACTATAAATCCAAATGACATTCCATGGATGAACTGTGCAATTAAAAGTAAAATCAAAAAAAGAAAACGTACTTACAAAAAAGCTAAAACCACTGACAATGTACAACATTGGAAAACATTCAAAGACCTCAGAAATGAGGTCGTTTTCTTATTAAGAGAATTTAAAAATAAATACTTCGAAAACATGGCCGAAAAACTTAATAGATCCAAATTAAACCAAAAGTACTGGTGGAAAACACTTAAAGCATTCATCTCTGATGAAAATAGTCAAAAAATACCTCCATTGCTCAACCCCACTACAAATGAATTAGCTGGTAGTGATTTTGACAATGCAAACATTTTAAATAACTATTTTTTAGAACAAACAATCATTGACGATACAAATAAGGAATTACCTCTTCCAAAAATTCCCGATCAAGTATTAAACAACATTATTCTTTCACCTTATGTAATTGAAGATGTTCTCAAAACACTACCTGTCTGGACCTGATGGAATCAGTAACCGCGTTCTTCGCGAAGCAGCCTCTGAACTTTCTGAACCTCTCTGTCATCTCTTTAATATATCTTTCAACCAAAAAATAGTTCCTAACTGCTGGAAAGAGGCGTATGTCACAGCTATATACAAAAAAGGGGGAAAATCCCTTCCAAGTAACTACCGACCGATATCACTGTTAAATACTGTGGAAAAAGTATTTGAACGTCTTGTATTCAAATATGTCTTCAACCATCTCATTAACATAAACTTTCTCTCTCCAACCCAATCAGGATTTATTCCTTGCGACTCAACAGTCAACCAGCTATCATATCTCTACAATACATTTGTGTAAAGCTCTTGACGATGGACTTGAAGTAAGAGCAGTCTTCTTTGATATCAGCAAAGCATTCGATAAAGTTTGGCATCGAGGTCTTCTCGTTAAATTACAAAACGCTGGCATAACAGGCAATCTTCATTCTTGGTTCATTAATTACCTGTCTAACAGAAAGCAACAAATTGTTTTGCCAGGAATTCAATCTAATCATGTTTATTTACAATCAGGTGTTCCTCAAGGATCTATCTTGGGTCCTTTATTATTTCTAATTTTTATTAATGATATTGTCGACGAAAATGGGAGCAATATACGCCGTTTTGCAGATGACACTAGCTTATACGTTATAGTTGAACAACCAGACGAAACAGCTGCTATCCTAAATAATGATATAGAAAAGATCTCTTCTTGGGCCAGAAGATGGCTGGTTACGTTCAATCCATCTAAATCTGAATCGGTTCTCTTTTCCCGCAAACACAACAGCCAACTACATCCTCCTTTAATCATGTCAAACGAGGTCATTGAAGAAGTCAAAACACATGTGCATCTGGGCATTTACCTTACAAGTGACTGTACATGGCACGAACACATTAATTACATTACTGCAAAGGCCTGGAAACGAATTAATAATTAATATTATGCGTCGCCTCAAATACAACTCTTGAGGTTATCTACCAATCATTTATTCGACCCGTCTTGGAATATGCGGATACTGTCTAGAGTAATTGTGCCCAGTACGAAAAACAACAACTTGATAAAGTTCAGAACGAAGCAGCACGTATCGTCTGTGGTGCAACAAAATTAGTTTCTATCCATGAACTATACAACGAAGTTTGTTGGGAATCACTCGAAACGAGAAGAACAAAGCACAAACTCACGCAATTCTACAAAGCTAGTAGCAACCTCTCGCCTGAGTACCTTTCCACTTTAATTCCTGCATCTGTTGCTGACACCTCTAATTACAACTTAAGAAACTCTGAAAATCTCCAAACAGTCCGCTCACGAACTTCACTCTATTACAACTCGTTTCTTCCTTCGGCCATTCGTGAATGGAACGAACTTCCATTGAACATACGGAGTGCCTCTTCTGTTGGTGCATTTAAATATCTCCTAAACAAGGATAAAAAGAAAGTCCCACAGTACTTCTATAATGGTTCTAGAAAGGAGCAAATTCTTCATTGTAAGCTAAGAACTAACTGCAGTAGCTTGAATTACTATCTCTTTCAGAAAGGAATTGTTGAATCGCCTCTTTGCATATGCGGCGAAACAGAAACTACGTATCACTTCTTTTTCAATTGTACTTGCTACTCCAACTTGAGAAACACAATGGCGAATGAACTTCGTAATATAACTACAATATCTCTCGACGTTTTACTTTTTGGCAATTGTAATCTATCTTTACAGCAAAATAATGCGATCTTCAAATCTGTTCATAACTACATTATTAGGAGCAATCGATTCTCTTAAGGTGGCCTCTTGTAATCTTATATATATATTTTATTTATAGTTTTATATATACATGTACTAATGTGGAACCATTAGCCTCTTCAATTTATCAAGAAGGTTCCCCTGTCACTGCGCATGATCAATATTTTTTCATATTCGCAATATCTCTCCTGCGAATATGAAAAACCCAAACCTCCATTTTTGGAGAGTATTGAACCTTCTTGACGTTTATCTGTTTATATTACATTTTTCTGCATTGTTAAGGAAAAAAGATATTCTCTTGACGAATATACATTATATTTTTCTACATTGTGAAGGAGAAATAACATTTAGACATTGATTGGTAGGTGTTTTTCGATCAGAGTTCTGTAAATATCATAATAATGTGACTTTAAAATTTGGTTTTACCTGTGGGTGTTTGTTATTGTTAGGTTTTTATGAGTATAACAACGTAATCAATAACTTATATACCTTCATTACAAAAATTGTTACCCCCCCCCCTCCTTCCCTTACACACATACAAACATGTATATGGAACTGCCATTATAAGAGTTTAAAAGCAAAAACATCAAAATAATACACCGAATTAAATGCACCTCACCCACAAACATATCTATAACAGTATACTGCAGTCTCAACACACGTTTACTCTTCGAGAAAAAATGACAGTGATTGTTTCTATTTATACTTATTAAAGAGTGGTTTAAAACATTAAATATTGTTCAGTAACTTCTGTGTATCAATATTAAGTGTGTTTTTTATTGTAGAAATTGTAAATTCAGAAAAGAGGTAATACTTTCTTAGCTTTACACAGGAAGTTTATCAGGGAGAAAGTCTTTGTAGTACAAGAAAGTACAAACTCCTCCAAGGAGTGAGATGTCAGTTCAAGTCTGACCTTGAACAAATTGATAGACTTCCATTACTTTTTCATAATGATATATAATAAAGGCTTTCAATTGTGCAATGATGTGGACTTTTGGTATGAAATATGGCTTATTTATACAAATAAGACAATCATTAAGCAAAGTTCAACTTATAAACTTTTTAAACCCTATTTAGTTTCCATTCTGTAAGGCAAATTGAAATGAAAATAAAGAATATTGAAATACTTGCATACAATCATTCAGTCTGTATGTCAACTATATATATAGTGTGTTATTGTCAGTCACTTCACTTCAATTATTAATTATTGTATTCTATTTTTAAATAATGTAAAACTTAAACCTAAAATAATAATGGTGTGTATGGCATGCTATAAGTACAAACATTTAGTTATTTAAGATTTGGAGATACTAACTAGTTTGAACTTTTGATATATGACACTGTCAAAGGTTCACATACAGCATGCCAAAAATAGAATTAGTAACATATTTTATGGTCGTTTAGCGAAGAGAGTCGACATCTGATATATAGAAAATCGTGCGTTATGTGTTAATGAGGTGCAATGTTGAAAAAATAGAAACTGCATTTCGTTTCTTTATGAAAATCAATTGAATTTGGGTAGTGCTTAAAGTACCAGTTTGCATTTCATTGGCACCATGATGTTGCTTTGCTTTTAGCTTGTAGGACATTACATTTCATGGGATACTTACTGTAGCCTAGGTAGCCATAAAGATGTGCACAACTGTGCTTATTCAACAGGTTGGAACAAAGTCACTATTCTAACAATGACATTAAATTGGTAGCTAGATACTTCTGTTTTTTTTTTAATATAAAAAAAAAACATCATCATAGTTATTCTTTCATCTTAAATATTTTGAAAATATATTGTAAATTATACAATTTTGAGTTTTCATTGAAAGATGAAAAACATTCTCTAGTCTTTTTCGGACTTCAGACATTAATCTAGCCTGTTTTTCATCACTGGATCAAACTCAAAATTTTGCTACCATTCCTGAAATAAACACAAACTTATTTACTAATATAAGCATTTTTCACTCTCCTCATTTCATAAATTCAAAACTGATATACAATACGTAGTATGAAGCCTCCAACAGATATCCTTAGTTGGGATTGAACCAACATATTCCATCTTAAAGACAGATGTACTTCATTGTACTATAAGGATGCATTTTGAAGCTGCATTAAACTTACACTGTACATTAATTATGATAGTTCAAATTCCTGTTTTACAGTAATTCAAGCTTTAAAAATGTTTGCTTTTAATTATCAATTTTGTAAAAATTAAATCGTCGCCATTAAGCAAACTTGAATAAACCAACAATTGGAAAACTTTTTTTTCAATAATTTTACACTCTTTTTACAGCGACACACATAACACATACAGGTATGAAGAGGTACATAGTTAAGAGAAGTAAACTTACCTTTACACACATACACTCCTTGTACATAGGTATGAGAAGAGAGAATCTCACCCCAACACACATACACTCCTCATACATAGGTACGAGGAGAGAGAAACTTACATTGACACACATACACTCCTCATACATGGGTTTGAAGAGAGAGAATCTTACCTTGACACACACACATACACTTCTCATACATTGGTATGAGGAGAGGGAATCTTACCCTGACACACATACACTCTTATACATTGGTACGAGGAGAGGGAATCTTACCCCGACACACATAAACTCCTTTTTTTTCTGTGTTGCCTTGAAACAGTTGTTTTTCTATTTTCTTGTTTGATGAGATTTTTTACTTAGGCATAAGTTTTTCTATTGTGTTTATTGTGCCATGAGTAGAATCTATACATATAACATCAGGGGCATAATGTTTAAATTCTATAGCCTGCTCTTTGGTCATCAGAATCAACATGAAATCTTCTTTCATAAGTTGGATAGAATTAGATTGTGTGTGTTGCTGCTTATATAACAGCACAGGATTATTGGGGAGTGACTGCAGACTTTGAACTCTTAAATGCACTGATGTTGACTACTAATATTTTGTACCATGGATAAACGTGACCTAATCTGATTCTTTACAGATTCTGGGATAGGAAGGAAACGAGTTTGATTTAAACCAGTTGCATGAAAATGAGTCTGTATGTACTTCACAGAAACAACCCCAGAACTTTGCACTATTTCATTCATTCTTGAAGGGCAGATCTTACCTATTTTTGCTGAGCCTTTACATGCACCTTTATTACTTAAAACACCATTCTTAATGTTATTACTATTTTCACTAAGTTTTGAACTACTACGATAACATATAAAGTTCTTGTATACTTTACCACAGACCTTTTTCGTAGCTAAGCACTTAAAAAACACATTATTTGTACATTCCTCATTGAATTTCCAACACATAAATTCCTGTTCAATTTTAAAATTAAATGTTTGTATTGCCATTTCAGTTCCATAAATAGTCTTAAGGTGTTCAGCCATTTTATATACTGTCCTAAACTTTTCAGAACAAGATGGTACACTGCAAGGCATTGAAGTCAATGGTTTTTCCTTTTTGTCTAATGGACTAGAACGGCATTTACGACTATGTCTTTTCAAACTTTTCTTTGAAGAGAAATACATATTGCAATGACTACAAACAGTTCCAACAAGACAAGAATCTTTACCTAATGGTGGGTTTATGTAAACGTGACCAGTAAAGCTACTGCAGACTGCTACTACCAATGTTATCAAATGTTACTGATGGATCTGAAGTTATTACACTCTCGTTGAAAGAAGTACTTTTTAAATCATCTACAACAGAAGTATTACCACAATTAAGTAATTCATTTGCTACATTCTGGTAAGGAAATGTGGATCCAGTGACATCATCAATTGCAATATCATAATGACCTCCTACACTGGTTGTATACAAAATATGAATAGGAGCTGTTGATATGTAACATTTTTGTTCATCAAAAGTGATAGTATTAACAATATTATTATCATTAACACCTTGTGTAACAAAAATATTACGCCTGAAATGCCTACTTAAAGCGACTATACACTCAAATCCAGCATATACACCATCTAAAGATAACCCGTTTAAATCGTCACGCATTGATACTTGGATAAAGAAATCATTGAAATCATCTTCATGTTCCCTAATATAAGACACTGCAATTTGCCGTAACTCGGAATAACTACTTTCATGACCAAATAATCCGAAACTAACAGCTCTAAAAATACAATTGCCATCTCCATACACATGCCGCCTAATTAAACCAAAATTACGAATATATTCATCCTGATTAAATACATCAAGAGGTACAAGAGCTCTACTACATGTGTCTACACATTGCATGCTGAAACTGTTCATCTGAAACAAAAGTTGTTTTCTACCATTACAATTAACTACAAAATAGTATGTTCACACATGCTTGTATTTGTGAAAAAATATATCTCCGAAGTTAGTATAGTATTTCACAAATCAATATCAATTTTAATGTGCAGAAAATATTTAATTTCCAATACTTAATAAATTATAAAAGTATTCTTTAGTAAAATATACTTCAATAACTATTAATTACTATTTGAATATTTCAGTAATACTAGTATTTGTATTATCTTTCTTTTTTTGTTATACCTGATCAAAGGCATCTAAAGCTATCTGGTTGTGTAAACCGAAACCATCAGTCTTGAAAGAGAAATACATTAATATCAATGATCAAAATATTTGGAGTACACTCAGTTCTTTTCTTTAATCAAAATCAATAGGTATCAGATGAGTTTAAATTACTGTGACACACATACACAGGTGTCAGGTGAGTGAAACTTAACTATACAAACATACACTCTTCATAAACAGGTGCCAGGTGAGTAAAACTTACCTTGACACACATACACAGGTCTCAGGTGAGTGAAACTTACCTGGACACACAAACACAGTTGTCAGGTGAGCGAAACTTACCTTTGTACACATACACTCTTCATACACAGGTGTCAGGTGTGTGAAACTTACCTTGACACACATACACTCTTCATACACAGGTGTCAGGTTAGTAAAACTTACCTTGACACACATACACTCTTCATACACAGGTGTCAGGTTAGTAAAACTTACCTTGACACACATACATTCTTCATACACAGGTGTCAGGTTAGTAAAACTTACCTTGACACACATACACTCTTCATACACAGGTGTCAGGTGAGTGAAACTTACCTTGACACACATACACTCTTCATAAAAAGGTACCAGGTGAGTGAAACTTACCTTGACACACATACACTCTTCATAAACAGGTACCAGGTGAGTGAATCTTACTGTGACACACATACACAGGTGTCAGGTGAGTGAAACTTACCTTGACACATATACACTCTTCATACACGGGTACCAGGTGAGTGAAACTTACCTTGATACATATTCACTCTTCATTAACAGGTGCCAGGTGAGTAAAACTTACCTTGACACACATACACTCTTCATATACAGGTGTCAATTGAGTTTAACTTACCATGTCACACAAACATCAACTTAATTTACTAAATATATATTTAAATTATACCTGGATAATATCTTCATGTGCCTGATAAGGACTTAATTCAACTAGTTGCTGAGTTGGTGCTACCTGAAATCATAAGTAAAAACTTAGGGGCAAATAAGATAACCCACTAATATTTTTGTAAATTTTGGTGTTGTTAAACAGACATTTGATCATTGATTTTCAATTAAAACCTTTACATCAATCATTACTGACTGCAAGTCTAGTAACACATGATGTATCAATGAGGTAAATATTTGTATCAAGCTATATCAAATTCATTTCAGGGATTTAGATCATTTGGAGCAGTCAGCAGACACTGTGCTAATTTGAACTTTAAACTGTATGACCTAGACTTGACCCAATACTTGAAAGGACACACAGTTTTGTATGATGCTATTCTTATATCAATGCAACAGAAGATAAAAACAGAGAAAAAAAGATAATAAAAAATGTATTGTTTTAATTATACCTGGATGACTTCAGACAGTGCCTGATCAGGGCTAACTACTAGTACATTGTCAGTTGGCACTACCTGTAATATATGCAAATATTTGCTTCTTTAAACCTACATAAGGGTTTCTCCATGACCTATTGGTCTAAGGCGCTGTCTCAAGATCATTGACCTCTCAAAGCTAAGGTCATAGGTTCGAGATCCACTTGCTCCAAAAACTTCAATAGAGGAAGTTTGCCAGTTACTTGTGGAGATGTCATCCCACCATTGATTTTTGTTCTTTATTCTATAGTAAATAATAAAAGTTTGAAGGCTTGTCATTCATAGAGAGACCCAAATGAAAGAAGTGAAACCTACATTTTACTGTTTGTCAACCTCTGCACTATCAAAATATGATGATAAAAGTAGGGGTCATGTGTCATATAAGAGATTTTTTTCTGCTCAGTGTGTACACTGGTGACAAAGTGAAAGTAGACTTCCGAAATCATGTATTCATACCCCAATTTCCAAGCATCATTTTTTTTTCTAAATTCACAATTCAAACATGACAATGCTGTCAAAGTGTTCAAAATACATCAATAATGCCATTCAAATAAAAAAATGACTATTAAAATAAGGAAATTGCATTTTTAAAGAAGAAGAAATGAGGATTATTTAAAACCGCCGTTATGCGACTACCCCACGGAAGCACTTCCTTTTTGCAATGGTGGTACTATGCCTGGAAGGACAGTGCTTCTACTCAGATTCATTATGAGGTCTTCTACCACCAATAAAACTGGATAAGCCATATATAGCCTGAAATGTGTTAAAAATAGCTTTGGTGCTATTGCCTTTGCATTATTTATGTTACTTAAATGCTTCAGGAACTTTTAACCTATGGTTTATTTTCATCTTATAAATAATTTATAACGATTAAATGACAAAACAAGACTATGAATCAATTTTTTAAACTGAGTCTGATTATTTGTCATTATGCAACACCATGGACTGTTGTCATATTTATCTTGATCTAGGACTCATTATCCAAAAGGCTTCAGAGGTAATTGTCAGTATATTTATGTATAACAGTTGCAAGTGCATATTAATTGTTTTGAGGCATTTCAATAAAAAATAGTTAGTCAACATATTTTTTTCTCCATTGGTACTTGTATTGTTTTATTTACTAAAAATAACTGTGAATGTATGAAATGAGATTATTAAAATACAACTTTATTTTACCTGGGTGATCCTATCTGGTGTAAGACCAGGACTGACAGCAACATGCTGATTTGGCACTACCTACAATCGACAAAATTTAATGTTAGCTAAGTTAGCTAAGTATAGATCTATTACATTATTGAAATTGTAAAAAATATTTATACATTAGTTACATTTTAATAAAAGTAGTCCAATCAATCAGACATTTGAAATGCTATTGCAGCCTCATCATAATTTGATAGATTATAATAATATAATTACACAATGTCATTCACACACAAATTCAGTGAACCCTTGGCAGTTGAATAGAACTGATGACACAGCTCTGTAAGTGTTCCTTAAAAGAAAAACATATTGTACAATATGGGAAGATATATGTAATTGTATTGTTTAAATGCAACTCTATATTACCTACAGGTGCAATTCCTGGAAAAGGATCTACAGCAAACTGTGTTGGCGCTACATACAATCACGGCAAGTGAATATTTCATGATATCAACTTATTTGTGTGCTAACATTTTAAAGTTTTGTATGATATTGTAATGTCTTTATTTTTTTGTCCAAAGCAATATTTATTTGTGTTATTAATGTTTGTTTGAATATTTAGCATCATTATTATGCCACTGATGGCTAACAGACAATCAGTTAAGCTAACAACTTGGTTCCTTGAAAGTTAACCAGTACCAGTGCTTGACACACCCTATCTCTGCAAGCAACTGACAACTGTCCTACTTCAGCATCAGTAAAAAATGACAATATATATCAATAATCACTGAGACGGTGACTGTGTGGTGATTTGAACTATGACAATGAAATGATAGTCAGACATGCTACTGACTGAGCTAACCGGGCACAGCTATTGATGGAATCTAAAATGATATACATACCATTTAATGTATTTAAGTGTATTCATTTCATTTTTAATGGATATTCATTAGCTTACAATGGTTACCCTAAATAATAACACATTATTTCTTTTAAACAATTGTAAAGTATTCTCAGTGACTCTCCTGTAATTCTTTTTAAACTCTATTTATAAGAATTTATTTTAACAATTAAACTACCATTATAGTTGCGCTCATCAGAAAAAAACAAAAACACAATGACAGGATCTGAAAACATAAATTACAATAGATACAATTAAACCATTTTCAAAGATTGGTAGAATGTGGGGCGGAAGTCAAATGGATAGAGTGTTGGCTGCTCATGCCTGAGGTTGCAGGTTTAATCCCCAGCTCGATCTGATGCCTCTCATAAAACAATTACTCACCAGCACAGTTGGCTATATAATGATTCAAACTCTTTACCCATTGACTGAAAGTGTGACATTACCCACTTAGTGCGAAATATTGCAATTTTTTGAAAGCCTTGTAAAGATTTTTTATTTTGCTTCTTTGGAAACAACAAATCGGATGTCCAAATAATTAAGAAACTGTGCATAAACACCTTATTTATGAGCTTAGTTACCAACCAAGATATTTACCCTGCAGTGGACGGATGTACACACACCCTTAGTATAATATTCTTTATTAAATTATCAACCAGACCATACATTGATTTATTGACATGCAATTTAAAACTAAGGCTATTGTAGTCAATTAGTATACTAAACACTTGGTGTGTTTGTTGTGTGTGTGTGTGTGTGGGGGGGGGGGGGGGGGGGGGGGGTGGGGGGGGGTAGTAGTATGAGAGCACTGAATCTATGTTCGATAGGGGTGAGGGGGGGGGGGGGGGCTACTGTATGCAGGTTAATGGGTTAAAGGACGTCGTGTTTCTTTAAAAATGCACCACTTCTTACCGAGTTCTAGATGTCGCTCGAGTGATACCGTAACGGGTTCGTAAACGAACTCGCCCTTTGGGCGATTTCGGTTTCGACCCCTACTAATTTATTTTAGCTCGACTGCGTAGAAAACCAGTACTAGTGTTGTTTAGTAAAGCTACGGATCGAACCCGCAACCTCTGGTGCGGACGACCAACACTCTATCCACTGCTCTATCACCGCCGTTTGGGGACTGATGCATCATGTGATGGACCAACAAGGCAAGGCATCAAAGAAGCCGCAATGTTGTGTATCACCTATCTGAATGATTGGCGACGCAAATGGTGGAATGGGTACAGGATTTACATGTAGAATGTTTTTTCAAAATCAACGTAGAAAAAATAGCGTATCAAATTAAAATAAGACAGTGGCTAATAAGGAATTTGTTAAATGACTAAAGGTAAAATGGAACAGACTGAGAAAACGATTTGGACAAAGAAAACCAGTTTCATGAAGTAAAATTTCCAACAAGAAACAAGTTAAACATGTTAAAAAATTCAACAGGTAATACTAACTAGGAAACAGAACTGTAACAATTGGCATACATATTCATATGAAAATCACAAGTATATAAAAGAGGTGATAAGGTGACATTAAGAACTTCTTGTACAGTGTAAGTTTTGGTTGTCATACTATTCAAGCTAATGCACATGAATGTAATGCCTTTGTAGTACATATATTAAATAATAAAATGTCATGATATGACTGAGCAAAAATCTTGAGATCAATTTGAAGCTCGTTAAACGTATATACAATATTTACAAGTACAATGTAAGAGGGACTAGGTTCTCATAGATCACAGTCTTAGTATTGAAATGAGATTGAATCAGAAAGCAAAATCTAAAAAGTATTTTTTTTTCTTAATGCTATTGTAAAGAATATTGGTCTAGTGATTAAATTGAGCGGTGCTTCAATCATTATGCATTTTTGTTGATGTAATGATGACTAGCAATGCAACTTATTCTTTTATTAGTGAAAACAGCATGGAAATTATATAAAGCTTTGTGAAATATCCTTGACTAAAATATATATTGTGGGTTGGACACAAGATTTTGACAATAACATTGTGGGTAAATCTTTGAATAAAAATGTATGGGTAATATCATGAACACAGTTCAATATACATGTATACCGAGAATCTGTTAAAGTAAACTGCAAAGTTGTCAGACTGCAATGATATTTGTAATAAAATTGATCATTGGAGTTTTGCATAGTAATGTATTAAAGGATATAAAATGATGTAGGTAAAATTGGAATTAGGTATGATGCATAGGCAAACTGTATTAAACAACAGGAATTCAGCTTTAAGAACTCACAAAATGATTTCAATTTTTAACACAATGTTCAATACATATATACAATACATACAAGAAGGTTATAACAAATTATGAGCTGTAAGAACACATTGTGTCCTTTTTAGTGCCAATATTATAATAAAAGTGTGCAAGGTTCTTTAAGTGTGCATGCTAAATGAAACAGGAATAATTCAGTATATAATGTATAATTAAGTCAAACTTTAAGCAAAAATATTTTAAGTGCAAAGTACAGTCTTAGGAGAAATGCGTTACAATGGTTACACAAAACGAACACAAAATTATACACACAATTTCTTTGTAGACAAAACTAGAAATATATAAAAAATGATAATACGTTTGTTATAGCAAGAACTGGACTGATCACACATTTATGCAAAATGGAAAGACGTTTTGGGAACGGTATAAATAAGCATACATTGACAAAAAGATAAACAAATCAACAAATGTTAAATATAACAAAAACAAAACAAAACATAGTTAAGAGTGAGTAACCACGATTTAAAAATATCACAAAACTTTACTAATATGTAAAATATATCGAAAAACATAATAATCAATTATGATGAATAAATACAAAAATATGAATTTTTCATTTTCACATATGCGAAAAAACGTTTAATAACGCAAAACGATTTAAATATAATTAATCCTTTATGAGAAAGATGTCAATGAGCTATCAAGTTATCTTGCTTTAAATCTACAAATTACAAAAGTTTTAAAATTCAAGGACTGTATTGAACCATGAACGTGGTCAATTTTATAAACCGAAACCACACTTTGCAAGTGCGCATTATTGCAATAAAGACAATCAATTAATACACTGACCGAAAAGGGTTAACGGATCGTTTGTTAGGTTCGTAAGAACGAATACTTTCTGATTTCAGTTAAATTGTCACGTGACATCGAAAATGTATTGACGTGTCATCCTTTTTTTTTATCGATGGAATTGCTTTAGTTGAAAACTATAAAGTTTATAATAGTGTAGTTAAAAGCTTTTTAAATAAAAATATAGTCATATATTTATGATACATATGTATTTTCAATTACAATATTTATGGTAGGTAAGATCATATTGCGTTATACATGTATTTGCTTTCTGACATGACTTTTGAATATTATAACTGTTATGCAAATCAATTTCTTCACTTTCACCCTTGCTTAATTTTAAATGTATGCGTTACGATTTATACCATAAAATACCATTATTAGACGACTGGTTGTCATATGTATGTATGTGTATATTATATCATGTAGCAGTTGGGTCTGCAGGCCTATTGGATATTGGACATATTTACCAAAGTTTCTATTTTGCATAATAATTCATATGCATTTTAAATACATAATAACAACGTATACTCAATTTTAAATGAAAAATTATTTCAAACTAATGTCATAATTTAATTCCATTTAACAGACCGTTAAGAGAAAGGCTCTCTGTACAACCGAGCGAATACTGAATATACCACCCTTGTGGATAATAAATACGCCAACTAATGAATGTGACGCCAACGGGAAAGACGATTTCAGGATCACTCTTCATGTACAAACAAATTAACATAAATATACATTTCACGCACGCACGCACGCACGCACGCACGCACGCACGCACGCACGCACGCACGCATACAAATGAATAAGAAAAAAATGAACCTAGAAGCTTGACACCTGCAGAAATACAATACTCAATTCTCCTTATATAACATTCATCCAAACGGCAAATGTAAATATATATAAAATTAAATAACATAAATAATCTATATTCAAGCCGGAAATGCCCTGATGGTCCCCTTGATCAGTTTTCTACATATTGCACATTTACGCAGAGCCGGGGCACACTCTGAGCAAGCAACCATGTGGCCACATGGCAAAAACACTATGCATGCATCGCTGTCCATACAAATCTTGCACATCATCTGTTCTCGCAAACTTCGATTTTCTTCCACCAACGCTTTGTGATCTGAAATCATAAATATATTATAAATAAAAAACTGCCCAATAGGGCCTTTTCACATAATTTAGCTTCACAAATGGGGGAACACATGTATTGAAACTTTAACGTTAAATTTTCGGCCGGAAAATACACAGAATATCAGCGTCTGCAAAGAAGGATAAAATGGCCCTACTCCTTATATATATGAACTGAACGGAACAGCTTACCCGTCACTTTTGTATTTCCAATGTCATCGTTAAACTATTGAGTAACGATATTAGAATTTGTACACGACATAAGTAGACATTGAGATTACAGAACCAAAATGTTCTGTCTTATTCAAGTCCAAATTTCAAAGAAATTGCTTCGACCATATTTTTGAAAATGCATAAACTGTCAGCCTGGTACATAAAATGGCGGGTTAGCTGTTCCGTTCAGTATACGTTATGTTGGTTGAAATATATTCTAATGTGGATCTGTATAATAGAACGGCACAACAGGTATTATTATAACTTGTTATTTATGGTATGCAACGTTTTTAAAAATGACATCATACAATGTCCATAATATATTTTCATTGTATGATTTTGTTGCATATATAAAATACATGAAACAAACGCATTTTGAACAATAAAAAGTAATCGCTGCCGAGTATGCTAATCTTGGTTTATACTAATTCATTTTTACTCGACTGCGATGAAAGCTCAGAGCTTATATGAACCGCTCTCTCGCTTATGATACTCTTGACGGTGGTAGACCAAAAGTTTATCAAGACGCCATTAGCAGGGTCATGTATTTGGCATAAAGTCTGGATGATTGATGATCAAAGTACTTAATAGACGAATATTACAGGAATACATTATTAATCAGAAAATGTCAAGTTATATAAAGACAAATACAAAAAGGAACCTTAACAAATGAATGTATGCAAAACAAAGTCACATGCTGTATTGGAGATGAACAACTGTTGAGATGTGTGATAGCATAATTATACAAATCATACAATAAATATAAAAGGTTGATAACGATAAAAAGTAGAATTAAACAATATTTATCAATTCATGTGCGCAAATTATATTGTTAATGCTTACGTTTTGCCACATTAGGACTACTGTTGTTCAGTTTGGGGAATTGTTTTTCTAATTTCATGAATTCTATAGCCAAATTTTAAAAGAGATCTGCTAGAATTATCCTGGACAAAGATCACGACACGTCGTCCAGTGAACTATTTTCCCAATTGAAATGGATGTAACTGCCTGATAGAGTTAAATATATAAAAACAATACATGCACTAATGTAAAAATAATAAAAGGAATTTCGCCACCGTATCTTCAAGATTCATTTAAGTACATACATAAAATACATTCCCGAAATATAAGATCTACTTCAGAAAATGTGTTGTTTATCCCAAAGCTAAACTGAGAATTATTAAGACAATCTTTGCCATATTCAGGAGCTGTAATTTGGAATTCCACCCCTGATTTTATTAAACAATTGTCCGTCTTTTACAGTTTATAAGTAAATAGCTTCAAATGAGTAGAGCATTGTATACCAATCATATATATATATATATATATAATACTTATCCATATACTCTTTGAAAATTAGTATACTAGTATTTGATGTTCATCTGTTACATAAATGTTATTAATCTTATCACTGTTATTGTTTACTTTTGTTGCTGAGGACCTCAGGGAAGATTGTACATTGTACTTAGTGCAACTGAGCTTTCTCGTAAAATACAGTAACTGTAGTTATTACAGAAATACAGTAGTAATGCAGGAATTAACTGTACTTGGAGTTACGATTGTCTAATTTATATAATTCCGTGAAAGCATGCCAATATACATTTCTCTTATCCAACAAAAGTAATTAAAATATCGCTAAAAATCATATATATTAATTTTGTTGAAAATATAACATACCTGTTTTAGTTGATTGCCGTTTTCCGTTTAAATCTGTTTCTTGCATTTTTTCAGGAATATGATTAGTGCTCCGGCTCTGACTGTCTGTGATCTTCATCTTTGAAATGTCCGGTATCGTCGCCTCACCCGCCTCACCCCGACATCGGTCATTTGGATGTTTTACTTCCGGTGCTTCCGGACTCTCGATACCAGGAGTATATCTCTCCAGCGTATTATCGTTTGCTACATGATTTGGGCTAGTTTCATGTCGCGTATCGTTACTACGGTTAGACGCATCATCTAATATTATTTCCATTAACGCTTCAGCGGTCAATTTTGAGTTTCCTTCAATATAACATATATTTGCATGTTCGAAAAATGTTATTGTTCAAACGGCATGACCAGTATCTGAATTTCTTTTATAGAGAAAGAAACAACTTGTTTATGAATAACAAACATTTTCGTGAATTCTCATGGTGTTCGATTCATTTATTACAGCCGATATCTCTCTTAAACGTGAATAAATCATCGTATTTAAATCTAAATTTACTGAGCAATAAATCTAATAAGCAAATTAGCTGCCTCGCTGACGTAGATTTTCATAAAATGTCTGATTTAATCGTATGTACTCGTGTACTCGACCAATTCCGTCATCACTCAGTGTAAGAACGGTCGCTCGGTATGTGCAAAGATATAAATGCATAAATGAACAAATACTTTTTTTCATTTTGTTCGAATCTCAGTTTTTTTTTATGTAAGAAGCCGTTTACGGAACACTCTGTGGAAAATAGCGTTGCTAGGGGAATAAAAAAACGGGATTCGAACTAGGAACGACCGAAAGACAATCCATTGATAAATCCACTATGCTACGTACAAATAAATCAAAGACGGCGGTAAAAATCTAATCTAAGACTTGACCGCTTACCAAGATTTAATCGATGATGCACGACAATTTCCGTATATTTACAACTGTAACTAGAGGTAACAACTTACACAGGTTAGTCTGGTAAGGAGAAATATCATAAAAAGATATCAATATAATATAATAATAAAACATCAATCAACCATACCATGATACGTTCTGTAAACTTCTATTGCATCTTTCACAGTATCAGTAGAGTATCCCATCTCTCTTACATATTCAGCCGCAGCACTGTTTATATCCCCATTACGAGTGTAGTATGTATCTACATTTTGTCCAGGCCTTTGTGTTTCTCCTGTCAGACGAGAACTCTGAAAGTAAAACAAACGGTATTTGTGTAATAACCAAATCTCTTGCAGATCAAAAAAACGAGAAAATATATGTTCACCAGGAGATATACTTTCTTAAAGAAACAGTCACCAGAACAGTTCAAACAATGCATACAGTTATTATTAATGAATATGGGAAAGACAAACCATAGAACACAGTACAGGCGTACCCAATCTTGCATATACTACCGTAATATGATAGATAGGAAGTAAATATATGTGTGTAGTCTACTCTCACATATTCAGCAAATCATTTAGCGAGCAGTCTGACACCAGGAATTGTATTTATTACACTATGACAATGATGGATTTAAGCTATTTAGATTACACGTTTTACGATGTGACGACAGCCGCTGAGGACAATTCCTTACGACAGACGGTAACGGCGACGATGACGACACCAGGGTGGTGAAATAAACAGAAGTCATTATAGTAATATTTGATATATCAACACAGACTCCCACATTGAAAATCTTGGATCCGCCTATCGCAAGGAATAAACCCTGTAGTAGTTTACATTATGCATCGTCAGATAACCCGGATGACAAATCAATCGTGATGAATGGAGATTACCGGAAGGGATTACCCGTTGGTATATTGTAAAGTGTTTAACATTGCGTAACTGAGACGGGAATACCCGTAAATATTATGAAACTAAGAAGGAGATCTCGTCACGTTTTCTGTGACATAATAAAAGGAATTTCAAATTGTTTTCTTATCCAATAAAATGAAGACATGTGACGTATATGAATGATTAATAAAGGCGTGTTAAACTAGGATTTCCTCAAACGTGACCAACAACACGTGTATATGAGTCACAGTAGTAAATTTGTTTTTTTCTAAATTTAAGCGAGTGTATCAGCATTTCAATAGTTTCATTTTATGTATTTTAATCAAATAGCGGGGTCGAACCCGCAACCTCTGGTGTGAGCGGCCAAAACTGCCCCGCCCCGAAGTACCAGACAATGTTTATTCTATAGTAAATAAACTTTTATTTTTTTAAAATTTTTAATAATGTCTGTTTCTGATTTTTGTAAGAATATTTTTTTGAATATTATGTAATCCTCTTAAGCGTGTAAACTAGTGTTTTGTGTCGGTCAACTGCGGTCGTCCTCAGTCATCTCCAATACCGGTATACGATGTGGAGATGTCAGGCAGTGGTAAACAAAATGACTACCTTATAAAGGCATTTAGTGAAACCTTTTTACCGCAAAAAAATACGTTTCATTAGAGCAAGTTTGAAGAATCAACAATCATACATACTGCACTTTCGTTTCCTTGTTGACCTATTGTGTCATCGCTCACTTGAGCTTCCTTATCTTCCCGGTATTGATTGATGAACTCTTCTCCTTTGCATTGTCTAAGATAATCACAGTTCGGGTACCATCTGGCATGTTCAATCCAGGGACTGTCCCCGTATTCCCAGTTCTTAAGGCCACCTCCGCAGTAAAAGCAGCGAACGCAGTCTTGGAAACCTATAATGGACGGCATATGTTGTTATTGTACAAGACATATACTGCGAATATTTCATTGTAACAAGAGGTTTTATTATCAATTCAGAAGATGGAATTGAAAAAAGAGAATTTTATTTAAAAAACAGCAACAGATAACGTTCAAGTTCATCGTTACGGACACAACTCATATTCAACTCTTAAAGGGGCACAGGTCAATTTTATTAAATTTTCACTGAAAAATATGTATCTTCAATACATAATGCAAATGCTATAGGAACTTCTATAACACATAATTGTTCAGTTTATACTCGTTACTGGTCTGTTGTTTTTTACTTAAAAATTCTATGATTCTAACATTGCAGTGTACCCCTTTAAAGAAAACGAATAGCGTTTTAAGATTGTTGTTATGAAGTTTTAACATTCAATATCTAAATATAACAATAACAATAAAATGTGCCTGATACAAACTGCTATAATAAATAAAAACAACAACTCACCAGCATAGTAAAATCCGGCGTCTGATAGCTCGTCTGGTGTTTGCACGTGATGAGGCACCCAGCCAGTATAAGACGAGGTTCTGACGGTCTTCACGCTGTATTCAGGATGTCTGGCGCTTTCAAAGCTAATTCCAGTCGAACGGTGCCTTGGGATGGGAGGTTGCCTCGTATCGTTGTTGGAATATGAATTCGTATCGTTGTGTTCTAAACCATGGGGCGTTCCAGTAGTTTGGTTCTGTTGCCGCGTGTTTGTGCCGGTAGACTCACGAAATTGTCTTTGTTCGGCGTTCGTCATAGTTTCTAAAACACCAAAGTGTGTATCCCCAGGACCACCGTTTGCAGCACCATTCTCGTGCATATTATTATTGTTCGCTACTTTATGTTCATGTGATGTGTCGTCATTTTCTGGGATTGACGCATGTATTGATACGTTACTACTTTCCTCTCCGAGGACGAAACTACAATTAGGTGAAATCCGTTTGTGTACTTGAAGAGCCGTCACTTCAGAATTCCAATTTCTGTTTCTTTTTCCACAACAAAAGCATGTCACTTCTTCTCCGAGTCCACTATAGTAGAATCCGGCTTGGGCCAATCGTATGGGCGTCTGCAAAGACGTTTTCGGGAAATTTTTGAACGACTCGTAACGTGCCCATTCGTATTTCATTAAGTCGCTTTTTGTGACATCTGTCCTTTTGAGATCGTCGAAGTATTTATCCAATGAGGCAGGATACGTTGATATGGATATATCAGGAACTTCTCTTATTCCATATAAAAAATCTAGCATATATTTGCTCGTTTTTGTTTCTCCAGCTGAAGCATTCGAAGATATCAAATCTATTGACTTATCATATGACTTCCAAGAAGTAGTTCTAAAAAATGTAGACATATCATTCCATAAACGTCCCAAAAATACCGGATTTTTATGCGTTAGTAAATCGAAACGTTTATGTTTCCCGTTTATTTCAGTTCGGTTACTGCTGTTGACAGTAGCTATGCGTACGTGTTTAAACTTTTTTTCTTTTAAAATTGCAAACAGACCTAATATCATAAAACATGTAACACAATTGAATAACTTTCTAATCGCGGCGAAATCATAGTTATCAGCACCTGTAAAAACTAATATCCCATTTAGCGTATCCTTAATTGAGATCAATTGCTTTAAGAAACTAACAAACACTTTCATAACGTGATAAAGATATTTCTTCATCTCCTCAACATTAGGAGGCTGTTCACTTATCTCGTTTCTCATGACATTATGTAGACCTCTATGTTCTGTAATTCCTTCTGTGCCAAAAGGAGGCATGTTTCTGAGTTTGCTTTTCATGTTAGCAGGTGCCATTTCTGCAAATAGTTCGCCTCTAAAAGGAGCCAGCTCGCTTACCTTGTTTATCATGTCAGTATGTTTAAATCCTTTGATCCCAAACTCATTAGCGTTAATATTAAACAGTTTGGATGTTGCTAACATTTCTGTTGTATCGTCCTGTAAAATGACCTCTCCATCAAATGTTCTGCTTCCCCATGTTAACCGGCTGACTGGTGTCACCATTTCGTCCATCGGCACGTTGAAGCCTGAGATAACCTGTAACGATGCTGTACCCCATTTTGCATCTTGGGCGAAGAACATGATGATGAGAAATAGAGTTTGGTGTTGTGGCAGACCCATGTATCCGTGAATTTCTATCCCGATAGTCCCGGCAAATACAGTTCTCTAGAATAGAAATAAGGCAAATTAAATTTTAACTTAGCTGACTTAAGTATACTCAAATATTTACAGGTTGTATAAATCTTAACACTTCCTTGTTATACCAACTATCTGTCTCTCTTTCTCTCTCTCTCTAACAAAAATAACAACATGCCTGCCTGCCTGCCTGCCTGCCTGCCTGTCTGTCTGTCTGTCTGTCTCGCTCCTTACTCATTCGTTGAATCCTACGCAGAATTTTACTATAATTTACTTCTGCCTCACTTTATTACCAGTGTTTTATTTCTTTTTCCACCTCCACTACCCCTTTATCATATATAATGATTTCGAGCTCGAACACTATCCCCTGCGATTTCCAAATTTAAATGAAAAGGTTAAATAAATGTTTTAAAACATTGACTTATCTAATGTCATAGATTACAAAAAAAAAAAGTTATATTTAAGAACACGCTTTAAAAACCTATGCCAATGAACAATCCCCATTTCTGTATACACATGTATATAAACAGAAATAAAATATGTTTAAACCAATTAATATTGATAATACGCGAAACTGTAAGGACTACGTTTTACCTGTTCTATACTTCTATAAATACAGGCCTACTTTAACTCCGTTTTTTCACGAATATGGTACAATAAATGATTATTATCAAACTTTTATTTTTTTATTTTCTTTCACAATGTTTCACAAGCAAATACCCTTCTAAAAATCATCTGTATGATACAGTGTATATATATATATATATATATATATATAGAACGGTTACGCCGCTGTTTTCCAAGATGACGTGTCGTTTGCTATATGTGTGTATTGCGTAACTGTAACTATAAATAGCGGGCAGGGAATGTTCGAGAAAACAACGAAGGATTGTACTATCTCTATTATAAACCATTTACAGTCCTAAGAACGGTATACAGGTATAATTAAAGTTATTTGATAATTAGGCAAAATCATCAATGTACGGTATGGGTAGCGAGTAATTACTATTTCTTATGCAACCAGTTCGTACCTGTATATAAACCGAATAAGATATTTTGAACTACGTCATTCTATTTTTAGATTGAGCCTTCCGTATAAGGAGTGTTTGTAGTATGGTATAGCTGATTTATACGGTGTCCCATTGGGGCCATCGCGGCATATTCCGCAACAACGATTGTGAAAAGTCTTAACAACGAAACAACAATGGTGAAAAATCATTTCGACTTTTCACCACCGTAGTTTCGACTTTTCACCATCATAGTTTCGTTGTTTCGTTGTATCGTTGTTTCGACTTTTCACCATCGTAGTTTTGCGTTTTCGCCATCGTAGTTTCACGTTTCCACCATCGTAGTTTCGACTTTTCACCATCGTTGTTTCGCGTTTTCACCATCGTAGTTTCGCGTTTTCACCATATACTAATTTCTTTTAGCTTGATTGCGATAAAAGCTCAGAGCTTAAAATCGCTCTCGATTCTGCTTCCTGGGTAGAACCAGTACTGAGTGTTGATTTATGAGAGACATCGGGTCGAGCTGGGGATCGAATTCGCAACCTCTGGCGAAGGTGGCCAACACTCTATCCATTAGATCACCGCCCCGCATCGTTGTTTCGACTTTTCACCATCGTAGTTTCGACTTTTCACTATCGTTGTTTCGCGTTTTCACCATCGTAGTTGCGTGTTTTCAACATCGTAGTTTCGCGTTTTCACCATCGTAGTTTCGCACTTTTCACCATCGTAGTTTCTGACTTTGAGCGTGGGGTTAAACAGTAGGTTAGTATTTCATATAAGCAAAGTTTAGTTGATATGTTTTATCAAAACCGTTATATAATTACACCTTTATGTAAATAAATGAATTTGCTTTGCGTATTTTATATATATTGGTTACTGCTCTTCTCTTAATAAACCAATAATTACACAATGGATACCTTTGTATATGACAGGTACATGTAAGTCTCCGAGATGACCCAGTATTTGTATCGTTTTTAGGTGGCGGTGCTTTAGCAACCGCTCTCAGAGCTAACTTGATTATTTTTCCTATACCGCAAATCTACAACCGTGTATCGTGTTAATGCAAACCTGACAACCACCAATCAAATAGTTACACACCCTGATAAGCGTTCGAACTCACTATAAACAGTAGATTCGCCTATTTCAACGAAAACATTAATATTATAGCAGACAGCAACGATTTATACTTATAAACAATTGTGTATCGTATAAATTCCAAGTTTATATTCAGTGCTATTAATCAGCACACAGAAATTAAAGCGCACGAATACAGACGCGCTGAACTATGGTCACGTGACCAAACGATTTTTCAGGACGCCATCTTGGACAGCAATTCAAGACAGACAACTACGTTTTTAACTATTAGTCGTAAATATATTTACCATATTTCATTGAATAAAGGAACGAAACTTTTCTAGATCTGTCCCTTATGCCAAGGAATTATACTTATATAGTTCTTTGCTTATACCAGTAAACAATCAATAATCGTTCTAAAAATAGAGATATGCTAATGTCGATTACATGACTTGCGGTTTCTCCCAAATGTTTAAAAATAGACTTGTATTCCTAAAAAGAATTGGAGATTGATCGAGTTAAGAATAATGTCAGTGCTGCTTTTTTTTTTTATTATTTAGTCAATATTTAATATATTTTCAATAATTGGAACGGTAGATAATTTCCATTTAAACATATAAAAAATTTCCGCAGCAAAAATACGCAAACATCCAGATGTGTCTAAAAATCGGCGCCATAACATATTGGCTAGTGCGGTTCCGTTTATGGGGTGATATAGGCCCCCAGAAAATATAAATGTAAGAATCAATTATTAATGTCGACATACACAGAGAGAGAGATAGAAAGAGAGAGAGAAAGAGAGAGAGAGAACGAATGAACGGAGGGATGGAGGGAAGGAGTGAGAGAGGGAGGAAGGAATATTAAGTACTGTTCGTTATTTATTGTTTTTTGTTATAGTGATAAGAAGTTAATTATCGAAAATGTACATGATTAATTACTCTTAATTTTATATAATCTAAATGAGTGCGAATTATATACTGACGGCTCAATTAAGGAACAAAACGGCAATAAGTAAGTAAGTCATTCAGTCAGTCAGTAACAAAGTAAATGAGCAAATGAATTAATGAGCAAACAAGCAAATCAGTAATTCAGTCATCAATCAATCGATCAACGAATCAATACATCAATGAATAAATTATTGATTCGTCCATGCTTTTAATTTCGGCTGCGCATGAGCAACAGGAGGGCGAAACAACGATGGTGAAAACGCGACACTAGGACTTTTCACTATCGCAGTTTCGACTTTTCACCATCGTAGTTGCGACTTTTCACCACCGTAGTTGCGACTTTTCACCATCGTAGTTGCGACTTTTCACCATCGCAGTTTCGACTTTTCACCACCGTGGTTGCGACTTTTCACCATCGTTGTTTCGTTGTTTCGACTTTTCACCATCGTAGTTTCGTTGTTTCGTTGTTTCGTTGTTTCGACTTTACTTAATCTAATAAATATGCCGCGATGGCCCCAACGGGACACCGTAGATTTATCTTATACATAAACTATTAAATAAACTAGATATCAATATTAAGTGTATTCTACTACTGTCTGTTCCGATAGCGTAGTGGTAACGATTTGAACTGTCACCCCAAATGGCACGAGTTCGAGCCTTTCTTGTGTTGAATTTTTGTTTTCAATTTAATTGGTTAGAGAGAGAAAGAATACGATTTTGTGATACAAATGTAAAAAAAGCAGACCGGTATGATAGCGAGTGTTACGAGGCGAAGAAATCATATAAAGCGGCTTTAAATTCATATTATCTATGTAAATTTAATCAAAACCGAATTCAACTTCATTTTAAGAAAAAAATGTACAAAATGTTAATTATAAAAAAACACCGAGCTTACGAACTAAGGAAAATGAGAGTCATTGAAAAAATGAGAAATGCAAAATCAAAAGATTTTTGGAACTTTTTTTGTAGAAAAAATTAAGAGAATTATGGAAATGTTACCACGGAGACGTTTTTAAATAGATTTTCTGAATTATCGAATGATATTTTAACTGTTTAAGATGTAGATGCTGAAACGTTTTGTAGTTATCATGACTTTAATAATTTGAATTGTAATTTTGATGAGTTGGATCAGGAAATAAGTATGTCTGAGGTGTTGTCCGTGGTAAAAAGTTTGAACAGAAATAAAGCGTGTTCAGGAGACTCTCTACTAAACGAATATTTTCTTGAAACAGTGGATGTTATTGCTCCGCACATAACAGATTTATTTAATGGTATTTTGAACTCTGGCTTTTCCCCAGAAAGTTGGACTGAAGTGATAATCGTACCGGTATTTAAAAACAATGACAGGGGAGATGTAAATAATTATAGGGGGATAACCTTGTCAGCTGTTAATCTAAGATTTTTACAGGTGTTGTTAACAAAAGAATATGTAAGTGGTGCGAACAGAACATATATTTTATTTTGACTTATGCATACAGCATCTCATCATGACATATACATATATACAAATTCATTAGAACACGTGAAAGGTTCACATCCACATGTGGAATATTTCGCTGAGGAGGACTTTTTCCCCACTTTGTTTCTGCCGGGCCTGGTTAGCTTTATCGGTAGCGCGTTTGACTATCAATCTAGGGATTGTCAATTTAATCCCCGCCCGGTCACAGTCTCTGTGATGATCGATATACGAAAAGTGTGTCTCATTTGTCTCCCACCGCTGATTCAAATGGGGGAAGTTATCAGTTACTTGCGGAGATGGGCGTGTTAAAGTATACTTGTCATACCTAATACCGCGAGTCTAAAAAAAATTCAACCATGTGAAGAATGACATCAATACTAAACAGTAATAATGTTACTTAAGTGTGCTAAGTAAAAAACAGTTGCCGATACCAAATGCAAACAAATGCCGACGCTAACGGAAGCTTTCCGCATGTCTTCCTAGATTGTTATTTTACGGGCATTCGCGGTAATAGGTATATCGCGGTATTAGGTATACAAGGGATACTGGTTAACTTTTCAGGATCCCAGGAAAAAGTGGTAAGCAGTCCGTTAGCCATTTATGGTATAATAACGACGTTAAATATCTAATCAATATCTAATCAATCAATCAATCAAGCGATCAATAAATCAATCAATCAATCAATCAATTGCTTGCGTTCCCTAGTCAGCGGACGATTACCTCTACGTTTAAATGGAAAGATCGAACTATTCAACCGATGTTTCGAGAGTGTATACATTGCTTAAAAGGCATACTTTCTACTCTATCATGTGTCTGGTTTCTGTTATGTTTAATGAATTAGTTGTGGTATTCACCAACCATTCTTAAGAATATTTTTATATGAACTCAAGAATGAATTTGAAAAACAAATTAAAACATAAATTTACAAGCAAATTGGCAACTCTATGGTGGCATAATGGAAGCGTATATGCGACATACTGATGACGTTTTCATGTAGGGTAAATCCTGTTGTGGTATTTCGACATGCTTCGATAGAACACAGCATTTAGACATACTTCATATTCTCTTGTCTATATAATATCACAGTTTCGCTACTTAAATCTTGCGACATACTAACATATACTTATCTTCGTGACATACTTTT
This sequence comes from Panopea generosa, assembly GCA_029582155.1. Taxonomy (NCBI): domain Eukaryota; kingdom Metazoa; phylum Mollusca; class Bivalvia; order Adapedonta; family Hiatellidae; genus Panopea; species Panopea generosa. The sequence continues at coordinate 55,674,720 of CM055909.1, read as the reverse complement.
TCATAATAAGGCTATGTCGACATACATAAACACATCTTTGCGAGAACTATCGTGCTTTGCCGATATATAAAGTGTTTCGCAGTATATCTTTTCATAGTCGCCTTTGCATCGTTCGTATATAAGTAAAGGCCCGATGATAACATCTCAACGCCTGGTGATAACATCACATAGCCCGGTGATAAACTCACAAGGCTCACTAATTCCACCACAAAGCCCAGTGATAGCATTACAAGACTTGGTGATATCATCAAAGGGCCCGTTGATAATCTCTCAAGGTCCGGTGATAACATCACAAAGTCCACTGATGTCCTCACAACGCGTGATAGCTACACAGGGCCCGTTGATTACACAACAAACTCAGGTGATAACTGATTTCCTTACAAGACCCGGTGATATCTTCACACGACCCGATGATAGTCTGAAAGGCTCCGTGATAAGGTCCAGTAATTACATGAGAAAGTCCGATGATAGTTTCGCAAGGCCTGGTAATTGCATCACTATGCTAATTGCATCACTATGCTCGTTGATATTCCCACAAGGCCCGGTAATATTCACACAAGGCCCGGTAATATCCCCACAAGGCCCTGCGATAGTCTTAAAAATTAAGTTATCAGCGAGCAATATCAGGCTATCACCGAGCATTTTAAGATATGCACCGGGCACAATAATGCTATCACCGTGTAATCGCCGGACCTAACGAGACTATCACCGTGCTTTGTGTTGATATCACCAAGCTTTGTGATGCTATCAATGGGCTTTTTGAGACTATCAACGTGTTTGTGAGGATATCCCTAGCCTCTTGTGAGGCTATCACCTAGATTTGTGATGCAATCTGCAGGCCTTATGAATTTATCATCGTACTTTGCGATTTAAACACCGGGGATTGGTATGTTATAGTAGCGGAAGGCGTCTCTATAGATAGTGAGGTCAGCATGTTTTTACTATATGTTCTATGTAATGTGGCCATTTTGGATTTTGAAGGAGGAAATTTTCAGTTAATCTTTTAAGAGGTCATTATTTGTGATTCTCAGACAGGAGATAACGCCAGAAATAAACCCTTAGGCACCCTTTGGTTAAAGTACTAACTTGTATACTCTATCTAGTAATACGAGCGGACATAGATGGTCAAGTCATGATGACTAAAACCGATTCCTAATAGTACATAGTGCATCATACCACATTAAGTTGGTATACACATTCTTTCAGCAGTCCCCGATTCAGTAGATATGTAACGACCCTTTGGCGGAACGAGGTAGAATACATTAAGGTAGATATCACGAAGATATTAAGGTAATTGGAATGAAAAATAAAATACCGCATATTTTGTACAAGTCACATTTTATTTCAAGAAATATAACATTTGATTTATACAACAAATACTCTTCAATATCCATAAGGGTAAGACACACATCCATCTCTCACTTTCTTATCAAACACAATCCTATATTGTTTCGTTTGTGCCATTGTTAATAGTCAAGCTTGATCACGGTCTATGCATATTTTTTGGGAATCTGTCACCGTTACAACTTGGTTTGATGGACCCATAATCATGTCTTTGACTGTACCAAAGTTAATTGTCATTTGGTTTTTAAAGTTCAGAGTAATGCCTTTTACTTTGCAGTGAGTTTGTTTACCAGCCTCATCGGTTTTCTTTAATTGGTAGGTATAACGTTTTGGTCCACTAGCAATAAATGTTTTGATATGATTTCCTGGTATTTCATCAGTAAGATCACCTAAATAATCACCTAAAGAAGGATTCCAGTTTTTCGGTTTTTAGGTAAATACAACAGAATCGGTATCTGCATACAAAGTGCGAGGTCCCAGCTTTCCTAAATAAGAGTACAATTTGAGCCTAGATTGAGTTGTCGTGTAGGCTGCTATGACAACGTTAGTTTTCCCAGTAGGTTCTACAAATTCATCTCTGTATTTCCAACGTACCTCCACCAGTTCATTAGACACAAAGTTCACCGCAGTCACTTCTAGTCTGTTAATAGTCAGTTTTTCAAACAACACTATGTAATGGACATTCTTTGCTTCTTAATTAATGAAATACACGAAATGTGATAAGGAGTGACTAACTTAAACGTGTATCATTTCTAAAATTGATAATTTTTTTAAGTCATTTAACCTAATATATTTAAGATTAGATCTCTTTGCTATCGAGTGTTAATGTGTACCTTTATCCGATGTAATATGATGCTCCGATAAAGTTTATATATAAGCAAACGGACTCGGGTGGCTACGGCAATCTGTGAAATGGATCAGGGATTTATTTGTTATACACACCTAAATATTTTAAAGTTGGTGGTTGACGTGGTTTTGTGGATATCTAACTTTATTTAAACTTTATGCTTATAGAATGACTGAGGTGATGATGATTAACTATAGTTAACGTATATGCGGATGACACAACATACTTGAGGAGTGCGGATGTGTTACCTCAATTAATTTAAGGGATGAGTGTCTCACTGGATATGTATTCCCTCAAACTTAATATATATATTTCATGGCAATAAACTCTTACATTTGTACCATCCTGCATGTTGCATATTGCATATATGTCCGCTCGTATTTCTAGATAGGGTATACAAATCAGCAATCTAACCAAAGGGTGCCTGATTATTTCTTGTGTTATCCCCTGTCTAAGAATCCCGTGTAATGACCTCTTAAATTGAAAATTCCCTCCTCTAAAATCCAAAATGTCCACATTACATAGACTATATAGTAAAAACATGCTGACCTCACTATCTATAGAGACGCCTTCCACTACTTGTTATCTTCCGACCTTGTTACCACCGGGCCTTTTCAAACTATCGTCGGATTTATAAAGATATCACCAGGCCTTATGAGGATTTCACCGGGCCTTGTGAGGATATCACCGAATTTTGTGATATGACACATACATATAGAAAAATAAGACGGTTATCATAACGGTTTGGTATTGTTACAGGCAAAAAATTTTGCGTTTGTACATTTAGTTTGGTGACTAAAAATAAACTCGTGCATGGTGCGAAACTGTATATTTTCATGACTAGAATATCTCGCTTTGTCACGAAGTTTTATGTTAGAAAGCTGGAAACCTTTTGTGAACAAACTTATCCTAACACACTTTGTCGACAAATGTATGTTCCCTTTTTATATAAGTTTAAGTCGAGATTGACAAGATGTGATTTTGTCTATTTAAATGATACGACAAATTGAGTTCTCTTTTGACAACATTACGCGTTGTATCTAGACATGTCGCCTTATTACTTGACAACTTGTATATTCTATGTGTGCATGTCGGCATGCCATAACAGGATTTACCCTACACGAACACGTCATCAGTATGTCCCATATACGCTTCCATACTTCCATACTAACTAGCTTTTTCAGCCAGTAAATAACTTACTAATGTTTCCATAACTATTTGAATAAGTGACTAATGCAAGAAGTAGAGAGATGTCGACATCATACGTCTCTGATGTCGACATCATGAAATGGCTATCTGACTATCAGGCTTGCAGAACTATGCCACCATACTACTCTAATATATAATCAAATAAACTCACAATTATTATATCGGTCATGGTGAACTAGAAGTTGAAATTTGAATTTTCAAGCTGAAACCAAAGACTATTCTCGGTAATGTTGGCGAAGACGACCCCCGTTGATATAGCTTCGTTGTAGATAAATATCAAGCAAACTTGCACAATTGGAAATTAACGATACAAATTGAGAACAAGATAAGAAAGCCTTTTTAAATATATTATTTGGCAATACGGGATCAGTTAGTGAATATAGGTAAGATATACAGGAAAAAATGTTTTCAACCGAAAAATCGTGATATATCACTTTAATAACGCTTCTGTGATTCTCTAAGGGAGACAACGCGTTCATTACACATTAGTTATCATGATTAATTGTTATTTCCCTTGTGTGTTCTTTATCTTAAATAGGTTACTAAACTACCGATGCTTCTGTCCTGTAGTTTATTATCATCATAATTACTCATATGATATCAGTAACCCCTGATTGACGGTGTTAACATAGTTTTACTAATCCACAGATATTTATATTTCCAGGAAAAAACATTTCTAAAATCGTGAAAAATAGCATATACAATGATTTTGATAAAAGGTATTCATTTATCATTGATATTGAGATTGTCAGGTCATGTAAATGTTTAATGGTTGGGGTGGAGTTAAGATTTATGGCGCATTTCAATACATGTGTGTGGTTGTGTGCGTGAGAAGTGTAAATCATGTTTTAGAGGACAGATACGCTTTATTGGGTATTAATTTATGGCCTGTGGGTGTGACATACTGGCTGAGCAATGTATATATACATGGTCGTTTTTTGTGATGTTTTCGTGTTGTTGTGAAGGACTGGTAGTGAATCAGCTAATACTACGTGTTGAAACCACCTTGAATAATGAACGTATTTTACATATACAGGCATTTTATTCCAAAATAAATTAAGACAGTAGAAACAAAACAAACGTTTATTTATTTTTAAAATTAAGTTCTAACACTACTACCGAAGTTAACTTCTGAAATGATGTCACAAGCAGATAGCTTTGTAGTCGTCATACATATACAAATATGAGACGCCATAGTTGTCTTATGTGGTCCTTTTTATATGTATTATGTGCATTCTTTATTATATCACATGCATTCATCATTATATTATGTAGATACGTTATTACATTAAGTCGTTACTTTGTTACATTATGTCGATACTTCATTACATTATGTAGATACTTTATTACATTATGTAGACACTTTATTATATATTTTCGAAACTTTATTATATTATGTAGGAACTTTATAACATTATGTCGAAACTGTATCATATCTTGTCGATAGTTTATTATATTGTGTACATTCTTTGTCATATTATGTCGAAACTTCCATATGATGACGAGATCATTTTGACGGGGTGATTTCTATATTGACACCACTTTAAACAACAAGCCACTTTGAGAGAAAGAATATTGAACATGGCGGAAGAGAAAATTGAAGTTGTTCTTAAAAATCTCAGCATGGATAGACACATACCTTCCTTTCTACGAGAAAAATATCGCTTACTGCGATGCATGTCCATAACTCTTCCTGTGGTGAGTGTCAATATCTCTTTCTGCATATAGTACTGGCATGGTAGTATTGCAGAATCCACACGTTGTGACACTTATAAGTACTTCAAAACTTTACTAAATCAAGAAAAGTATCTTTGTATTGAAATTCCCTTTTTACATAAAAAAATCTCTTGCCCGTTTTCGATGTTCTAGTCACAAGCTCAAAATAGAAACTGGTCGTCACGAAAATATTGAAAGGCAAGACCGAAAGTGTACATATTGTTATATTCATGCGAATATAAACGTTATAGAAGACGAATATCATGTATTTTTTCTGTGTCCGAGATATACGGATCTGAGACTACAATGTTTACAGTCTTGGTATTCCGGTGAAAATAACTTAGAAGATTTTTATCAGCTACTACAACTAAATGACACCTTCAAACTTAGGAAACTAGCTGCATATATCCATTTTATTTTGGTACGAAATGAATCACAATTATAATAGAAAAGAATATTGTAAAATATTTCCACATAAATTGTATGCCATATTTCATTTCATATTTTGACACTACTAAATGTTTGTAAATAATGATATGTATTTTGGGCCGGAGGCCTCTATTTACGAAATAAAGGATTTGTATTGTATTGTATTGTATTGTATTGTATTGTATTGTATTGTATTGTATTGTATTGTATTGATTGTATTGTATTGTATTGTATTGTATTGTATTGTATTGTATTGTATTTCTGTTAGGCATGTCCATATGTCACGCACCGCAGGAAGAGATATGGACATGCACCGCAGGAAGAGATATGGACACGCACCGCATGAAGAGATATGGACACGCACCGCATGAAGAGATATGGACACGCACCGCATGGAGAGATATGGACACGCACCGCATGGAGAGATATGGTCACGCACCGCATGAAGAGATATGGACACGCACCGCATGAAGAGATATGGACACGCACCGCATGGAGAGATATGGACACGCACCGCATGGAGAGATATGGACACGCACCGCATGAAGAGATATGGACACGCACCGCATGGAGAGATATGGACACGTACCACAGGAAGAGATATGGACACGCACCGCAGGAAGAGATATGGACACGCACCGCATGAAGAGATATGGACACGCACCGCATGGAGAGATATGGACACGCACCACAGGAAGAGATATGGACACGTACCACAGGAAGAGATATGGACACGCACCGCATGGAGAGATATGGACACGCACCGCATGAAGAGATATGGACACGCACCGCATGGAGAGATATGGACACGTACCACAGGAAGAGATATTGACAATTGATTGTAATAAAGTTTCTACATAATATAATAAAAATTCTACATAATATAATAAAGTTTCGACATAATGTATAAAAGTATTTTACAGAATATAATAGAGTTTCGACAAGATATAATAAAGTTTCGACATAATGTAATAAAGTTTCTACATAATATAATAAAGTATCCACATAATGTAATAATGTATCTCCATAATGTAATGAAGTATTTACACAATGTAATGAAGTATCTACACAATATAATGACGTATCTACATAATGTAATAAACAAACTACATAATATAATAAAGTATCTACAAAATGTAATGAAGTATCGACATAATGTAATAAAGTAACGGCAAAATGTAATAACGTATCTACATAATATAATGATGAATGCACATGCTATAGTAAAGAATGCACATAATACATATAAAATGGACCACATAAGACAGCTATTGCGTTCCATATAATAACATGTAATCCAACCATGACTACTAGCATAGGCTGAAAATGTGTGGGGTTGAATCAGTCAAAACAGTAGATTGGTACATGCCGTGTTCTTGCTCGGAAAATATTGTCGACCTCGACTTTGTCTTGGTTAGCAATAAATCCCTCTTGCTGACAATATACTACTGTCACCCTAAAAAGAAAGTAGTATTTATAAAATATTCATTCATTTATTCATAGAACGTATAAATCCAATTACTATTCTAGAAACACATCAACCAGGATCAGTAAAACATGAATTTAAAGATTTCAGCACGAACGTGATAAAAAATCTAAAGGATGCACCACAATATCGATTTTTTTTTCATGGTATTCGCCAGATTCTTTGTGTGAATAAATAAAAAACCTTTAATGCAAGAAATAAAACCGAAATTTTCGCGAGAGACACCTGTGCGGTTAAGCAATCACACTCGTCAGCAGACTATCAAGCACATGGTTCACTGGGCAGGTATGGGATACCGTTCTGCCAGCACAGGAACAAGTGATTGGAATGCATTCCGCTGATAGCAACAATCTAGTCAATTAAAATGTCTGACTGTTGTCTTGGTTCCCAGTAGGAATTCAAAACACAGAGGGCAACTTTTGCAGCACCAGATACTAAACTTATCAAACGTTGGAGCATGCTTAGATTAAAGGATTGAAACATTAACATATATATTTTTTTATTTGAACAACAACAGCGACATTAACATTGACAACGACACCTTGCACGTTAAAAACAAACAGTTGTGAGTTACTAGCAATATAATTTCATTTGTGTTTTACGGCACAACAAACGCTCAAGTAGAGCAGTTAGTACTTATTAGAAACTCAAGAACACGTTCAATTTATCAGACAGCCGTTGAATGTTACTCTGATATTCGTTTTTCGTCTTTTGATATTTAAGTATGTAACTCTTTAATGTTGGAAGCTGAGAAATTGCGGGTAAGGGTAAGTTTCAAGTTAAATACCGAAAGAAGAATATCAAACTAACTCCAGTCTACCTTATCAGATCCTCATGACAACGAGGTATGCAATAAAGGGGCTCCTCCAATAGGGAACATATAAACAAAAATAACTCTTTGCTAGGAACTTTCAGTCCCCGAGTCTTTTTCTCTCAGAAACTTGATTTTAGTCTAAGCAACTGCAATAATTAAGTTTGAAATTTAAAAATGAATTTCCGAACATCTTATCTGCAAATAACTAAGCGTCATCAGCGTCAGTTGATACAAAACATTCAATTCTTCTTGAATTTCGTGGTTTGTTAACGACTCTATACTACATGTATAATGGAAAGCGCAATAGTTTAAGTAGCTCGCAGACACACACGCACACATACATCAACTTCATTGTCAGAAATGGTGATTACTAACGATTTTGATTATAGTATTACTTAACTATACATGTTTTTGCGCTGACAAAACAGTGCGACATTTAGCGTTGGGTTTGCGACATATACTGGTGGTACAAATCTCACATTTGACGTTAAAGGTGCACATTTAGCGTTGGTGCGACATTTAACGTTGCCACAACCATAATCATGTATCGTGAAAATATAGATCACACAAAGCTTAGAATCATTCAGTATTTCTGATCTCTGATCACGGTAAGAGTTATTGCTTATCGCAAAATATGTCCGAAACTAAAAATAACCGTTCACGCGTAGGCGTTCATGGAGTAATAAAACAATACATTTCCAAATACTAGGAGATTAAATGAGGAGTAAGTTCTACGTCACGAATATTTGCTTTTAATCAGGTAAGCCTCAATGTCATCGAGCACGGTATCGTCTTAATAATTATGACCAAGGAACGATAAAATACATTTTTTACTCGCACTCTTTGCTTTTATAATACTCAAGATTACAACAATAAACGACTAATTAGCTATAATTAATAACTATCTATTTCAGGCTGATTTAGATTAGTTTAATTAAGTTGAGATACTACCCAGTCCGTACCTTATTATTATTCGATAACAATGCAAACTTAGATGATCTCTGAGACACTGTCAAACGAACCAGTGACCCAATTTAAGTTATGTACGATTATCATATTAGTCGACAATGTATGTAGGCCCTATTTATATTGCCCTATATATATTTTTCTAAATAGCCCCATCGCTGCGTTTACCATACAGTGTTAACATTAATGGCCCAATGGTAGATTGAATAGGGTTTAACGCCATTTTCAACACATTTCAGGTTATATATGGTATATCCAGTTTTATTGATGGGGGAAAACCTCAGAATGAATCTAAGTAGATCCACCGTCTTTTCGCTAGTAACTGGCAAACTTTCTCACGTGAAGTGTTTGGGACTCGAACCTACGATCTTAGCAATGAGAGGTAAGTGATCTTGATAAGGTGCCTTAGACCACTCGACCACGGAAGAACCTGTGGTAAAGAATTGTTCAAATGACTTATGTCGTTGAATAGAGTGTTGTTGTTGATGATGATGACGATGATGTTGTTGTGGTTGTTTTTGTTACTATTGGTGTTGCTGCTACTGTTTAATTAAGAATTGAAGAAAGGTTATGTCTGACAGACATCTTTTGAGACATTGTTTAAAAACATAAAAAAAGTTACATAAAAAAATATGTATCTTTGCTCGCTAAAGATATTCCGATACTTGTTTGCCGGGGTAAAAAGTGAAAAATCCCGGTTTCAAAACGCCCTAGCTCTAATTTATAATACATATTGAATGATTAATATTAAATAATGCTGATGACCATTTCATCAGTTTCGCCAAAATGTTGTTTTGTTATGTTACTGGTACAACATCGGGCTGAAGATAGGAGGATCTCGAGTTTGAGCCTCCACCGCGGCTGTGGGCGGCATCTCGAGTGTGATTTGTGTAAGTTGTAAGAACTTCTTTCACAAACGAAGTAAAATACGAGTAAATAAGCATAAACTACCACAACCTAGATTTAACCGAGAACAATTACGTCTATTAACTCTCCGTTAAGACACATAGCGTGACATCGTACTAGCATGTGAGTTTTATCTAAACCCCTATCTCAAACCGGAAAAATAGCAAATATTCATATTCCGAGACAAATATCATCATCATCATCATCATCATCATCATCATCATCATCATTTTCATCTTCATCTTCACCATCATTATTATCATATTATTAATAAATTAATAATAATAATAATGATATGATGATAATCATCATCGTTATCGATATTTTTATCGTTATTGTTACCGCCATCGCCATCGCCGTCGCCGTCACCGTCACATCTCACACCACTATAACATTTCCCATAGAGCTCCATTGTAACATCTATGTCCAAAACAGAGTGAAAAATCAAATTCTGCAGCATGTGTCCGGGCTATAATTCTTCACTGGTTCAAGATATGCAATTATAAAGGAAAAAAAGCATACCTTGACCAGGCCTTTTTTTAATTCAATGCTTTTGTGAGACCTATCAATTTCAAGAGTAATATTGTGTCAACTATTCGCCCTAGATGCGGTTCGAACCAACAATTCTAAAATGACACAGAATTGTCCAGAAAGCTGGTATCAGCATCAACGTTTCAGTGGTGATTTCTAAAATAATGATCATTTAACTCATGATAGCACAAAACAAACCATTGCAGTACAAAGTCACGAAAAAAGAAGAAAAAGAGAACTAAAGTTTTATTTCTACCTCCTTCATCTGTAGGTCTGGAGAACTCAAGGGAGATAATAGTGGTGTGAGTCTGTCACCGTCATCGTCATTGTCATTATTATCATCATCAACATTATCATCATCATTATCATTATTATCATTATTATTATCATTATTATTATTATTACAATTATTATCATCATCAACATCACCATCACTATCATTAATATTATAACTATACTATAATATCATTATCATTATTATTATTACTATAATTATTATTATTATTATTATTTTTATCATTATTATTATTACTACTATTATTATTATAATTATCATCATCATCATCATCATCATCATCATCATCATCATCATCATCATTTTTATTATTATTATTATTATTATTATTATTATTATTATCATTATTATTATTATTATTATTATTATTATTATCATTGTTATTATTATTATTATTATTTTATTGTTCTTTTTATTATTATTTTATTGTTCTTTTTATTATTATTATTATCATTATTATCATTTTCTTTTTATTATATTATTATTATTATCATCATTATCATTATCATTATCATTATCATATTATCATTATCATTATCATATTATCATTATCATTATCACATTATTACTATCACTATCATAATCATTATCACATTATCACTAGCATTATCATTATCATTATAAGTATCATTATCATTATCATTATCGTATATGTCCCTAACAGAGGTATTATAATATAGTACACGATTGAAATAACGAATTTGCAAGGGGCTGGTATTAAATGAATATCACACTCTGTCGACAGTGACAGTAATATTATCAACCTGAGCATTTTTTGCTCTAAGAAAATAATTCATTATATTCACAATGGGTAGATTGCTATTTATATCACTGGCAGCGCCATTCGGAACACCCCGTCGATTATCCTAATATTATATTATACCGAAGGATGACGGAATTGGCCGAGTATACATGTATGATTGACTGGTGCGCGTGCCATTGTGGCACCGCAACTCGGTAATAACGGCGGAACGTCATTCCGAAACCTATGATTTTAATTTTTCGTGCTACCGACTTGTTTTGATTATACAGGTCGACACGCTTTTTGGATAGATTTATTTTTGTTTTGAATGTTTTGCTGTAACATATGGCCGACATCTCGCGGGGATGAAACAAAACACTGCAGTTAATGGGATTGATGAATACGATAAGATGCGCAATTCGTGAGGAGATTGAACGTGTAGTGGTAGTGTTTCTGTAGCCGGCATAAGTAGTGCAGATGTGTGATATTTATCAATCAATGCATTCGTTAGGATCATATGAACCGTTTCTTGCATTTAAACAATCGACGCTCTTTGGAAATTGTAATCGTATTTATACAAAAACGTTTTTTAAACATTGATTAAACATGTAACTAAAAAAAATACATCAAAAACAAAAACGGCTTGGATTTTATACACTAATGACGATAACAATATTGCAACACAAGTTGTTAATCCTTTTATTGAAACATTCAGATGTTTTCTCTCTCGTGAGTGATAAAATTCCAGTGAAATTTGACGGTATTTAGATGAGAGTGTCTCTAATAAGAAAGGTTCTTTGTTGTTTGAGTGGTACTGTAGATAGTTGCGGTTTGGGGTCATGCTTCTCGCGATAAGTGGATTTTTATAGGCCTTACACACAGTTGCTGATATAACGGGATTTATATATATAAAGTATCCTAGGTATTCTATGTGTGAAAGTTTAAACAGCGTGTGTACATGGTGAACGTGCTTGTTAATTATTTAATTGCTCATTTATTTCAAGGGTTGACATTTCAAAGTGATTAGCAGAATGGATTAAAAAGATGAGTATCTAATAGTTACTAGTTATTTGTGCATTGCGATTTCGTGTAATTGTTTACCTTGCGAAGATGTGTTTAAAGGCATTGTTCTGTGTGCTTATATATGGAATATTTAATATATATGGTATATACTGTCTCACAACCGACATCGAAACCAGACTTTTTCTCGAAAAAGCAGATAATAAAATAGACGACAATCTAGTATTCCCAACCGATAGTAACGTAGTTCCTACAGAGCTGCCAGCCGAAAATGATGATATCGAAATAAATTTTAAAAAGAAAACTGAAAAACGAGAAAAGCCGACCATCACCACCACAACCCGCAATCCGGTGAAGAAGGTGGATCCAATGGACCAATATCTCCTAGACGGTTTGTTAAATATTGTGGACGAGAGGTTTAAAACATTAAGCGATCGTCTGATGACTCTGGAAAGGGGCATTAATAATGTTCAATATTACAACGTGAGAAGTTTTCGTGTTGTGAATACGCATCTGCACACTGTGGATACTATCCTGCACGGGATGCACGGGAAATTGGATCAGGTGCAGTTACAACACACCGCACTCGAAGAGAACATCGGTAATGTCAAACAGGAAGTGCTCGATTTAGAATCCATGAACACCGGCATGTTCCAAGCGATTGAACAAAATCTCGTTCACCTTCACAGCGATATGCAAGGAAGAATCGCTGAATTGAAATATGGTATTGAACAATCAAATGCAAGAGTTGATCAGGTAAAAAATGACACCGTACAAATCAAAGGTGATTTGAAAGATCTTAGTGCCCAACAGAAAGAGCTTTTACAAAACACTGAAGCCAGCGTCATAATGACGTCAAATATAGCGCAGTCTGCGTCATCGCTAATAAATAACACGGACAAGTTGTTGACGTTTTCGGAACATATTTCCATCAAAAGCGACTATATCCAACATTCTGTTAGCAATGTAGTGGCAAATGTTACAAAGCTCTCCACAGAAACAGCAGAAATTCATACTGGCCTCACATCATTTTTTACGAACATGTCTTCTGATTTAATTCGAGATGAAGTTTTTGCCGCCAGCGGAGACGATAGCACGGAACAATCAAGCTTCCAGGAGTTTAAGTCCAAAAGCTCGCAGACACAGATGACGTGCAGCAAACTGTTTGAACTTTTAGATGAGAAATTTAAAAACTTAAATGTGACGTTAGCTAGTGAGAAAACTGAAGCAGTCACGTGTCATCTACCGAAATATGAACATAGTAACTTTAAGAATCAAAGTAGAAAGTTAATGAGAGCCTTGGTAACAGTAAATGACAACATTTATCAATCAGTTACACTTTATAAACATACCGGCAATCTTATAGAGAGAGTTATATCAGATACTGAGCTCATTGCAAATGAACAAGTTAGACTAAGAGAAGAGATATTAGATTTCTTGGTGAACGGGACAATGAGTTTGTTTAATCAGAGTTTACCAGAATTTGCCGAGTTTATTAATATAAAGAAAACGTCTGACAACAAACCTAAAACTTCGGCATCCGAGTGTGTCATTACACAGGCCATAGCAGACGATATGAAAAAAATAACAGAAAACGGTACTCAGCTCGTTGAACTCTTGACTGACCTTGCGACCAGTGGCACTTCATCAATACAAACCTCTCTAACAAAACTAGATCAGGAGATTACTCGGCTCAACAAGGTTCAAGAGGATTATTTACTTGACAAGGTAGATTCGTTTTCCCGCGATGACCCCACAGCGAGCGGAAGTAGCCAGTTACGTGATATGTCGAACAAAACTAACATGATTTATCAATTAGTGGAGGCCATATCGTCTAACACAGGTTGGATTCCGTACTTCTTCCATAACATGAGATTTGTAGAGAGCCAGGTCAACAAAACGCTGAAAGTAACAAACGAAATTAACGGTAAAAGTGACGAAATATTGCTACGACAAAGAGCTAATCTGGCGATTTTATTCAAACCAAAACCAACCCAATCACCAACAGTTCCAACAGAAATGACGAAAGTACTGACAAAAGACATTCTTAAAAAAGCACAAAATTCCATTTTCAAACCTACCAAAGCAAGCCCAATTCACCAAACGACAACACAACCGGAAGTTGAAGACGGAACTACTTTCACGAATCAGAGCATTGCCCTGGATCGCATGATAGAATTTGTTTATGCTACCAACGTGAAAATAGATAGACTGATTCCAGCCCTGACAAACCTGCTTGGTGAACCAGGTAATAGCATTGTCAATAGCAACAGTTATAACAGTATTTGTTAATGTTGTTGTTTTTTTCATTTCTCTTTATTTCCGTTTTTGTAATCAGTACGTTGAAGTTATTTAACGTTGAGTAGTCGCATTATCATTTCACCTAAACTATCAAACCGAAACGTTTACAATGTTACACGAGGAAACAAATAAATGTATATCGTATAAAAAGAAAACAAATACGAGTATCCATCGAAGACACAAAAACTAATTTAGTAAAGACACGTGCATTACTGGTGTAGTAAAGACGCGTGTATTATTAGTGTTGTAAAAACATGTGTATTACTAATGTAGTAAAGACACGTGTATTACTGGTATATAAAAGACATATTACTATGGTTTTACTAATGTAGTAAAGACGCGTGTATACACGTGAATAACTGGTGAAGTAAAGACGCGTGTATTACTGGTGTAGTAATAAAACGCGTGTATTATTAGTGTTGTAAAAACATGTGTATTACTAATGTAGTAAAGACACGTGTATTACTGGTATATAAAAGACATATTACTATGGTTTTACTAATGTAGTAAAGACGCGTGTATACACGTGAATAACTGGTGAAGTAAAGACGCGTGTATTACTGGTGTAGTAATAAAACGAATGCATTACTGGTGTAGTAAAGACACGTGTGTAACTGGTGTAATAAACGCGTGTATTACTGGTGTAGTAAAGACACGTGCATTACTGGTGTAGTAAAGACACGTGTATTACGCTTGTTGTAAAGACACATGAACTACTGGTGTAGTAAAAATACGTGTATTACTGCTGTAATAAAACGAATGTATTACTGGTGTAGTAAAGACACGTGTGTTACTGGTGTGATAAACGCATGTATTAATGATGTAGTACAGACGCATGCATTTCTGGTGTAGTTCAGACACGTGCATTACTGGTGTAGTAAAGACACGTGCATTATTGGTGTAGTAAAGACACTTGTATTACTGGTGTATTTAAAACACGTGTATTACTGGTTTTGTCAAGACACGTATATAACTGATGTAGTAAAGACACGTGTATTACTGGTGTAATAAACACGTGTATTATTGGTGTAGTAAAGACACGTGCATTACTGGTGTAGTAAAGACACGTGTATTACTGGTGTAATAAAGACATATGTATTACTGGTGTAATACAAACACGTGTATTACTGGTGTAGTAAAGACACGTGTATTACTGGTGTAGTAAAGACATATGTATCACTGGTGTAGTAAAGACACGTGCATTACTGGTGTAGTAAAGACACGTGTATTACTGGTGTAGTAAAGACATATGTATTACTGGTGTGGTAAAGACATATGTATTACTGGTGTAGTAAAGACACATGCATTACTGGTGTAGTAAAGACACGTGTGTTACTGGTGAAATAAACGCCTGTATTACATATGTAGTAAAGACACGTGTAGTACTGATGTAGTGAAAACACGTCTATTACTAGTGTAATAAAATGCGTGCATTACTGGTGTAGTTAAGACACGCGTATTACTGGTGTAGTGATGTCACGTGTACTATTGGTGCAATAAAACCATAGTATTACTGACATAGTAAAGACACGTGTATTACTGGTGTAGTAAAGACACGTGTGTTTCTGGTGTAATCATCGCCTGTATTACTAATGTAGTAAAGACACATGTATTACTCATATAGTAAAGACACATGTATTACTGGTGTAATAAAACTAGTGTATTACTGACATAGTAAAAACACGTGTATTACCAATGTAGTAAAAACACGTGTATTACTCGAGTGGTTCAGGAACGTGTGCTTCTAATGTAGTAAAGACACGAGTATTACTGGTGTAATAATGACGCGTGTATTACCGGTGTAGTAAAGACCCTGTAATACTAATGTAGAAAAGACACGTGTATTACTGATGTAGTAAAGACACGCAAATTACTGTTGTTATAAGGTCGCGTGTATTACTAATATAGTTAATACACGTGTATTACTTTTATTATAAAACACGTGTGTAACTGGTACAATAAGGACAATTGCGTTACTGGTGTAATAAAACATGTTTATTACTCTTGTAGTAAAGACACGTGTGTTACTATTGTAGTTAAGTGTAGTACTGGTGTAATAAAGGCAGTGTGATACTCGTGTAGTTAAGACACGAGTATTACTGATGTAGTAAGAAATGTATATAACTGATACAATAAAGACACGTGTGTTACTGGCGTACCAAAGACACGTGTTTTATTGATTAAGTAAAAACATGTGTATTACTGATGTGGTAAAGACACGTGTATTACTGATGTAGTAAAGACACGTTTATTACTGACGTAATAAGAACGCTTGTATTACTGATGTAGTAAAGACACGTGTATTACTGGTGTAGTAAAGATACCTGTGTTATTTGTGTTATAAAGACGCGTGTATTACTGATGTAGTAAAGACACGTGTATTGCTGGTGTAGTAAAGATACCTGTGTTACTGGTGTTATAAAGACGCGTGTATTACTGGTGTAGTAAAGAAACGTGTATTACTGGTGTAGTAAAGATAACTGTGTTACTGGTGTTATAAAGACACGTGTATTACTGGTGTAGTAAAGATAACTGTGTTACTGGTGTAGTAAAGATACCTGTGTTACTGGTGTAGTAAAGATAACTGTGTTACTGGTGTAGTAAAGATAACTGTGTTACTGGTGTAGTAAAGATACCTGTGTTACTGGTGTTATAAAGACACGTGTATTACTGGTGTAGTAAAGATAACTGTGTTACTGGTGTAGTAAAGATACCTGTGTTACTGGTGTTATAAAGACGCGTGTATTACTGGTGTAGTAAAGATACCTGTGTTACTGGTGTTATAAAGACGCGTGTATTACTGGTGTAGTAAAGATACCTGTGTTACTAGTGTTATAAAGACGCGTGTATTACTGGTGTAGTAAAGACACGTGTATTACTGGTGTAGTAAAGATACCTGTGTTACTGGTGTTATAAAGACACGTGTGTTACTGGTGTAGTAAAGATACCTGTGTTACTGGTGTTATAAAGACACGTGTATTACTGGTGTAGTAATGATACCTGTGTTACTGGTGTTATAAAGACGTGTGTATTACTGGTGTAGTAAATATACCTGTGTTACTAGTGTTATAAAGACGTGTGTATTACTGGTGTAGTAAAGATACTTGTGTTACTGGTGTTTTAAAGACGTGTTATAACTGTAGTAAAGGCATATGTGATACTCGTGAAGTTAAGACGCTTGTTTTACTAATGTAGTAAAGACAGTTGTATTACTTATGTAATAAAGACACGTGTATTACTGGTCTACTAAATACACGTGTATTTCTGGTGTAATAAAGACGCATGTATTTCTGGCATATTTAAAACGCGTGTATTACTAATTTAGTAAATACACGTGTATTACTGATGTAATAAAAACACTTGTGTTACGGTGCAATAAAGACAAGTGCGTTACTGGTGTAATAAAGACATGTGTATAACTTATGAAGTAAAGACACGTGTATTACTGACGTAGTAAAGACATGTGTTACTTATGTAGTACAGACACGTGTATTGCTGATGTGAATTTACATATATACCGAGTTATTAAATACGCGTGTATTACTAATGTAGTAAAGACATGTTCGATACT